>JAYESD010000007.1:117176232-117776232 GCA_036927565.1 Tuctoria greenei | reverse complement strand
AGTTGAGCTGACTAACTGAGCTAAAATCTACAGTCCAAATTCATTATCTTTATGGTTCTTATTTTTAGTCCATTAATCTTTTGCTAGTTATAATATTCGCTTGGGTAGTGTTGTGGTAAATATTCAGAATAAATATAGATGGGGTCCCAAATTTTTTGGGGCCTGGAGCGATTGCCCTTGGGCACTTCAATTCCGAGGGGAGTAATTTTAGGCTTAGGCTATCCGCACTCGTTACTCTAAAACATACTCTATACACTATTCTACTTCTACTTTTCCAGTATGTACTCTAAATTTATGCTATCTAGCAAACTATCCAGTATGACCGGTGTGGACGGTCTTACTGAATTCCACTTTCAGCAGAGAAGTTCAAACTCCATCTTAATTTGCAGCTGATTAATCTGAGGGTGGTGTGCCAGAAGCGTCGTGGTCGTTAGCTTGACCATTCCTCTTCGATGTCCACCCGACCCCCGAAGGGTGAGCCTCGGCTCTTCATAGAGGAGCTTAAAAAGGCCTTGGCGGGTCGCTATTTCCAGTGCCTTGCCAGAGATCATCTTGTTCCTCCCAACCGAGAACCACCACGGTGTGTCTGCTGCCTGCACAACGGCCACATAGCTCGCCGCTGCCATCAACCCCTGGTCCTGACAGCAAACGAAGACTTCACCCAAGGCTGCTTGAGTCTCTCCCCGACGTTAAGAGTCAGCTGGTGTTCCCACCCCTCCCCTCGGCCGACGGTTGCCACGGACCAGCTTGCCACACATCTTCCTACCGCGACGTGCTCTGCCATGCAAACTCCCAGATGTCTCTCTTTGAGGAGGAGGCTGTCCCATCGTCAGGCGGCTGTCCTGATGAGTGGGACAATGGCGGCTGAGATGGCGCGGCTATGCCACTACCTTGTGCTCCTCTCCGTGGTGGGTGGCTGCCATGGGGCTGGCTACGGCGACATCCGCCATGCCATTCAACAGCAGGTCAACATCCTGTTCTGGAATGTCTTCGTGGCTCGTCACGGTGACCGTGCGTTCGTGGTGCATCTCGACAGCCGTGATGAGTGCGACCGGATCTTGCAGCATGACATAATCTTTGCTGGAGGTGTTGAGTTCCAAGCGTCTCCCTGGAGCCTAGGGGACACCACTTAGGGCACGGCTAGGCTATACAGGGTCAAGATTGTCATCGAGTGTTGAATGTGTCCTAGAGGGGTGGTGAATAGGCGTTGAAAACTTTTCCTACAACACTTAACCAAAATCGTCAAAATACAGGAGAGTTGGACTAGTCCGATATAGAGTGCGGATTAGTCCGGTGTGCTTGGTGTCTATGAAAGAAATAACTATTCTATGAATCTCTCTCAAATGTTATCACAGTGGAATGTAGTAAACTATCCTAACAACTTGATGAAGTAATAAGGATGAGTAATTAGCATGTGGATTACAAAATTAATACAAGTTGCAAGTTTGATTAACCCTAAGCCCTAGATGGTAACGATTGCAAAAGTAAAGAACTAGAACACAAGAGGCAAGGATTTCTACCGAGGTTCGATCTCACCAAAGAGATCTACTCCTTGTTGAGGAGCCCACACAGAGCCAGGTCTTAATCATCCCTTTACCTCTTCACGTCACCACAAAGACAGACTTGCGTTCCACTATCAAGGGTAATCACCGAGTCAATGGGGAAACCTCAGAGGCCGAGGGCTCCCACAAAATTACAGCGGGGAAACAAATCAAATACACTCAAAAGATGTACAATAGATGCGAGAGTGTATGAGAGATTCAAACCCCAATACCTCAACAATGCATAGAAGATGATCTACCTTTCCCAAATCTTGATTCCCAAAAGATTTAACTTTTTAGGTCTTTAAATGTGTCGTGAGAAGTGTTTCTGTGCTCTTGGGACGTATGGCGGTGGTAGGGTTCTTAGTTGATTGTTGCGGGGTCATGGATCACCTATTTATATACTTTCTAAAAAAAGTTACCGTTAGGGATCCTGATGGCCAGACTAGTCCGCTCTGGGGACCGAACTAGTCTGGTGTGCTGTGAAAAACTTGCGTAAATAGTGCACCGCACATGAAACCCTAATTTGTGTGAGGTTATCCAGACTTGTTCACATTGGAACAGAAAGTTAATCGGACTCGTCCGTGACGGCTCCAGAAACACAATCAGACTAGTCCATGTTGATATTTCTTACGTCACAGATAAAAATCCTCAAGCGCACGGAAACTATCGATGTAGCATTTCCCCTTAAAGAGTATTCCCAAGGGTGTCATTTATATTTTCCCAAAGAAAGGCTAAAATGGAAGTAAAGCAATCATCAAATGAAGAGGTAGATTGGTCTAGGTAGGGTTCTAGTGAGGATGGGTAATAGATATGTGGAGGTAGTGTGACACACACAAGAACATCCTATTCTAAGGGGATAAATGAGTCAAAGAGGGATTAGGCTAAGAGTTAGGGAATTACTCTTACAATGCTTCTAGTATACATACATAGCCTAAGTTAGATACTAATGAACATGTCAATGGTGAATTCTTATGCTAAGTTGTTCAACAAATCAGTCACGGGTTTACCCCTAGCAATACTAGAATGACTCCCGCAAAGAGCCTGTGGCATAGCTGAACTTGGAGGATTACAAGGACAGATAGGGCTGTCACCACCTACTGCAATACTAGGACGACTTTTGTAAAGAGCATGTGGCATAGCCGAACATGGAGATTACAAGGACATATAGGGATGTAACAACATATTGCCTACCTCATAAACCCGAGGGTCTACGAGACATCCAACACTACTTAACCATCCTAGCACCATGCTAGCATATTAAGTAAATACCTTAGGAGCCACAACACAAGCCATCCCAAGGCAATGACTAACCTAAATATGGTTGAACTAATGTTGAACATATCATAAGTTATTCATATTAACATGATCATGTCATAAATAAGTAGAGTATAGTGGGGGTTTGTAGTGTTTATGATGATATAATGAGAATGATATGGCATAATCATAAATACTACTCCTACCACATACATGGAATCCATAATCAAACAAGAAACACTTCATCCAAGTATATAAATAAAAGAAGACTAAAGATATCATATTTATTAAGAACAAAGTCACATGTACAAATAGGAATATGAGAGTCATACCTTTCCCAATTTGGAATTGGGAAGAGAGAGACTCCTTCTATCCTTCCTAACTTGGACTATGGACTAGAGACTCTCCTCTCTACAACCTAAACTCCTCTAAACCTATGGAGAATAGTGGATACAATAGAATGAATACTCAAACGGTGTATGTATGAAGTGAGGGTAGGGGGTCCTATTCATAGGTGGAGAAGGTTCCCGCCACCAATTGTGTGCGAATCAGTCATCATCATCTTTAGGAAGCTAGGAGGAGCCAACACGTGTTGATTGACCGAGTTTGGCGCCAGGACCTTGTCGGCCGACTAAGAGGGTCGGCCAACCTGGTCAGGGCCCTGTTGGGGCTATGTTTTCTCCAGGTCCCTTACAAGTGGATGTCCCATACTGATATAAGTGATATACAGTTGGATGGCCTCAAATTCTTCTTTTTGTGGGTCATTTAATCCATGTGGTGCCACATGTCGGTGCTTGAATGGCTAAGATGATATTTTATAGGATTGCTCCTCCTCTTTTACTTCATTTCCTGCAATAAATGTCTGCATGCACTATTTCTCCAAGGACAAGTGGAAATAGGTTAAATAGAAAGGTGATCTGTGCAAAAAATGGTATTTCCTTCACATAATTGAGTTATATTTATAGGTGAAATTGGTATATAACAGCCGTCAACGAACTCTCCCAAGCATATCGCTCATCCTGAGCAAAGTCAAGACTTTAGGTTGTTGATCAGGAGTTGCTACAATGTTCTATTTTTCAAAAATACTATGTGGAAAACAAAATACTCTACCTAGTATTGCAAAAATTAGCATGGTACCTAGTTTATGCCTTCTCCTATTGATGGGTGGTTGAAAGATAGAACAACAAATGGAGCAAGCATACCCTAGAGATCAAGTTCCACTCAAATTCTGGAGAGTTCAATTTAGATTTTAAGTACCTCAAATTGATTCTCTCAATCACTCATTTGTGTGTAGTGGAAATATTTTCTCACCAAGGCATTTTGCATATACTCATCCTACCACTAAATAAGACTTGTATGTGGAGCTTGGTAGGGAATGTAGTAGGCATATTTGCAACACATAATATTGCTAAGTCAAAAAAGCAAGCCTTAGGAGAAATCAATTCAAACTATTTAATTCAAGACTTGTGCATGTGTGATGGAGTGGAAGTGGATGTGGATGTTTGAGACAATTCTTATTTATGTAGACTATCTTATTTTGCAGCGATGAAACATGGCTACTTTTATTTTTCTTTTTTTATTTTTTTTTTCTCAAGCTTATGATGTAAGCATGCATTTTCATTTTCTTTTTCTTTTATCCATGTCATCTACTCCCTTTTTATGCAATAAACATGAAGAGAGTACTAAGCATGGAGGGTATGAAGTTTCTCTTTTTATTGTGGAATGATGGTATGATGGAATCTTGCTTACTTCTAGTGTATAAGTATAGCACGTGCAAGTGAAGTCTCGAATTCAAAAGGAAATGAATGAATTCTCTCATAGGTCTGTACTAGTTTGACTAGGCTCAATTGTGCAGACAAATACCATATGCAAAGGTCTATCAATATAAAAATATCATATGGCTTTGGTAGGTATTTCCAATCAAATGAGAGTAACTTAAATCTTTTTAGAATTTCTCCGGAAATCTAAGTTTCACTTTCAAACTAGAAATAGCAGCCCTATCACTATATCATATCTCACAACAACTTAGCATTGGATTAAGCCTTTGCTACTTACAATTTCTAAATCAAGGCAAAAGTAATTTTTAGCCAATGAAAGCAATATTTTGGAGAGTAGTAAGTTGTAAACTAGGGATTTAGGAAAATTAAAACAGAGCAACTATTCATCATTTCATCTATGGGAATTCCAAATCATTCTTACCGCACATATTTTATTTTATTTGAATGCAAATGTACTTTTTTTATATGCAAAGTGAATGGTCTATGAATGAAAAATAAATATGCAAGGGGTGTGATACAATTTACCTCAAATGGGGTCCTCCCCCAAGCTTGTTCTTCAATCACCTCCATGATGAGGGTTGAACCCTTAATGACGGATGTATGCTACAAGATCAGCTTGTTGTTGTTATAACGTGGAGTTGAAGTTGGTGAATTGAGCGTCCATGTGTTGTTGCCAATCTTGGGTACCTTGGACATGCTCTTAGAGAGTGTTGTAGATGTCGCTCATCCTCACTTCAAGGTCTCCCATATGTCTAGTGAGATCTGTCATTCCATGGCTGAAGTCATGATGTCTTCTAGCCGAAGAGGAACGACATCTTCTCATGGACATTGGAGGCTAGCTTCTAGAGCTTGAAGTGGATATGGGTGGATCCCATGCGGCATCCAACCATCCATGCCAAGACGGACCTTCGGTCTCATACGATAGAGGTTGGTCCATCTGGGTGCATCACCCGTTGGGTTCTCTTCCTCTTCGTACTCATGGACCGTGGAGGTTGTCGGAGGCATGGCCGCTCTACTTGTATGGCTTCTAGTTACCCTGCCAGAGACATTACTTCTTCAGGCTTCCTCGATGGGAAGAAGATCAATGGTTAGCCTCTGGCATTTGTACAAATGATAATCTGGGTTAGGTAACCAAATTTCATTGACAAAGTCGGGTTAATAAAATATCAAAAAGCCATCTTGATCATGCTTAAGGGTACGTCCTTTCTCTAGATAATATTCATTAATTAATTTTTGTTCATTTTCAATATATTCAAATGAAGTATATTCTAGTGCTCCTACCATTGTAGCAATACGGGTAATCAATGAGTGCATTCAATTGGCCCTATCCTTGAAATGTAATCTAACCACTGTGTCATCATGGCAATAACTAGAGCAAGTTTATCTTTTTAATCATGACAAATAAAATTTTCAGCTCATCATCATGCATTGTTCTAACATCTCCTCTAGGGAACATAGTCATAGCCACCCATTTACGCATGAAGCGTAAAGTAGGATTGTGCAAGTGGCTATTCCTAGGAGCACTACATCTGACCACACTAGACAATTCATGCCAAAAACTTTGTTTGTTAAACCTAGGCAAAGTGTCTAAATCTAGCAAACAACGTTTATGGAAGCCTAGGATTTAACTTAATTCTTTACATAGGATGTTGTATTCTTTTTGAAATAATCTAAAAGAAATACCATCAAATCCTATTTTGATGGTGCAAAGGAATTGCATGGAGATAAGGTGTGAACTTCTCTCTTCTATGTGAGCAAAATTATCCCATCCTAGTGCATGTCAAATGGAAAAGAATTCGGAATCCATACCTATATTGGAGATCAAATCTGGACATAATCTTTCGTATGAGAAAACTCACGATGTTGGAGGAGCTTGCATGCTTGATCTTAAATTTCACTTTGTATGTTGAGGTTATCATCATGGAGAAGTTGTCGTGGGTTGCTCCTCTCACTCATGGGAGTGTCCTCACATACACTCCTCCTCCGTGAACATGGTGTAGCAGTAGAAGAGGGACGTGCACTTGAGTCTCCACAATGGCTCTAGATTGCAACCTCCTTCCCCTTCCCAACCAACCTCTTCATTCCTTTCATGGCCACAACAAACAAGAACACAACAAATCAACTACTCAAAAGAGGTGATGTTAGTGAAAGCAAAACCCCCGACGGATTTTCCCTTGAAGAACTTGAGAGAAAATTGCAAATTTAAACAAAAGCAAATCTTTTTGGGTTGGATTTGAGCAAGAGTGCTTCAATGAAGAGCAAGAAAAACAATGTGAGAAAAGAGTGACTCTGGGGAGGTGTGAAATGAGGTGAAGTGTGAAGAGGAGTGCTCCTCATGACTACCATTTATAGTGTACACTCCCCAACAGCCACAAGGGAATCAAATGAAGTTGTTGGAGGAAGAGAGCCAAAATGGCCATTTCCCCTAGTCGGCTGAAGAGGGGTGTTGGGCGAACTGAAATGTGGGCCCCTCTGTTCCCCCTTTTGGCAGGTGGCTCCCCAACAGCTATAAAATTAGCACATTGGTGAAATGCCACATTTGCAGCTCAGAAAAATTGTTTTCCGAATAAAAACCCTTTTTCAAAACCCAATAATTTTATTTTTTGATAAATAAAGAAATAAAAATAATAGTTGAGAATATGATTCCCAACTTGCTAAGAAAACTCAAATATGCAGTGGGGAAGATCAAACTAAGTGGGAAAAACAAATGGCGAGAAAAGAAAAAACAAAGAAAAGATAACTACCAATAATCTATTGGCTAGGTCTCACCACCATCCGATGAGATAGACATTCCCCCTTGTTCATTTCGTGACATCCGGGCCCAGTGGGATTGGCTCGTATGGCTTGTCTTGCTTCTTCCGCCATTCCTTCTTTGGTGGCTTGGTGGACTTGGGCGTTTAGGGAGGCCCAGACTTCTCTGTCTTCTTGGGGTGTCAGCGTGGACGATAAGACGTGTTCTTCGCATAGATCAATTCCCCCATGAATGCAATGAGCGGGTCCACCTTTGGAGGTGTGACTTTGACCTCTTGAATGTGTTTAACATTTGCCCATACTTGATACAAATCATGGAGCATTGCTCCAACATTGGGGGAAAGTTAAACTTCTCGTCCTAGCCATTGATATGGAAGTGGATTTCTCTGGCTCCCAGATCTAAGCGAGCCTTCGCAGTGCTAAGGAATGTTTGCCTGAGAATGAGCAGCGTATCCTTCTCGACCTCCATGTCGAGCACCACGAAATCCATGGGCATGAAGCGATTCTGGATTTTCACCGGAACGTCTTCAGCAATACCCGCCGAATAACGGACTAAAGAGTCAGCCAAATGGAGTTGCATTGGTGTTGGAGTAAGCTCCGTGAAGTTCAGTTGGTCGAAGACCACCTTGGGCATTACACCCACACTTGCTCCAAGGTCACAAAGTGCCTTGTCAAAGTAGTGAGCAAGATATTGTAGTACATCTATGGTCCTTCTTCTTCTCCGAAAGTCTATTGAGGATGGCTGCACTGCTGTCTTCCGTGAGCTTGACAACCTCAGTGGTGGGCAATGGCCGCTTGTTATTCAATATGTCCTCTAGATAGCGAGCATAAGTGGGTGCTTGCATCGCATCAATCAAGAGCACATTGATATGGATTTTTTGGATAACCTCAACAAAGTGGTTGAATTGCTCATCCACTGTTGGCTTCCTTTGCTAGTGAGGGATTGGCAATAAGTTAGTGTCTTCAAAGTGGTTGGCCATTCTATTACTAAGTGGTTCACTTATGCCTTTTGGCACATCCTCTTTCTCCTTTTCAGTTGTCCTCTTCTCTTTTGTGGGATACGGTGGGTCACGAGCGGTCTTGCCACCTCTCGTAGCCACCGCTTGCACCTTTTCCATCGGAGGAACAACTGCAGCAAGTTGAGCCAACTGAGTTTCCAACATCTTGTTGAAGCTCAGTTGATTCTTGAATGCTGAGGATAATCCTTCTATCTTGGCATTAATGCTTTCTAGGGTCTTGTCATTAGCCGACAACTTCTTGGATAATGCATCATTGATCTTTAGTTTGCTAATGACAAGCTCTCTCAAGTTGGGTTGATTTCCATTGTTGCCATTGTTGTTGTACCCTCCTTGAAAGAATGGGTGTGGTTGGCCCCACCCTTGACCTCCTAGACGACATCCATTGTTTTTCCCATTGTTGGCTCCGTGTAGGGAATCCTAACGGGTTTCTAGGTAGTCATTACCCAAATGGCCCGTGTTGCCACAGACTTCGCACGTGATGTGAGAGTCTAGGGCATAATCATTGCCACATACGTCACCACCGGCTTGTTCATCAATCTTTTTCATGGGGAGGTCCAATTTCGCAGTGATCATGTCCACCTCCTTCAAGGTGTGCATGCCTCGCTGACGGGTATGGAGACATTCGTTGCTCCAACCCATGTTTGACACCATCTTCTCAATTAAGTCTTTATCTTTGGGCACCATCAATGAGAAGAAGGCACCTCCAGCAGCAGCATCAACATGGTCATGGGCGGAAGGGATCAACCCGTTCTAGAAGTTTTATATAATGATCTAGTTGTCCATCCCATGGTGGGGACAGGCTAGGATGTACTCGTGAAGCCTTTCCCAAGCCTCGGGAGTAGACTACTTTGCATCTTGCTGGAAGCAAGAAATTCTTCCACGTAAGGCATTAGTCTTGCCCAACGGGATAAACTTGGCTAGGAATGCCGTAGAACACTTCTCTCAAGTGTCTACAAGACTTCAGTTTGCGTAGAACCATAGCTTCGCCCTCCAAAGAATGGAGAACAGAATCAGCCGAAGATGAACGACATCAAGAGATACGTTCCTTATCTTAAAAGTACTGCAGATCTCAGGGAACTGTTGCAAGTGAGCACTTGCATCCTCGTTAGCCTTCCCACAAAATTGGTTGGCTTGCACCATATTGATGAGGTCAGTCTTGATTTTAAAGTTTGTGTATCATGTGTTAATAGTGGGCCCAACAAGCACATTGTTAGCAGAGGCAGCCAAAAACTCACGAAGGGTTTCTGGGCCATTGGCATTTTGATTGTTGGTGCAGTTACACTGGCTTGTTTTGCTGCACGAAGCTTCGGAGGAGTAACAACACGAGGTCGATCTCTCAGAAGGGATTCGGGATCTTCAACAAAGTTTTCAGGCAAGCGGAAACCAGACATATACAATCCTGTTTTCACATAAAATGCAGAAACAAAAAGGGTTATCCTACTAAAACCTACCCAGGGTCCTATCCTATTCACTCAATCATGCAACACTTCAGATGCCTTCCTCGGCAACAGCGCCAAAAATGCTTGTTTACAGTTCTTTCATCACAGATACAAATCCGCAAGTGCACGAAAACTATCGAAGTAGCATTTCCTCTTAAAGGGTATTCCCTAGGGTGTCGTTTATATTTTCCCAAAGGAAGGCTAAGTGGAAGTAAAGCAATCATCAAATGAAGAGGTAGATTGGTCTAGGTAGGGTTTTAGTGAGGATGGGTAATAGATCTGTGGAGGTAGTGTGACACACAAAAGAGCATCCTATTCTAAAGGGGATACATGGGTCAAAGAGGGATTAGGCTAAGAGTTAGGGAATTACTCCTACAATGCTTCTAGTGTACATATACATAGCCTAAGTTAGATACTAATAAAACGTCAATGGTGAATTCTTATGCTAAGTTGTTCAACACGTTGGGCACGGGTTTACCCCTAGCAATACTAGGACGACTTTTGTAAAGAGCTTGTGGCATAGCCGAACATGGAGATTACAAGGACAGATAGGGATGTAACAACGTACTGCCTACCTCATAAACCCGAGGGTCTACGAGACATCCAACACTACTTAACCATCCTAGCACCATGCTAGCATATTAAGTAAACACCTTAGGAGCCACAGCACAAGCCATCCCAAGGCAATGACTAACCTAAATACCGTTGAACCAATGGTGAAACATAGCATAAGTTATTCATATTAACATGATCATGTCATAACTAAGTAGACTAGAGTGGGGGTTTGTAGTGTTTATGATGATATAATGAGAACAATATGGCATAATCATAATTACTACTCCTACCACATACATGGAATCCACATTGAAACAATAAAGGCTTCATCCAAGTATATGAACAAAATAAGACTAAAGATAGCATCTTTATTTAGAACAAAGTCACAAGTACAAATAGGAATATAAGAGTCATACCTTTCCCAATTTGGAATTGGGAAGAGAGAGACTCCTACTCCTTCCTAACTTGGACTAAGGACTAGAGACTCTCCTCTCTATAGCCTAGACTCTTCTAAACCTATGGAGAATAGTGGATACATAGAATGAACTCAAGTGTTGTGTGTGTGAAGTGAGGGTAGGGAGTCCTATTTATAGGTGGAGAAGGTCGGTTCCGGCCACCAATTGCGCGCGAATCAGTCATCATCATCTTCGGGAAGCCGGGAGGAGCCAACACGTGTCGATTGATAGAGTTTGGCGCCAGGACCTAGTAGGCCGACTAGGGGGGTCGACCGATTTGGTCAGGGCTCCATTGGGGCTATGTTGTCTCCAGGTCCCTGACAGGCGGGTCCCCCTTAATGATATAGGTGATACACCGTGGGATGGCCTCGGATACTTCTGTTTGTGGGCTATTTGATCCATGTGGTGCCACATGTTGGCACTTGATCGGTTGAGATGATATTTTATAGGATTGCTCCCCCTCTTTTATCTCATTTCCTGCAATAAATGTCTGCATGCACTATTTCTCCAAGGACAAGATAAAATAGGTTAAATAGAAAGGTGATGTGTGCAAGAAATGGTATTTCCTTCACATAATAGAGTTATCTTAACGGGTGCAATTGGTAAATAACAGCCATCAACAGTCCTCAAAGGACGGACTTATCCGGTGCAAGGTGATATGTGTTGTGTTGGAAAAACATTAGAAAGTTGAACAGACTTGTCCAACACATTGTACTTGTTCGGTTGGGAATAGTGAGTTGATCGGACCAGTTCGGTCTATTCCGGATTTGTCCATGTGAGAATAGAAAGTGTTTCGGATTAGTCCGCTCGTGAACGAACATGTCCGGTGCTTCAGTGAATTGCTTAATTGTGTATTTTAGCCCTAACCCTCTACGCAAAGTTATGAGCTCTTGGGACGTGTCTCTCACACACATCCTGTATATAAACATCTACTTTGTGCTTCCATTCTTCACTTGGGCTTTTCCTTTCTCAATCCTTATTTTTCGCCTTTTTGTGCGCCATTAGTTCTATTCTTCATATACCTGCTTTCATCTCAACAAACTCCATTCTCATTTGTTTGTCATCAAGCATCCAAAACCCACAACTGAATTCCTATATGCACTTTCAATCTCCCCCTTTTTTGTGGTTGATGACAGCCAATTGAGATTTTACAATTAAGAGTAAAAATTGATTTTTATAAAGTGTGCATATATGAGAATGACATGTGAGCAAGAATATATTTCTCACATATATGCACTCTTTATGGTGGGTGCCTATAGAGTGTGTATGAGAAGATATTGTGATGTGCATAATTGAAAATAAAGTAATTACAACAAACAACCATCACAAGAATATCATAATGAGCATCACACATCCATATTAAGCAAAATAGGCATCATCCAAATAGAGATTACAATACTTTGAAACTTAAAACACAAAAGAGATACATGTCCATGATCACTAGTCCTTAAGGCTCATAAATAGACTACTAGTCTCAATCTCTCTCCCTTTGGCATCAAGGCACTAAAAAGGGAAATTTGAGGGAGGTTACTCTCCGTCACAAGCTCTCTCACTCTCAGTATTGTCCTCGTCTTCATCTTCAGATTCATGAACGTGCTGAGAAGGAGGAACGGAGACACCCGCAAGTCCAAAAGAGGCCAATTCCTGTTCTGTGAGAGGTGCCATCTCTATCTAGTTCTCTTTGGAGTCTTCGGAGATCCCACTGGCCCAAGCTCTAATTTGTCACAGATAGCTTTGATGTTTGCCTTCATGTACCTCTGGTGCTTCTTCCTTGCCAAGCTTTCTTTGTGTTTCTTAACTTCCACTTTGCGGCAGGATGCAAAGATGGAGGAAAGCATCTTTAGAACTCCACTGGAGGACTCTCTAGAAGGTGGATGAGAAGAGGTAGCAGCTGGAGCCTTTCTGCCTTCGTTTGCTTGCTTTGATCTTTGTTCCCTTGCAGGTGAGGTAGGTGCATTGGGAACAGTGTAGGTTGTGGGCTTCTGAGGCTTGAGACCGACATGCTCAACATCCTTGACAAAATCAAGGCCAGTTACCTTCTCAATAATGAAAATGATGTATGGCGCATAGCCACACAACTTGGAGTGATTGAGATGTTTACTATGTCATTGTAAATATACTCAAAGACATTGAAGGTCTGTTTCTTGCTTATCACTTTCATCAAGGTCCTTAGTGTTCCTTGAATGGTCCTTGCATCTCCATCCTTCGGAGCAATAGTCTTCCTCAAAATTATGTTAAGCACCGCAAAGAATGGCTTCATGTATTTTGTGGTAAGTGGTTTGTATGGCATTCTTGTGTCATACAGAAAAGCTAGCTCATCCTTCTTTAAAGGTTTCAAGTTGTTAATCACAAGCTCATTTTCCAAAGTGTCTTCGAGATGGAGTATCCTGGCAAACTCCTCATAGGTGACATTGTACTTGGACCCATGTGTCATCCAAGTGAGTCCTTCCTCTTCATCACGTGACAAGTAGAGAGTGGAATAGAATTGAGTGATGACCTCATTTTCCCAGTTGTATCGGAAAGAGGAAAGATCTTTCAGTCCATGTCTCTCCAAAGCTTCTAAGACTTCATGATGGGCTTGGCAGTTCTTTGATTGAAAATATGTCACATCCGCCCACTCACTAGCAACCACTCAGTTTCTCATCTTCCTGTACACATGCTCATAATAGTCTGCATGGAAGTGACTCCAGAACCTTGGGTCAACCGCTTGCTTTGGCTGCTCATAAACTTTGAACTTCTTGAGCTTGTTAGCCAAATCATTGCCTTTGCCCGAGAAGTCATCTTCAGAGGGTTGCCAGTTGTGCTGCAAAGGTTCCTTCATCTTTAGTGGACCAATGGGTCCACTTGCAAGTCCCTTGCCCTTGCTAGTGCTTCTCCTTAGTGCCGTTGAGCTGGCACTAGCACCATCCTTAACTGATGGCTTCTTCACTGTCACCATCCTCTTTCTGGGGAGCATAGAGCCAGGAGGAAAATCTTTTGCATCATGGTCCTGACGCATCTTGCTTCTTAATTCTTTTGCCCGGCCACTCTCTCACGATCACGCTCGACTTCAAAGTCAAACATGCTATCATATGATGCGAACAACATTGTGCCTGACATAGAGAGTACAAGGTGTGGTAAGAATGTGAATTAGACTTTGTGGAGACAAGAATTTAGAGGTTCAAACTGTCAAGGGGTCGGACTAGTCAGATTTTAGGGTGCGGCCTTTTCCGCACCAAGTACCGGACTATTCTGGTTTGACGTATGAATCCTAACTTCTTATTTCAACAAATCGACCAAGACTGATGTGAAAAGGTAGGAGCACAATAGGAATACATACAACAATTCAATGTATACCCTAGGAATCAAGAAAAATAAGCAAGACTTGGGGAAAGATGAGAACTAGGGTTAGGGATTGATTTTTACCGAAAATTTAAGATTTGAGGGCGGAGGAGTGGAGCAAGTTCCAGATTAGTCTGGAGGAGAGATGCTTCACGCAGAGGGGGAAGATTCCCGTGGAAGAACCTTTAATTTTGGTGGCTCAAAGTGGAAATTGCCTTGGGAGATCGAGCTCGAGGGGAGAGTGTAAAAGGCGATTTTAAGGAGGAAGAGGAGACATCTTGGCGGCTGGCTAGGGTTAAGCCTGACAGTAGCTGACTAGTCCAAAAATGACCGGACTAGTCTGGTACACTGGACTAGAGTTGGACTAGTCTCTAGCAACAAACTAGTCTGTTGCAGACCACGGGCTAGTCCGGGTCACCTCGACAAAATTGAATTAGAACAACACAATTTTTGGGATTTGAACTAATAGTGGTCTAAAGGACATCATTTCATAAATAATCTTGATGAATATGACCAGTAAGCAATCAACAATCATACAATGGCCATAATTCACCAAGATTCAATAATTAAAATAGTTTTTGAGAGAAAATTGAGATAAGGGTTGAATTTTTGCAAAATAAGTAAACTTTGAAAATTTAGTCAGGTATGCAGTGTTTCAAGCCATATTCCGAGCAACAAGAATATTTAGTTCATTTCTAAGCACGCAAAATATCTTTTCATCTAGTGGCTTGGTGAATATGTCTGCTAATTGTTTTTTAGTTCTAACATGTGAAATTACTATGCCACCTTTTAGTGAATGGTCTCTTCGAAAATGCTGACGTATATTTATGTGTTTGGCTCTTGAGTGTTTTACTGGATTGTGTGCAATATTTATGGCACTTTCAATATAGGAGTGGAATGCAGTTCAGATTGTAATTGTAATCCTTTAGAGTCTGTCGCATCCAAAGTAGTTGTGCGCAACAACTACCGATTGCGACATACTCCGCTTCACCTATGGAAAGGGCAACACAATTTTGCTTTTTAGAGGACCATGAAACTAAGGATCTTTAAAGAAATTGGTAGGTTCTTGAGGTGCTTTTTCTATCAACTTTGCAGCCTGCATAGTCGGCATCGGAATATCCTATGAGGTTGAACTTGGATGCTTTAGGCTACCAAAAACCCAAGTTGGGTGTGCGAACAAGGTATCTTAAGATTCTTTTTATAGCTATTAAATGACACTCTTTAGGTGGGGCTTGAAACCTTGCACACGTACAAACACTAAGCATGATATCAAGCCTAGATGCACATAAATAAAGCAGCGAACCTATCATAGATCGATATACCTTTTGATGCACATCTGTACCGTCTTTGTTTAGGTCAATATGTCAATTAGTTGCCATGGGAGTCTTGATGGTCTTGGCTTTGTCCATATTGAACTTTTTGAGGATATCCTGTGTGTACTTTGTTTGGCAGATAAAAGTGCCTTCTTTCAGTTGCTTCACTTGGAATCCCAAAAAGTACTTTAATTTTCCCATTATTGACATCTCAAATTTGTCTGTCATAATTTTACTGAATTATTCACAAAAAGACTCATTAGTAGATCCAAAAATGATGTCATCAACATAAATCTGACGTATGAGTAGATGACCATCAAAATGCTTTGTGAACAATTTATAATCAGCTTTTCCTATTTTAAAATCATTTTGAGTGAGAAAATCCCTAAGGCACTCAAATCGAGCTCATGGAGCTTGTTTGAGGCCATAGAGAACCTTACACAGTTTGTACACATGGTTGGGGTACACTTGATTTTCAAAAACTGGTGGTTGCTCCATGTACACCTCTTCCTTGATAGGACCGTTGAGGAATGCACTTTTGATGTCCGTTTGATACAGCTTAAAATTTCTGGTGAGTAGCATAGGCTAATAAAATTAGAATGGACTGAAGTCTATCTAAGGGAGCAAAGGTTTCCGAAATCCAAACCTTCGACTTGTGAGTAACCTTTGGCCACAAGTCGTGCTTTATTTCTTGTTACTACTCTGTGTTCATCTTGCTTGTTCTCAAAGACCCATTTGGTGCCCACGATGTTGGCTTTTGGTCTTTCCACAAGCTCCCACACTTCATTTCTTTTGAAGTTGTTCAGCTCTTCTTGCATGGCGGTCACACAATCTGGATCTTTTAATGCTTCATCAACCCTGTATGGTTCTAGAAACGAGGAAAAAGAGTAATGTTCACAAAAATTAGCAATACGAGATCTATTAGTTACTCCCTTTGCAATATCTCTGATGATGCTGTCGACGGGATGATCTCTTTGTATACTCTGATGTACTCTTGGATGAGGCACTTGTGAGGTCATTTGCTCTTCATCATCTTCATTTTCAATATCTTCCCCTAGATCATTGCTTCCATGATTATATTGATCATCTCAACCCTGCTGATGTTGATCTTGTGGAGAGGCTCCCCCTTGATCATTGCTCTCCGGTTGATGTACATCTTGAGCACTTGAGTCTTATGATTGCTCTTGAGGTCGAATAGCACCAAGTGTCATCCTCGTCAACGCTTGACATGGGGCTTGTTCTTGATCTAGCACACACTTATCAACTTGCTCCACTTGGGAGCCATTAGTATAATCGAACACTACGTCACGTGCCACTTCCATAATTCCAGAGACTTTGTTGAAAACACAATAGGCGTAGGCGTTCAAATCATAACTGAGCAAGAACCCTTCATCAGATTTCGAAGCGAACTTCAAAGTCCTAGATTTCTTGTTCAAGATATAACATTTACTCCCAAATACTCTAAAATATGAAAAATTCTATTTGTTACCTGTTAGGAGCTCATTTGATGTCTTCTTCAGAAGTTGATGAAGGTATAACCAGTTCATGGCATGACAAGCGGTGTTTACTACTTCTACCCAAAACCGGTCCAAAGTTTTGTACTCATCTAGCATTGTTCTCGCCATCTCAATGGCTGTACTGTTCTTTCTTTCGGCCACCCCATTTTGTTGAGGGGAGTAGGGTGATAATAACTCATGCTTTATTCCTTCTTCATCCAGGTACTCCTCAACTTGAGTATTTTTGAACTCTGTTTCGTTGTCACTCCTAATGTTCTTAACAGTTGAGGAGAATTCATTTTGTGCTCTCTTCAAGAACTTCTTTAAGATTCCTTGGGTCTCTGATTTATCATAAAAGAAAAATACCCAGGTAAATCTAGAAAAATTACCAACAATAACCAAACCGTATTTGTTATTGTTGATGCTTATATACGCAATTGGACCGAAAAGATCCATATGTATGAGTACCAGTGGTCTTGATGTAGTCATCACGTTCTTCGAAGAAAGTGGTGCTCCAACTTGTTTTCCATCTTGGCATGCGCCGCACGTTCTGCTTTCTCAAACACAACATCCTTCAAACCTCAGATGTGACCACCATTTAGAAGTTTCTATAGATTTCCCATCCCAACATAGTCTAACCGTCTATGCCACAGCCATCCCATGTTAGTTTTTGCAACCAAGCAAGTGTTGAGTTCGGCTTTATCTTTGTTGAAATCAACAAGATAAAGTTTTCCCTTCAACATTTCCTTGAATGCAATTGAGTTATCGCTTGTTCTAAAGACTGTCACACCCTCATTAGTGAATAAACAGTTGTATCCTTTGTCACATAGCTGAGATATGGACAAAAGATTATAATATAAAGAATCAACATGCAAAGCATTGGAAATTGTACCAGTGCCATGGACTTTTCCTTGGCTGTTGTCTCCGAAGTAGATTCCTTCACATGGATCCGCATTTTGCTCATATTCTACGAACATTCTCCTCTCTCCGGTCATGTGATTGGTGCGTCCACTATCTAACACCCATTTTGATCTTCCGGAGGAGTAGGCCTGCAAAACAAAGTTATATCTTGGTTTTAGGTACCCAAGTTTGCTTGGGTCCTCGAAGGTTAGTCACAAGTGTTTTAGGCACTCACATACAAGCTTTGGGTCTCTTGTGGTGTGGCCCTGCATATTTAGCATAAACATATCCAAATTTATTTTTCATAAGAACATAAGATGCGTCAAAAATATGATAAAGTTTGTTGTTCATGTTCATATGGTTTGTCCTTAACAAAAGTAATATATTCTTATTTTGACTACAAGTGAATTGCTTCTTACCTCTTGCATACCCAAGACCATATCTGACATTAGGAGGTCTTGTGACCATATATGCACTACATGCATATTTGATCTTTTCCTTGTCGAAGATGCCGCTTTGAATCCACACATTTCAGGAATCACATTGAGTGGTGTCGTGCGATGCGGCACCCAATAGCACACAAGAAAAGCCAAACAAAATAACCAACACAATTATGTTCTTTCACAAGATGATTCTCTTTTACAACATAATATACAACGCAGCGGAATATTATATACTCACACTCTCAACTAACTATGCACAAGAGAAGCCGTCCATGCCCGCAGACGCTTCTCACTAGCAACACGAAGAAGAGAGCAGTGACAAGGTTTCCGTGAGAGATACATCTCGACAGGCTCGATGTCTCACGGACAACCACAACATAAGCATAGGCTAATAATACCTGCAAAAACCACAATAGAGCAACCATGAGCATGACACTCTGCAAGACTTAACCGTCTCACCTAAGGCATGAAACTCTACATGCTGGAAACTCTAAATAACAGAAGCTGATTTGCATAAAGGACGCGCCTACAAGTGAATCCTTACTTTCATTTTTAGCATGAAGTTAAGGCTTCATAGAAAGTAAATTTAGTTTGCACTACAACTACTGCATACAAGTTTGCAATATAATTATACAATGACAATTATCAAATTCCAATAAAACATGTTTACTTCCTACTATGTCAAGACTTAGTGTCCAAGTATGCTCAAATAACCGCAAGCGATAGTGATTGCAACCAGTAGACACCCAGACTGCACTACACATACACACATACTCGGAGTTGCGACAACACACTCCACTGATGTCGCACGCAACCACCTTTCCCAAGATTCAACTACATCAAAACAGTTCAATCCACCTGAACAGCGAGCTCCCTCAAGGTGCACCTCCGCTGTGAGATGTTCATGAGCGAGTTGACTCCCACTGTACTAACAGCCGATAGCTTAAGCCAATTGAAAAGGTTCCAACATAGGATTTTCAAGGTACATTGGTTTCCTGGGTCCCATATAGCAAGTATGCACCCAGTACAATTCAAACTTGTCTAAGAGGGCCAGGCATGAGACGAGCCTTAATCGACACAGGCAAGACTACGCAGCCAGGACCATGTCCTGCTGTATCCTATGCTCCTGCCCGATCTCTAATTTATTAAAGTGAATCCTCACAATTAAACTCATAATTTCAATCCAGTGTAAACCAAGTGCTAGTCTCGCGAGAAGGTTCCAACCTCTCGACTTCTACCATTTCTTCCAACTAGACATTAAGCATAGCATATCGAAACGTGGAGTATTAATCTACCCAAACCACTCTTTGGATTATTCTGGTCATGCAATTGGGTTTCATTGCACAAGACCTAATGCACAATATATCTCATCCATATAGTGTATAGAAATGAAAACTTTGCAAAATATCTTAAATGCAAACCGGGCCTTGCCTTTTGGTTGAGTAAATGTCAGTGACGATCAGTTAGTACACTCTGACAAACATTCACTCAACAGCAAAACCAATATAGAAATCATCTGCTTCGGGTGGTGCTTCTTGTTGGCTACCTTCGTCACGATCACTATTGTCATACATATGCATCAAATAAAAGAATGCAATTTAGCAAAGTACAATTGAAGTTGATAATAATTCAAGAAGGATTAATACTAGCTAGGACTGATAGTTCTGTTGCTGGAATGCACATCAACAGAGAGGAAATAAGATAAACTTAGGCAATTGAAATATGAAGTGATATAGATATTGATTTGAACATAGAGATGTGATCTCAATTTATACAGGTCGAACAGATCCCCTGAGCCTGAGAAAATTACTGTGTCATATGGTCATGGAGGAATAGTGAGGTAAGTTTCAGATACAGCACTGGAATATGTTGATCTACAAAATTTCTTAAGTGTTTAGCATTCTCTAATTTTGGTACTAAATCTGTAGCTTTAACATAGCTAATAGTGGATGATCCTGGTAGATTTGGTTTTACTGGTTCTATTAAAATTTGTCTCATATTTTTTTGATCTTCCTACAGGGACAAATTGATTTTTCAAGTTTTGGGAAATCCTGAAATGGTTTCTGTACATTTCACAATTTTTAAACCACATAGACATTTGAAACACTGACGCCCCCAGTAAACTAAGTCCAATGAACTTGAAATTATTACTGGAGAGCAAGTGTATTTTTAAGAGTGTCCTGACCAAAATTGGGAATTTTTGAATTAACAGAATAGGGGAAATTAATTTCCCAAGCAGTTAGCTCAGATAAAATAATTATGAACATTATGGGAGTTTCATGCCCAACAAATTTCGCCACTGCAAAGTTGGGATCAAGATGAGTCTTCAAAAACTTATTTGGGATTATTTGAGCAAATATACTAGGAGTAATTTAATTTAGAAGTTTGAATGAAATCTGGAATTAATTGGAAAGGGAAAAGTTTGAATTAATCCGGCTGGGTCCCACTCATTTAAAATAGGCCAACCAGATTGGGGCCACACCAAGGGCCACAGTTTTATACCATGCAACCACAACCGATTCAGCGGCCAAACTCGATCCCGAGGGAGTGAAATGCAATCGCTGACTGGTGGGACCTCCCGCTCTGGCAGCGCTCGGCTGGCCGCAGCAACACAGCGCCGGCGAGCTCGCCGGCTCGGCGTTAGACCGCGCCAAACCTCTCCACAAATACCTCCTGTGCGGGGCCACTCAAGTCTTCTCCTGAGCCTCCTCCTTGCTCTGACGGATGCATGAAGAAAGACTCACCCTCCTCCCCGTACAACTCCTCGTACGTGCGGCAACGGTCAGGCACCGAGGTTGGCCGCGAACCTCGTGCTGGCTCGCTTGACTCCTGCTCTGTCAGACACCCCAAGAGCTGCTGATGCCTTTGTCAAATTCATTACAGAACCTTCACATATCTAGATGCTTTGCAATGCATACAATGAGTATCGTTCTTGTGTTCCTTCCAAACCAACATGCAATTATTCTCGCATGAATCAATCTTCTCATAATTCATGCCGAGACCAGCCAAAAGCTTCATAGATTGATATATGTCTTTAGGCATCTTATGATTTAACGGAAGGAGATCACTGATCAGATTCATGATACCATTCTAGCAATTGTTTGCAAAATTGAACTTCGACTTCAATGCCATTAGTCGTGTGACCACCTGCAAAACGGTCACATTGGTGCTCTCATGCACATTTTCATCTGAGGCAGTAAGAAGGTTGTAAAACTTTTGCACCTCCTCTGGCTATGACTCTTCTTCGTACTCTCTGCCAATGTCTATCATCGTCTCATCCATCTGATCGTCATCCTCGTTTTCGTATGACTCACTAGGATGATCGACCTCTCCATGATCGTGTTACACTAGGTAGATAGACATAAATCTTTGTTTGCAAAGGTGTAGCTCTATTTCAGACTTAGACAAATACCGATGATTCTAGCACTTGGTACATGGACATTTCACAACATGAGGACCACTAGCGAAAGCTTGATTCACAAAAATAGTTGCGATATCAACCCATTCCGTAGTGTGCGCACCAGTTGAACTCCATCCATCATACATCACATTACGGTTGTTACTCATTTTTTCCGATTATACATTCAAAACATACAAATTGTTATCAATTTATTATTATGTGATGTGACGGTCCCTACAACCTAGGCAGATAGGTCCTAAATCCACCCAAGAGTGACCGAGCGGAGCGTGCTCATGACGAGGCTCGTGGTCCGGATCCGAACGAAATTTTGGTAGCATAACCCTGCCGTTCTCTACTGCATGCCTGAACATGGTGCAGCAGAGAACAACAAGGTTGTGCCGTCGAAATCTCGTCCAGATCGAGACCCGCATATCGTCACAAGTCACGCCCCCTCGGTCACTCTTAGGCTGTCCAAAAAGGGACAGTTCCGATCCAGCATGCCTCACATTAATATCACATGTGAAACGGGCCGATTCGAAACGGATATTCATCTTCTATAGGTTACGTTTCTCATTTTCATTTTGTAGCCATTTACGAAAGAGGAAAGAGAACGAGAGTGAGGGGGAAAGTGGGTCTAAGTTCGAATTTCCAAGTTTAGGTCCACCATCCACTTGAATGTAATTGACTGCCTTCATTGTCGTCGTACACCTCCATGCTCATCTCCACACAAAAATTACGTCTAGAATAAGCGTTTATGGCACAAACACATTTAATGTATGTCATGTCAAATCAGGACATATCGTGCATTCATGCACGGTATTAAGTATAACTAAATTTTGAAACTTAGCAGAACTGAGCATTCAAACATTTCAACATAAAACAAATTTGAAATATAAAATCTTCAAGTTTCTACAAGATTCAACATGTAATCAAGTTTGCATATGCAAGTTAACCATGCATTGCTAATTCATAAAATTTTATTTATCATATTAACAAGTTAAGCATTGTCAAAATCAAGAACCGGTAATCAAACTCATACACATAATAGCTTAACAAATAATCATTTGTTAATTTACAAACTACTTCTAACTAAACAAGTAGCTAAATAACAAATCATTCACTACATGGAAGAACAAAATCATCAACAAATAATCATCCACAATGCACAAGGAATCATCAAGCAAGATTTTACCTTCGGGTCAGAGAAGGCGGCCGCGCTCGGTTCGGCCGGATTCGCCGCACTCGCCAACGGCCGGAGGCCGCGCTCGGGACGGCCGGAGTCGCTGCGCGCCAATGGCAGGAGCCGCCAAGCTCGCGACGGGGAGGCGTCGCGCTCGAAGGCTCCGGGAGGCGGCGACGGGCGAAGCGGCGGCAGTGGTCAAAGCGGCGGCAGCGGGCGGCAGCGGCGGGCGAAGCTAGTGGCGGGGCGAAAGCCTAAGTGACGATGGAGAGCGTGCTGTGCAGGCCGGCTAGGTTGAAACACGTATACAGTACGCGGGAGTTGGCGGGTCCCATAGTTAAGGCCGTCATATTGTCAGGCACGGCTGACGCCTTTAATATAGCTGTCGGTTTAATCGGCCTGGCCGATGGCTATAGTTATGGCCAACGGTTATTTTTGTTAGACCAACGGTCTTAACTTAGGTACATCGGTCCCTAAAAACCGACGGTTATAGTGTTATTATATTTGTCATCCCTGATGACTATACTTCCTCCGACGGCCTTATGCACGTTTCTTGTAGGGAATGCCAATGCCGCTCACATCACATTCAAGCTCGAAGGTCTTCTAAAAATCAGGAAGTTGCAGCAATGGTGCTTGTGTCAGCTTCGACTTGAGAGCATGAAAAGCTTGTTGTTGTGCTGGTCCCCATTGAAACGGCACTCCATTCTTTGTCAACTCGTGGAGAGGTGCCGCAATGGTGCTGAAATCCCGCACGAAACGCCGGTAGAAACCTACAAGGCCAAGAAAACTCCGAACCTGTGTGACCATAGTCAGAAGTGACCAGCTCGGGATGGCAACAATATTTGCCTCATCCACCTCAATGTCCTGCGAAGTAACAACATAACCAAGAAAAGACACACGATCGGTGCAAAAGGTGCACTTCTCAAGGTTACCAAATAAACGTGCATCTCGCAAGACATTAAAAACAGCACGCAAATGTTCAAGATGATTATCATATGACTTGCTGTAAATAAGGATATCATCAAAGTAAACCACAACAAATTTACCAATGAAAGCACATAAAACCTCGTTCATCAACCTCATGAATGTGCTGGGCGCATTGGTTAAACCAAATGGCATGACTAACCATTCATAAAGTCCAAATTCAGTTTTAAAGGCAGTTTTCCATTCATCACCTAAAGGCATATACATTTGATGATACCCACTACGCAAATCAATCTTGAAGAAAATATTAGAACCACTCAACACATCAAGCGTGTCATCCAATCTAGGAATAGGATAGCGATAACGAAAGGTAATGTTATTGATGGCTCTACAATCAACACACATGCGCCAAGTGCCATCTTTCTTAGGAACCAAAAGAACAGGAACAAAACAAGGACTAAGGCTCTCATGAATGTACCTGCGGTCCAGAAGTTCTTAGACTTGTCGCTGAATTTACTTAGTCTCGTTGGGGTTGGTCCTGTAGGCGGCACGGTTTGGAAAGATCGCCCCTAGAATCCAATCAATCTTGTGCTCAATGCCTCGCATAGGTGGTAATCCAGGGGGTATCTCTGATGGAAATATCCATATATTCTTGCAAAAGGTTAGCAACAGCGGTGGCAAGGCAATGGATGTATCATCGATGGAATATAAAGCATGTTTGCACACTAAAGCATAGCAAGTTCCATTAGAGGCATATAAATCATCAAGATCAGATTTAGTTGCAAGCAAAACTGGATTTTTCAACTTAATAGGTTGCTGAATTTCAGAATTGAAAACACCCTTTTGCTTAGCATTATTCTTTTTCTCATGCTCAAATTGCATAATTTTAGTGGGACTTATAGGAAGAAACACAATTTTCTTCCCCTTATGCATGAGAGTATACTTATTATAGAAACCATGGTGAATAGCATCAGTATTAAACTCCCAAGGACGTCCCACAAAAGAGAGCAAGCATCCATAGGTACCACATCAAAATCAGCAAAATAATGATAAGAACCAATGGAAAAATGCATCCTTGCTGTTTGTGCTACCTTTACTTTACCATTGTTGTTAAACTTTTTAGTGTGATAAGGGTGGGGATGCTCCCGTGTAGTCAAGCCAAGCTTCTTGACCACCTCAACATTCACCAAATTGTTGCAGCTACCACCATCAATGATGGTATCACGACGAGAAACATGTTGAAAAGGTTGTGATGTTGGCGGTTGTCATCCTCTCGAACCGTGGCACTCAAAGCTCTCTACACAATCAAAGTCCTATAGTTGTTGGTCGTAGATGTACCATGAACCTCCTCGGCACCATCATGAGAACCTGAAATGTTAGTTGCAATAATATTTTCATCTTCAATATTAGAAGCACTAACATACCCACCATCAGCAGTGGCAATGATCACCCATTTGCTGGGGCAATCTCATTGCATATGGCCAAGTCCCTTGCAGCAGTGGCACTTGATGTCGGAGGTGCGAGTGGTCAAAGTGTTGGGTGCAGCAGCCTTTGCTACAACACCTGGAGGCGTCTGGGACTTGCTGTTATCTTGTCCTCGTCATGTAGAAGGTGCGGTGCTGCGTACAACACTGGTGGAGGGTGGTGTAGAAGCACGTACGCTCGAGGAGGTTGATTCTTTGGATGGCATCAGAAGTTGTTGTGGCGTGAAGGTGTTGTTCCGCCGCTGCTGTTGGCGACCCTGCACTTCTCTTCTGCTAACATATCAAGTTGAAATAAACGTTGAATAGAATGATATTCCTTGTAGTCAACTATGTCCTGGATATCATGGCGCAAGCCCCCATTAAACCTAACAATTTGGCCTTCCTAATCCTCAAGTACCCCACAACGAAGCATACCTTTCTGCAACTCTTGGTAGTACTCTTGGATAGTCATGTCACCCAGATCAAAGCGTTGCAATTTCTTAAGAAGATCACGTCTATATGAAGGAGGAACAAACCTAGCGCGCATCTCTTCTTTTAATGCAGCCCATGTGTGTGGCGCATTACGTGTATTGACAAGTTCATTCCACCAAATGATAGCAAAATATTTAAACTCACTAGTGGCTTGTCTAACTCTATGTCGCTCAGAAACAAGATGAGAGCTAAATTTTTGTTCTACCATCATCTCCCAATCCAAGTAAGTCTCAACATCATAAGATCCATAAAATGGTGGAATAGGAAACTTAATCTTAGCGTAAGGACCATTATCTTGTTTAGGAGCATGAGGACGAGGTCTACCTCCCATACCTTGACAATTTCGTCGAGGGCGACGGCGCTGTTGTGCATCAACCTCGTCGTTATTGAAGTCACCCTCTGTGTCATAGTGAGCATGTGCGTCAGCATCAAGGATGATAGATGGTGTAGCTTGTTGGGGAAGACGAGTCTCCATCTTGTCCAACCGTGTGGTGAGACCAGCAACACTTGTATGAAGCCTCTGAAAGGTGGCTGTTGTAGTGGTTTGGTAATTGTTGAAAGCTTCAGTCATCGCACGCATCATGTCCCTTAGTTCCATATGGGACACACACTCATCATCACCCGGAGGTGTAGAACCGGAGGTCTTATCCATAGGTTTCTTTCCTGTCATTGATTGTACAAAAAAAAAACGAAGACAAAAAGATCATGAAGATCCCTATTACTACGCTCTCTAAAGTGGAAGTGGAAAATTGATTAGTAAGATGCGTCTTACCCTGCTCTTACAAGTTTCTTACCAGCACTGCATGTGGCCAACGGTGATCGGTGTGAAAGCAAGCAGAGAGTGGGTGTGATTGCAGAGGACACCTGTTCTGCTCGAGAGAAGGTGGAGCTTGGGAAGGCTCAATTGCTGTATAGGTATGTGGCACACAAGTTAGTAACAGATAGCAATGTTGAATAAGTGTCCAAAGAATTTCACCTAGTTGCTGGCCAAAAAATGTATTAGAACAGTTGTGGCAACAAGCAAGGAACAAGGATGAATGATGATGAACAACAAGGACAATATCAACAAGTATCCAACTTTCACACAGAAAACAACACAAGTAGAAAACCCCTTGAGCCTCCTGTTTTTTTTTCTTTTAGCACTAGTAGAAATCAAAATATTTTTTCTTTTTTTTTTTATATTTGTTCTCAACCATGGGCACAAGATAGAAACAGTACCAAGTATTAGCTCAAACCGATGAAAGATGTGACCGATACAAATTCAGGAGCGATTGGAAAAACTAGTGTCAGAACTTCGGAGTTTGAAATGAGGGCCTTCTTAATTTTTTTTAATTTTTTTTAAATCGCCATGACCGGTGTAGCCGGTGTATCGTATGTGGATTTTTTCGAGACCTTTCCGGGAAAAAAATGCGCCTCAATCGGAGTTCCGAGCGAAAAGTTATGCCCATTTTAGATGGCAGCGGATGGAAGAAACAAAACTGAACCAAAACAAATCTAAACCAGCAACCAGACTCAACCTAGGACACGAACTCAGAACTACGGACTCTAAAACTAAATTGTGCAAAGGGCTGAGCGAGGGTTGTAGGTCAGGGAAAGTAATTTTTTGTCGCTTTTTGTGGACTATAGGACTAAAACAAAATGAATCTAAAGGGCACACAAGTATACCTCACAGTCAACCTGGAAATCTAATAAGAATTGATAGGAGGGTGAGTCCCGATCTTCCGAGTGGTCTGGTAAACTTGATGGGTAGAGATCTCGACGTTGATGATCTAGGCTCCAAGCGAACGAAACTCTGCAATCACTACACCACTGCTCTTGTGGTTATCACCCGTGTCACACGAATGACCTCACTACAAAGGCTTATCCCTGCAAGCGCAATCAAGAACACAAGCAAGAACAGAGAATTTGCAATCAAAACTGAATTGATCACGAAGTGGGGTCTCTCACAACCGATGAACAGTGACCCTATTTAATGACAGATTGTATCTAAGCAAAACCTCACCCTAATGTGGTGATGGCTACTGTATAAATAGGAGTTAGGGGCGTGAAAGACCCCTGGACGCAACCCTAATGGGCTTCCACACGATACACGGGCCAGCAGCCCAAAAGACGGTGACGCAGCACCAGACAGATTCTGGACGCTCACTTGTTTCGCCGATTCCCATCAACTAGAAGGAATTTTGAGGTGGGTCCAGTTCCATTGAAAGCTTTATGGAATCATGGTTCCAACAATATATAGAACGTTCAAATCCGACTCCGTATGTGTCCGGGAAGTGAATTTTGGTGAATGCAGCTCCTGGACCCCGAGGTGGAGTCGAAGTCGAGTTGGGCTTGGACTCCTCCTTGGGGACGTCCTATCTCCTCTTCCTTGACCCCTTGGAATCATCCAATCCCTTGGTGGTCCTCTCCGTTGTTCCTAATCAATAAAACATGCATGGAAACAAGTGTATGTTCTAAAAAACAATTGACAAAGTTAGAACGTACCTGTAGATCCAATTGTCGCGCACGTGCTCTAGTGATCGTCCTTGTATTGTATGCAAAGGAGAGATGTCCTCATCAATTTGCTCTGCTACGGGACGCCTTGCAAGGTGTTCAGCTGCTTGATGACCCAGGTCAGCAGGACGAAATCTCATGGATCTTCTCTGCCAACGGCGAGTTCTCCGTGCGCTCGGCCTACATATTGCAGTTTGAAGGCAGTTATCAGTCCTGGTTCCACAAAAGCATATGGAATGTCTGGGCGCCTCCTAACGTAAGTTTAATCATGGCTTATGGTGCAGGGGCGCCTATGGACAGCCGATAGGATCCAGCGCAGGGGCTGGCCAAATCAGTATATGTGCGTCTTTTGTTTCCTGAATGTTGAGTTGAGGGTACACCTCTTCATTGAATGCTCGGTGACGCGGCAGGTTTGGGCATCGATAGCACATTCCTCATGCTTGCAATCCTTCAACCCAGTCAGCTGGACTGCATCGATTGATTTGGCAGGATGTTTCCAGCAACTGAGTGCTCCTGAAACTGATGATCGACCCTGGGGTTCGCGCTCTCTTGTTCTGCTTGTCTGCTGGCTCCTCTGGTGCGAGGGGAACCGCTGAGTGTTCGACCTGCAGGAGAAGAGCCTGCCACAAATCCTTAATGATGTTGACGATGCAATCCTACATTGGCTGATGGCGGGTGCGAGAGGTCTGTAGTGCTCTGTTTCGCTATGTAAATGTAGGTGTTGGGACGTGTTTTCATCGTTGCATCTTCAGTGCACTGTGTTCAAGCTTCTGTAATTATACCTATGTACTTCTTGCTTATTAATACGTGCCGGCCCCATCGGATCTTTCAAAAAAAAAAATCCGAATCACCACTCTGTTCTGTCCGAGCGAGATAGTGTGTGCGTAGCTGGGGACCAAACCAAACATTCCACGTGGCCCGTGGGTCTGCATGTTTTTTTTATTTTATGAAAAATCCACAACTGCTTCTTCTTCTTCTTCAGGCCGCCTTCTAAAAGCAAAAGTTGTCCACTCCTTAGGTGTAGGTGGCAGACGAAACGATTGCGTGAATATCGTGGGCGACTAAGGAAAATGAGCCGAGAGCTGATGGCACAGAAGGGGAGGCAAACAAAACGAAGAGGAGACGAAGAGAAGCGAGCCAGGCGAACGGAAGTTACGAAACAAACGAGTTGCTCCACGTGTCGCCGATTTAGCAGGGATGCATCAAGGTCAGTTTGCATTCTTCTAACAGAAAGCTTCTTCCTGCGGTGCAGTGCTAATGATCAAACACCCCCACCCACCACCACCTCTTCAATTGTGACAATCTCGGTGTACAGAACTTCCCATCACCATAAACATGTAGAAGTATATAATTGAATTGGATATACATATGGCATCACCTTGTTTCGAGAATTGCGCATGTACATTTAAGAGACGAATCAAACATTTTTCAATAGTCATTCACTACAATATAACTACTCCAAAAAGTATGGCTTGTTGCAGTGTAGAGCAAAAAGATAATCCAACCGATTACTCGAAGGTGTCTGTGATATGAACGAAATAGATGTCGGTTATATGCGCCCAGCAGTCCCAAAAATCCCTCATACTCTCCCATACTCAACGAACTGTTGTGTGCCTCTCGCTCCCTCCCTCTCAAGGAAGAGTGGGAGACTTG
This sequence comes from Tuctoria greenei, assembly GCA_036927565.1. NCBI lineage: Eukaryota > Viridiplantae > Streptophyta > Magnoliopsida > Poales > Poaceae > Tuctoria > Tuctoria greenei. The sequence continues at coordinate 117,746,359 of JAYESD010000007.1, read as the reverse complement.
CACTATCCTGTCCACTCCAAGGTTTCAATGCACTCCGATGATCGTCGATTCCTCGGCCGGGACTCCCTGTGATCGCGTGGTTGCGGCTGCGCATCTCCCTTCTGTGATCTATTCACAGAAATTGTTATCCATTCAAGGAAATTGGCATAACTGCTCCTCTAGTCTTCACTAGAAAAGAGTGAGTAGATGTTTTAATTTTCTGTTCTTGATATTGGAGTGGTCGTAGATCAACGAGATAGACGATTCACAATCTTTATTTGGGTTGGAAAATTCCTGGTGCCTGGTTTTTGAAGTGGCAGTTGCTGTTCTTGCAACAGTTACTATCTCTTCTCCTTTTCTGGGCGCCATTACTACATCCCCTACTGATGTTCTAAGATTTGTGTTTCTTTTGATTGGAGTTTCACAATCTGTTGCTACATTGGTTTGGGATTTCTTTCAACTCTATTGGGCTCCCTTCCTGTCTGCAAGTTCTTAAAACATCTCTGGTTTCTCAATTCTATCTTCTCATGATGGATGCAAAGAAGAAAGGGAATTAAAAAATTGATGATGGTTTACATAATAAAGTTGAAAATCGAAAGGAGGCTCAGATGGAAGGGTTGATGGAACGTCTAAAACTGACTTCGATTGAAACTGCAGCAGTGATTCTTGATGATACTGATGATCCTCAATTGATAGATCCAGATCAGATTATTGTTGGGAAAGTGTTATCAACAAATACTCTCCATCTACATACTATTATGGCTGCGATAAAACCAGAATGGGGAAATCCTAAAGGATTAATATTCAATTCTGTAGGGGGAAATATTTTCATTGCAGAATTCTCTACAATTGAACAACAGAATTATGTATTGGATGCATCTCCGTGGAAAGTAGGCACACATGCAGTCTTGTTGAAGAATTATGATGCAAATATCCAGCCACAGAAGATGGAATTCACTCATTTACCAATTTGGGTGAGATTAATCGACCTCCCAACGAGATTAATGACTAAACAAAGAGGTGAGGAAATAGCAAAACCAATTGGAACTGTGCTAAAAATTGATGTTGATTATCTTGGATGTTGTTGGGGTGGTTATATGCGTGTAAAGATTGATATCAATGTTCATGAACCATTGGTGCGCTATGTCACTGTGTTTTCCCAACGTCTCCAGCAATCTGAAATATACAAAGTTCAGTATGAAAACATACCGCTCTATTGTTTTTCATGTGGTCTATTGGGTCATTCCACACTAATTTCTGCTAATCCGGCTGACCGCGATGTGAATGGTGAATTATCATATTCTCGCAAACTATCTGCAGTGGATGTATCTTGGAGGAAATTAGCCCTCGCACTACAATAGGAGTGCATTATAATCAACCAAAAAATCAAAGGTTTTCTGCATCCACACCGAATGATTCTACAGTTCCCAAAGCACATTATCAAAATACAGATCATGTCCCAAATATAATGGATGATGTTGAAAAAAATAGTACTGCTGATACACCACACATCAATAGAGATAGTCATGGAATGGAATGCGAGATGCAAATCAAGACTGGAAAGAAAAGAAAAGTTAAAGTTCCACTACAGAAGAACATGAACATTCAGGAGAACTATCTCGATGCAGGAACTAGTACTTTAATGGTGTTGGATACAGAAAATAATCAAATTATGGATGATACTATTGTTTTTGTTCCTGAATCTGAGAAAAAGTTAAAATGTAGCCCTTCACGATTGGCGGCTCAGGCGGAGGTTGCTATGCAGCCCCGCTGTACGCAATGAGTCTTTTAGCCTGGAACTGTCGTGGACTAGGGTCGGATGCGACAGTTGGTGAACTTCGCTATCTAGTAAAGTTATATAGACCCGGTATCCTATTTTTATCAGAGACAAAATTACAGGATACTAAAGCAAAAAACTTTATGTGGTCCCTTGGTGTCGAACTGTTGGATACGACACTTCCCCCAGACCCGCTGAGAAGAAGCCCACGAAGGTTCTTTTGTGGTTGGGGCACGCAGAGATCAATATCAAGATGGTGACCTCAGGGATTTACGTGGTTCGGGCCGCCTGAGCATAACACCCTACTCCACGGGGTTTGTGTAATTGTATTGAGCGAGTGAGTTCGCTAAGGTCAGGTCGCAATAGCTTGGATCCGAATGTCCCCATGTTCGTGCTGTGCAGCCCTTTTATAGTTACAAGGACTGACCGTTACAAAGCTGGCTTTGCCCGACATGTGGCCCTAGCATGCTTAATGACCTAATACACTGTCTAAAGAGTATTAAGTACAATTAATTGTGTGGTAACGTGCCTTCATAGCAGCGTTACCTCTATGAACGGTGCACTGATTGTGTGTCATTAATATGGCATTAATAACACATTATCAGACATTATAACTGTCGCTTTAACCATCCTTGAATGTCTGTAATGGTCATGATCGGCTTGTATTCCTGTTGGTGACGAAGGTTCGGAGGCTCCACATGTGGCAGATCTGGAGCTTTCCCTTGCGGGAGGGTAGGTCTGGGGTTGCTGTACACGTGTCGGTACCGAAGCTCCTCTCTGACTGGGGCTAGGTCCGGGACTGTTGTACACGTGTAGTCGCCGGACCTTCCCTTGGTTGGGAGTTTTGTTCCGGTCTTACTTTACACGTGTTAACCCAGGAGCCAGCCATGTGAGCGGAGCGGGTCCGGTGCAACGTGCCATGTCGGACCTGCGAGAGCCTTTGACTCTAACGGGTGGAACTTTCTTGCACTTGTTGCGGTATCGTGGGGTACCCGGTACGTAGGGTACCGATAGTGGCCCCCGAGCCCACCTCAGGGAGAAACCCTTTGGGTTAAGTTGTTCTGTTGGAGGTGGGGCCATTCTCGATTCTCGTGCCGATAGAGTGACAGTCCGGGAGTGAACCTTCGACGCGTGGCTTGTTATGAATACGGTAGATGGGATCTTTGAGTGCGGATATCACGCAATTGAAGGTCGCCGATTCCCAATACGTAAACCATATCGGTTCCGCACGCCCTGTCAGAGCGCTGACTTTGGGTTTCCCGCCACTCATCATGGCAACGGTTGGCCTTGGGTAAGGACCTCGATTTCTCTGTCGGGGTGGCCCCAGGCCCACTCTTCATTGATGGGGTAGATTTTTGAAAAGTGCCTTCGATCTCATTGTGGTTTCCACCCAAGCGTCGTGGAGGCTTTCTTAAGACGGAAAGTGCGCACGTGTTGAGGACTCTTTATGCCTTCGATCATCTTTGCGCTCAGAGCCTCCCAAACTCCGCCTAACTTTCCCTCCTTTGCTTCACTTTGCCGCGATGGAGTTGGGTCTCCCCAAGAGCCGCCTCAAGAGCGATGATGATCTGAAGAAGGTTCAGACCTACATGGGGTGGTCCAGCGACTCCTTCAACCATCTGGTCCGTGCCGTCAACATGGTGTACTTCTCAGCGTACGCCATGGTGGGGTTGATCCCACCTTTCTCAACTTTCCTTTTGATGCTGCTGGACTTCTATGGTCTGCAACTGTACCACCTTGGCCCCCATTCTCTTCTTCTTATGTCGACATTCGTCCACTTCTACGAGATGTACGTGGGTATTGCCCCCTGCGTCGAGCTTTTCCGCACCTTCTTCACCATCCACACCACCGGCAAGGGGTTCGAGTTTCTTGGCTTCTACTATTTTGTGAAGCACAAGAAATGCCTCTACAAATACTTGAGGTTGTTTCCTTCCGGCAAGTGGGACGACTGGAAGAAGGATTGGATCATTGTCACGGCAGAGGAGCACGAGAAATTGGAGCTGCCCGAAGGTCTCCTCAATGTTGATACTGACGCATGGAGTGTGGTTCCGGTGCTGTCAGAGGCCTTCAACCATGTTTTGACCAGGATTCGCGAATGCCTGGAAGGTGGAGTGACCCCCAGATGGTCTTCTGCAACTCCTGGTCAACAAGTGGGCTCCGCTGAAGAAGAGGGAGAAGCTCGCATGGGCCCTCAACAGCATGATGGATGATGACCGGATTGAAACCGGCTTGAGATCCAACTTGGACGGCGCGGCTTTGGAGCTTCATCTCAAGAAGTTCCAGCATGGAATTGACGTCGAAGGTGACGACTTAACTCCGCCAGTGACTTTCCTCCCTCTGAACATGGAGGTGCTGTTCAGCAGGGAGCCCCAAAGGAATATGCCGGTGCTTGATGATCATGGTGAGGTGGAAAGGCTTCCAACCACCAGATTGGCGATCCCCAGAGCTTCTGAGGGTGGTCCTGCCCCCGCCCCGAGCCGAAGTACTGAAGACATCGGCAAAGGCAAGGGCAAAGAGCCAGCTGAGCCTTCCAGCTGGAAGAGGAAGTTGAAGCATGCTGACGAGAGGTCCGTCAGGCCTGCTCCTTCCACGACGGCTGCTTCTCCCAGAGGGGGAGGTCTTCTGCTACTACCCCTGCTCCGGTGCAAGCGTATTCAAGAGGCGTAAGCTCCGGGCAGTCGACCCCGACTTTAGTGCCAACTAGGAACTCTAAGTCCAGGAGTTCTTCCCGGCGAAGGGAAGCACCAGTCGAAAGAACTCCGGCGGCTGCGAGTGTTCCTCAACTGAGGTCCGAAGCAGTTGCCTCACCGGATTTGGTGGGCTCTAGCTCCGGGCCTCAGAAGAAGAGGTTCCGAGGTGACTGGGGAGGTAGCATCCTGAGGTAAGCATTGATTGTTCACCCTAAAATGCTAGTCTTGTTTTTGATGTGTTCTTAATCTTCTTTTCCCTTTGCTTCCAGGGTGTCGAAGAAAGGACCCGGAGCTTCAGCGCCTATTGCAACAGCTGGGGCTGCACCTACTGAAGCTCCGGCTTCGATTGTTGAGCCTCCTCGTCATGCGGAGGCAGAAGTCGTGGCAGCTTTGGCGCCAGCTGTCGTGAGCTTGGACTCGGAGTCCTCACCTGAAGCTCCTGTGGTAGCGCTGGACCGCAGGAGGGAAGTTGAAGATGTGCCCCTGGCGACAGAGGTTGATGCTCCAGCATCGGTGATGCCAGAAGTTCCGGGTCTTGAGCCGGAAGTTGCTGAAGCCCTGGCTGCTAAGCGAGAGGTAGCTGAAGCCCCGACTATTAAGCCGGAGATCACCTAGGCTTCGGCCCTTGTGCCAGAAACGGTTGAAGGTCTGGCGGCAGAGCCGAAAGTGGTAGAGGGTCCGACTGCTAAGCCGGAGGTGGTTGGTGGTCCGGCGGAAGTGGTGGAGGTGGCTGAAGGTCCGTCGACTGTGCTGGAGGTGGTCGCTGCACCGGAGCCCAAGCCGGCAGTTGAAGCCTTAGTTGAAGCTCCAACTGCTGTTCCAGAAGTGGTTGTCCCGGAGGTATGTGGGCTGGAGCCACAGCAACCCGAAGAGAGGGCGACAAGTCCCCTGACTTCGGAACCGTCGACTGAAGACCTGGAAGCGGCGCCTTCAACTGCTCTAGAGGTTGAAGTTCCCACCGTGGGTTCTTCTGCTACCGCTGAAGGGCTCCAGGAGAGCGGCCTTAGCGCTGGAGGAGTACAGGGGACCACTATTGTAGAGTGGGACCCAATTTTTGTGACGGAGAACCCGCTAGAGCCTGCGGAAATGATCCCGATAGGCTCAGAACCTATCCCTCTGTCGTTGTCCATGGACAATGCTTGCTCAAGTCTTCCGCAGGTCCAACTTGCCTTCGATCATGAAAGCAAAGCTTTGGAGGAGGAGCGCAACACCCTGAGGCGTTGGCGCAACAGACTCTATTTTGAAACCAAGCTTGCTCAGACGAGGCTACCTGACCAGAAGGAATGGATCAAGGGGGAGAAGGCCCGGTTGGAGTACTGGGCAAGTTGATGGAAGAGAAGGAGGCGGCCATCCGGGCGCTCAATGCTAACTCCAGGGAAATCCTGCAGCAGGCCAAGGAGAGATGCGGCACTGCTGACGAGTGTTACGAAAAGCTCGCAGAGTTGAATGAAACTCTCATGAAGCATCGAGCGGACCTGGAGGCGAGGGAGGAAAAACTCCTGGGGCAGCAGGAGGATGTGGTGAGGAGAGAGGCGGAGGTCACTCAGAAATTGACTCTGGGTGAGAAAAATTTGGCGGATCGCAGCAAAAAGCTAGATCTATGGAAGGAGGAAGAGAAGAAAAAGAACTGGAAGGTGGGGCAAGAGCTCTTGAAAAGAGAGTCTGATGTTGCTGCTAGGGAGGAGAGAGTCAAGGGCAGGGAAAAGGACCTAGCTGAGAGGCGGAACCGCATCCTCCTCCGGGAGACGGAGCTGGCCGACCAGGAGAAGCAAGTTGCTGAGATCATGTAGTAGCATGCTAAGTTGGCTGAGTGACTTGCCCGTGAAGGTTCGAAGCTTGCGGCTGCCTAGAGGTCACAGGAGGAGCTGTGAAGCTCGAGGTGACTGAGTCCCTAATGGTATGGGACTTCCTGGGGTGTGCGGACAGGGCCCTCGTGCCTCTTGGTTTCAGTCCAGTACACCCAGAGAACTTGGTGCAGGAGATGGACTAGATGCTGGCGGCACTTAGCTCTGCTGGCAGCAAACTCGACGCGACGGGTGATGTCATCGCCGATCAACTGGAGACGGAGGGTAAATCTTGGGCCAAGAACATTGCTGAGTATGTCTTGGCATGTTACCGGAGCTGAGACCCCCAGTTCTCCCTTGATCCGGTCTTTGAAGGAATCATCGCGGAGGAAGAGGATGTCGCCAGGGCTAGTGTCCATGAAGCTGCTGAGAAGGTTTCTTCGTTTTTCCACAGGACCTAGATCCTCGAGTAGCTAGGACTTTTCTCCCTTTGTCCGTTGTAATCTCAATTTTGTAATCCAGTTCTTCTGATTAATGAAATCCTCCTTTTTTCCTTGAATTTTACTTTGTCTTCAATATACTGTTTCGTGTCTTGTTGCCCCCCTGATATATGTGTATAGTTGAGATGTGTACATGTACCAAAGGTTATGACAGTATGTTGAGGTCTTCAATTTTGAAGCGCCGAAGACATGCCCCCTGGAATGGTCGGAGCCTGGTAGCTCCAGCGTCAACATATTAGATGTTGAAGGCAAACCTATCTTGGGAGAAGTCGGAGCTTAGGAGCTCCGGCGTCGTCCATCGTCGCTATGAATTTTTGCTTTTCCCGCACATTAAAGGCATGAGAAAAAGTAAAATTCGTCCTCTTGTCTATAAATTGGTTGTGTCTTATTGTTCTTATTTGGACTTTAGATCCGAAGAAACTCAACATGATAACAAGCATTTTGATAGAATCTTCCTAGATCTACATGCCCTTTTTAGTACTCACCCTACTGAGGCCTGCCAGGGTGTAGGTAGAGTGGCGTACTTAGGGTGCAGGACTAGGCTAAGTCGATAGCACACTCCAGACCTATGTTGGTTTGGCGTTCAGGCAAGTAGACTATGTAGCAGTGTTAAGATAAAAAAAGACTATCCATAAGACTTGTAATGCATGTGAATTACTTGGAACAAAGATCAAAAAGATTTGCACAACTTCATTATAGACAAGTAGGATAAAAATAATTTGATATATTGAGCCTTGTACAAAAAGTAAATGCACATGGAGTCTGTTTTCACACAACAATGCCTTTTATTATAGGTCCAGATTACAGGGGTGACAAGGACACACTTAGGGTGCTGTACCAAGCTAAATGTGTTGTACATCTTGTGCTAGCCCAAAGCAAGTATATTTTTAGTACTGTGACTGTGTCAAGTGTTACTTGAACTTCCCGGACCCTCCCGGAGGGGTCCGGATGTTCTCCCGAAGGACTTGCTTGACTCTGTATAATGACTTTACAACATGCACTGTGTGTAATTACAGACTCACCTCTGTGATTCTAAGCATAAAACTTATGGAGGTGCTCGATGTTCTAAGGATTGGAAAGTGGGATCCCATCCTAAGTTGCCAAGCAAACGCACCCAGATCGGGATACTTTAATAACATGGAAGGGACCCTCCCAGCTGGGGGAATGTTTGTTCATCCCTTCATGAGTTAGTATCTTCCGGAGCACCAGATCGCCTTCTTCAAGCCGTCGGTCACGCACATGTGATAATGTGCATTCCAAACAGCTGCTTGTCCCCTTCCCTCGTCGATGATTTCAAGGTCTTCACGCCGGAGCTGGTCCTGCGTGGCTTCGTCGAAGGTCCGGACCCGAAGGGACCCCAAGGTGATCTCCAGAAGAAGGACTGCTTCAGCTCCGTACACCAGGAAAATGGAGTCTCCCCAGTTGACTAGTTAGGTGTTGTCCTATTTGCCCATAATGTGGACGGAAGCTCTTCAATCCAGTTAGCGCCGTGCTTTTTCAAGCACTCATATGTGCGCATCTTGAGTCCTTTTAAAATTTCTTCATTTGCTCTCTTTGCTTGGACATTGCTTGCTGGATGAGCTACTAAGGCGTAGCTAAGTTGAATACCGAGGTATTCGCAATATTCTTGGAATGCAGCACTTGTGAATTGAGTTCCGTTGTCAGTTATGACTTTGTTTAGATCTCCAAATCTGCATATAATGGACTTCAAGAACTTGATAGTTGATTGTTTGTTGATTGTTACTACTGGAGTAGCTTCCGGCCACTTGGTGAACTTTTCGATGGCAACATATAGGAACCTGTAACCTCCGACAACTTTTGGGAAAGGTCCCAATATATCCATGCCACACACAGCGAATGGCCATGTAGGAGGTATCATTTGTAGTGATTGAGCTGGTGTGTGAATATATTTTGCATGGAACTGACATGCTCCACATTTCTTCACTAGCTCAACCGCATCCTGAAGTGCTGCTGTAGGCCAGTAAAATCAATGCCGGAAGGCTTTACCGACCAGTGTGCGAGAAGGTGCGTGGTTCCCGCACTCGCCTCCATGGATTTCCGTGAGAATATTGCGGCCTCCTTCGCTTGCAATGCACCGCATTAGGACACCATTGGCACCGCATTGGTAGAGATCCCCTTCTACCAACGTGTATCTTTTAGACAATCTCACAATCCCGTCAGCGGATACACTGTCTTCAGGAAGGATATTGTCCTTCAAGTAGCTCCAGATCTCCGAGATCCATGCATCGGAGCTAACTTGAGCTTTTGAGTCTTGCGTGCTGGGTTGCTCAGAGCTTCCAACAGCACCTACGACCTTTGGTGAACGCCATCATAACAGGGCCACCGGGACCGCCAGCTTTGAGGTGCTAGTCTTGCCCCCTTCGCTCAGTTCGGCAGGCTGAGCTGTTGGTTTTGAAAATCTCCGGACGAAGATCCTGTCAGGAGCCGGAGCTCTGGTTGAGGCTTTTGTCAAGAGTTCATCAGCTTCGGAGTTATGAAGGCGCTGAATATGATGGAGATTCAAGACTTCGAAGTCCTTCTAAAGCCTCTGGACTTCAAGGAGATAAGCAGCTAATTGAGAGTTGTTGCAGTAGCATTCACCTTTCACTTGTTTGATGATGAGTTGTGAATCTCCCTTCACCAATAGTTGTTTGACACCAAAAGATAGTGCCACCTTGAGTCCATAAATGAGGGCTTCATACTCCGCCATATTGTTGGTTGCCTTGAAATCAAGGTGTACCATGTACTTGACCTTCTCTCCGGTCGGAGCTAGGAGAAGGATTCTTGCTCTGGGCCCCTGCTTCTGCATGGAGCCATCGAAATAGAGGGTCAAGTGAGGTTTAGTGAATACCGGAACTTTGAGCTCTGTATTTTGCTCACTGTGGCCCCCAAGATTTGATAGAGAGGGAGTCCATTCTGCCACAAAGTCATCCAAGGCTTGACTTTTAATTGCTTGTCTTGACACAAATTCTAGATCGAATTCTGCCAACTCCGCTGCCCACTCTGCGATATTCCCAGTAAAATTTGGATTATGCAAAATTGCACGTAGTGGAAAAGAAGTTACCACTGATATTTTGCGGGCTTGGAAATAGTGGCGAAGCTTTCTTGAAGTGATAAGAACTGCGTAAAGCAGTTTATGCACCTCAATGTATCTTGTCTTGGCATCATGGAGTACTTCACTGATGAAGTATACTGGATGTTGGACTGTTCGGATCCTCTCGGAGGGGCCCGGAGCTTCCTCCTCATCAACCCGGACCCTCCTGGAGGGGTCCGAACCTTCGCGGACCCTCCCAGAGGAGTCTAGATTTTCTTGTCCAGTAGCAGTTACTCCCTCGTTTGAAGGAGGTTGATCCTCTAGCATCTTGCCTTGAGGATCCGTGCCTGGGGGTTGGTACCCAGACTCGCCTTCAGGTACTTCCGAACCCTCCCGGGGGGGGGGGGGGTCTAGACTCCTGAAATGAGGATGGCTCCAGTCTTTCTGCGACCAGGACCATACTGACAACCTCTTTAGTTGCCGAAATGTAAAGCAGTAAAGGCTCACCAGGGTCCGGAGCTACCAGGATTAGTAGTGTGGTGATGAGTTTTTTCAACTCTTGGAACACCTTTTCTGCTTCTTCAGACCAATGAAATGGTCTGGACTTCCTCAAGAGTTTGAAGAAGGGTAGCGCTCGTTCTACCAGTCTTGATATAAACCGGCTGAGCGCAGCTAGACATCCAGTCAACTTTTGGACATCATTAATGCGGGCTGGGGGCCACATTTCTTCTATAGCCTTGATCTTCGCCGGATTTGCTTCGATTCCTTGATGAGTTACCAGGAACCCCAGAAGGTTTCCGGAGCTAACCCCGAAGACACACTTGTTTGGGTTCAGCTTGGTGCGCGTAGTGCGCAGCTTGTCGAAGACGGCTTGTAAGTTGTCAAGGAGTGACTCCTTGTTTATGATATTTACGACGATGTAATCGACATACACCTCCACCAGGTCTCTAATTAGCTCTCCAAATGTTTTGTACATAACTCGCACAAATGTTGAAGCAGCATTTTTAAGATCAAATGGCATGGCAATATAACAATACAATCCATCTACTGTTATGAAGGCAGTATGCTCTTCATCTTCCTTAGACATTTGGATTTGATGATATCCAGAATATGCATCCAAGAAACACAGTAGTTCACACCCGGAGGTGGAGTCCAGTATATGATATATTCTAGGTAGTGGAAATGGATCTTTTGGACATGCCTTATTTAAGGTGGTGTATTCGATACACATGCGAAGCTTCCCACCGGCTTTGGGTACAACAGCTGGGTTTGCTAGCCATAGAAGACTTTCCGGATGAATCCAGCTTCGAGTAACTTCTTAATTTCCTGTCGAATGAAGTTTTGCCGCTCAACTGATTGCTTCTGAGGCTTCTGGTGTATAGGCTGTGTGTCTGGGTAAATCTTCAGATTGTGCTCAATCACCTCCCTAGGGATCCCATGCATTTGTGATGGTTGTCAGGCAAACACGTCATCATTAGCTCGGGGGAAAGTGATGAGCGTGAATTCCTATTTGTTGTTCAGACCCCCCGATATACGGGTAGTCTGAGCAGCATCGGAACCGATTTGGACGACTTTGACGGGAATGTCGGCGTCGCCGCTTGGTTGCACACGAGGTGCGTAGGTAGAGCCTTTGTGACGAATGCTTGGAGGATTCACAGCTGGCTCCTTACCGAATGCTTCCTCTTGGGCTGTGGTAAGCGCATATAGTTCTTCCAGTGCTGTGACTCCTGCAGTACGATCTCCACATATCTGGAGGACGCCCGTGGGTGTTGGCATTTTCAACATCAAGTAACCATAATGGGCAGCAACCATAAACTTGTATAAAGTTGGCCTGCCCAAAATGGCATTTAAGGGTAGACTGATCTGTGCAACGTCGAAAACCAAGTTCTCGGTTCTTTAGTTCTAACGGATCCCGAAGGTCACTGGGAGTGTAATGGAACCAAGAGGAGTAATGGTTCCCGGACCTACTCCGGAGAAAGGTCGGGATGGGCGAAGGTCCGAAGGCCAGAGCTGAAGCTTAACGAAAGCTTTGAAGCTTATGAGGTTTCGCCTGGAACCTCCGTCCACCATTACATGGTGAATTTGAATATTGTTAATGGTGGGTGACACCATCAACGGGAGTTGACCAGCCCCGATCTTATTTCGGGGGCAGTCCGAAGTATCAAAAATGGTTGGTGTGTCCATCCACTTCCGATGTGGTTCTGCCTTAGCAGCAGGAGCAACCATAGCCATGTCCCGCTGCATTGTCTTGAAGATGCGACGAGAGGTGATGTCCCAAGAACCACCATAGATGGTGTTCAGGGTTTTCCGACGTTCATTGTTGGAAGCGTCAGAGTCATTGTCGACATGTTGTAGATGACTTTCAAGATCTTTTTAGGGTCCTGGAAACCTAGCTCCTCTTCAGTCAGAGCTTCGTCAACTTTTTGTTTTTCTTCCCTTTGACAGAAAGGAGCTTCTTCCCGACGCTTATTGTAGCGCTCGACAAGGTTTTGGACCTCCCGACATTCTTCCAAGTTGTGTCGATTTGTCTTGTGAATCGGACGCCATGCTTTGGAATTGTTACTGTCCTCTGATGAAGGACGAGGTCGCTTCTTGGGGCGTGGCCCCGGGCTTCCAGGGGCTGCAGCGGCAGCAGCTGGAGCACCGTCCGACGACTTCTTTTTACCGTTGGGCTATTCTTCTGTCCACTACCGGAGGTAGCAGCTTCAATCTTGGAGGACTTCTGATTGGCCTCCGGAGCTGGCTTGGAGTGCATTTCCCGGCCCTTCGCGGCTCTAGCGCATTTGTCGGCTAGGCTTAAGAGTTCTGTGACGCTGGTAACTTATTTAATAGCCAGCTTCTCTAACATCTTCTTATCTCGAACACCCTGTCTGAATGCAACAATAACAGAGGACCTCGAGATTGAAGGAATAGTATTTAGTACCTGAGAGAATCACTGGATGAAGGACCATAGCGATTCCCGCGACGTTTTTTTTTACAGAAAACAAGTCCAGTTCAGTGCCGGGTCGTGTGTAGGAGCTCCCGAAGTTGGCAGTTAATTGCTGGCATAGTTCCGCTCGACTATTAATGGAGTCGGGTGGAAGACTCATGAACCAGGACCTCGTAGTCCCGGTTAAAGCCACCGGGAAGTAATTGTCCGTTACATCCTCTTCACCTCCCGCTGCCAATATGGCAGTTGAGTAGATTTGAAGAAATTCAGCGGGGTTGACTGTCCTGTCAAATTTTTCCGGCAAGTGAGATCGGAACTTCTGTGGCACCTGACCATACGTAAGTGCATGGCCAGGGCAGAAAAACCTCCTCCTACTCCTTGAAGAGCAGGGTTGTCCTGAGCCTCTCGCCTTTTGCAAGCCCTCTCGATATGGACTCAACCGTCCTGTTGCCTGTAACAGCGATCCAGTTCCGTTCGCAGGTCATGAGTCGGAATCCTGGTGATGGTATGGGTGCGTTGTGCCTCGGGGGGCAACTAAGTCACCTGCTGGGAGGCAACACATCTCCTTTGTTGAGAGGCTTGTGGACCGAGTCGGCCGGACAGGGTCCGCCATTGTGAAGGTGCTCACCCTGAAGGAGGAGGACCTTGGTTGCTGATGCCTGCAGCTGCAGCTATGACTAGATGGTCGACATCAGCCCTCCACTGCTCCATAGCACCCTAGGGTGCACCTGGAGGTGGTGGATGTTGCAGAAGAGCTCGCGCAGCAGTGAGCGTGTGCTCAGGGTTGTTGTTTGCCGATGCGGTGATCGACGCAGATGCCCCATCTCGTTGATTGACATTATTTATCGGAACAGATGGTGCTACAGTGCCTGCTGGAGCATTGGCACCTGCTGGTTGCTCAACGTTGGAGGGGTTGCCTCCAGCAGGTTGTTCAACACGATTGCCGTTGGATGATCTAGCAGCTGAATTCACCATCTTGTGATCTCGGGATTTGCTTCCCCTTCCTGGCGCGCCAAATTTCGAAGTGTTGGATACGACACTTCCCCCAGACCCACTGAGAAGCAGCCCACGAAGGTTCTTTTATGGTTGGGGCACACAGAGATCAATATCAAGATGGTGACCTAAGGGATTTACAAGGTTCGGGTCGCCTGAGCGTAACACCCTACTCCACGGGGTTTGTGTAATTGTATTGAGTGAGTGAGTTCGCTAAGGTCAGGTCGCAATAGCTTGGATCCGAATGTCCCCATGTTCGTGCGGTGCAGCCCTTTTATAGTTCTAAGGACTGATCGTTACAAAGCTGGCATGGCCCGACATGTGGCCCTGGCGTGCTTAATGACCTAATACACTGTCTAAAGAGTATTAAGTACAATTAATAGTGTGGTAACGTGCCTTCATGACAGTGTTACCTCTATGAACGGTGCACTGATCGTGTGTCATTAATATGACATTAATGACACATTATCAGACCCTGTAACTGCTACTTTAACCATCCTTGAATGTCTGTAATGGTCATGATCGGCTTGTATTCCTGTTGGTGACGAAGGTTCAGAGGCTTCACACGTGGCAGATCCGAAGCTTTCCCTTGCGGGAGGGTAGGTCCGGGGTTGCTGTACATGTGTTGGTACCGGAGCTCCTCTCTGACGGGGGCTAGGTCCGGGACTGTTGTACACGTGTAGTCCCCGGACCTTTCCTTGTTTGGTAGTTTTGTTCTGGTCTTACTTTACACGTGTTAACCTGGGAGCCAGCCATGTGAGGGGAGCGGGTCCGGTTCAACGTGCCAGCCATGTGGGACCTGCGAGAGCCTTCGACTCTGACGGGTGGAACTTTCTTGCACTTGTTGCGGTATCGTGGGGTACCCGGTTCGTAGGATACCGACACTTGGTTTTAAATGTTCTCTCGCTGAGAGCTCTGAAGGTCACAGTGGAGGATTGGCACTGTTTTGGAAGGATCTATACTCAGTGTCTCCACGGGGTTTCAATAAACATTTTATTGATGTAATGATCTCCAATGCATCTAAAGTAACTTGGCGTACTACCTTTGTATATGGTGAGCCTCGACATGAACTTCGTCATTTATTTTAGAAGATGCTTCAACATAATCATACTGGATGGAATGGTCCATGGATGTGCTGCAGTGATTTTAATGAAGTTCTACACAACGACGAACGTTGTGGATCACAAAACAATTATGAGAATAGAATGGAACTATTCCGTAATATCTTGGATATTTGTGATTTGGTTGATCTTGGTTTTACTGGACCAAAATTTACATGGTCTAATCATCAGGATACTCAATGTAATAGAAGAGCAAGATTAGACCGTGCTGTGGCTAATGTGGCTT
Organism: Tuctoria greenei; assembly: GCA_036927565.1. Classification (NCBI taxonomy): domain Eukaryota; kingdom Viridiplantae; phylum Streptophyta; class Magnoliopsida; order Poales; family Poaceae; genus Tuctoria; species Tuctoria greenei. The sequence continues at coordinate 117,731,326 of JAYESD010000007.1, read as the reverse complement.
TGTCTTCTATATTTGTGACCGGTCAAGTGGAGAACATTGTCACAACATTTTCCGATCATTATGCTCTTCACACCTTTTCTGTCGAATTGAATAATCAATTCACTCCAAAAGTACAACAAGTTTTTAGATACGAAGCAATACGGAGACATTCTGAAAATTACATTGATGCTGTTCAAAATGGATGGAAACCAAATACAAAGTTCAGCAATCCATTAGAAAATATATGGGAAAAATCCATCATACAACAATTTCTTTGAAAAATTGGAGCAAAACTTCATTTGGTCCAGTAAAAAAAATATTCTGAAACTCAAAAATGAGTTGAAGTGTCTAAGAAGGTTAAATGTTTCATCCTCAGTTCTTCAAAAAGAAAAAGATATCCAGTGTCAGTTGATTGAACTTTTTGAGAGAGAAGAAATCATGCTACGTCAATGATCAAGAGTTGAATGGCTGCGGGAGGGCGATAGTAACACATCTTTCTTTCATGCAAGAGCTACAGCAAGACGGAGAGCAAATCACATTGATTCTCTCTACCATAACGATGGATCTCTATGTTCAGATCAACAGGAGATTCAAAATATGATTCATAATTTCTATGAAAAATTATTTACTTCTGAACCATTGTCATCAGTTGATGAGGTACTTGATGCTATCACTGTCAAAGTAACCGATGCAATGAATTCTGAACTTGGCAAACCATATTCAGATGATGAAATTAAATTAGCATTATTTCAAATGGGTCCTACAAAAGCCCCTGGTCCTGATGGTTTTCTAGCAATGTTCTATCAAATACATTGGAATTTAGTTAATAAAGAAGTTTGTGATGCTGTTCGTGGTTACCTTTCAGTGGCTGAAATCCCAAAAGGCTTTTGTGACTCTCTTATTGTGCTCATACCAAAGATTTCTAATGCACGCAATCTGTCCAAATTCTGACCTATTAGTCTATGCAATGCGATTTATAAGATTGCTTCAAAAGTTTTGGCTAATAGATTGAAAAAGGTTCTACCATCTATTATATCGGAGTCACAAGGTGCTTTTGTACCAGGACGAATGATCACGGATAATGTTCTCATTGCTTATGAGTGCTTGAATACAATTCGGTTCCAGAATACTAAATGCCCCTACTTTGCCTTGAACGTCGATATGATGGAGGCATATGATTGCATTGAATGGAATTATCTTCATGGTTGTCTTGTTAAACTTGATTCTGCTTCCAACTCGATTAAATCAATGATGACATGTGTCACAGCTGCTAGATACGTTGTTAAGGTAAATGATCATCTCACTAAAGCTGTTATTCCATCAAGGGGAATTCATCAAGGGGATCCTATTACTCTCTATTTAGTTTTGCTGTGCACAGAAGGTTTATCGTGTCTTCTGCAAAAGAAGGAAGGTAATCATGTACTACATGGTATAAAAAATGGTCGAAGAGGTCCTTCCATTTCTCATTTACTGTTTGCAAACGACAGTATATTCTTGCACGTGGTGACTCTCAAAGTATTACTAGTCTCAAAAAAAACCCTTGACATATATTGTGACGCATCAGGGCAGAAAATTAATATTGAAAAATCATCAACATATTTTGGCTGCAAATGTAAAACTGCAGTGAAAAGTCGTGTGAAGATGGGATTAGGTATTCACAATGAAATCATGCATGATAAGTATTTGGGGATGCCAACTGAAGTAACAAAGGAGATTATATCATCTTTCAAATTCTTGCCAGAAGAAATTTGGAACTGCATCAATCGATGGAATGGGAGACCGTTATCTCGTGCTGGAAAAGAGATATGGCTAAAATCAGTAGCACAAGCTATACCAACTTATGCCATGAGTTGTTTTTAAGTTCCTGTGTGGATTTGTGATAGAATGAAAAACTATATTGCTGATCATTGGTGGGGTTTCGAGAATGGCAATAAGAAAATGCATTGGCGTTCCTGGGATTGATTGTCCTCACCAAAATCAATGGGTGGTATGGGATTCAGAGATTTTGTGCATTTCAATTAGGCCATGCTTGGAAAACAATGCTGGAGGCTCATTACAGAGCCAACGTCACTATGTGCAAGAGTTATGAAAGGAAGATATTATCCAAATTCAGATTTCCTTAATGCCTGTAATTGCCGAAAATCCTCATATACATGGCGTTCGATGCTGTTTGGAAAAGAACTTATTCTTAAAGGCCTGAGATGAGGTATTGGTAATGGAGACCATGTCAATATATTAACTGATAATTGGATCCCGAATTTTAATGCTGGTACATTTCATCCACTATTACCAATGCCTATTGATGCAAAAGTAAAATCTCTTATGCAAGCCAATGGTACAAATTCAGATATCAACACAGTAAGGGCATTTTTTCAAGAAGACATAGAAGATGCTATTCTCCAAATTCCCATTAGTATCAATGGAGGAGACGGTTTTGTTTCATGGCCACATGCAAAATTTGGCATATACCCAGTCAAATCAGCATATAATTTAGCACGTGTTGAATCTTTTTTCTCAAAAAAGGACAAGTGTGGTGGAGGATCAACCTCAACTTGGTATGCTGATATGATACAACGGAAATCATTATGGTCTATTCAGGTACCATATAAAATGAAAATTGTATTATGGCATATGGTACATAACTGTCTACCGACTGGTCAGCAAATATTGCATAGTCGTATTTCAAAAGAACATAAAGGTTGCTTTTTTTGCAACCAATTTGAAGACGTTGAGCACATATTTCTCATATGCTACTATACAAAAGAAGTTTGGCATCACGTCAAATAACGCTACCATTTCAGTTTATGCATTAAGCAATTGATGAATGCTTAACAATGGTTCTTCGATACTATACAAAGAGAATCAAATCTGCATGTGATGATTATTCGTGTTACAATTTGGTACATATGGGAGTCCCGGAATCAGCCCAAGAATAATATTGAATTTATTAATTCCATTCGATTGGCTACAAAGATATTTGCATATGTTGATCTCATTTTATTGAACACTTTCAAAGAGAAAGATTCATATGAGAAGAAGGTCATCCCACAAAGTTCTCTATTCATTTATGCACAGCAGGATCATGTACATATCAATGTGGATGCTGCTCTATTTCCATCTGAACATCGAATGGGATGGGGTATGATTGTTCGTAATCATTTGGGATCTCATCTTCTCTCTTGCAATGAAAGTATAAATATGCTACTTTCTCCTGAAATGTCTGAAGGCATTGCAATCCGTCATAGACTTTCTATTGTTAAAGAACATGGTTTTTCAAGAATTAATTTATTTTTAGATTGCCTCTCTATGGTACAACGGATTAATTCAATTGCTCAAGATAGATCAATCTTGGGTACTGTTGTTCAAGATATCAAGACCATTATGGCCGAATTAGAATCATGTTCAATCAAGTTTGCTGCTGGTGAGAGTAATGTTGCAGCACATAAGTTGGCTGGTTCCGCCATCTCTTCAACTTGTAATATATTTGTTGATATAATTCCGGATTGTATCCGTGATGAACTATGTACAAATGTTAATTAATATATTGGAAGTTTCTCTAAAAAAAAAGAAATAGATGTCGGTTAAAAAACTGACAACCCACAGTACAATACCTAATCGTTATAGGACAGGTATTTTTATGGGCCACTGTAATCATTGTTTTAAAAATAGGGCTATCTAAATTTCAGCACCTGAAATTTGACAAAATTTCAGACATCGGATAATTAGCAGCTAATTACTATCATTAACAACTAATCATTATACTTAATCATTAACTCTTAATGTTATAGGTTAATCAATCATAAAATTATTTAGTTTGCTTATTTTAAAATTAATATAACTATTACAATTACAATTTACAGATTAATAAAATAAAAAACTTACCTCCCGGCTTGGCACCCGGCCACGCCCCTGACTTGCGCCTGACACCAACTCTTTCAGTTTAAAAATAGCTATTGCTAGCGGCTTATTTTGGTTCTCGCTACATCCAGGCAGCTCCGGGCTGAGGCCAGGCGGAGTAGGAGTGGAGTGTTTCAATTCCTATGAATATGCACTTATAGGATCTCTTTGGATTGAAGAAGATGATCATCCTCCACCATCAAGCTGCCTGCAGATGTCGTCCACCGCATTATTTGCCACCCTCCACCATGGTGCAACATGTAGATGACCAATCTCTAAATGTGGAGCTCTCTCCATCACGCTTGTTCTATATCTGAACCACAACATAAAAAGACCGAGGCAAATCTTTATGATCAGCAGCTGAACATAAAAAAATCTTTGACATCACCTTGTTGCTCGCTGAGATTTAATGCTCCCATCGCTTCATCGACTAAATAAAATAACCCCTACCTGAGAGTGCATAAATCTACAAGGCACTCTAAACCAAAAACTCTGAATGACCCAAAGCAATAAAACATATGGAGACGAGAATTGTAGGTAGGACGGTAGGAGCGACAGAGATGCAAATTTTCCTTTTTAAAAAAATTGACAGAGATGCAAATTGAAGCACACAGGGTACAATCGAGATAAAGTTTGTGGTTGTGGAGAGAGAGTGAGTGGCTCCACACATTAGCTATGCTGCTTTTACAAAGAGAAGATAAGGGTGATGAGAATGGATTTCACTGGAAGAAGATGTTTTTTTTTAAATTGTAGGTTCGTGACTAGAAATGACTGCCTTTTATATATAAAAGGTGCATGCACTACTACAAAAAGCATTTTCACAGACGTCTCGATTTTTCAAACACATGCGGTCCTTAAAAAAATACGACTGTAATGATGAATGATACAATAACCATCTCTGATGACAGAACATCACAGGCGGATTTTAAAAAACAACCGCCTCGGTAAATACATGATTTTCTTAGACGGTTATTAATTAAGAACCATATGTGATGTAACAAACTTAACAGGCGGTTCTTAATTAACCAACGCCTGGGTAAATACATGATTTTCACGGGCGGTCATTGTTTAAGAACCGTATGTACTAGCTCAATCATCAAAAGCGGTTTTTATTGAAGAATCATTTAGGGGAAGTCATTATTTTCACAGGCTGCTTGTTAATTAAGAACCGCCCGTGATGCTGATAAGCTCCTGTCAATCTAATCCCTGCACAACAAGCTCTTGTAGATGCAAGTAACATCTATGGCTTATCATTTGGATTGTTGAAAGCATGAATTGAAGACTGACGATTCTTGTAAGGATTTTCCCATCCATTTGAAGGATTTCCCTCCTGTCCATTTGAAAACTCAGGAAGATGCTCTTTTCTCAGTTTTAATGTCTACATATATTGACTAAAAATCTATACCTACTCTCTTAGTACTTCACAGAAGCGAGGAAGCGAACAACTTCAATCACAAATCTTATTTTTACGCTTTCATAGGAATTTAACCTTAATCTTTCAAGCATAGATGATCAATAAGTGAAGCTTCCTTATCACACATGTGAATGGCAGTTATAAGTGAAGAATGTGCCGAAGCTAAGGAAATCTGAATTGGACTTAAGATAAAGAGATCCTGCATATGAGTGGCAATGTCCAGGTTAGACAGCGTGAAGCTATGATGGCAACCTAGAACAACATGAAAAGTGATGTTAAGGTTATGCTTGTATCAACCAAGGCATGTTGTGAGGGTATAACACTTGTTGCGGCAAGCATAACTGTGATGCTCCAACAAGTGTTATGCCCTCACAACATGTCTTGGTTGATGCAAGCATAACCTTGGCATAACATTTCATGTTGTTGAAGGCTGCCATCATAGCTTCATGTTGTCTAAACTAGACATTGTCACTCATATGCGACATCTCTTTGTCTTCAGTCCCATTGAGATTTTGTTAGCTTCGACACACCCTTCACTTGTAACTGCCATTGACATGTCTGATGAGGAAGCTTCACTTATTGGTAATCTATGCTTGAAAGATTAAGGTCAAATTCCTATTAAAAGGGTAAAAACAAGATTTGTGATTGAAGTTGTCCGCTTCGTCACTTGTGTGAAGCACTGAGAGAGATTATACTAATTTGTAGTCAATATATTCAACCATTAGAACTGATAAAGTAGCATCTTCATAGGTTTTCAAAATGGAGAGAAGAGAAAGAAATCTTTCAGTGCTTGTTGGGGTGTACTCAATCTAATTGGACTGAAGTGGATTGGAGTGAAGAATGAACTAATTTTCTCCTCAATCCACCTCAAACCACTTATATTGAAGTGGATCCACTCCTATCCAAACAAGCCCTCAAATGGATGGGAAGTATCGTCAGACTTTAATTGAAGATTTTAACAATCCAAATAATGAGTCTCGGGTGTTACTTGCATCTACAAGAGCTTGCTGTGAAGGGATTAGCTTGATAGGAGCTTCAAGAGTTGTGCTTCTAGATGTTGTTTGGAAACAAGCTGTTGGAAGGCAAGTCTGATCATCATAGGTCAGAAGAAATTTATATACACATACAATTTTATAACTTATAGAACAGATGAAGGTGATAAATATAATAGTCAACAAGACGAAAAGGATCACTTGTCCAAATTAGTCTTCTCTACAGAAGCTGAATTTAATAATGTTCGAAACATGCTATCTAAAGCTGAAATAGAACATTGTTCTAAGTTCATTTTAGAGGATACAAATATATACAATATATATCATACATTTTTTCCATCATTGACATCTTCTCACATATAAGATTTCAAATTCTTTTTAATGCTTCTCTCTACGCGCTTGATATTTTCTGGTTCGGTGAAAAGGTACGTCTCTTCATACTGATTATATTCCTCTTCATTATCTGCAACATTCTCAACCCCAACAATATTTTGCTTTCCAGAAACAACTACGTACATCTTCTCAGTTTCTGGATCTTGTACATAAAAAACTTGTGCAACACTATCGACGAGAACCCATAGGTCATCTTTATAACTCACTTTATTCAAGTCTACCAGTGTCAGTCCGTAATTGTCCACTTTCACACCATTCGAATGTTTGACCCATTGGCACTTAAATACAGACATTACCATTCTTTTGCCATAATCGAGTTCCCATATTTCCTCTATGAACCTGAAGTATGTGGTCTTATGCCCTTGTGAATCATAAGCCTTAATACCAACACCACTATTTTGTGCAACACTCTTACCATCTTTTTCTTTAGTGTAAAATGTGTAACCATTGATGTCATATGCTTGCCACGATGTCAGCAAAGCAGATGGGCCAGAAGCTAACTTCTTCATTGTTGCCTCTTCTATAGAGTTTTCGTATGGTATATTTTTGTCCATTAACCATTCAGTGAAACATCTTCCATGCTCTTTCATGATCCAGTCCTCTGCGCGGTCTTGGTTTTTTTCGTGAAGCTTAGTTTGGTGTTCCTTGATGTACGACTCAGCTATTGCGAGCTATTGTAGTACACCAAAATGTGCACAGTGTACATTCTTGTAATCTTGAACGGTAAAAGTTTTCTTACCCACTTTGCCTCTCCCATGCAGTCGACCCTCATGTACAAGTATAGGCACACCTATCGGTTTTCCATCTTTGATGTAATCAGCGCAACCCTCAATCACTTCTTCAGTGGTGTATCCTTCCATAACTGAACCCTCTGGGTGAGCACGATTCCGCACGTAACCTTTTAATACTGCTAAATATCCCTCCAACGAAAACATATGATGTAAATATAGTGGCCCGGATGCTTTTATCTGATCAACAAGATATATGATTAAGTGTACTTGCATATCAAAAAAGGATGGTGGGAAACACATCTCAAGCTTAAACATAGTCTCGACGATGTATGTTTTCAGATAGTCTAAATCTTCACGTGCTATCACCTTTTGCGATACTGCATTGAAGAAGTAACACAAACGTATGATGACAACTTTTATATGCTCAGGTTTCATGACTCTTATTGCAATGGCAAGGAACACTATCATCATCATGTGACAGTTGTGAGAATTATAGCCGAATAAAGACAAGTCTTTCATCGTGGCTAGTTTGCGGATATTGGATGAGTCGTGGGCACTTTGACCCCACGCAAGCATTTGCAAATTGCTTTTTTCTCTTCTAGTGTCAAGTTGTAGCTGGCTGGGAGAAGGTAATGCTTCCCGTTCGCCCTTTCTACTAGATGAAGCTCTGGTCTCAAATCAAGATTTACTAGGTCCATACGTGAATTTAATCCGTCCTTTGTTTTCATCGGCATGTCTAGCAAGGTCCCAATGATGCTGTCAAATACATTCTTTGTAATGTGCATCAAATCAATACTATGGTAAAATTCCAGATTCTTCCAATACGGAAGATACTTAAAAAAATTGATTGTTTTTTGAAAGCCATGTCAGTTGTATCACCTGAAGATGTACTTTTCTTTCTCTTGATTCCTTTACATTTTTTGCCCTTACCGAAAGCAATATGAATGTTCTTGACCATTTTGAATACAAGTTCTCCACTGTAAGGTTTTGGTGCAATATATTTTTTCGATTTTGTTATCAAATTGTTCTTTCATCTTCCTATACTTGTGTGTATCTATCAAGAACCGTCAGTGTCTCATGTACACCGTCTTTCTTTATGAAGTGAGGTATAGAAATCCAGTTCTATCCACGCACCTTACACAACCTTTCTTCCCTTTCATTTGTCCCGATAATGTAAACAGTCCAGGGTAATCATGCACGGTAACAATATCATTGCTCATAGCGTGAAATACTTCCGCTTGTACTCATCCCATGTATGTACCCTTTCATTCAACAATTTCACCATATCTTCCATTAAAGAATCCAAGAACACATCAATTTCGATGCCGGGTTGTTTTGAACCTTGGATTTTGAACAAATAACAATATATATTTCCTTTTGTGACACAACCATGTCGGTAGGTTGTACATCGTTAAGACCACGGGCCATGTGCTGTGTATGCTCCTTTTCTCACCAAATGGATTCATTCCGTCTGTACCCAAGGCAAACCTCACATTTCAGATTTCCTTTGCAAATTCTGGATTCTGAATATGAAAAATTTTCCACTGCGTTGCATCACCAGGGTGTCGAATATGTTTTTCATTTGACTTGCGTTGCTCTGAATGCCAAGCATAAGTTTAGCCTCCCTAGGGTTTGAGAACAAATGCTTCAAGCGATCAATTACTGGAAGGTACCAACCACATCACCAAGGTATGAATTTTTCTCTTATTCTTCCCGTCTGCATCGCCAGAAGTATCGTCATCGTCACCTTCAGGACCAATAATAAACTTCTTATTCTTCTGAGACTTTTTCATGTTGGTAACATACTGGTGATTGTAGTTCTTATTATATCTACTGACACCATAGATGGGGCATCTGGTTGCGAGCTCATGCGCTTTGCGATAAAGAATACAATGGTTCACACTAGCGTGTATCTTTGTAACACCTACTGCCATCGGGCAAAGAAGTTTGTTCGCTTTATAAGTGCTTCTGGGCAGTTTATTTGGATTTGGAAGAATTTTTTCCATAAGATTCAAAAGATCAGAGAAACTACAATCGGACCATACATGTGTCGCTTTCAACTTTTGTAGTTCTAGGACTGCACGCAATGTTGTAAAATCTTTATCACAACCGTTTGATTCATCATATAAAAGCTTTATCGCCGCATTTTGCAATGTCTCCATTTTACTTAAGCCTTTACTTGCTCCCATAGAAGTCAATACATATGGTTTAATGTGGCGCAACATCTCCTCACAATCGAACTCATCATCATCATCACCATCTTGATTGTCACTACCATCATCGATACAAACATTATCTTCATATGGACCTTTCTCATCATCTTTATCCACTTCATGTGTATCTAACTCACCATGCTCTGTCCATATTGTTTAGTTTTTTTAAACCTCTTTTCACCAAATGAGATTGGATTACTATAATATCTATCCAAGCAATCTTATTTTCGTAGTCGATACATGGACATAATATGTCATCTATCTTTTGCAACTTCGCATGTCTCTTAGATGCTTCAATAAAATTTGCAACATTATGAATGTACATAGGATCGGGTCTTGGCATATTATACATCCACGCTCGACGGTCCATGCTTCAATAACAGATTTTTTGTAAGATTTACAAAATTTGGCAATAGATATTCCCTAATGGTCTTCTATAAAATGAATTTACATACACATAACAATTCTGTATCATATGAGTGAATACTGGTATCATGTATGTCTGTTCATAAGGGTTCCATTAAAATTTGTTTCATAATTTTCTCAGCTTCCTAGTGGCCATAATAGATTTCCGAAGTTAGGCTTATTCATTGAAAAATTTCCTCGAACATGTGATGTGCTTGTATTCATCTTCAACCTTTAATCCTTCAAATGTACTTCTTGTTCTGTAAAATTCATGGGTGAGCTCAAGGGGAGACTAAACTACATCTTTCAAACTTTAATCATTCAAATCTACTACAAATCTCAAGTGGTGGTGGTGGTGGGGGGGGGAGAGGGCTGGGGGCATATGCAAACACAACAAAACGAAACTGAAAATAGAACAAATTAAAAACATGATAGTGAAGAAGAAGTCTCTTCTAACATTTTCTCTATTCAAAGCTTCATCAACTGATGAATGCAGTATCGGCCGGCATACGGTGGAAAATTTTGGCAGCCTCGCCGCGTCGATGGAAATCTCCAGGGTTAGGTTTTCTTTGGTGCCCGATGGGTCTTTATATAGGCGTCGGTTTTCACAGGAGGTTTTTAACGAAACAACCGTTTGTGATAAAAATTAATAAAGTTCAGGCGGTTTTTTCAAGCGGTTTTTAACAGCTTCTAGAGCGGCTGGAACTGAATAACCGTCTGAGAAAAAAATTACCTCAGGCGGTTATTACTTATCAACCGTCTGAGATAATTGCCTGAGCCTGTTCTTCAGTTTTCTTTTCCCTTTTTTATTTAGATTCCAATATAAATACTCAAACATGTATAGATTCTGCAAATTGTGTCCAAATTTGATGATTCTTTCTTCTATATTTTTGAAAAATTAACATCTACCACCTGAACCAAATATTTTAGAACTTCTATAGCTAACATTGTAATTTCATGGTAAATATCAAATTAGTTTATACTCACATATTATTCACATTTGTGTATCTGCTAAAAAAAGGGATCCTTCACTAAAATTGGTTTGTATGAACATATTTGTATTATTTGTACATGTATGAATTTTGTTAATTTTTTAAAGCATTCCAACATGTAAAAATTCAAATTACCCATCACTCTAACCAAATGCTCATATACATATGAGGCATTTATCAAATTTTGAACACACATTGATTCAAAAAAATTTAAAAAAATCTTAAAAAAATCATAGAGGTTGGTATGATGACTAAAAAGGTCCATTGAAAAACGAAATGAAAAAAATCATTATATTCATCAACATAGAAAATGACAAATAGCAATTGTTATATGTTTTTTTATGTTCTGACCAATTTAAAAAGCTTTATGAAGTGAAATTTAATAGTAACCTTTAATACTCAATCATATTACAAGAAAGTGGAATTTGGACTTTGAAAGGGCCCACATTTGATCAAGAATATTAATTAAGCTTACATAAAGTTCATCACGGGCGGTTGGTACTGAATAACCGTCTGAGAAAAAGATTATCTCAGGCGGTTATTACATTCCAACCGCCTGGGATAATTGCCTGAGCCCGTTCTTCAGTTTTCTTTTCCCTTGCATCTTTTTTATTTAGATTCCAATATGAATACTCAAACATGTATAGATTCTGCAAATTGAGTCCAAACTCGATGATTTTTTCATCTATATTTTTGAAAAATTAACATCTACCACCTGGACCAAATATTTTAAACTTTTATAGCTAACATTATAATGTTTTAGTAAATATCAAATTAATTTATACTCACATATTATTCACATTTGTGTGTCTCCTAAAAAAAAGGATCCTTCACTGAAATTGGTTTGTATGAAGATATTTGTATTATTTATACATGTATGAATTTTGTTAATTTTTTAAAGCATTCCAACATGTCAAAATTCAAGTTATCAATAATTCTAACCAAATGCTCATATTCATATGAGGCATTCATCAAATTTTGAACACACATTGATTTAAAAAAATTTAAAAAAAATCTGAAAAAATTCATAGAGGTTGGCATGATGACTAGAAAGGTCCATTGAAAAACTAAATGAAAAAAATCATTATATTCATCAACATAGAAAAATGAAAAATAGCAATTGTTATATGTTTTTTATGTTATGACCAATTTAAAAGGCTTTATGAAGTGAAATTTAATGGTAACCTTTAATACTCAATCATATTACAAGAAAGTGGAATTCGGGCTTTTGAAAGGCCCCACATTTAATCAAGAATATTATTTAAGCTTACATAAAGTTCTTCGTAGGCGGTTGGTACTGAATAACCGCCTAAGAAAAAGATTATCTCAGGCAATTATTACATACCAACCGCCTGGGATAATTGCCCGAGCCTGTTCTTCAGGTTTCTTTTCCCTTGCTTCTTTTTTATTTGGATTCCAATATAAATACTCAAACATGTATAGATTCTGCAAATTGAGTCCAAATTCGATGATTATTTCTTCTATATTTTTCAAAAATAACATCTACCACTTGGACCAAATATTTTAAAACTTGTATCGCTAACATTGTAATGTTTTGGTAAATATCAATTTAATTTATACTCACATATTATTCACATTTGTGTATCTCCTAAAAAAAGGGATCCTTCACTGAAATTGGTTTGTATGAACATATTGGTATTATTTATACATGTATGAATTTTTTTAAACTCTTTAAAGAATTCCAACATGTCAAAATTCAAATTATCCATCATTCAAACCAAATGTTCATATACATATAAGGCATTCATCAAATTTGAAATCACATGGATTCAAAAAAATTTTAAAAAATCCGAAAAAAATTCATAGAGGTTGGTACGATGACTAAAAAGGTCCACTGAAAAACTAAATGAAAAAATCATTATATTCATAAAGATAGAAAAATGACAAATAGCAATTGTTATATGTTTTTTATGTTCTGACCAATTTAAAAGGCTTTATGAAGTGAAATTTATTGGTAACTTTTAATACTCAATCATATTACAAGAAAGTGGAATTTGGGCTTTTGAAAGGCCCCACATTTAATCAAGAATATTAATTACAAAAAGTTCTTCCCAGGCGGTTGGTACTTAATAACCGCCTGAGAAAAAGATTATCTCAGGCGAGTATTACTTACCAACCGCCTGGGATAAGTAAATCTTCTCAGGCGGTTATTAAGGGCCAACCGCCTGAGATTATCATCTTCTCAAGAGGTTGGTTCTTAATAACCGCCTGCGAAGATAGGAGTCTATATATAGCCCTCGGTTGCGTTGGAAAAACCTAACCCGGGCGAAATCACTTAGACGCCGTCAGGTTGCCAAAATTTGTTTGCCGCCAAGTCTTCGCCGCTCTTGCCGCCGAGCTTCGTTGTTGTCTGTTTGCTTCGCCCTCGCCACTTCCAGGTACGCCGAGAATTGCCCTTGCCGTCGCCGACGAGCTTCTCAGTAAACCCTAAACCCTTCGACCTTCCCTCCTCCATCCCCGTGCCGCCTCCCTCCTTGCCCTCGCCGCCGGCCGAGTCACATGGTGCCTTGCATATATTTCCTTGGTTAGGGTCCGGGAACTTGAAAAGGGTAGGCATCCTGGTGGTGGTGGTGGTGGTGGTGGACCACGGCGTAAACACACAACACCTTTGACGCACTCGTTTAGTTCCATGTGCTAGTCGCAGCTTATCGATCGTGTTTTGGTGCCAAATTGCGGTCGTAGTATCAGGGTTCGGACATGATAAACTATGCTGGTAGTTTTTGGTTAGGTACAATCTCTTGCTGTCCTGCCCCTGAATTAGTTTCCTGCACATTTGTTATTACGATTCTTCTGATTTCACCATTACCATGGCGTTGTTGTACATAATTTAGTGAATTACGAAGTACTTTTGTGCATGATATAGCTCTATGGATTGGAATAATAGGTGGAGTATTTTTATGGGTTAAGGATTTATGAAATTTTGAGGAACATTGCAGCTGCAAGTTACGCTTGATTTGAAGAATTTTGTGTTCGTTTCCTCCTGCTCATGGCTGCTACTAACACTCCCTCTGGATGCCTTGGTCGTTAAGACAATTTGTCAGTAGTAGTAGTACAATATATAGTAGTAGTAGTACAATATATATACAAGCATGCTGATTCATGCACTTTACGTGTCTTGCAACATTCAATGTGTATTGTTTTCCAATTTTTCATCATCATGATTTATTCACATTAGTTGTAGATCATGGATTGAGGTGTGGAGTAGATTAATAATTAAGGATTGGCGGAACAGACAAATGTAATATGTAATTTTGATTTTGAGCCCTAATATGATATGATAGTAATACCAAATCTGTATGCCATAAATCGGTATGCCATAGATTGGCGGTAGGATTACAGTGACTTTAATTCTCCTATTGAATATACAATAGGATCTTTTTGTGCTTGCTGAATACTATCAATAGGTTTCTACGCCAAAATAATTATGTGATTCGATAAAGTTCTTCTGATAGCACTGGTATATAATGATTTCTTGTGTTTCATTTTATCTTTTGGCTTTGATTGATTGATCAAGAGATTTCATTTGATTTATCTGCATTGGAAAACCTAACCCTGGCGAAATCACTTAGACGCCATCAGTCACCTCAAACCTAGAATGAATCTTGGTCAATCACCTTGGTCAGTCGCCTTAAACCCTAGAATGCCTTATTAAACCCTAGAATGCTTCCATCTTTTTCTTCATGCAACACTTCATATAGAGTTAATATGCCATTCATTATATTTTTTGTCTTATTAGTTCTAGTATAGAAAGCCCTAAGAAGACTGGTGCTGGTAGTAACAATAAAGAAGGCAATATGGAGTTTAGTGACTCTAGCAGTTCAGGCTCCTTTCACAGTCCATCAGATCCTTTTCCAAATATAAAAATTAAAAAGACTTCAGAGGATCATGAGTCAGAATATCCTGCCGACGAGGTATGGATTATGAATCTTAACTTTAGCAGTACAAGTCAATGTTAGTTGTCAAGTATATGAAGTCTTATAATTCTTTTCTACCTTGATTAATCGCAAAGACAACGAGGTGACTTCGACTCCTAAAACCACAGAAAGTGTCCAATGGATGAATTCTCAGGTTCACACAAGCGGAAACGAGGGCATCGAGGTCCCAATTAGGGTCCATTGGATCACATCATGCACATAACAAGGGTCGGTCCAGGTCGGCTTCCCCAAGAACCACTGGATTCAGTTACCAAGTACCGAAATGCATGCAATTTTCTTGATAGAGAGCTCGTTCCGATCACAACCGAGAATTGGAGAAAATTACCTGAGGAGACCAATAATGAGTTGTGGGAAAGGATAAAGAAATAATTCAAGTTCCCGAAAGGCACAAAAGAAGTTGTAAAGAAAGCAACATTGGTCTCTTGCGGCAAAAAGTTTTGTGGCTGGAAGAGTGAAATGAATGCTTATGTTAAGGCCGCTAAGTTCCCTAGCCTGAGGAAGTTGGGAAAAATCACACAAGCTCAGTGGAAAGAATTTGTTCGTCAAAAGACCACACCTGATGCTAAAGCCCTAAGTGCAACTAGGTCAGAGTTTTCCAAAAAGAACAAATACCATCATCGCTTGGGGTCTTCCGGATATGCCCCCAAAGTCCATAATGGAATAAGATATTAGACAAAATTACCAGTAAGGGCAATCCTCACCCGTTAGAAGGTTGTGATGAGAGAACTTAGCGGTGAGTCTTTGCTCGATCAGGTTTGACCAGCGAGGGCAAATTTGAAAAGCCCAACTCTGTGAATGAAGTAGAGCATAAAATTAAAGAAGTAATTGAAAAGCAACAGAAGGGTCTCTTCAAGCCAAAGAGGGGGAATGACCAACTTACCGCTATCCTAGGAAATCCTGAGCACAGTGGACGGGTTTGAGCAATCTCTTCTCAAATGTCTTGGCTAAATGGTTTCTCGAAAGATAAAGAGACATATAGAAGACGTGAGAAGTTCATGAAAACACATGATCAAACGATTGCTCAAAAGTTCAAGGAAAATGTGCAAGAAATAATGGAACAACTTAGACAATTGGGACAATTAGTGGCACCGAGTATAGCGATGATTCCCGTGCCAAAGGAGCATTTGGTATCTCCAACTGCCTACCCTAGTAGTGTAGGTTTTGTGCCAGGCTCAGGGTTAACCCATAAGTTCACCGTCGATGATATTGCTAAGGACAGATCTCGTCCTCTTCTTGTCTAGATCGCCAGCGCAAGGAACAAAATGAAACAGGTTGCCACTGCTATGGCAACAGCAATCCACTTCCTTTGTATTATGCCGTGGTGCAAGTTCTTCAGATTATTGATAATGATTATGAAGATTATGAAATAGACCACATCACACATGAGGGGATCATGATTCTGGGGCAGGCTGTCAACCAATTAATCCTTTGGCACTGACACAATATCATGTTGGACAATGAGCCGATTTCTAGCCCCGTCGCATCTCAAAATATTTCAACGCTATCTTCTAAGGCGAAAGTCTAGGAAGATCCACTCCTCCTATGTCTCAGCAAGGATGATAGTAACCTTGCTAGTAAAGATAACCAAGAGCAACAAGTTGGACAACAGCTTCAAGCAGTACCAGAGCAAGATGTTGCTAGTAAAGAGCAACCAGTTGAGCAACGACTTGAAGCAGTACTAGAGCCAGCTGCTGGGAGTAAAGAGCAATCAGTTGAACAACAGGTTCAACAACAAGCCAGTGTCCAACTTCTGACAACGACTCCTCAATCATCACTGCCTATCAAAGTTAGCTCATACAAAATTAAGAAACCTTCATCAGAATGTCAAAGTATTTGGAAAATATGAAGGAAAATATTATAAAATTGAGTGCGTCTCGTTCTTCTCATGAGCCAGCATTCGAAGATATCGAGGAGTAGGAAGAAGACGGTGTCATGTATAATCGGCGGGTGACTTTAGTTAAATCAAGAGATCCAATATACAAGCTTGAGGATGTTCCTCCTAAATTTGAGAATGGGAAGTCGTTCATGACATCCGTTCAACTTAGCAAACAACCTGCCCCACTCAAAAGAATCCACGAGTAGTACATCACTGCCAGCACAAAATATGATCTTTCTGTGTCACATTTCGTGTTCCAAAAGATGCATTCTGGAGCACTGGAGCAGATAAATGAGTCATTTTATTTGAAGAGTTGCATACCCTTTTCCATCGGGGCATGCTCGAAATCAACCTGCTACTCGTCTGGTGCTTGTAAGTGCCTCTAATATTTTGCATTTGCTTTTCTTACTACACACATACACATTTCATGAGATTATAACGACTCTGAACTTCTTCAATAGGATGCAAAATATGAATAATGAAAATATGAAACGCAAGATAGGTATCCTTGACCCTACATGGATTGCAAAGACGCTATTCGACGTCAAGGTGAATCGAGACTCGGTACAGTTCAAGCACATGATAAAAAAAGAATTTGAAAAATCAATCAAAAAACTTAAGAAGGATAGAAGGACATAAGTTGCATCTTACATAGGACATGCAATGTTTAACTTTGTTAGGGACGACAAGGACCTCGTAAAGGCTGCGTACCACTTCTAGTAAGTTCGACACATGACACTGAAATAGAAATTATTGCTAATTGTTAACACATGTGTTTGTATGTGTGCAGTAGTCACTACATAATGATCTTCATCAAACCAACGCAGGGTTTGACAACAGTCTTGGACTCAGCTGATTACCCACCAGATTGTTACAAAGATTTCCTTTCCATTTTGAAACTGTACGTTTATTTGATACTTTTAATTTACAAACATTTAGAATGTGTTGACAAGTTTTATATGACATTTCTTGTATTACAACACTTGGCGGTTTTACGCGGAACAGTTTGGTGGTCAAAGACCTCCTAATACGAATGTATTGGACATTAAAACATATTATGCTTATCTGAAGCAGCCTACTGGGAGTGTCTTATGCGGGTATTATGTATGCGAGCATCTTCGGACCGCCAGCGAATATAGAGTGAATCGTGAGGTTGTAAGTTATCCTTAATGTCGATATCTTATTTTCTTACTTTTGAATTTCATTATTTTCATATTTTGATTCCAAATTCAAAATTCAATTCCTCATAGTACAACTGCTGGAAAAATACCAAATAAATTCATGTATACTCTCACTTTGATCTATACTTTGAGATTATTCAAACCAACACATTCTAAACCTTATTATGTGTTTCATTGCAGCACACGAAAAATGTGAATGAAGAATGGCCAGTTTATAGAAGTATGCCTGGTGGAGGAGCCGACAAGATTGCTGCTCAACTGTGTCAATTCGTGCGTCGCGAATTTTTGCACAAAAGAGGGGAGTTCTTTGATGAGAATAGTGCAATAGCTGATGTGTCAGAACTTTGCGACTATGCAAATAGAAACAGTTTTTAGTGAAACTTGTAAACTATGAGAGGACTTGTATGTGTAACTTGTACATATGTATATTGTTTTAGTAAAATTGACTTTCGTGAGATGACTTCTATGATTATATCTTTTACTTCTGTGATGATACTGATGACTTCTGTGATTATATTGAATTGACCTGTAAATTAGAAATAACAACAGGTAGTATTGCATAGGGTATACCTTATCACAGACGGTTATTTACCTATGGCTAGACCTGCCTGTGAAATATCATTATCACAGGCGGCTAGATATAGGTAAAGAACCATCTGTGATAACCTAATTATCACAAGCGGTTATTGTTATGGTACAAACCGGTTGCGATAAACTGTCTCCACAGGCGGCTTGTCATAGTTAAAGATCCGCCTGTGATAACACAATTATCACAGGCGGTTATATATGTTGCACGACCCGCATGTGATAATATGTCTTCACAGGTGGCTAGCCTAAGTAAAGAACCGTCTGTGATAATATGTCTTCACAGGCGGTTTCACTTCTCCGTCTGTGAAATTGCAGATTATCACAAACTCTTCATTTCAGGCGGTTTTAGAAACAACGTGTGATAATACGTTTGGAGCCGCCTACGATGAGGCTTAATGTAGTAGTGATGTTATTGTAGATAACCAACTACTCCCACCGTTTCTTTTTATTTGTTACCAGTTAGTTCAAAAATGAACAAGCCGGTGACAAATAAAAAGAAACGGAGGTAGTACTTTTCATGCAAAATGGTGTCGGTTCATAATATAAGGCTAACTATTTTTCATAAAGGTGTAGGTTACTAACTTAGGACCTTATGGCTTAGAAATCATGTTAATTTAATATTTTAAAAATTTGCTTATCATCAATGTTTCATATAATGTAATACAATTGTTAATAGACTATTAAATAACATTATTATAAAAAATTAAGGCAACATATTATCTTTTCATTAAAAAATAAAATTTTATTTTACTCCCGTGTCTTTAGAGAAATGCATACGTCTCAATGTTTTGTTACCTATTTTACAAAACAAAGTGCATTTGAGGGAAAATAATAGTTTAATACCAACTACTATATAAGAAACTCATAAATATACAACAATTTGGTCAATTATTTGGAAAATACTACACATCAAACTAAAAATTGCAATATAAGTTGAAAAAAACTGAAACCACTAGTCACAAAAATGTATCAGGTAGTGACTTAAGACTGACTGCTTTTACAAAAGCTGTAGGTTAGGAACTCACGACCAATTGTTTTTTCCTATAAAAGATGTAGGTCCATAACTTAGGATTGACTGTTTTTACAAAGAAATGGTACCGTAGGTTCGGAACTATGGACCGACTGCTTTTACAAAATATATCATTTTAAAATTTTGAATATCTTTTTATCAATATGTTATGTAACTTAATCATATAATTTGTAGACTGCTGCATGCATTATCGTAAAAATATATACTATCTATTATCCTATAAAATGTGTCGTTTTGTTAGTTTGAACCTACACCATTTATTATGTAAAGGCGGTGAGATGTAGTTGATAACTAACAACCTTTTGTTCCGCTAGGTGACGGTTGGTGTTCGGAACTGATCGTTTTTTACCGTCATCCATCACAGCCGCACTAGCCCAACCTATATATGTTTCCGGTTGCAAAAAAAAAGAACTGACTACATTTTATATTTTTAGTTATGCTTTTTATCCATGTTATGTTACAAAAGAACATTTTCACAGGCGTCTTGATTTTTTACTCAGGTGGTCCATTGAAAAATACGTTTGTAATATCTAATGAATTAATAGCCGTCTGTGAGGATATAATATCATAGGCGGTTTAGTTTTCTGTAATGATATAATATCACAGACTGTTCGTAAAATTAAACTGCTGGGATAAAGATATCAATTTTCACATGCGGCATGTAAATAAAAACCGCCTGCGATTTTCAATAACTTCTCACAGTTAGTTTGTAATAAAAGGCCACATGTGAAGTGACCGGATGTACGTCCTTTGCGGTTACAGAGGGGAACGCGCAGAGAGCATGCGTCCTTTGAATCCAATTCGAAGCGCACCATCACAGTGCGCCGATAGGCGAACCGCAAGATGATTAGATAAAGACACACATGTGTTCCTCTTCTCCGCACTATCGACCGTCTTCCTCCCCGCACAACTGTAGTCTTCCTCTTCTTTCTCTGCCACGCCCCATCCTCTTATCCGCACTATGGCCGACAACCAGTCACCGCCGCCAAGCCCGCCGACGGACGCAGCAGCAAAGCGGCCGCGACTGTCCCCCTCCAGGAGTCTGGAGGACTTGCGCCTTCAGGTGGCGCAAGATGTATTACTAGTACATCTCGCTCCATGCGGCTCCTGGATCTCGTAGCCCTTCTAGAATGTACTGGAATGGGTAGCGTGTGGTACTATTTATTCAGGTTAATGAAAGTGGCCAGTCATCTCAATGTTCCGTGGGAGACTATGGCTCAGGAGCTTGAGGTCGATGACCGCAGGAACCTGGTGGCAGCGACGGCCAGGAAACTGGGTTTCTCACTTCCGCCGGAGGCGCCCTAGGAGCCTGGCGAGGAGGAGGAGGAGGAGGAGGAGTACTAGTAGTAGTATTAGTTCTTTTTCTTTTCTTGTTTTTAGTTGATGTTGTTTTTCGTTTGTGGTTTTGTAATGTTATTTTTAAGTTAATAAACTTAATGTTGTTCATTTGTTCTACCTGTTGTTTTCTTTTCTTGTTTTATAATGTTGTTTCATGTTCATGAACTATATGTATCCATATATGCTAAATTTCATCGATCGTCGGATGGATGTGTTCTTGGCATTCCAGGATGCTTGTGTATGAGCATGTGAATAATGGGAACTTAGGGCAGTGGATTCATGGTGCCATGCGTCAACACGGTGTTTTTATTGGGAAGCCTGGATGAAAGTCATTCTTGTAATTGCAAAGGCATAAGACCTGAACCATTCATCCTTCCATATTCTTTTTTTATTACACATAGGATAGTTGTTTAAGACATTGTCTCTTGACTGAATGATATACAGGTTTGCTTATCTACTTGAGGCTATAGAGCCAAAAGTTGTGCACCTGAATACACAAACACAGGTCTGTTAAACAAGAAGAGCAATGTGTACAGTTTCGTTGTGCTACTACTGGAAGCAGTGAAAAGGAGGGATCCAAAAAACCTTTGTTCCGAGATGGCGTGAAAGTTGTTGATGTTCATTGCTACAAAACAGCATTTTCACAGGTGTCTCGCTTTTTTACTCAGATGGTGCGTTAAAAAATACGCCTGTGATGTTCAATGAATTAACAGCCACCAGGTGATAGTACATCACAGGAGGTTTGTAACTAAACTGCCGGCGTAAACAAATCCATTTTCACTGGTGGTATGTGCGCAAAAGATGCCTGATATATGCGCCATTACTACAGGCGGGTCTCCTGAACTATCGCTTGTGACATTCAATTTCTTCTCAAAGTCGGTTTTTTAAAAAAGGGCCGCTTGTAAATCGACCGGGCGTGCGACCTTTGCGGTTACGTAGGGGAACGCGCAAAGAGTGTGTCCTTTGAATAAATTCGAAGCGTTCTATCACAGCTCGGTGAGAGGCGAACCGCCAGCCAGACGAAGATATAAGGATACACGTGTGTTCCTCCTCTCCGCACACCATCAATTGACTTCTCCACACAACTGTAGTTCTCTTCCTCTTTTTTCTGCTTTATGTCCCACCATCCTCCACACCAAATGGCCAACAACCTGACTTCGCCGCAAAGCTCACCGAGGGATCTAGCAGCGAGCGACCCTGATCCTCCCCCTCGAGCTCCAAGAAATGGAGGACTTGCGCCTCGACATGGCGCGAAACGTATTTAACAGTACATCTCACTCCATACGGCTCCTGGGTCTCCCCTTCCGTAACATACTTGAATGGGCATCGTGGGCCACTACTTGTTCGGGCTCATGAAAGTGGTCAGTCATCTCAACACTATGTGGGAGACGATTGTTAGGAGCTCGGTGTCAACGGTCGCAGGAACCTGGTGACGGCAACAACCAGGAAATTGGATTTTTGGTTTCACCGGAGGCACCCCATAGCCCGAGGAGCAGGAGGAGGAGGTAGTTGTTTTTCTTTTCGTGTTTTTAGTTGATGTCATTTTCTTTTCCTGTTTTGTAATATTATTTTAAGATAATAAACTTAATGATGTTCATCTGTGTGCGTGCCATCTGTTGTGTTATAACCATTTTTTCTTAATCACCAATCATCGAATGGATGTGTTTCTAATCGTCGATCATCAAATGGATGTGTTATAACCATAAACTAATGGACTATATATAACCATCAACTAATGGACTATGTATCGCATTAGTTGATCACAATTTGTTATAAGTTTTCACGGGCGGTTCTTAACCAAAAGACGCATGTGCTAATAATATTTATAAATGCCCGGTGCGACTCCTCAGCTTCACAAGCAGCTTTTAACTTGCCGCCGCCTGTGAAAATTATATTTATAAATTATTTAAAAGTTTTTACAGGCAGTCTTTACATGAAGGACCGCTTGTGATAATAAATTCCTTTAAATTAAGCATCGGCCGCACCCCACTAACCTAAGTGTGCGAAAATTTTCATTTTGCCGCCAAGCCATCCCCTGCCGCCGCTGTCGCCATCGAGTGTCGTCCTCATCCACGCCGTCCTCGCCCTCACCGTGGTCGCTCCCGCCTCCGAGCGTGTCCTCACCCTGTACATCCTCTAATAAGGACATCACAACAGCGGTTATACACATTGAAGTTCAAGGACCAATGACAAGAGCACGTGCATGGTTACTAATCAGTAGGTGAACTCGTTCCTAACTTCCTTTTAAAACGAGTTTGAGGATAGATTGCTATGTAATTATTTAATTATTATTAGGAATAATAGGGAAGATCAAAAGTGAAGAGAGGAGGACATGGGAACATGGAGAACCAGTTGGGACATCCACAAGTTGTTGGAAACAGTTTACAACTCAGACACAAGTTCAACACATAGTCCAAAAGCAGTCCACTTTAAAACAGACGCCCAGGATGCATAAGGATTCCATTTTCGATGTTCTACATTTACATGGAAAGAGGAGAAGATAGACTTTCCAATCGATCTCGTCCCATGTCAAAATTCCTACGGAGTCATCAGGAATCATCGAAACAAGTTGGGTCCAGATTTCTGTCTGGTGTTGCGCCACCGTATTGGGACTTGGGGCCTTGTATCCCGTAAAACTCCATTAGGGACGCTTCTAAGAGTTTTTTTGGCCAAACCCTAGCATTTAAATACTGCAACAACCAGCCATATTCGATGGGTTTTGATTATTATAATAATTTTGCTATTTATCGGTTTGTGAAACCCCAATTCAGCAATTTCGAATTGCTTCTTCTATGTTCTTGCTTATGTTCTCGGTTGCACTTGCAGAGATTAGCCTTCTTGGCGAGGTTAAGCCTGTGCAGCACAATTGATACCCAACAGAGCAGTGATGTAGTGATTGCAGGGGTTGTTCGTATTCTCCTTGAGAGCCTCAGATCATCAATGTGGAGATCTCCATCAATCGACTTATCCATTACCTATCGAAAGATTGGGCCTAAACCCCTTATCAATTGGTATTAGATTTTCAGACCCATTAGGTAATTCATCTATCTGTACAATTAGTTTTGTTTTCATACCTAGAGTCCACAAAAAAATGTAGTTTAGTAGATCTATTCATCACTATGTCCAAACCACCATTGAGCTTTTGCAACTTTTATTTTCAGTTTGCTTTTGTTGAATTTGTGTTCGTAGTTGAGTCATATTGTTGGCTTAGAATGTGTTTTTTTCTTAGTTTGAGTTTTGCATTGTGTTGATTCACCCTTTTGAATCAAGTCATCACGTCTAGATTAGATTCATATCTATCTAGTTCAGTATTTTGATCAGATCTCATTCATAGAACCCAGATTTTTGTGTTCTCATACTTTCTAAAAAGCTTAAGAAGTTTTCTACAACTTTCGTATTCATTAGTTTCCCATAAAACATATTTATCAAGGTCAAAATTGCATTAGATCTGAATCTGTTATTAACCTAGAATTTTAAAACAGTCTGTATTTCAAGGGCAATATCTTCTGTTTTTCCGATCCAAAATAGGTCTTCCATATACTTAAATAAAAGAGGAGAGATATATCTGTAATATTCCTATTGGACGTTTTTAGATTTGGAGCTTCTGAGGGCGCCTAATTGTCCTTGGAAGATTAAGCAGAAAATTTGTAACAAATCTATGAGATATCTTTGATTGCTTTGTATTGTGTTCTTCTTTTGCAGCACATTCCGAAAAAAAGACAAAAGATAAAGTCACGTGATAAAAAAGATACAGAAGCCGCACAAAGAAAAAGAAAAAAAACAGAAGTGCTTGCATCCTTTGTGTTCTATAGTTTTGGTTCATATCTCGCTAGCTTAAAATACTAGGAACATATTTAGGCAAGCAACTTTGAGAAGTACTATGGACACTTATTCAATTTACTATCTAATTGCATTGTTGTTAATCCTTGCTACATATAAAGTGTCATCCAAGATCCACCTTTGCAATTAGCCCATGCTTCATTAGTTTTTCACTTCGACCACTGTTTGCCTCCTGAAGTGTCGGTAAGAACACATGTAAGAGCATGGTAAGATGCTTGAGAGTGTGTGATCCTACTTCCACTTTGCCATTATCCTTTGTAGTTGATAGAGATAACATATTTTTGTTGTCTTCAGTTTGCTACTAACAATGTTAGGACCAAACAACGGCCACATTAGCACAATGAAGAGTTACTTGTTACAACAGTGACAGGTAATTATAGGAGCATTATTGTGCAGCATGATTTGTGCTCCAAAGTGGAGGATGATGACAAGCTACAACAACACAACCTCTTCCACATGTTTCTCATTGTCAAGTATTACCGTACGTGTAAACACGATAATTGATGGAGGCAGCTGCAACAACTTAATAAACACGGACATCATCAAGAAACTTAGTTTGACAACAAGAGCACACCCTCATCCATACCGCATTTGTTCAACAACAGCAGTAAAGTTCGGGTAACACAAACAGCAAGAATACAATTTTCAATTGGCTCTTACAATGACTTCGCTAATTTTGATGTCATGCCTATAGATGCTTGTTCTCTTTTGTTGGGTCGTACTTGGGAATTTGATATGGATGATATTCATCATGGTAGAACTAATAAATATACTCTCATGCCTAAACAAAAGAAAATCACTTTGCTTCCTATGACTCCTGCTGAAATTGTGCATTTTGAGAAGAGTAGAATTCGTGATGAGAAAGCAACAAAACTAGAATATGAAAAATAGCAAGTCATTAAGTTAAAATCACCTTGGCTGCTCACAACTAAATCTGACCTTGATGATTTAATTGATGCTAAGGGGATGTGCTATGCTTTAGTATGCAAAGAAGCCATGTTCTCACTTCATGAATTGTCTATTACATTTCCTCGTGTTGTTGCTAACATTTTGTAGGACTTTGCGGATATGTTTTTCTCTGAGATACCCCCTGGTTTACCACCCATCAGGGGCACTGAACACAAGATTGACTTGATTCCAGGAGCAAGTTTGCCAAATCGCGCAGCATACAGAGCCAATCCAGAGGATACTAAGGAAATTCAACATCAAGTCCAAGATCTTTTGGACCGCGGGTACATTAGTAAAAGCCTTAGCCCTCTTTCTGTTCCTGTTCTTTGGGTTCCTAAGAAAAATGGCACTTGCCGCATGTGTGTTGATTGTCGAGCGATTAATAACATCACCATTCGATACTGTTATCCTATTCCTTGCTTAGATGACATGCTTGATGAATTGAGTGGTGCTATCATTTTCAAGAAAATTGACTGACGTAGTGGTTACCACCAAATTAGAATGGCACTAGGAGATGAATGGAAAATAGCATTTAAAACAAAGTTTGGACTTTATGAGTGGTTAGACATGCCTTTTGGTTTAACTAATGCACCTGACACCTTTATGCGATTAATTAACGAGGTTTTACGTGCATTCACTAGAAAATTTGTGGTGGTTTACTTTGATGATATTCTCATTTATGGCAAGTCATGATCAAAACCTAGATTATTTACGTGTTGTTTTTGCTGTTTTGAGAGATGCACGCTTGTTTGGTAACCTCAAAAGTGCGTATTTTGCACCAATCAAGTCCCATTTCCTCGCAGGGAGTTGAGATGGATGAGCCAAAAATTGAAGCAATCACTAGCTGGCCAGATCCAACAACCATCACGCATGTGCGTAGTTTTCTAGGTCTTGCAGGTTTTTATTGCCGCTTTGTGCGGGATTTCAGCACCATTGCAGCACTTCAACATGAGCTAATGAAGAAGGGAGTGCCGTTTCGATGGGGCTAAAAGCAGCAACAAGATTTTGATGCTCTCAAATTGAAGCTTACACAAGCACCACTGCTGCAACTTCTTGATTTTGACAAGACCTTTTAGCTAGAATGTGATGCAAGCGGCATTGGTATTGGAGGTATTCTCATACAAGAAGGTAAACCCATTGCTTTCTTTAGTGAAAAACTGTATGGTCCCTCTCTGAATTATTCTACTTATGATAAAGAATTATATGCCTTAGTACGAGTTTTACAAACCTGACAATATTATCTTTGGTCTAAGGAGTTTGTCATACACTTTGATCATGAATCTTTGAAGTATCTTAAGTGTGAAACCAATCTGAATAAATGACATGCTATGTGGATTGAGTTCATAGAGTCATTTCCATACATCATTAAGCATAATAAAGGGAAGGAAAATGTCATTGCCGATGTGTTATCTAGACGTTATACCATGCTGTTCCAACTTGATCAAAAAATATTTGGTTTGGAAACAATAAAAGGATTATATCCTACTGATTTGGACTTCAAAGATGCTTTTGAAAATTGTAGAGAAGGAAGAACTTGGAATAAATATGTGATGCGTGAGGGTCTCCTCGATCGTGCTAACAAGCTATGCGTTCGACCTAGCTCCGTTCGTCTATTACTTTTGCAGGAAGCATAAGGAGGAGGTTTGATGGGATATTTTGAAGTGAAGAAAACTGAATACATGCTGTCCGCACACTTCTTTTGGCCAAATATGAGGAGTGATGTCGAGCGCTACGTGTCGTGATGCACTACTTGCAATAAAGCTAAGTCTCGCATTAACCCATATAGTCTTTATATGCCTCTTCCTGTTCCTAGTGTACTTGGGCGGATATTTCTATGGACTTTGTTTTGGGATTGCCTAGGACTAAGAGGGGGAGTGATTGTATTTTTGTGGTTGTTGATCGTTTCGTCAAAATGGCACACTTTATACCTTGTCGTAAGAATGATAATATCTCACATATTGCTGATTTGTTTATGACGAAAATTGTTCATTTACATGGTGTGCCAAATACCATTATTTCTGATCATGATGCAAAGTTTTTAAGTCATTTTTGGAGAACTTTGTGGTACAAATTGGGAACCAAACTATTTTTTTCTACTACATGTCACGCACAAATGGGTGGACAAACCGAGGTAGTTAATCATACTTTATCCACTGTGTTGCAGGCTGTCTTGAAAACAAATTTAAAATTGTTGGAGGAGTGTTTACCACATATAAAATTTGCTTACAACAGATCCGTTCACTCCACAGCGAAGGTATGTCCATTCCAGGTAGTGTATAGTTTCAATCCCCGTGCTGCTTTTGATTTACTACCTTTGCCTCTTCTAAAACTATAAATTTAGATGCTACGCAACAATCTAAATTCATTCTTAAGATGCATGAAACTACAAAGAAAAATATTGAATGATGAATGATAAGTATAGGATTGCAGGTAGTAAAGGTAGAAAAGAAGTAATACTTGAAATGGGTGGTGTGGTTACATTTGAGAAAAGAGCGATTTCCAGGATTGAGAAAGTCTAAATTTATGCCTCGAGTTGTGGTCCTTTTAAGATTGTTTAAAAGATTAATGATAATGCATATAAGCTTGAGTTGCCTCCCGATTTCTGGGTTAGTCCCACATTTAGCATTTCAGATTTGCGGCCACACTTGGGAGAAGAAGATGAACCTGGGTCGAGGATGACTCAGATACAAGAGGGGGAGGTTGATGATGACATCACAATAGCGAATACACACATTGAACTACAACGACAATTGACAAGAGCACAAGTATGGTTACTAAATCAGCAAGTGATCTCGTTCCTAACTTCCTTTTCATGTGAGTTTGAGAATAGATTGCTATGTAATTATTTAATTGTTATTAGGAACAATGGGGAAGATCCAAGTGAAGGCAGGAGGACTTGAGAACATGTAGAACCAGCTGGGACGTCCACAAATTGATGGAAACAGTGTACAACTCGGACTCAAGTTCATCTCGAAGTTTAGAAGCAGTCCACCTTAAACGGATGCCCAGGATGCTTACGGAGTCAGTTTTTGACGTTCTATATATGCACAGAAAGTGGAGAAGATAAACATTCCAATGGCTCTAGTCCCACATCAAAATTCCTACAGAGTCATCAAGAATTGTCGAAACAAGTCAAGTCCAGATTTTTGTCCAGTGCTGCGCCACCATATTGGGCCTTGGGGCCCTGTATCCTGTAAGAGATAATTAGGGACGCATATAAGAGTCTTTTTGTCCCAACCCTATCCTTTAAATACTGCAGCCGCCTGCCATATTCGGTGGGTTTTGCTTAGAATAATAATTTCGCTGTTTATTGATTTGTGAAACCCCAATTAAGCAATTTCAAATTGCTTCTTCTACGTTCTTGCTTGTGTTCTCGGTTGCACTTGCAGGGATTAGCCTTCATGGCGATGTCAAGCGTGTGCATCACGGTTGATAACCAATGGAGTGGTGGTGTAGTGATTGCAGGGGCTATTTGTATTCTCCTCGAGAGCCTCATATCATCAATGTCGAGATCTCCATCAATCGACTTATCCGTTACCTATCGGAAGATTGGGCCTAAACCCCTTATCATCCTTGCCCTAAGAATCACATGCATTGCTTATGGGGCTAAATTTCTTTGGAGGTGGTGTACTACCAACACAGGAAACAGTAAGCTTAATATCAATTAACTACATTTTCATTTTTATGAAAATTACATGAAAAAATAAATTCTATTTTCCTTCAAATTTAATGACAAAAATACATGATAAATTTGAATAAGTAGGAAGCATCATTAATAATGCTTTTTTGCCATGATATCAAACAACAATGATTATTATCTTTGGAAATAAAGGCAGTTAATGACATGTTTGATGTACTTTTAGATTTTTGGCTTGACAATCCTTAGGTATTTTATTTTACATTAGTTTTCAATTTGGTGTAACTATTATTATTGACTTCTGTTAGAGTGTTCACATGTTTTATCTCATAGAAGACTATAGATAATTTATCAGTCGTTCTTGATGGTTATGATAGTGCGGAAGTAGTATCTTCCCTCTTTGTCTTCATGGGCAATTTTCGTTCTCGGCCCTACAATCTAGCATTCAATTGATTTTGAGAACTAAGGTCTGTACTTATGGTCTAGAGATTATAGAAATGATTTTTTGCCATCTGTGTATAAGATAAGGCATGAACTATGTAAGTTCACGCAGATTGCAGTTTGGAAAGCTTGGTGAAATGATTGCAGCTCGATCTAGATTAAAGGAACATAGCCATTTCCTATTCATTCCATTTAGCTGATAACTGCAAGTAAATCATATGCACTATAACTATGTTCACCTTCTGTTATTGCCACATATTCTTATTTTTTTCATGGATGAAAAAGATTCTTAATAACTGGCAAAGTGGTTTTATGACACTTTCTTCAGCACCGCTACTGGAGCAGCCTGTGGAGGATCGTTGTTGGAGGGACTAAGGCTCTAGTACGCTCGAGCGGGATGAACACGGAGGACAAGGATTTATGTGGTTTGAGCCGCTAGAGCATAATACCCTACATCCACGGGGGAGTGTGTCGTATTGTTGTGTGTTCGTGTGCTTGTTTTACCTTGGTCCTCATCTTGGTGCCTGCTCAGTCCTTTTATAGTTCAAGGCCAGACAGTTACATAAAGACCCAGGGCTTGACAGGTGGCCCCGAGGAAATTTGCACCTTATACAGAATCTAGAGTACTTATGGTTACTTGTAGCCTTCACTAATAATGGCATGAAGATGCACCGCCCTCACGCATTGAATGCCTAAGCTAAGCGTGGCCATTGATGATTGTGGAAAAATGTCCCATCCAGTCTCTCTACCGCAGCCTACTCGATCAGCTTTGTCGCGCTACATTGTTGCACCACCACTGCGACCTGATCGGTCACCGCAGTACCTGGCAGGTGCAGGGCCCCATGCCAATACTGTGGCACATGAAGGTGTGCGATGCGCATCATGCGCCCGAGGAACGCACGAGTCTTAAATTTGCGAATTTACATGCCATGACTCCCTTTACTCTCAAGGCCGACGACCCATAATGGGTCGCGGGGCAGTTGGCAACTCTGAACCCATCTTAGCAGGAAGGTGGGACCCAAAGCTGTATAACATGTGGCAGCACCAGAGCACGCCTCATCGGGGAGGCTGTGTTTGGAGCCACAGGACACGTGGCTGCGCTGGAGCCCGCCTCAACAGGGAGGCTGGGTCAAGAGCCACAGGACACATGGCAGCACTTGAGCCCGCCCCAGCTGGGAGGCTGGGTCCGCAGTCGCATGGTAGGTGGCAGCGCCAGCGCTCACCTCAATGAGGAGGCTAGGTCCGGATCCCACCTTAGTGGGTAGGCTGGGTCTAGAGCCGCGAGATACGTGGTCGCGCCAGAGCTCACCTCTGCGGGGAGGCTAGGCCCGAAGACGCAGGACACGTGGCAGTGCCAGAGCCTGCCTCAGCGGGGAGCCTGGGTTTGGAGCCACAAGGCAGGTGGTAGCGTTGGAGCTCACATCAGCGAGGAGGCTGGGTCCAGAGCCATAAGACACGTGGTAGCGCCAGAGCCCGCCTCAGCTAGGAGGTTGGGTCCAGAGCCGCAGAACACATGGCAGCGCTGGAGCCCCCCTTAGGAGGGAGGCTGGGTCCAGAGCTGCAGGACACATGGCAGCGCTGAAGCCCACGTGAGCGGGGAGGCTGGGTCCGGAGCCACAGGGCACATGGCTGCGCTAGAGCCTGCCTCAGCAGGGAGGCTAGGTCCGGAGCAACTTCATGCCTGTACGCGGGTATACCCAGTCTGCAGGGTACTAAAAGTAACTATGTGTTTGGGAGCAATCTCGGTTAGATATCATTTACCATTGTGCTTTTTTTTTTAATTTCAACACTCTTTATGTTTCAGGATCTGCACAGGAATATAAGAGATGTGTTAGGGAGCAAGCTCGATGGTACAATGCGTATTTGATGTGAGCCTCAGAGAAACTATGAATTGCAATGTATCAATTATGAATTGCTATGTATAATTTATATATTGCAATGTAGAAACTATGAATTGCAATGTATTAACTATGAATTGCAATGAATAAACTATGAATTGCATTAAATATATTGTGATTGGTATTATTTCAATTTGAGAAGCAAATTAGAAATAATAGCGTTTAATTAGTTATGTATAGGTTCATATCTTATAACATGCGAACGTTGTACGTAAGGAACCGCCTGTGATAATGCTTTATCATAGGAAACACGTTATACGTAACGAACTGCATGTGGAAGATCATTGTCACAAGCGGTCTGTAGTGACCGCCTTTGAAAATGGCCGATTTTCACAAGTGTTTTGTTACAGGTGGTTTTGAAAATGGTTTGTGATAATATGTTTAGAGCCGCCTGAGATAAAGCTTTTTGTAGTAGGTATTAAAGCAAGCGAACATAAAATCAAAGCCAGCCCTGCGACTACAGGAATTACTCTGCCTCAAGTGTTCACCAAGGATGACTTCACATTGAGTAACCATATGGTACCATAACAATGTTCTAGGGAAATCATTGAGTTCATTGCAATATGTGGCACATATTCTTATTCTATTCATGAATGAAAAATACTCTTACTAACTATGTGTTAGGGAGCAAGCTAGGTTAGATATCATTCATCATCGTGCTTTTTTCAATTTCGATAATCTTTATGTTTCAAGATACAATGAAATATAATAGATGTGTTAGGGAGCAAGCTCAACGGTACGGTGTAAATTCGATGTGAGCAATGTATGACTATTAATTGCAATGTATGAACTATGAATTGCTATGTATAAACTAGGAATTGCAATGTATCAACTATGAATTGCAATGTACACTATGAATTGCAATGGATATATTGCGATTGCTGTTATTTGAATTTGAGCAGGAAATTGGAAGTAATATTGTTTAGTTGTGTATAGGTTCATATCTCGGACAATCTCTTCTCAAATGTCCTGGAAACAGGGTTTCCTAACTGATAAAACGTCATACAGAAGACATGAAAAGTTCAAGAAGACACTTGAAGATACAATTGAAGAAAAGGCAAGGCGTATGTGCAACAAATATTGCATGAACTTAGAGAATCAGGGCAATTGCAGTCCGAGAATAGAGAGTTGGTTCCCGTGGCAAATGAAGCATTGTTATCTCCAAGTGCCTATCCTAATAGCGTAGGTTCTGCGCCAAGCTCGGGGTCAATCCTTAAGTCCCTATCAATGATATCGTGAAGGACAAGTCTTGTTGTCTTCTTGACCTAATTGGCGGAGCAGGGAACAAAACAAAAACAAGTTGCCTTTGCTATGGCAAAACCGAATCGTGTCTTCAACGGCAATCCACTTCCATTGTATTATGTTGTTGTGCAAGTTCTTCAAATAATCAACAATGATTATGAAGATTATGAAATCGACAACATCACTCTTGAGGGGATCACGACTCTAAGGCAGATCATCAACCAGTTAATCCAACGTTAAGCCGATGTCTAGCCCCGTCGCATCTCGAAACACCGCAGCCCCATGTTCTTCGCCGAAAGTTCATAAAGATCCGCTCCCACAATGTACCATCAAATATGTTAGTAAGGATAAACAAGAGCAACTAGTTGAAAAACAACTTGAAGCACTACAAGACAAAGCTGATAGTAAAGAGCAACCAGTTGAACAACAAGTTCAACAACAAGCGAATGTCCAACTTCCAACGACTACTCCTCAGTAAGTGCCTGTGAAAGTCAGCTCATACAAAAACAAGGAACCTTCTGAGGACATGTCAAATTATCTGCAAACAATGAAGAAAATAATTACAAAATCTCATGCATACCATGCTTCATATGAGCCAACACTATAAAATATCCAGGAATGGGAAGAAGACAACATAAAAATATACTCAGGAGACGGCTTTAGTTAAAAAGGGAGTTCCGCTAAGCCTGATCC
Source organism: Tuctoria greenei (assembly GCA_036927565.1). Taxonomy (NCBI): domain Eukaryota; kingdom Viridiplantae; phylum Streptophyta; class Magnoliopsida; order Poales; family Poaceae; genus Tuctoria; species Tuctoria greenei. The sequence goes on along the minus strand of JAYESD010000007.1, from coordinate 117,697,642 downwards.
AGGACCTTCCACCTGAATTTATGAATGGGAAGTTGTTTATGACATCGGCACAGCTTAGGAGACAACCTTTCCCGCTCCGAAGAATGTACGAGTGGTACATCACCACCAACACTAAATATCAACTTGGTTATGTCACATCTCGTGTGCCAAATGAAGCATTTTGGAGCAGAGGAGAAAACGATAAACGAGACATTCTCTTTGAAGATCTTCGGAGCATGTTCTATCGAGACATGATCGAAATTAACCTGTTACTCATCTGGTGCCTGTAAGTGTCTCTAATATTTTGTACTTGCTTTTCATACTACACACATACATGTCATGAGATTATAAAGATTGAACTCATTTTTTAATAGGATGCAACACATGGTTAATGAAAAACTGAAGTCCAAGATGGGTATCGTTGACCTGATAAGGATTTCTAAGTCGAATTTTGACATTACGGTGAAACGGGAATAAGAACAATATAGGCACATGTCAGAAAATAGAATTTGAAAAATCAATCACAAACCAAAAGAAGGATAGAAAGACGAAGTTGGAAGCCTACATGGGACACGCCATGTATAAATTTGTCAAAGTTGGCAAGGACCTCCTAAAGGCTCCGTACCACTTCGAGTAAGTTTGACACATTACATGGAAATAGCAATTATTGCTAATTGTTAACTTAACACATGTGTTTGTACGTGTGCAGTAAACACTACATAATGATCAGGCCAATGTAGGGTTGTGCAACAGTCTTGGACTCAGCCAACTTCTCATCAAAGACTCAAAGATTTTTTTAGCATTTTGAAAAGGTGCAGATATTCGATACATTTATATACACGCGTATATATGTTGATAATTCTTATATGACATTCCTTGTATGACAGCGTTATGCAGTTTTACTGGAAATGACTTCACGTTGAGCGACATGCCAATAAGAACAGAATGCATATAACAACATGCTATCCTTGTCCCAAGTACCCTCCCGGTAGTTTCTTATGCGATATTATGTATGCGAGCATCTTCGGACTGCCTGCGAATATAGAGGAAATCATGAAGATGTGAGTTATCCTTAATGTCTATATTGTATTTTCTTACTTTTGAGTAGCATTTTTATTGTCATTAGCATATTTTAATACTTATATTATGTTTTCATTGTCACCAACACACTCTAAACCTTATTATGTGTTTCATTGCAGTACAAAGAATGTGACCACAGAATGGCCGATTTCTAGGATATGCCTGGTGAAGGAGTCAATAAGATTGCGAGTAAACTATGTACTTTCATTCATCGTGAAGTTTCTCACCGAAAAGAGTTATTCTTCGACAAGACAGGTCTACTTCCTGATGTGCCAGAACTTAGCGAGTATGAACATCGAGACGGTATTTAGTGAAACTTGTAAACAATGAATTGAGATATATTGTATTGTACAATACTTGCATTGTATGTATACGAGATGACTTATATTTTGTGATATGAGTGTTAGTGTTGCTTGTCAAAATAAATTGTTTGTAATGTGTGTAAATGTGCATTTGAATTTGATCTGGAAATTAGAAATAAAAGCACGTCGTACTGAATAGGGTACATATTTTCACATGCGGATCCTCGTAGATAAAGAACCGCTAGTGATAAGACATTTTTATAGGCAGATCCTCGTAGGTAAAGAACCATCTGCGTAAATTGTTTTATCACAAGCGGTCATCTTACAAAAGGAACAACTTGTTATAATGAATCTTCACATGCGAGCTTTTGGATGGAACGAGAGCCTGTGATAATGTATTTTATAGGCAGTTTTGGGCTCCGCATGTGAAAATTCAGATTATCACAGGCGCTTTATTACACACAATTTTTAAAATCGCGTGTGATAATATGTTTAGATCCGCCTGTGAAAGTGATTTTTCTAGTAGTGTCTTATCATAGGTGGCATGTTATACGTGAAGAACCGTCTGTGGGACATTATTATCACAAACGGTTTGTAGCGACCGCATGTGAAAATGGTTGATTATCACATGCGCTTTGTTACTGGCTGTTTTGAAAATCGCTTGTGATAATATGTCTAGAACCGCCTGATCTAAAGCTTTTTGTAGTAGTGCGTATTTTGTTGTGACATCCTCGTGTCGTTTTGTCATAGTGATTACGTCCGAGTTGAATTTTATAAGTACAATCAATGTATAATGCAACTCTCGGCAATTGTGTTTCTACAAACAACAGATACTTATGGAAACTCATGTTATTCCTCAAGATTAAGATGTTACATATGGATCTTACGTAAAGGAGTGATCCCAATCAAAGACAACATACTTAAGAATTGCTAGAGCCACAGGATCGACAGAACACAAGAATACATTGAACCGGAGACCGACGAACCGGCGACGAACATCTTCGTCTTTTCTTCTCTCTAGGCTCAACTCACATGATTTTTTGTTTCAAACCACCGGCGCCGGAGCCTATTGCTCAACATGGTACCACTCCCCCCACTGATGACGCACGCCGTAGCACTCACGCCATTGAGACCAGAACCTATTGTTCACTGGGCACACAACAACAAACCGGGGCCGGCAACACACACTGCATGACACTTGCAGGGGTGGGCATTCGTTCTACCTGGAAAATTCTGTTTGGGTATTTCGGTCTTTATTAATTTCAGTTTTTCAAAATCACTACCCAAAATTTTGTACAAATATTAGCTAACCGAGAATTTTAGGTTCATAAATTTGGGTTCGGTCTTCGATCTCACCAAAATACCCAAATTTTACATTATTCTCATTTCATATTCTCAACAATCAATATAAGTTTAATATCCTTTATAAATTTAATTTTGGAAAACATTAAATTTTTAGCTCACTAATCATGGATCGTAAGTAAATAGCATACTCTAATGGAACCATATATCATAAGTCACGAATGAAATATCAAAATTCATATTATTTAGAATTAATATATCATAATTTAACATTAGATTTTTATTGTTCGGTTTTTTGGGTATTTTGGGTACCAGAGGGGTGATACCCAAATCCAAAATTAATATATCGGTTATTTAGATTTGCTACCCGCATAGGTACCCAATACCCGATATTTTGGTCTTTTGGGTCTCGTTCTCGGTTTTTTCAGTTCAGGTTTTTTGATCCTGGTTTTTTTCCCACCCCTAGGCACTTGGACTCAACACACATACATGCTTTTATAGTCTAGCTGGCACATGCATAGGACTAACTGCTGCCGGATATCAAGCCGTAAAGTGACTGTCAAGTTTCTGCTATTACACAGGAGGTACATAGTTAGACTTGGCATCGTCCACGGGCTTAAGATCAGAACCTTGCAACCACACTACATGAAATGATGAATAAGGTGTCGGTTCAGTTAGAGCCGTCGAGGCTGTCACATTTAAATCGACTAAGGGTGTCGGTTTAATGAAATCGACATTCTTAAAATAAATATGTCGGTTCAAATGACGCTCTTGAATGTGTCGGCTCAACCGACGCTTTTTTGAGCGGCCCTGGCCGCTTAGGCTCTAAGAGCGTCGGTCGGCATCCTGGCTAACGCTCTTACGTGGGCCCCACGCAAAACTCCAAAATGCATTGCGCCTTCTCTCTCACGCTACGCGTCGCTTCACTTTCGCCCGAACACGTAAACCCTTGACCGCGCGTAGGCCACCTCCGTGCGCCAGCCCGTGGCCCATCGCCGGTCTCTGTCGTCCGCCGCCTCTGCCCACCCGCCTCCATCCGCGATGCCCCCTGTGTGTGGCACCGCCGTTAGCGGTGCCCCTCCATCCGAGGAGCCCCCCCCCCGCGGTGCCCTCGTCCGTGGTGCCCCCTGTCTGCGGTGCCCCCGTCTGTGGTGCCCCCATCCGTGGTGCCCCCTATATGCAGTGCCCCCTGTCTGCGGCGCACCTCCATCCGAGGCGCGCCGTTGATTTGCTGCTAAGGTAAAATTTGTACGTTTGAGGTCATATATTTGAGCTATATGTGTGATCTTGTTCGGTGCATGAGTTTGTATTGTTGTATGTATGAGATTGAATCATAGCGAATGTGTATGTAAGCCTAATTAATGTTTAATCCAAAAATTACATGCAAATTTACATTTTTAACTTGTCTACTTGAGCATGATTAATAGTTTGTAATTTAACTTGTATGAATAGGTAATTTATCTTGTATGTATATGTGAGCATGTTTAGCTTTTAATAGTCTCTAAATATGTGTGACTTGTAGTGTGAATAGGTATAAGCTAAAAAATGGGTGACGATCGTAATATGATGTATGATGGATGGCATTGAAATGTTGTGTGCACTTTGGAATGGGCTCATATTGCAAATGTGTTCGTGAACCAAGAATTTCTTAGTATTGCTCTATCGGTACCCTGCGTACCGGGTACCCCACGGTACTGCCAGAAAAGCCAAAGAGTTCCTATGTCCAAGTTGAGGACCCCCGAAAGCAACACATGTCTGACAGCACTGGGCCCGCGTACCTCGTTTGGGTAGCTCCGGTACTACCATGTGTCCAGTGGGACTAGACCTACCTCCCTTCACAGGGAAGCTCCGGTCCTGCCACGTGTCTAGCAACCCCTGACCTAACCTCCAGTAGAAGGAAGCTCCAGTGCTGCCACGTGTCGAGTGGCTCTGGACCTACCTCCCCACAGAGGGAAGCACCAGAGCTGCCACGTGTTGCACCACCGGACCTAAACCAGCAACGAATACATGATCTTCAACGGTACGAAGATTTAAGAGGCTATTAAAACAGCCATATCATGACATGCTTAACGTGTCATTAATTCAACATTAATAACACACGATCAGAGGACCTTAATGCATGTAAATCGTGTATTAGATGATCAAATACCGCTGGGGCCGCATGTCGGGCCAGGCAATCCATGTAATGGTTAGCCCTTGGCATATAAAAGGGTTGTGCCACACGATAGAGGAGGGACTCGAACCAAACCAACTGAAGCACACATGCTTACTACACAAGTTCATCAACAACCACCCCGTGGAGTAGAGTATTATGCTAAGGCGGCCCGAACCACGTAAAAAATTCTCTGTGTCACCGTCTCGCTCATAATCTTACGGCGTTCAACCCGAATACGAACCTTCGCGGACTATGCTTTACTAGTACCTAGGGAAGTGTCGTAGCAACACTTTGACATTTGGCATGCCAGGTAGGGGCGTCTGAGATTTCAAGATGGTGAATCCCGCCGCAGGGTCGTCCAACGGCCCCGCTCAGTAGCCTGCTGGAGGAAATCCCTCCAACATGTAGCAACCGGCCAACGCTGTTGTCCCGGCGGGTGTTGTCCCACCACGACCACCGCCATCGTAGCAAGATGGTGTCTTTGCGTAGGTCACTGCATCGACAAACAACCCTGAGAACGGGTTGAACGCAGCGCGGACTCTTCTCTAGCGTCCTCGAGCACCCGAGGCTCCTTAGTGCATGATGGAGCAATGGCGTACTGGTTGCAGCTGCAGCCAATGCCATCAGTAACCAAGGTCCGCCCTCTGCTCGGTAGGCACATTCAAGAAACAGGACCTTGTCTGGTAGACTTGGTCCTCAAGTGCCACAGCACAGGAGGCGTGTGCCTTCCTAGCAAGTGACATCACTTCCCTTCGAGGCATGCCGTACTCACACGGCATTGAGGCTCTCGACTCATGATCTCCAGTTGGAGCTCGACTGCCTGTACATGAGGCAGGATGGCCGCGTCCTCATGGAGCGCACTTGTGAGAGGCGAGTTACTCGTGAAAACCCTTCTCCTCTGGGAGTAGGGGGCGGCTGTTCGGCTCTGGCCATGCCTCTTTGCATGATCGAATGGCCATCGAAGTTCCGGCCTCATGTGCCGGAGAATTACGACGAGACTGTCAACCCCGTCGAGTTCCTCCAGATCTACTCCACTGCCATCCTCATGGCTGGAGGCAATGAGGCTGTTATGGACATTTACTTCCCAGTGGCTCTAACCAGGACTGCCAGGTTCTAGTTCATGAGTCTTCCGCCTGAGTCCATCAATAGTTGGGCGGAGCTTTGCCGCTAATTCACTGCCAACTTCGGGAGCTCCTACAACTGACCTGGCACCGAGTTGGACATGTTTGCCGTACAACAGAAGACGGGAGAGTCACTGCAATCGTTCATCCAGCGGTTTTCTCAGGTATGGAACACAATCCCTTCTATCTCCAATGCTTCTGTCATTGTCGCATTTTGGCAGAGAGTTAGAGATAAGAATATGATGAAGAAGCTGGCAATGAAAGAAGTCAGCATCATCACAAAGCTCTTCATCCTAGCCGACAAATTTGCTAGGGCTGCGGAGGGCCGAGAGATGCACTCCAAACTAATTCTAGAGGCTGGTAAACCCTCCTCCAAGTATGAAGCCGCTGCTTCCGGCAGTGGAAAAAAAAGAAGAAAAAGTCCAATGGCAAGAAGAAGCCATCAGCTGGCACGCCTAATACTACTATGGCTATAGCTCCGGGTGGCCGGGGGCCATGCCCTGAGAAACATCCTCGACCATCGTCTGAGGATGGCGATGATCAAAAGATGTGGTGTCCAATCCACAAAACGGATGCTGATTGTCGCGAGGTCCAGCGCCTTGTTGAACGCTTCAACAAGCGCCAAGAAGATGCTCCTTTCTGGCAACGGGAAGGAAAACAGAAGGTCGACGAAGCTCCGGCTGATCAAGAGCTAGGCTTCCAGGACCCCAAGAAGGTCCTGAAGGCCGTCTACAATACCGTCGATGATGACTCTAATGTGTCCAACAATGAGCGTCGGAAGACTCTCCATATGATATATGGAGGGTCCTAGGATATTACCTCTTGGCGCATCCTCAGAACGATGCATCAGAATATGGTTGCCATAGCTCCCACCGCCAAGGCAGAACCTCATCGAAAGTGGATGGAAACTTCCTTCACTTTTGATGCTTCGAATTGCCCAAGAAATATGATCGGAGCTGGCCAACTGCCGTTGATGGTTTCTCCTTCCATTAACAACGTCCATCTCTATCATGGCTTGTTGGATGGAGGCACGACACTCAACCTCCTCAGCTACAAAGCGTTCGTGAAGATCCAACTCAGTCTCTCAGACCTTCTCCCCTCACGTCCCTTCTCTTGGGTAGGTCCGAGAGCTATCACTCCTCTTGGGTCAATTACACTCAAGGTGACCTTCGGGACTCGGGAGAGCTACAGAACCGAGAAGTTGGTCTTCGACGTAGCTCACATCAGCCTTCCCTTCAATGCCATCCTAGGCAGGCCAGCCCTGTATAGGTTTATGGCTGCAGCTCATTACGGCTATCTGGTGTTGAAGATGCTCACTCCTTTAGGCATCCTCTGGATTCACGGGCATCGCACATCGGGAGTCACCACGCTGCAAGAACTTTATGCGCTTGCAACGATGTAGGAGGGAGGATCCGACAAGGAGCAAGCGGCTCAACCCCCGAGCTCTTGTCAGCGAGGCTCAACCTATGCACCATGCGTGCAACCAAGCGACAACACCGAAATTCCCGTCAAAGTCATCCAAATCAGTTTCGATGCTGCCCAGATCACCCGTATATTGGGAGGTCTGGACAACAAATAGGAACTCATGCTCATCACTTTCCTTCAGGCGAATGTCGACGTGTTTTCATGGCAACCATCACAGATTCTGGGATCCCTAGGGAGGTGATTGAGCACAGCCTAAAGATATATCCCGACGCAAGGCCTGTACATTAGAAGCTCCGGAAGCAATCAGTCAAGTGGTAGAACATCATTAGACAAGAAATTAAGAAGATGCTCGAAACTGGTTTCATCCGGGAGGTTCATCATCCTCTATGGCTGGCAAACCCAGTCGTCGTACCAAAAGCCGGCGGGAAGCTTCGGATGTGCATCGACTACAACACCTTGAATAAGGCATGCCCCGAAGACCCATTTCCACTACCTAGGATAGAACATATAGTGCATTCCACCTCCATGTGCGAACTATTGTGTTTCCTAGATGCATATTCTGGATATCATCAGATTCAAATGTCTAGGGAAAATAAAAAGCATATTGCTTTCATAACAGTAGGTGGGTTGTATTGTTACACTGTTATGCCTTTCAGTCTCAAAAACACTGCTTCATCTTTTGTGCGAGCCATGCACAAAACATTTGGATAGCTCATTAGGGACTTTTTGAGGTCTACGTCAATGACATTGTCGTGAAGGTGAAGAACAAGGATTCACTCCTTGACAACCTGCAAGCCGTCTTCGACAAGCTGCGCATAACGCGCACCAAGCTAAACCCGAACAAATGTGTCTTTGGTGTTAGCTCCGGGAAGCTCCTTGTATTCTTGGTGACTCACCGAGGAATCGATGCAAATCAGGCAAAGATTAAGGCTATTGAAGCGATGGGTCCCCCAGCCCGCGTCAAGGATGCCCAGAAGCTAACTGGATGTCTAGCTATGCTCCGCCGATTAATCTCGAGACTTAGAGCGGGTGCTCCCCTTCTTCAAGCTATTGAGGAATTTCGGGCCATTCCATTGGTCCGAAGAAGTAGAAAAGGCGTTCCAAGAGCTCAAGCGGCTCCTTCCCAAACTACCAATCTTGGTAGCTCCAGAGCCTGGTGAGCCTATTCTGCTTTACATTTCGGCAACTACGGAGGTTCTTAGCATGGTCTTGGTCACGGAGAGACCAGAACCATCATCAGTTCAGGAGTGCAGACCCCTCACGGATGGGCCGGAACTACCTGAAGGCGAGTCTGGGTCCCAGCCCCCAAGCGCAGATCCTAAAAGCAAGCTACCCAAGGATCAACCTCTCTCATCTAAGGGAGTTCTCATGGCTTATCAAGAAGATCCGGACCCCTCCGAGAGGGTCTGGGTAGTTCATGAAGAAGGTCCGAACCCCTCTGGGAGGGTAGGGGTTGATGAAGAAAAAGCTTCGGGTCCTTCCGGGAAGGTCCGGACCGTCCAGCGGCCAGTGTACTTCATCAGCAAAGTACTACATAACGCTAGGACTCGATACATTGAGGTGCATAAACTGCTCTATGCAGTTCTTGTCGCCTCAAGGACGCTTCATCACTACTTCCAAGCCCACAAAATATGAGTGGTAACATCTTATCCACTACGTGCTATATTGCATAACCCCAACTCTACGGGAAATATTGCAAAGTGAGCATCAGAGCTGGCAGAATTCGATCTCGAATTCTCGCCTCGACATGCTATTCAAAGTCGGGCATTGACCGACTTCGTGGTGGAGTGGACCCCTTCTTCCTCAAATCCAGGGGGCCACAGTGAAAAGAAGATAGAACCCAAGGTCCCAGTCTTGATCGAGCCTCACTGGACTCTCTACATTGACGGCTCCGTGCAAATGCAGGGGGCCGGAGTTGGAATCCTTCTCCTCCCTCCAATCGGGAAGAAGGTCAAGTACATGGTACACCTTGAGTTCAAGGCAACCAACAACATGGAGAAGTATGAAGCTCTCATCTACGGGCTCCAGGTGGTGCTATCATATGGCGTCAAGTAGTTGATGGTGAAGGGTGACTCGCAACTCATCATCAAGCAAGTCAAAGGTGAATGCAGTTCCAACAACCCTCAACTCCCTGCTTTCCTCCTTGAAGTCCAGAAGCTGCAGATGGACTTCGACGTCCTAGACCTCTGCCATGTCCAGCGTATCAACAATGCTGAAGATGATGAACTCTCGATGAAAGCTTGAACCGGAACTAAAGCTCCCGACGGAGTTTTTGTCAGGAGATTGTCAAGTCTTGCAGCTCAGCCTGCCGAACTGAGTGATGGGGGCGAGACCAGCACCCAAAAGCTGCCGGTCCCGATGGCCCTGTTACCATGGCGTCCACCAAGGATCGTAGGCGCTACAGGAAGCTCCAAGCAACCCAGCACTCAAGATCTAGAGACTCAAGTTAGCTCCAATGCATGGATATCGAAGATCTGGAGCTACTTGAAAGACAACATCCTTCCTGAAGACAATGCTTCCACTGACCAAATTGTTAGATTGGCTAAAAGATACACGTTGGTAGAAGGGGATCTCTACTGATGTGGTGCCAACGGCGTTATAATGCGGTGCATTGCCCAGGAAGAAGGTCGAGCTCCTCGCGAAAATCCATGGAGGTGAGTGTTGGAACCACACATCTTACCGCACGTTGGTTTGTAAACCCTTATGACATGGATTTTACTGGCCTACAACACTTTAGGATGCAGTTGGGCTGCTGAAAAAATGTGAAGCATGCCAGTTCCACGCGAAACAGATTCACACACCGGCTCAGTCACTGCAAATGATACCTCCTACATGGCCATTCGCTGTGTTGGGAATATACATTTTGGAACCTTTTCCAAAAGCCGTCAGAGGTTCCCAGTTCTTGTACGTCGCCATCGACAAGTTCACTAAGTGGTCGGAAGCCACTCCAGTTGTGAGAATCAACAAGCCATCTACTATCATGTTCTTGAACTCCATAGTATGTGGATTTGGAGTTCTGAACACGGTCCTAACTGACAATGGAACCCAATTCACAAGGGCAGCATTCCAAGAATACTGCGAAGACCTCGGTATACAAGTCAGCTACGCATCAGTAGCTCACCTGACAAGTAATGGCCAAGCTAAGAGAGCAAATGCAGAGATACTAAAAGGACTCAAGACGCGCACATATGAGTGCCTGAAGAAACATGGAGCCAACTAGATAGAAAAGCTTCCGTATGCACTGTGGGCGAGCAGGACAACACCTAACCGGTCAACTTGAGAGACACCCTTCTACCTGGTGTACGGAGCTGAAGCGGTCCTTCCTCTGAAGATCAGCATGGGGTCTCTCATGGACCGGACCTTCAACGAAGCCGCGCAGGACAAGCTCCGACATGAAGACATTGACATCGTTGACGAGGGAAGGTGCCAAGCAGCTATTCGGAACACACGATACCATCAGGCGCTTCGGCACTATCATCAAAGGTTTGCATGAAACCGGCAGCTCGAAGAAGGTGATCTGGTGCTATGGAGAATACTGACTCGAGAAGGGATGAACAAACTTTCCCCAGGCTGGGAAGGTCCCTTCCGAGTTATCAAAGTTCTCGCCCTGGATGTGTTCACTTGGCAACAGAGGATGGGACCCCACTTCCCAATCCAGGGAACATCAAGCACCTCCGTATGTTCTATGCTTAGTTTCACAGAGGTGAGTTTGTACTTACACTTAATGTAAATTATAGAGTCTATGGACAGAGTCGGGTGGGTCCTTAAGAAGAACATCTAGACCCCTCTGGGAGGGTCAAGACAGTTCAAGCACACTTAGCTAGGTCCTTATACGTTAAGTGCAGCTTACCTACTCTGGGTTAGAACAAGATGAATAGCACACTTAGCCTGGTTCTGTACTCTAAGTGTGTCCTTGTCCCCCCTGTAATTCGGACCTATAATGAAAGATATTGTTGTGTGAAAACAGACTCCACGTGAATTAATTTTGTACAGACTCATTTCTTTTATTATCTTTTCCTTCTTGTCTATAAAGAAGTTGTGAAATTCTTTTTGAGATTTAGTACAAGTTTTTTATATGGTATACAAGTTATATTGTTGATCTTTTTTTGGATCTTAGCATTGCTAGATGGTCTACTCGCCTGAAAACTGAAGCCAATGACAGGTCCGGAGTGTGCTATCAACTCAGACTGCTCAGACACCCTAAGTATGCCACTCTACCAATATCCTGGCAGGTCCCAATAGGGCGGGTCTGGAAGGCATTCGCATCTAAAGAGATTACATCAATATACCAGTTATCACGTCGAATTGCTTCAGATTTAGAATTCAAACAAGAATAGTATATCGCAAACAAGTTATAGACCAGAGGACAAATTTTACTGCTTTTCTTGTCTTTAATGCGCAAGAAAAATGAGAAACTCATGACAATGGTAGACGATGTCGGAGCTTCTATGCTCCGACAACCCCCAGGGAGCCCGCCATTCACGTTTCATACGTTGAAAGTGGGCGTCATCGGAGCTAACAAGCTTCAATAACTCCCGTGGGGGCCTGCCGTTGACGTGAAAAATTAATGGCAATCTAAATGAAGATGGTGGAGAAATCATTCCAAGGGGCCCGCTGTCAACGTTTTTAAGCGTCCACAGTGGGTGCTGCCGAAGCTACAAAGCTCCGACAACACCTAGGGGACCCGCTGTTGACGTTCTATGCATTGACATTTGGTGTGGTCAGACCTACCAAGCTCCGACAACCCCCAGGAGGCCCACCGTCGATGATTCTAAGCGTTGACAGTGGGCACCGTCAGACCTACCAAGCTTCGATAGCTCCCGGGGAGCCTGCTGTCGACGTTTATATGCTTTGACAGTGGGCACCATTGGACCTACCAAGCTCTAACAACTCCCATGGGGCCTGCTATCAACGTTTCTAAGCGTTGATAGTGGGCGTCGTCGGACCTACCAAGCCCCGACAACTCTCAAGAGGCCCACCTTCGACGTTTATAAGCGTTGATAGTGGGCGCTGTCGGACCTACCTAGCTCCGACAACTTCTAGGGGACCTGCCATCAATGTAACAAAGGGTCCCTGGAGACACTACAAGGATTTTGTCCTATTGCAATGATTGTACTGCAATGAATATTAAATCGTTGTAGTAAGCTTGGTCTTTTGCCACGATTCACTAGTTCATGGCATTAGGATCTATCGCCATGGAACACAATCATTGCATTAGGATTTGTTGCCAGGAATCACTGGTTCATGCTATTAGAGTTTTATTGCCACAGAACACAATCATTGCATTAGGATGTGTTGCCACGAATCAGTAAAAAGTTGCATTAGGATCGTAATACAACAGAACACAATCGTTGCATTAGGATCTATTGTCACGCTTGTACCGTTTTGTGGCGTTAGGAAACTAATGCAACGGAACCCAATCGTTGCATTAGGATGTATTGCAACGATTCACTGGTTCGTGGCATTAGTATCTATCATCACAGACCACAATCGTTGCATTAGGATGTGTTGCCATGATTCACTGGTTCGTGGCGTTAGGATCTATCGCCACAGACCACAATCGTTGCATTAGGATGTGTTGCCACGATTCTCTGGTTCGTGGCGTTAGTATCTATTGCCACGGACCGCAATCGTAGAATTAGGATGTGTCGCCATGATTCACTGGTTCATGGCGTCAGGATACTAATGTAACGGATCCCAATCGTTGCATGAGGATGTGTTGCCACGATTCTGTGGTTCGTGGCGTTAGTATCTATCACCACAGACCGCAATCGTTGCATTAGGATGTGTTGCCACAATTCACTAGTTCGTGGCGTTAGGATACTAATGCAACATAACCCAATCGTTGCATTATGCTGTGTTGCCACGATCCACTGGTTCGTGGCATTAGGCTCCTAATGCAACGGAACCCAGTCGTTGCATTAGGATGTGTTGCCACGTGCCACTAGTTCATGGCGTTAGGATCCTAATGCAACGATTGTGTGTTGCCACGAGCCACTGGTTCATGGTGTTAGGATCCTAATGCAATAGAACCCAATCATTGCATTAGGATGTGTTTCCACGAGCCACTAGTTCTTGGTGTTAGGATCCAAATGCAACAGAACCCAATCGTTGCATTAGGATGTGTTGCCTCGAGCCACTCTTTCGTGGCGTTGGGCTCCTAATGCAATGGAACCCAATCTTTGTATTAGGATTTGTTGCCATGAGCCACTGGTTCATGGCATTAGGATCCTAATGCAACAGAACCCAATCGTTGCATTAGCATGTGTTGTCATGATACACTGGTTCGTGGCGTTAGGATCCTAATGCAACAGAACACAATCGTTTCACTAGAATGCATTGCCACGATTCACTGCTCCGTTGCGTTAGCATCTATCGCCACAGAACACAATCATTGCATTAGGTTCTGTTGCCAAGATTCAGTAGTTCGTGCACCAAAGGGATCCAAGGTGTGCGAGGGTTTGACGCTGGCTGGGCGACTTGCCAGTGGAAACGATCGAGAGAAGCACCCACAAATTAATGCAACAGTGGGGATGTAATAAATTATAAGTCCCACATGTAATAAATGATTAATTAGTCACACTTCCATAAATTAGCCTATCTTCACAAATACTCCAGTTCACAACTCACATGTACAGTACGTACTTAATTATACAAATAAATCATCATCGTCACTATTGTCCCCCCACAATGGAGGTACATGACCATCATTGATATATGTATTATCGTCATCGTCGTCTTCATTTTCTGATGCAACTCCATCTATCTCAAACCGATCACCTAATGTTGTCATTCGAAGAGTTGAAATATCGCTGCTTGCTCCCTGAATGTCATTCCTAGCCCATGCAGTTGTATCCTCATTTATGTGTTGCTGAAATGTCTCAAGCTCCATCGTCTCAGTCACATTATTCTCACTGTGCCCAGGGGGCATGGTAAAAAGGTTTCGTGGCTTCTTTTTAACAACTGTACCCCATTTAAGTTGCTTCACACATGGAACATAAAAAACTTGTTCTGCTTGGGTGGCTAGAATGTAAGGCTCATACTAGAATCGATAAAGAGTAGTGTCAACATCTATCATTCTGTATTGATCCTTTTTGTAGCCTCTGCTTTGGTTCTGACTGCTTCCAAAAGGCCGATAACCATTCACATTGAAATAACAGGACCTCTCGATTTTTTTCAAAATCAACAACAATCATTTTCTTGATTACTCCAAACCAATCATGCTCAGTGCCCAGAACAACAATACCACTATTTTGGGTCTGTAAATCTTTTTCCGCATCTACAGTTCGAAAGAAGAAGCCATTGATGAATGGTCGACTAAAAAACGTGCCCGATGATCAGGTCCTCTAGATAATGCATACAGATAATCGGTTACTTTGCCTTCTTTGTGTAATGTCGTAATCTGTACACATTAGTATAACAGGGGTCATCGACAAACTAATTTCAGAACACATATTTATGTTCAATATTTCATCAAGGTAACAACTTGCATGTACTTACTCGTTTCTAAAACCAATAAAAAAACTCATCTCTATGGCGTTTATCAACATCACGAGAATGAATCTTTTTCAGTTCCTCATTATGCTCACTGAAAAGGGTACCAAATTAAATTATCCATCTAAAATAAGCCATATATATAGTATAGAACATCTGAATTATATGTTATTACTTGATCCATGGAGCGACCTCTTCAACGTTAGTAATAAGATAATGCCTGATGTTATGTAGTTCCACCATAGTAAGTTGGTACCATTTATACCCTTTTTTAGAATTATCAACTTTTGGAAATATGTTAGAATTATCAACAGAAGTTTCATTTGTAGCTGCAGCTTCATGACGTTCTGGCCTATTATACATGGTGCTGATGTTATCAAAAAACTGACTACAAAAAGTCATACACTTTTTGGCAATATATCCCTCAGCTATAGAACCCTCTGGGTGAGCTTTGTTATGTACATACCTCTTCAATGTACCAAGGTACCTCTCAATTGGATACATCCATCTGTAAGAAACAGGTCCACCCAACCGATCTTCTTCGGCATGATGGATTGGAAGATGTACCATGATATCAAAGAAAGCGGGAGGAAACAACATCTCAAGATTACAAATTGTTTCAGGAATATGATTGCTCATCTTGTCCAAAACTGGTTCCGCCAACTCTTTAGAACAAATTCCAGAAAAGAATGTGCTAAACTCAATTAAAGGTGCAACAACCTTTTCAGGCAATATGTTACGTATTGCAATATGAAGGAGTTTCTGAAATATAATATGGAAGTCATGAGTTTTTAGACCCGATACCTTACATGCTTTTATGTCCACGCATCTCTGGATGTTTGAGGCATAACCATCGGGCACCTTCACATCCCCCAAAAACTTGCACCACGTGGTCTTCTCATCTTTGCCCAAAGTATATAATGCTGATGGCAATGTGTACTTGCTATTTATAACCACCAGATGTTGATCTGGCCGTATACCAATATCCTTCATATCAAGACAACTTGTAGACTATCTTTTGTTTTACCATCCATAGCAAGCAATGTCCCTAATATGCTACCACAAATGTTTTTCTCAATGTGCATGACATCCAAGTTATGCCTTATTAGCAATGTCTTCCAATAAGTGAGGTTGAAAAATATACTTTTCTTATTCCAATTATGCCATCTATTTTCATCGGTGCGCTTTCTCTTATTATTCGTCAGTCCAAAACTCACTTGATCAATACACTCGTATTGTTGGAGTACTTCGTCACCAGAGAGTGATGTTGGAGCCTCTCTATTCTCTATCTTGTTGTTGAAAGAAGCTTTGTTTCGATGCCACCTGTGATTCCGGGGTAGGAAAGGACGATGACCCATGTAACAATGATTTCGTCCATATATCATCTAGAAGGCGTCAGTATTTATATGGCAGTATCAACATGCTAGCTTACCCTTTTGTGCTCCATCCACATAGCATTGCATATGCTGGAAAATCATTTATTGTCCACAATAAAGAAGCTCGCATGAGAAATGTCTCTTTCTTTAAGCTGTAATATGTTTCAATACCACCATATCATAATTTTAGTAGCTCATCAATCAAAGGCTGCAGATATACATCAATGATGTTTCCAGGTGACTTTGGCCCAGAAATTATCATTGACATCACCCAACAAGACTGCTTCATATACAACCAAGGTTGTAGATTATAAGGGGTTAAAATCACAGGCCATGTACTTTAAGAAACATTCATTACTCCAAAAGGATTGAATCCATCAGATGCTAGCCCAAGTCTTATGTCGCGGGGATCAGATGAGAAATTTGGGTGAATTCTATCAAAATGCTTCTATGCTTTTGAATCGGCGGGATGGCATAATATTCCATCATCAGCACGACCTTCTTTGTGCCAGCGCATGTTTGATGCCGTTGATTCTCCCATATAAAACCTTTTTAGACGGGGAATAAGAGGGATGTAATGTAGAATCTTGCGTGCTACAAGCTTCTAGGCTTTTCCACAAGGTAAAGACTCGCTTGCATCCCTAGCAGTACTATTTTTCCATCTTAATTTACCATATTTTGGGCATCTATCCTGCAGAGAATAGTCCTTCCAGAATAACACATAGTCATTGACACATGCTCCGATCTTTTGGTAGTCCAGCCCGAGGTCACGAACAACCTTCTAAACTTTATCAAGTGTATTAGGAATGCAGTGGCCCTTTGGAAGCGCAAATGAGAATAGTTCAAGGAGCAACTCACAAGATTTTTTGCTCAAACCAGTTAAACATTTTATCTGGTATAACCTTACAATGAAGTATAATTGGGTCAGCTGCGAAGAACCTGGATATAACTCCTTTTTTGGCATCAATTAATAAGTCATAGAATTTCTTTGCATGCCCAGTTGGATCCTGCTGGTTTATAGCATTTTCTTGATCATCAACATCTGTTGAAGTAGCACCATGATCAGTGCCTCTAAGTAGACTGGACAACATATTTTCCATAGCACCATCATCAGAAATTATCTCCTCATTATTTCCTGATTCCTCAGCAATATTTTCCTAAACTGGTATTTCTCAATGGTGTATCCAACAAGTATAATCCAATAACATCCCATTACATAGCAGTTGAAAATGAACTTCCTTGCGTGTCTTGTGGCAAATATTATGACATATCGTGCAAGGACAAGGCATAGTTGGTGCTCCACGAGTGCCCTGGAATGCAAAATTTAAAAATGACTTCATTCCATGCTGCCACTCCCTCGTATTCCTGTCTTTTCCCATCCATGTCTTATCTTTTGACATCGGTTCCTACAATTCAATCAGCCGTTCATCCTATCTGTAAGAGGATAGATGTACAAGAACATTATGTGAGCAATTGTACCTATCGCTGTTGCTCCTCCACGCGCTGCGGCCGGCGGATTCTCCTCGACGCGCGGTGGTCGGCGGACTCCTCCAAGCGTGGCGGCCGGCGGATGCTCCTCCAAGCGCCTTTCAGAGAGGGGCCGACGTTGCGGGTCGAAGGGTACCGTATTAAAAATTTCTTTTCATTTCTTATTTTCCTTCTTTATTCGGCATGACAAAAATTGACCGCCGTGGACAGGCAGACAGGAGCATCGCGGGCAATTTTGTTATTCGTGGGCTGCAACTGCGCTGATTCACTTTGTATTCGAGGGCCAAAACAGCGGTAGGACGCTTGGTGTTCGTCCAAAGGACACGTCGTGAGGCCCATCTACGGGCGTGCGCCTGGATCTGGCAATTTGTTAGGTACACAGGTTAAAGTAGCAGGTGAATTAAGGGTAGCTGACATGTGAACATGATCAACATCCTCACAAGAATAATATCATGTCCTCAATATAGATAACATACTATGTTTCACAGGGTTATGACTTAATTAATTTTCGTGAAAAGATTTCTTGTTTCACATTTTGGTTGGTCCTTTATTTTTCTAACATTTTTCTCCTCCTTTCTTTTATTTTCTGGAGTTTATTGTCTTCACTTTTCTTTCCAGTCCTTGCTACTGTTACTACTTTACATACCGCTTTGCAGGCCCTACTACCGGCGATCTCCTGGCAACTGCATCGGCTAAAGTACCATAGAGGCCACTTTAGAGACCATCGGTTTGGGGGACAAGGAGGGTTTGGAAATCGGCTATTCGAACAAATTTTGCACAGATAGGACATCCATGAACAACAACACCATGTACATTTAACTTAAAAAACATCACTCCCTCCGTCCCAAAATACTTGTCGCTCCGGATGGAGGGAGTATATTACAAACACAACAAAAGAAAAACTACAACTAAAACCATGAAATGAAAAATTACAACTAAAAACATGAAACGAAAAGGTACAACTAAAAACATGAAAAGAAAACACCTTAATACTACTCTAGTGATCCTTGTCCTCCTCCTCCTCCTTCCCCTCCTTCTCCTCGGGTGGGTCCTTGGGCTCCTGACCCTCCTCTGGCACATTGGGATCCAACGGCGGAAGGTGACCCAGTCTCGCGGCCGCTGCCACGACGAGGTTGCAATGACCCGCGACGCTGAGCTCGGCCGCCAACGTCTCCCAGAGGTAGTTGAGACGAGAGGCCACATGCGAGAGGTCGAAGACGTAGTGTCCCGCGCTGTCCATTCTTGTACTTTGTGGAAGGGTACCGAGCCCAAGGTGTTCCATGGAGTGAGAATTACCGTTAAATACATCTCGGGCCATGTTGAAGAGGAGGGTATCCTTTGCACGCGGTGGCTAGGGGGGGGGGGGGGGGTCCAGCCGCGGCTGCTTACTGTCGGCCGGTTCTCTTGGCGGGCTCGGTGGTGGCAGGTTGCTCGAGCTCGAAGGCATTTGCTGTATACTCGAAGAGTAGCCGCGGCGCGGTTTTGCGGAGAGAGAGAAGAGAGGATGTTGGAACGGTTGTGCGGAAAAGACGATGGTGCGGGTGAGAATCTTATAGCATTGTTGTAGCAGTGGTCAAGGGAAGCATCTAATTTAATTCAAAGGACGCGCATGCGCTGCGCGTGTAAGTCGCCTCGGTTACCGGCGCACACGGCTGCTCGGTGCATCCGGCTGCATCAGTTTCCTCTGTTTCAACAATAGAGATAACATAATAGTATGTTTGACATGATTACGACTGGATTAATTTCCATGATAAGATTTTCTGTTTAACATTTTGGGTTTCCACGATGTTACACCTTAAATCTTACTATGTGCTGCCTATCTTTTTCTAACATTTTTCTCGTCCTTTGTTTTATTTTATGGAGTTCATTGTCTCCACTTTTCTTTCCAGTTATCACTACCGACCTGTTGCTTTTTTAGTAGTACTACTTTATAGACCACTTTGCAGGCCCCACTGCAGGCGATCTCCTGCCACCTGGCAACTCCAGCGGCTAAAGTAGCGTACAGCTGCACTTTACAAGCCATAACTCCAGTGCTCGTCTTTTGTTTAGCCCAGTTTGCATCAAAGGAAATTCACGGGACAATTTAAATGAATGGAATCCTTCGAAAGGGAATGACATTCATACGTAGTTTCGTAAGTAGCATTCCAAACGGTGCACTTTAGAAGCCATAACCATCACTGCGCGCGCGTCTCATCGTCTTCTCCGCGTGTACTAAAGACACACCTTCCTCTACTCTGCCACACACACCGGCCATCCTCTTCTCCGCGCGTACTCTTCCTCTTCATCTTCGTTGCGCACGCCCTCATTGGTTACCTTCGAAGCCCATGGAGTTCCCCTTGCCGCACGATATTGCGGTCCTGATCGCGGGGTGGGTCGCCGCAACCTCCCTGCGGTCCATGAATGACCTCTCCAGTCTGCGCGCCACCTGCAAGGACATGCACGGAGCATGCCGAGGTCACGCCATGGAGAGGCGCATGGCATTGGAGCGGGAGAGCATCTGGAAGGGGAGGTACGATGTCCTCGTGTAGCGCCTGGCAATCGTCGGCAACCCTCATGCGTGCTATGTCACAGGGTTTGACCTCGATTTCAAGGATGATCGCGCGCAGCTGGGAACCCAGTTCCTTGCCCGGGCGGCCGCGAACGGCCACATGGTGGCGGCCTACGTCCTTGCCATGCTCCGCTACGACGCTGACCATGGGGCCCGCGATGCCCTCAAGTATATCCGACAGGTCGAAGGCGAGGCCTACATCGGTGACAGCACGGCCGGGTCCGTTGCGATGAAGTGCACCAACAAGGAGTGCTGCCGGTGTCAGCATGAAGCCATGGAGAGTGTCTATGGTGTCACATGGACGTTCTGCGCAAGCCTCCTCCGGGACCGCCGCTGGAGGCGGTGCCTAACATTGGCGTTGACACTTGGCGCTGCCCAACAGGGGGGAACCAGGGGACTACCCGCTGCAGCAGACAAGGATCGAAGGAGTGGAGCATCTTCTGTACTGAGAACTATAGGATTAAGCACGAGCATGACCGGTTCTGCCGTGAGGCATTGTACTCCATTGGTTATATTCCTTCCATTCCCTTTTGGATATGATGCACCCCTCGTTCTCCCAACGCCAATTAAAAAAGATAAAGGGAGTATAAAAAATAGACTTGTATAAGGCATGTTGATGTGTTTTCCCTATGCGCACTCATCTCTGATGAATGTTGCACTTGTTGTGTTTCCCCTATGCACGCTCGTCTTTTGGTTAGCCCCGTTTGCATCAATGGAAACCCACGGGACAGTTTAAAGAAATGGATTCATCCGGAAGTGAAATACATTGAATCATAGTTGGGAACAAAAGAAATCAGTGTTCCCTTCCAGGGGAAAGGAATCATACTGCATGCATTTCACGGGAATGAAAACAATCCACCATGACCACATGTGCTCATGTTGCAAGCAATGGAGTTTTCACAAGTGACAAATGTGCTTTAAAAAAATCTAGGTTCTATAAATTTTGGCTTCACTAATAATAAAGTTGTATAAATTGCTATAAAGGTTCGTAAGTAGCATTCCAAACGGTGCACAGAGTTGCTCGTAATCGAGCAGCAGCTTCTGCAAACGTACCATACTAGATACAAACACAGTGATATAAACAAGGATTAAAATAAAGTATACGCATAAAATCTCTTCAACCGCAGCAACACAGTGATATAAACAAGGATTAAATACTCCCTTTGAAATACAAGATATGAAAAACACGGGAATAGGAAAAACATAGGAATTGGGATGGTATGCTTTTGCAATCCTATAGGAATTGAGATGGGAAACCCTTTGGTAGCATCATAAGAAAAACAAGAAAACCTTCAACTTGGTGTCATTTTGAATGGAAGCCAGCAGCTAGCCGTTGTGTATGCAGCAGCAGCACAGGAAAAAAAAAGAGGTCCAAGCTCATGTTATGCTGCCTACAAAATTTAGCAAAGGAATCCATTCCTATAGAAACTACCTTTTGTTTTTCCTATGAGGCAAATGGTCATGTAGGAAAAAATCATTTACGAATCCTATCCTTCAAAATTCCTATGCCATTCCTTCAATTCAAAGGGAGCCATATATAAACATCGACAAAACCAAACAATTGTATTCAACGTACAATTTCAGGCAACAATAATTAACTTGACAGTACTAACTCTTACATAATCCGCAATAAATACAAAATAAACTAATCGGCACATCTAGTCCGCATAATATCTCTTCAAGCAGCACCTTCAGTCTGTCAGCTAGCTCCATCGTCCTGCACCACCACCTTGCTTGGATCTAGCTCCATCCTGCATCACCACCTTGCTTGGACCACCATCATTTTTTTCAGAAGCGATTAGTTTATGGCATCATCAAATATGGAGTAATTTTTCTAAATCATTTGGGGACAAAAAATTAGTTAACATGCTATATATGAGGAGAAGGATTAGGATATGCTACCTTTTGCTTGTGTTGAATAACCCTGCGCCATGGACAACATATCCGACACTTCATTCTAGTCGCGGACCACCATCTTTTGGGATCATAAGCTGTGGACAAAACCGACGGGGGTTGATGGAGAAGGTTTTCCATTAATGACCGATGAGGCGCGAAGAAACGAATCTGCTTGAGAGGAACAAAGGGTGTACTACTAGTATTTGGAAGCTGCGGTTTCTTGGGAGTCTCCAGAGTATTATATTATAAAACAACACAACATGGGTACGCTATGCACCTAGGGGCAAGTGCATACTGTTCTCACATGGTGCCACCTGTTTTTGGCAGTTCGATCTATCGTCCATGATCCTCAATAGCGCGCTTCTGAGCTCAAACAGAAGCTAAAATATCTCAACTGCCACTATCAGGGAATGACGATTGAAGACACGAAGGAAGTATGTGGCACCATCTGAGAACGGTATGCACTTGCTCTCCGGTGGATACAGTATCCAGAAAATTTTTCTCCTTGACACCATATGGAACCGCCATGTATAGGAGTGGTGGTAATGATGACACCGTGTATTGGGGCATAGGACCAGTGGCAAAACTTCCGGCCTGTTCCAGTCATTGCAATAATAACATCGCGACTGTTCAGATTTTGGCAGGGAAATAACATGACAAAATGTGAAAAGAAAAACATCAAAAAACAAGAACAGAAATACAACATCACAACTGGATTAATCTGCGTCAATCGATTTTTTGTTTTTTACAGTTGCTCTTTCACCTTAAATCTCGTACGTAGTACCTATTTTTTTCTAACATTTTTCTCTTCCTCTCTTTTCTTTTCTGGAGTTCATTGTCTTGAATTTTCTTATCTTTTCTAGAGTTCATTGTCTCCACTCTACAGGCCTCCGGTGTGGACGGTTACACAATTCGATTCACGCACGAAGTGGGTTAAAGGGCAAAATTTGACGTCATTAAAGGAAATGTTTTTTGATAAAAGGAGAAATTTTTAATTTGACACGCAAAGGGCCCAACATATGCGGGGAAAAACAATTTATGCTTATAAAAAACTGCGGTTTGCAACCCTCTCGGTTATCGCAACAGCTCGACGCGTCCCATCGACTTCACTGGCAGTTTTTAATTTGACATAGAAAGGGCTCAGGGCTTATATAAAAAACATCCGACCCGTACACGCCTCCTCCACGTTCCGTTCGATAGCGACCGGGCGAGCGGACACTGTCGAACGGAGCGGGGTCAAGTCTTGTACAACATCTTTTTTTCAGTCGGATTTGTAACTACAATAGCGCGTGTTGCCTTATATTCTCGTTGCTCACACCTTGTCAAATTGCTCGCACAAATTTGTTATGGACACCCCGCGCGGGGGCAGACTTAGGGAATATGCCAGGTGACCAGTGCACAACCTGGGCCCAGGTTCCAGCATAGATTGCAAGTGACTAGGATACGATTCCTGGAATTAATCTTGGTGTTATCCCATTCATGTCCGGCCATCATACGACCTCGTTTGGATAGGAGTGGATCCACTTCAATCTAAGTGGATTGGAGAGTATTGAGATAAAATTAGTTCATTTTGCACTTCAATCTACTCTAATACAAACGGATTGAAGTTACCCAAACAAAGCCGTACATGATCATCACGACAAATAATGCAATTATGCTCGGATGTGTGTCGTACACGTCTTAATTTTCTCTTATATATTATTGTTTGATTCTTGATGATCATGTTTGGGGCGTATAGCATGTGCATGGACAACTAGCAGAGTATGTAAGACCTCGATCATGTATGTTTCATGTCAATATGAATTATATACTATGTGTAATTTCTCTTTTTGATGTTAGATATTATCTAGAGTTGTAGGCTCATTGATCATGCATCGTAGGGGCGTAGCATGCATGGACAAGTCCTCAAACTCTAACGATATCCATCATCAAAAAGACAAAACACGTACGTATTGGTTGATCATGTTTGGGGCGCATGCATGTTAGACATAGAAAAGCCCTCGGTCATGTTAGACAAAACTAACATGCATATCTCAAACATGACCATCTTTCAAGAAAAAGAGAAAACACACGTATAACATCATCAAACATGATTGTGGATCAAGATCGCACATGCATATTATACGTAGAACATGAATAGTTCCTTAGACAACACACAAAGAAGGAAATAACACATGGAACAGACGAACAACATCGAGTTCACTAACATCAAACATTATGAGACAAGAGAAATGTCATCACGAAACAAGAAAATCAACATCACAATTCCTAATCAACAAGTGATCAAACATGCATGAAGCATGATGAAGACCTTGCTACCTCTCTTTTCACAAGCATGCATGTCCGACCATCATACATGATCACTACAAATAATGCAATTATGCTCGGATGTGTGGCGTACACGTGTTTATTTTCTTTTTTGGTTGAGAGATATATTCGTACAATAATATATATATATATATATATACATATAATATTGTTTGAGGCTCGATGATCATGTTTGGGGCATCTAGCATGCGCATGGACTACTAATATGTCATGACAGACCTCGATCATCTATGTTTCATGTCGATGTGAATTATATACATGTATTTTTTTTGATGTTGGATATCGTCTAGAGTTGTAGACTAGTTGATCATGCATCTTTGAGGCGTAGCATGCATGTACAAGGCCTCAAACTCTGACGACATCATCATCAAAAAGATAAAACATGTATTCGTTGATCATGTTTGGGATGCATGCATGTTAGACACAGAAAAGACATTGGTCATGTTTGAAATAACTAACATGCATGCATACCTCAAACATGACGATCTTTCAACAACAAGAGAAAACACATGTATAACATGATCGAGACCTCGCTAGCTCTCTTTCACAAGCACTCATGTCCGTCCATCATACATCATCACGACAAATAATGTAATTATGCTCGGATGTGTGGCGTACACTTGTTAATTTTATCTTTTTGTTGAGAGAGATAGTCATACAATAATATATATATATATATATATATATATATATATATATATATATATATATATATATAACATGCGGGGAAAACAGGAAATCGATTGACTCAGATTAATCCAGTCGTAATGCTGTGTTTCTGTTCTTGTTTTTTGATGTTTTTTCTTTTCACATTTTATCATGTTGTTTTCCTGCCAAAATCTGAATAGTCGTGATGTTATTATTGCAAAGACTGGAACAGGCCGGAAGTTATTACCACTGCCCCTATGCTGCTATACGCGGTGTCATCATTACCACTACTCCTATACACGGCGGTTCCATATAGATGCAAAGGGCGCCCCAGGCTGTGTGGGGAAGAACAATTTATGCTTATAAAAAACCGCAGTTTGCATCCTCTCGGTTATCGTAACGGCTCGACGCATCTTATCGGCTTCACTGGCAGTTTTTAAATTTGACACGCAAAGGGCCCAGGGTATGCGGGGAAAAAATATGCTTATATAAAAAAACATCCTGCCCATACACACCTCCTCCACGTTCTGTTTGACAGTGATCGGGCGAGCGGACGCTAGAGAACAGAGTGGGGCCAAGTCCTGTACGACATCTTTTCCATACCTTATATTCTCATAGCAACGAGCTCAACATTCTGAGGTGGGACAAATTGTTCGCACCTCGTGTAAATCGCTCGCACGAATTGATTATGGACACCGCGCGCGGGGGCAGACGTAGGGAATATGCCAGGTGACCAGTGCACAACCTGGGCCCAGGTACCAGCAGAGATTGCAAGTGACGAGGATATGGTTCCTGGAATTAATCCTGGCATTACCCCAGTCATGTCCGACCATCATACATGCTCACAACAAATAATGAAATTATGCTTGGATGTGTGGCGTACACGTCTTAATTTTCTCTTTTATATTATTGTTTGAGGCTCGATAATCATGTTTGTGGCGTCTAGAATGTGCATGGACAACTAACATATCATGAAAGACCTCGATCATGTATCTTTCATGTCGATGTGAATTATATACGTGTAATTTCTCTTTTTGATGTTGGATGTCATCTAGAGTTGTAGGCTAGATGATCATGCATCTTTGGGGCGTAGCATGCTTGGACAAGGCCTCAAACTCTCACAATATCCATCATCAAAAAGATAAAACAAGTATTCATTGATCATGTTTGGGGTGCATGCATGTTACACAAAGAAAAGACATCGGTCATGTTTGACAAAAATTACATGCTTACCTCAAACATGACGATCTTTCAACAAAAAGAGAAAACACACGTATAACATCATAAAACATAATCGTGGATCAAGGTCGCACATGCATGTTGGACGTAGAACACAAATAGTATATTAGACAACAGACAGAGAAGAAAATAACATATGGAACAAACGAACAACATCGAGTTCATTAACATCAAACATTACAAGACAAGAGAAATGTCATCACGAAACAAGAAAATCAACATCACAATTCCTCATAAACAAATGATCAAACATGCATGAATCATGATGGAGACCTCCCTACCTCTTTTTCACAAGCATGCATTTCCGGCCATCATACATGACCACTACAAATAATGCAATTATGCTCGGATGTGTGGCGTACACATGTTCAATTCTCTTTTTGTTGAGAGATATATTCATAAAATAATATATATATATATATATATATTATTGTTTGAGGCTCGATGATCATGTTCGGGGTGTATAGCATGTGCATGGACAACTATGAGAGTATGAAAGTCCTTGATAATGTATGTTTCATGTCGATGTGAATTATATACTTGTAATTTCTATTTTTGATGTAAGATATCGTCTAGAGTTGAAGGCTCGTTGATCATGCATCGTTGGGGCGTAGCATGCATGGACATGGCCTCAAACTCTGACGATATCCATCATCAAAAAGACAAAACACGTATTGGTTGATCATGTTTGGGGTGCATGCATGTTAGACGTGGAAAAGCCCTTAGTCATGTTTGACAAAACTAACATGCATACCTCAAACATGACGATCTTTTAACAAAAAGAGAAAACACATGTACAACATCATCAAACATGATCGTGGATCGAGGTCGCACATGGATACTAGATGTAGAACACAAATAGTTTCTTAGACAACAGACATAGAAGAAAATAACATATGGAATAGATGAACAACATCGAGTTCATTAACATCAAACATTATAAGACAAGAGAAATGCCATCACGAAATAAGAAAATCAACATCACAATTTTTCATCAACAAGTGATCAAACATGCATGAAGCATGATGGAGACCTCGCTACCTCTCTTTCACAAGCATGCATTTCCGGCCATCATACATGACCACTACAAATAATGCAATTATGCTAGGATGTGTGGCATACTCGTGTTCTTTTATCTTTTTGTTAAAAGATATATTCATACAATAATAAATATATATTATTGTTTGAGGCTAGATGATCATGTTCGGGGTGTATAGCATCTGCATGGACAACTACCAGAGTATGAAAGAGCTTGATAATGTATGTTTCATGTCGATGTGAATTATATACTTGTAATTTCTCCTTTTGATGTTAGATATCGTCTAGAGTTGAATGCTCGTTGATCATGCATCGTTGGGGCATAGCATGCATGGACATGGCCTCAAACTCTGATGATATCCATCATCAAAAAGACAAAACACGTATTGGTTGATCATGTTTGGGGTGCATGCATGTTAGACATAGAAAAGCCCTCGGTCATGTTTGACAAAACTAACATGCATACCTCAAACATGATGATCTTTCAACAAAAAGAGAAAATACACATATAACATCATCAAACATGATCGTGGATCGATGTCGCATATGCATGTTAGATGTAGAACACAAATAGTTCCTTAGACGACAATAGACAGAAAAGAAAATAACATATGGAACAGACGAACAACATCGAGTTCATTTACATCAAACATTACAAGAAAAGAGAAATGTCATCACGAAACAAAAAAATCAATATCACAATTCCTCATCAACAAGTGATCAAACATGCATGAAGCATGATGGAGACCTCACTACCTCTCTTTGACAAGCATGCATTTTTGGCCATCATTCATGACCACTACAAATAATGCAATTATGCTTGGATGTGTGGCGTACACGTATTCATTACTCTTTTTGTTGACAGATATATTCATACAATATATATATATATATTATTGTTTGAGGCTCGATGATCATGTTCGGGGTGTATAGCATGTGCATGGACAACTACCAGAGTATGAAAGACCATGATAATGTATGTTTCATATCGATGTGAATTATATACTTGTAATTTCTCTTTTTGATGTAAGATATCGTCTAGAGTTGAAGGCTCGTCGATCATGCATCGTCGGGGCGTAGCATGCATGGACATGGCCTCAAACTCTAATGATATCCATCATCAAAAAGACAAAACACGTATTGGTTGATCATGTTTGGGGTGCATGCATGTTACAAATAGAAAATGTCTCGGTCATGTTTGACAAAACTAACATGCATACCTTAAACATGACGATCTTTCAACAAAAAGAGAAAACACACGTATAACATCATCAAACATGATCGTGGATCGAGGTCGTACATGCATGTTACACATATAAGAGAAATAGTTGATTAGACAACAGACATAGAAGAAAATAACATATGGAACAGGTGCGAAGGATTGTTCCCACCACAGAAAGTTGAGCTCTCGTTGCACCGATAATTTAAGGCATGGCGCACAGTTGCAGTTAGAAATCCAAATGAAAATGATGTCGTGCACGACTAGGCCCCTGTTTGCTGCTTGGCATCCGCTGGCACGGACACACGGTCAAAAGATGGGCTTAGGCTTGTACGGCCGGATTTTTTATAATCGAAAATTTGTTTTTCCCCGCATACGTTGGGCCCTTTGCGTGTCAAATTAAAAATCTGCCAGTGAAGCCATTGGGACACGTCGAGCCGACGAGCCCTTGCGAGAGGATGCAAATCATTGTTTGGAGTAAGTCGGAACCACCAACCCGTTCATAAGCGTAGTTTCCTAGCGTCCGATCATCTACACACGCGCGCTAAGATGACGACCCGCTATAAAGGCTCACCGTCCTCTTGCTTCTTCGCCGCACCACTCCTTAGATCCTACTAGCCTCCAAACTTCTTCCCCACCACCGCCGACCACCTCTCGGCTCTTGCTCTTTTTCTGCACCTCCGTCGCAGCATAAATGGGTAGCCCAGCGCCGAAGTGCTCTAGGCCATCGACATCATCCGAACCTCCTTCTCCGTTTCCATCGCTGACAATGCCGGTGGAACTGATGGCGGCGCCCCCACCTTCGCCCGCGGCGCCCGCACGTACTCAGCCCGTTGGGGTTGAGCAGACTGTCAGCCTCCTCACCGCCCGCATCGACGAACTCGATCGGCACATAAGGAGGCCACCGACGCCAAGTCTGCCGCCGTTAATAGCGCAGTAGCCCTCAACGGAGTGGCGCGGGAGATCTTCTACGCTACAGATTGCTCATGTTGCTGTCTGGGTCTTGGGACCCTTCCCCTCCACACGAGCAAGGACACCACTGGCCACGACTGTTTTGGGTTGAGGACTGTGGCCGCTCGTCCCGACGCCCTCCACAAGATGATTGCGGAGGTTGCTGGGGTAGAGGGCCACCGGAAGCTTCTGCACATCATCGCCCGGAAGCTTCGGACTCATGTGTCGGAGGAGGAGGATGCGGTGGCGGTGGCAGCGGCGGTGACAGAGGATTTGGAGGAGGCAGCGGAGGAGGAGGAGGTGTAGGCGGCGGCAGCAGTGGAGGAGGAGGAGGAGGCGGCAGCGGCGGCGGGTGTGGTTGCGGATGCGGAGGTGGTGGTGCTCTCTGAGTAGAGTAGTATTAGGAGTAGTTTTTGTTTTTCTTGTTGTCTATGTGTTTTCCTATTTCTTGTTTGTAATATATGTGTTGTTTTTATGTTAATGAAAAATGTCTTTATGTTCATGAACATTGTGTCCTATATATGCAGTATCAAAAAACATATCCTATGTTCATAACTTGGGACGGTCTATATTGTTGTGGCTGAAAGAATGAACTCCTTTAAACATTATCCCTACAAGTAAACTAACAACAAACAATGATGAATAATTAATTTGATTGGGAAATTATGTCATCTAAATTGCTAACTAGTCCATCGCCTGATGCAACAGGTGCATGAAAAGTACTTTATGTGTTGTAACTATTATCCGATCACATTGTTGATGTATCGTATCTACCGGTGATACTCCTATCACAGGCAGCTTTGGAACGACGGCCTGAAGATCAGACATCACAGGGGAAAATGTTTTTTTTTGTAGTAGTATATATTTGTATATGTTATCATTTCACTGTGATCAATGTTATAGAATGTTGAGCGTTTACCTTTTACTATACCATGGATTTGTTGTCCTCCTTTTGTGGTCTTGGGTGTTCTGTATTTGTATGCCGTTTGCATTAGCACACTGATACATTTGGCGATTCATATTTTTGTTCGTATTTTTTTTGGAATGTCCCACTACCACATGACTGCTTTGACATCTCCATGGCAACAAAGATGAAGGGCAAGTAGCGGTCGCACGGCAAGGCAGCTGTCCGAAGAGGTCTACCCCGCTAGCTCTAGGTAGACGCACCAGTAAAGAGTAAAACCATGTGCAAGAATTGACGCGACATTACATTAACTACATCAAGATTACATGCGAAAAATTCTGCAGGCCCGCGAAAATTTTTTCGTTCTTCTTGGCGCGCCACAATTTAGATTTTCACAATTTAAATTTCACTCCATGCGTCTCCAAAATTCTAGTCCCGCCCATTTGTAGCCACGATGAATATAAGAAACACTGACCTCTAATCCCGCACTACCCTGGGTTATGTTCCCGACACACCGCTGCTCCGACATTCCAGTGATCTTGCAGTACTCCAAATGTTCTCCTCTTAGTGTTGTGTTCCAAACTTGTATTCCTAAGAAATTCCTGTGTTTTACATTCCCACGGTTTTTACACTTTTTTGTCCCCATGGATATCGCAGTGACGCATCAGAGCTCTTGGTGTTGGTGACTCGTGGGTACAACGTCGGGTGACCAAGTTTGACGGGCTCTACCGAACCTCTTAATCACGGACCCCTCCTTGAAACATCCCGGACTCCAGTTTTGTGCTACGTAAGTGCTACACGATCCATGACTTCTTTTTATAGAGCTATATTAATTGGCTTGTGTAGCGGTAAAACATAACGTTACGACCTGTTTGGAACCTCTAAGATAATTGTTAGCTGCTAAAATTAGCTGTGTAAATAACTGAAACAGATGGTGGGCTGATATATCAAGATTAAATAAATTAAAAAATAAGATATGTGATCTTATGTAATTTCTTGATTTAGTAGTAAAAGTAGTCAGGGTTATCTAATCAACCACTCCAAATGTTGTACTCTCATTCCAGTGTTCCAAACTTGTATTCCTAAGATTTTCAGTTCCCACGGTTTATATAAATTTTTCTTT
This sequence comes from Tuctoria greenei, assembly GCA_036927565.1. Classification (NCBI taxonomy): domain Eukaryota; kingdom Viridiplantae; phylum Streptophyta; class Magnoliopsida; order Poales; family Poaceae; genus Tuctoria; species Tuctoria greenei. The sequence continues at coordinate 117,666,026 of JAYESD010000007.1, read as the reverse complement.
CTCGTTTTTTTTTCTCAGATCGCACATGTTTTTTCCTATTCCTTCATTTCTAATTCCTTCGTTCGAAACAAACATTTTCAGTTTATAGCAACCACACCGCCGGATCTAAAATCTACGTCTGTCATGTTATCTGACGTCATCACAGTTACTTACTATCTTTACTTTAGGAACAAGACACCAAATCGTCATGTTGTCTACAAGAAATCTTGATGCCAAGAACCACCTGGTATAACTAGAAATGTGTTTACAAATATTCAGAACACATTAATTCCTTTGCATCGTATGCAAAGAATATTGCAGCATCTGATGCTCATGAATCTCGAGATTCATCATTCCCTGCTGGTACTACGAGTATAAATGAAGCAACAGGAGGTATAGTCGTATAGATATACGTAGAAACCATAAAATGTACCTGGCTCTACTAAATATTTTAGCATTGCGATTGTACTTTCCTAGTCCCAGTTAACATTTCATCAGCATAGGTGATGGCATGATTTATTGATGCCTACACGTGCACGTTGGGCTCTCTCGCCGCCGGCCACTCCGGCAGCGATGATCACGACCTGCTGCTGCTCATTCAGTGTCCTCTCCAACGTGTCTCCCTTGACCTCGCCACGTCCCATCCTTCGCATGTCATGATGACCCTGCTGCCCGCAAACCCCTCTCGCCGCAGGTCACTCCGGCATCGGCCAGCGCCCGCGCCCTGTTGGTGGTCATTTCACTGTCCTCCCCGACGAGTCTCCCTACTCAATCTCCACGTCCCATCCTTCGCGTGCCATGAGGACTCCGCCGCCCGCAAACCCCTAGCCATTACTAACCATGCCACCTATACTATCCTCCTACCCTCGAGACTTGCTTCGAGTGATCTCGGTGGATGCAGATCACCTGACTTAAACGTTTTTACTGCACGTAATGCAGTAAAGATCCAACTCATGTGAGATCACTCGGATTTGGATGCGGATCATCAGACTTAAATGTGTTCACTGCACTGCCAGACCGAACCCTAGCTTTGTTAAACGTCGCAAGCTGTCCATCTCATCTGTCTTGCATCCTCCACCTGCTAATACCGTTGACGTTCATGACTCGCCCTACCACCAATTTGCCTAGAGATGAGCTCCTGCTGATGTTGGTCTGACCGAACTGGCAGTACTGCAGAGGATGAGCACCCGGCGAACAATCTCTTTATCTAGCATCGCCAGCTACTGTCTTGCTTGCTTCGCAGCCAGACAGAAAATCTACTGCAGTACTACGGGTGCTGTAGCGCCACTGACTACTGCATGATGCCTGATTGTAGGGTATGAACAGCAACAAAGAAGTCAACAAGTTAATGCATCCCTCAATATGGAGCAAAATGCTGATGGGGCGCGGTGTTCGCACGCTCTTATTTGCCGCACTCATACTGAAGATGGTAAGAACATCAGACTTTGCTTCTTTCACACTATTTGTACATGATACTAAACTTGGTCAATTGCTAATTTGCTTTAAACAATTACCGTTTCAATGACACTAACAGAAGGAAAGAAGTTTTGAAGAGGGGTGGCTAAAGGACTTAAGGTAGCTAAATTGTGCTATGCAGCATATGCTGATAGAACGAATGAGACTCGGAAGCTACCAATTATGTGCTCCGATAGGTTGAGTGCTGTGGTTGGTCCTAATATCCGGCACTTTGTCGATGATGTGGTTATGACAACAAAAATACCTGCACCCCTCAATGGTGCAAGGAAGTGGGCATAGGTTGGCGATACTCCGAAGAGTGGAATAGTGAGATACATTCTTGTTAGTGTCGTGAGACCCCATAGAAGTATTTTTTTCTAGCGCCTTCCATGTTGTACGTTTATAACAGTGTGATATACAATGTACAAAATACCTGGGATTTGGAGAACACAGATGAGACCAAAAGAAAAATATTGAAGATTGCTAGTGAGCGCTACAAGGGGTGGCGATCAACATTGCATGCCACGATGAATGTAAACAAAACAAGCCTGATGACGTAGGAGAGGACGATTGGTCAGTGCTTATAGACTATTTTGGGTCCGAGCAATTCAAGGTCAGATAGCTTTCTAATAGCTTCACATCATACAAAAACTATTTCATAACATCCATTCGTGAAATTAGTTCTTAAAATTGCAGTCAATAAGCAGGATCAATTCTCAGAATCAAAGAACTAAAAAGACAAAACACTTGCTTGGCTCAAAATCCTACGCCCAACTTAGTGACGAGAAGGTATGAAAACTAAATCATGCTTTTACTTTCCACTACAATCATTCAATCAATATGTATACATACATTTTTAATTTGACTTGTATTTTACGTAGCGAGACCGAGATACTGGAGAAGAACCCGATGACATACAACTGTGGGAGGCAAGCCATTTGAAGAACGGTCAATGGGCAAACGAGCAGGCAGAAGCTATACATGTGAGTAACACTTCAAACAATCCCCATTTAAATAAATATTTGCAATCTACCTGTGACTTTTCTTTTTGTATATAGATACAGGCACGTGCCCGAGTCAACGTCAAGGAAGCTGAGCTGGGAGCCCCAATCCAAAATGAGGAAAGAAACAACATCTTCCAGCATTCTTATATATCCGCAACCGGTTTTGGAGGATCGCAGGTTTGGGGGCTTGGTTATATGGCTAAACCTAATGTTTCTGAAAGACTGCGTATCCAGATGGCAGGCCACCTCGGCCAGCAAGTTCGATCCTTGCAAAATACAAATCAAGACCTCAACTTTCATGTGCAAGACTTGGAAGGAAGAAATGATGAATTGAGCACCCAGATGGCGGCATTGTCTAAAGGAATGATGAGCTCAACCATGAAGTCTGGATGTTACAGGATTAGATGGCAGCCGATCGTGCACGACAAGAAAAGAAGATAGTAGTCATGCGCACAATGATGGAGAACATGCAAAAATCTATGGAGAATCAACAACGGCTAGCAGCAACTCCACTAAAGGCTTCTACTCGCTGGAAGTTGAAGTCGGGTGTTCAACAAACTGGTCCTAATACTACTCGTCACAATGCTATTTACGGTGCCCAAGCAACTGAACAAGCTGTAAGTAACTTGCAGCAATGTCGTACGGCTCCTTGAGTGTTGTTATGCTTGTTGCATCAATTGATGGATATTCGTTGTTAAACTCGACATACGTATCCTGTGCAAACAAATTGATTCTTTTGCTACTAACCTGGTGCATTAGGATTCTAGTGCCGCTAATTATAAAATATGGCATTAATAAATTATTGCCACGAATTATAAATTGTTGCAATAGAAAGGTATTGCCACAAATTACAAAATGCTGCAGTACAAATATTTGGCCACAACCAAAAAAGCGTTGCACTAGACTGCTATTGCCACCACCCAGAAAACGTCGCATTACAACTCTATTGCAACAGATTTGAAAATGTTGCATTACGAACCTATTGCAACATATCAGAAATCGTTGCATCACCAACCTATTTCCACAAATCATCAATCGTTGGAATATCCTTATATTAGCCATGATTGTGACATCGTTGCAATACAATACTATTGCCACGGTTTTGAAATTGTTGCAATACCGCACCATTTCCACGAATGTGAAATCGTTGCAATACCGTATTATTGCCATGGGTGTGAAATCGTTGTGATACCATACTATTCGCCACGGATGTGAAATCGTTGAAATACCGTACTATTCGCCACAATAGTAAATTCGTTGCAATACCGTATTATTTGCCACGAGTGTGAAATCATTGCGATATCGTACTATTCGCCACGGATGTGTAATCACTGAAATACCGTACTATTTGCCACGAAAGTGAAATCGTTGCGATATCATACGATTTGCCATGAATGCGGAATCGTTGCAATACCAAACTATTTGCCATGTAAGAGAAATCGTTGCAATATCTTACTATTTGCCACGAATGTGGAATCATTGCAAAACCATACTATTCATTGCAATACGTTAAATCGTTGCAATACAATAAATCATTGCAATACCATACTATTTGCCACGAACGAGAATCGTTGCAATACCATACTATTGGCGACGAATGTGACATCGTTGCAATAACACGCTATTTGTTGCAATACATTAAATCGCCGCAACACGTTAAATTGTTGCAGTACCATTAAATTTGCCACGAACGTGGAATCGTTGCAATACCATACTATTTGTGACGAAAGGGACATTGTTGCAATAACACACTATTTGTTGCAATACATTAAATTGTCGCAACACGTTAAATCGTTGCAATACTGTACTATTTTGCGACGAATGTGGAATCGTTGCAATATCATACTATTTGCAGCGAATGTGACATCATTACAATACCGTAATTTTCGTTGCAATATGTTAAATTGTCACAATACGTTAAATAGTTGCAATACCATACTATTTGCCACTGATGTGCAATCGTTACAATACCATACTATTTGCCACAGATGTCAAGTCGTCGCAATAACCTATTGCCACATGACTTATCGCCACGGATCGCAAAAACTATTGCGATGTTCTATTTCGTTGCGACAACAACCTCTCACGATGAATTTTGACCTATTGCAACAATTTTTCCGTTGCAATAAATCGAAATCCTGGTAGTGAGATGTCGGAGGTAAACTTTGGAACTCGGAGCTATCGTTTTGGCTACGAGCAAGAAGTGAAGTCATCCAGACATCGTCAAATACTTTGGGTACATGTTCGCAATCAAATTGTGTACATCTCGTGGCTTGGCATGGAAATGTTAATAGGAGTCTCTGAAACTTTCCATGTTTCTGAGAACCTATGACACGCGGTACCCCAGCGTGCTTCAAAGTTAGTGGGAGCCATGTCGGGTGGTAAATAACCCGATAGTATGCGTCTCTAGAACTATTCATATTCTATGGGAGCATGCGAAACACGTATGCCCGAGGGTGTATAAGCCGGTTCGTGCGGGAGTCTTTGCTATACATACGTAGTACAACCATGTACCTCGAGATATGACATCGCTTGAGGGCGACTCACACCAGCGTTGTATGCATTTACTTTCATATATATAATTATTATGACTGCCTCTTATATTTCCCGTGCCGCCCTTGAGGTGTGAAGGTGTGAAAGGGGATTGTTTGTCTTCTGCATCACTAACTACGGTAGCAACCGGTGTAGAACATGTTTGCGAGTGAACGATACTAGGGCCACCTATAAACATATCCGGATATACCGGTTAGAATTTTCTTTGGTGAGGCACGTAGTACCATCAGTATCCACTTCGATACTTGACCATCCCCAACAACAGAATGGTTGCATTACATTTTGGAAAGTCCGACTATCTGATGCTGGTAGGTTTGGGCTCCGCAAAATGGGTCTCGACTCAACAAAGGGTTAGAACCAAGATTATTGATTTCTAGCTGAAGTTTGCTCCACTTTGTCAGGTTGTAATCTTGGTTAGTTATGAATAAACATAGGGTTATGCTATATGGATGGAAATCTCTTGAAGCCCTCTACAACCTCTCTGTTGCGATCAAGGCAGAAAAGCTTGATAATCTGTTGAAATTTGGAGTATACTTCAACTGCTCCAGATGACCATACCATTGTACCGGTCTCTGTATTTTCGCCATAACTCACTGTAGAAAATCTTCTGCCTTATTGTGACACATATCTGGAAAGAAGGATCTCTACAGTTTTTCTATTCAAAGTTTTTCCTGATTCGGATTTGAGTCAATTCAAATTTCGAGTTCAAAACTGTGAACTGCAGGGCTGCTGTTAAAAACCAGTCAGTTCATCATTTAAGTTTGGATAGTTATAGCTTTTAATCCAGAATAGTGACATGGTCACATATATACATTTCTGGAAATCTTAGGAAGTCCTCTGTCAACTTCATGTTGCACTCATGGCCTGAATCTTGGTGTAATGGTGTTTAATTCCTATTGTCGCAAACTTGGTTCTGGTAGACCAGAACTTGAAACAGTTTGCGCATAGTTTTGAATTTGCACGCAATACCTGTATAACCAATGTTTCAAGGATGAACTCTTTTACTTGTGGATTGATAACTTGATTTTATAAAATTTTTATTTTGTCATTACCTCAATATACTGTAATGATATATCTGTATAAATTGTGGGAATCACCACATATACAGGGGAGGTTCAGTCAAAATTTCCAGAACATTTGGGTCAACTTTAAACCTGTATAGAATCTCTTCATAGCTCACATGGAGCTGTATGAGTACAATGTGGAAAGGTTGTAAAGTTTACAACAACTTTTGTGTTCAACCCAACATCTGGTTCTGAAGTTTCCTGTATGAAAATTTTGAATTTATACAGGAAGGTCAGCTGGAACAGACTGTGATTACAACTCCAGTTTTAAATTTTTCTCAAACTGTTGGAAGTTGGAAACCTTCTCATTGTTCAAGTATCTTTTCCACATATGGAGGATTCGATGGTATACTTATCGAACGGGTGGGTGTTCACGAAGTGTGCTATTCTAAAAGGTTTTCCGGATTTGTTGATAGTGCTGCTTCAACGGTTCAGGTATCGCAAAATACCAGACTATTGGGGCAAGGAAATCGAGGACGGAAGTGTGACAAGATGCACCATTTATGTCGATGTACCTGCTGGTCCATCGTATATTGGATGGGCTCCTTTCTCCATCCAGGTGCAAGGGATCCAGTTGGAAGACACATGGTGTTATGCCGCGACTGTTGCTATTATGAGGTTTTGCAAGCTTAATTATCGTGCTATGCTAGGCACCCGTTCGCGCTCTTTCCAGTCGACGGTAGAGCTTGTGAAGAGTGGGCGAGTCGAATGGTTGCAGCATATGGCCATCACAAAGAGGTACCCAAAATAATCTCGGTGTCATATGCAGCATCGACGTGTCAAGAAAGCCTTGCACATCATGCTAGCATTGGAAGATTGATGAGTGATCTGAAGCAAGCTTTGATTCGAGGAGATCACTTTGAGTGGGCCAATGACTCACTTCGGGCCATGATTGCTCCTCTCAACCGTCGTTTAAACGTTAGGGAGAATCAGTGGCACCGAGCTGTTCAAGACCTATCGGAAGCTCGCCAGGAAGGGCAATGCGCAGAAAGTGCATTTGAGGCGTCTCAACTTGAGGTACAACTGCTGGATGAGCAGTTGGGTACGGTAACTCAAGAACGGGATCAATCCAAGAAGGAGACTCAGGATTGGAGAGCCAGTTGCGAGCAAGCACGAAAGGAATTAGAAGACTATAAGATGTTTCTTCTCCAGGCTGATGTGCAGTCGTTAGTTGCCGCAACATCATCGGTGGCGGGTGAGGTAGCAACTCCTGCTCCAGCACCCGCACCCGTGGCACCAATTTCTGAGGATGAAGAGGAAGAAGAAGATCCTAAGATACTCGAGTACGTCGAATAGGACATATCAGAGTAGGATGGGACAGCACTCCTGCCATCACGGGAGCAACGTATAGTTTAGTAGTTGCTCGTGTTTATTTTGTGGCCATGTTTGTGTCATATTAAAAATGGTAGTGGGTATTATAAGATGACAAGGTGTGTATGACGTCTCATGGGAACCAAGTATGGTAGAGATGCACTTCCGTAGTGGAAGTCCATCATTTTGGAGTTCACTACTGTAAACTTGGTCATGATATAATATATCTTATATAAAGTTTATGCTTTATAAATATATGTGGATGTTATGCACTTATTTCCTTGCCAATATTCGCACTACTGTAATAGGAAATGGATGAAGGCAAAACAAACATGTTGCTGATTTTTAACATATGGCTGCAGAATGGTACGTACTCATTCGACACCAGAGATGGGAGGTTCAAGTCGTGGTCGTGAGGACAAATCTCCGACCCAGGAGCCAGCTGCGACACCGCAGCAACAAGTTCCACCACCACCACCTCCGGAACTTCTGAGGAGTCTAGCGGAGGTTCTCGCCGCAGTGCTCGGCTCGTACGACGAGCAAACTGAGTTGCTGCAGACTTTGGTTCAACATTCGTCCCATCAAGGGGGGCGACCAGATGCGGGTCCACGACAGCCCTCTCCGAGTTCATACTCGGACTTCATGTCAACGCACCCACCGGTCATCATGGAGGCCGATGAACCATTGGAGGCAGACCACTGGCTCCGCTCCATCGAAGGAAAGTTCGGTTTGCTGCGGATGACCAAACAACAGAGACTCTGTTCGCGGCCCAAAAGTTACAGGGGTCTGCTGGTGCATGGTGGGCAAATTATCTTGCCGCACGACCAGCCGACTATGCCATGAGCTGGGAGGAGTTCCGGGAGGCGTTTCGCGCCTATGATATACCTCCCAGTATTATGAGGAGGAAGCTTCAAGAGTTCTTGGAGCTGCAGCAAGCAGGAAGGAGTGCTTACGAGTACTCCAAGGCATTCAACCACATGGCCCAGTATGATAAGGACCAAGTGAGTACTGAAGATTGGAAGCATGAAAGCTTCTATAGGGGTTTGAACCATAAGATGAAGGACAAACTTGCCTTGTTCAACAGCGGCAGCTTCAACAACATTGTCAACACTGCAATAGTATAGGAGGACACTACTAGGGAGCTGTTCTCTGACAAGAAGAAAAGGAGTGCTCCGCAGAGCAGCGGAGGTGGTGCTCCTCAGAGGTACCGGATGGTGTATCGATCAACATCCGGCCAGAGTTGGCAGCCGCCATTGCGACCACCAATGTTTTGTGGTCGACAATTCAACAACGCCAGCTTTCGTCCACAACAGCAGCAGGGGATGATTCCGCGTGCACCTCTACCTCCACCGCGTGCACCAGGATTCCATCCTCCCTGCCGTGCCGGTCAGACCCCGTACACGTGTTTCACGTGTGGTCGTACGGGGCACTTCGCCAAGGACTGCCCGCAGAGCGGAGGACAGTCATCGTACCAGGGGGGAAACCAGCCCCGCAACCAGCCCAAGAAGCCAGCAACCGGAGCCGGCAACGTCTACCACCTCGCCATCGAGGACATTTCAGAAGGCACGCCCGTACTTACGGGTACGTTTTCTCTCCTTGGTCATCCCGTAGTAATCCTTATTGACTCCGGTGCTTCCCACAACTTCATTAGCAAGTCTTATGTCACTCAATATCAGTTGCATGTCGTTTCCACCAAAACTCCATATATGATTTGCTCTCCGAGTGGGAAAGTAGTAGCAAATGAGATGGTCCATAGGGTGCCTCTTAATCTAGGTGGGAACATATACCCTATCTCTCTCATTATATTGGAGCATCAAAAGTTAGATGTCATCTTAGGGATGGCATGGTTGCATTACAACTGTGCTATTCTCGACATCGTTCCTCAGAGGATATATCTGAATTCTCCACTCCACCCTCCCCAAGCTCTCACTCTTGAGAGTATTATCCAAATGACTCCAACTACTTACAACACTGAGGCTTTTAAACTTGAAGACATTCCATTGGTATGTGAGTATCCGGACATGTTTCCCAAAGATCTTCCTGGTATGCCACCAGAAAGAGATGTTGAGTTTAAGATTGAACTTGTACCGGAAACAGTGCCGATCTTGAGGAAGCCGTATAAGATGGCACCTAAGGAACTTGCAGAACTGAAAGAGCAGTTGAAGGAACTTATGGACAAGGGTTTCATCCGTCCAAGTTCATCACCTTGGGCTGTTCTGCATTGTTCGTGGAGAAGAAAGATAAGACATTGAGACTATGTGTGGACTATCATCCACTCAATGCTGTCACAATCAAGAATAAGTATCCACTACCACACATCGATATTATTTTCGATCAATTGGTGGGTGCTAAGGTATTCTCGAAGATGGATCTTCCTTATGGATATCATCAGATCAGGATTCGACCAGAGGATATACCTAAGATGACATTCTCGACGAGGTATGGATTGTCCGAGTACCTTGTCATGTCCTTTGGATTGACCAATGCACCGGCTCATTTCATGTATCTCATGAATTCGGTATTCATGTCGGAATTGCACAAGTTTGTCGTGGTCTTCATCGATGACATCCTTGTGTATTCGAAATCCGAAGAAGAACATGCTCAACATTTGCGCATCGTGCTTCAACGATTGCGATACCACAAGCTGTATGCCAAGTTCAGCAAATGTGAGCTCTGGATCAGCCAAGTGCCATTTCTAGGGCACATCATCTCGACTGAGGGGATTGCAGTTGATCCAAGCAAGATTAAGCAAGTACTCAAGTGGGAGTCTCCAAAGTCTGTACATGAAGATCGAAGCTTCCTAGATTTAGCAGGATATTACCGCGGGTTCATTCCAAGTTTTTTCCAAAATAGCTAAACCAATAACTGAACTTCTTAAGAAATGGAAGAAGTATGTATGGATGAAGGAATGTGAGGAAGGTTTTCAAGCATTAGTGAAACACCTCACAACAGCACCGGTATTAGCACAACCGGACACAACCAAGTCATTTGATGTTTATTGTGATGCATATGGGATTGGTTTGGGTTGTGTGTTGATGCAAGACAGAAGGGTGATCGCTTATGGATCACGACAGCTTCAGAACCATGAGCAGCATTATCCGACTTATGATCTTGAGCTCGCTGCCGTGGTACTTGCATTGAAAATGTGGAGACATTATCTATTGGGCAACCTAGTGCATCTCTACACTGATCACAAAAGCTTGAAGTACATCTTCACCCAAAGGGACTTGAATATGCGACATCGAATTTGGTTGGAATTGATCAACGACTATGAGATTGAGATCCACTACCATCCTGGCAAAGCAAATGTAGTTGTAGACGCGTTGAGTCGCAAGTCCCATGTCAATAATCTTTCTATCACCTGGATGGAAGAAGAAGAACCGAGTCTTTACTTGGTTCCATATGGGGCGCTCTACAATCTAGCTCTCATTCCTAACATAAGGGAAGATATTTTAGAGGCTCAGAAGAAATACAAGGGCATATCACATATCCGCCGAAGAATGGAGAAGGGGGAGATGAAGTGTTTCCGATGTGACGATGACGGTACCATCTGGTTCAAAAACCGCATCGTGGTGCCCCGCAATGTGGAACTTAAGAAGAAGATATTGGACGAAGCTCATTTGTCCAAGTATTCAATTCATCCGGGATGTAACAAAATGTACCAAGATTTAAAAAAGAAATTTTGGTGGACTCTGATGAAGAGGGAGATATTGAAGTACGTATTCGAGTGTGATACGTGTCGGCAGGTGAAAGCCAACAATCTGAAGACAGCCGGTCAGCTTCAACCTTTGACCATACTGACCTGGAAATGGGATGACATCGTCATGGATTTCATTGTTGGATTACCTCTCACCTTTCACAAGCATGACTCAATTTGGGTGATAGTCGACCGACTCACCAAGTCCGGTCACTTTATTCTAGTTAATGTCAATTATGTGGCACAGCAATATGCGGAGTTGTATATTGCCAGGATCCTGTGCCTACACGGAGTACCCCGCACTATCATATCAGATCGTGGAACCTTATTTGTTGCTCAATTTTGGGAGCAGCTCCACGCATCTCTAGGTACCAAGTTGATTCGAAGCTCAGCTTACCATCCTCAGACTGATAGTCAAACGGAGCGAGTAAACCAAGTGCTAGAAGATATGCTCCGTGCCTATGCCATCCACCATGGTAAGAATTGGGATGATCATCTACCTTTGGCGGAGTTTTCATACAACAATGGTTATCAGGCTAGCATCCAAATGGCACCATATGAAGCTCTTTATGGCTGGAAGTGCTTCACACCTTTGAACTGGTGTGAATCCAGTGAACGAGTGATATATGGTATTGACATGGTAAATGAAGCCGAGGAACGAGTTCGAGTTATTCAAGCCAACCTCAAGGCTGCTCAATCTTGTGAGAAAGCTATGCGGACAAACGACGATGACCTCTTTACTTCGATGTTGGGGATCACGTTTATCTTCGTGTATCCCCAATGAAAGGGATTCATTGCTTCAGAGTAAAAGGGAAGTTAGCTCCACACTTCATTGGGCCATTCGCAGTAATTGAACAATGCGGACCAGTGGCTTATCGACTAGAGCTACCAGCGTCGCTTCAAGGGTCCATAATGTGTTTCACATTTCACAGTTGCGGAAATGTCTCAAGGCCCTAGCTGGCGTCTGTATGGAAGATTTGGAAGCTCTCCAATCAGATCTTACTTACTCTGAGCATCCAACCCAGATAACCGATAAGAAGACTCGTACCACAAGAAGTCGCGCCTTGCATTTCTACAAGGTCTTGTGGGGAAACCACACCGATGAAGAAGCAACGTGGGAAAGCGAGAAATACCTTAGAACAAACAATCCGGACTTGTTAGTGGCATATGTTTATTAAATATTTTTCAGTTATCCTTCCTTTTGTAATCTCGGGACAAGATTCTTTTAAGTGGGGAGGAATGTAAAATCCCAGCTTCCTTAATATGATGTTCAGATACCAGTTTATTTTCAACCATAGTAAAGATCAATTATGGTTGCACACATGAACATGATATCATCAAGAATATTCCTTTCCCTCATGCTTAAAATTTTATTAACATAAGGGATGGACTTCACCAATGACCCTAGGATAATTCAAGTGACCTTCCTGCAATTTTTGGATTTTATTGAATGGATTTTGCTGGGGCAAAACACTATGCAGTACTAAATATATTCAAATTAATTTGAATATAGAACTGTACATTTAGGCCCTGTCAAAATATTCAAATTTGAGGCTATACATTTTTCCATGGCCTCATAATATTCCAAATAGCCCTCCTGCAAAGTTTCAAGATTTTTGAATTCCATTTGCTATTTTATTTGATAAGTTTAGCAAACTCAAGCCATATTTAAGTTCAAATTTTATATTCTGTTCAAACTTATTTGAACAGAAAATTTGAACACGCCATCATGATCAGCATGACTTGCTTGACTTATCCACGAAGTTTCACAATTTTTTTTGAAACTCAATTGCTATTTAATTCAGTGGCTCCATTGAATTGAATTCGAATTCAAATTTTAATTTCAACAGAAACTTGATCAATTTGAAGTTTTGATTTCAGAATCAAATTCCAGATATTTAATTGAGCCTCTCCACAAAAATCTAGTATTGTTGAATCAAGATTGGTAGGGGAATTGATGTTCCAGAGAAGATAGGCTTAAGAGGCTGTGGGACCCACTGTCCAGTGACTCAAACTCGAGCTGCCCCTCTGTTTTCACGATGGCGCTCGGTGGCGACACCTCCCGGCATGCAAGCCACCGAGCTGCCTGCTTGCTTGCCCCGTGGCGAGCTCCCCTCGTCCCTCTCTGCCTATTTATACCCCCCTGGTCACCGGCGTCGAGTTCCCGTTCGGTTTTTACTCCCCACGCCGCATTTCTGCCCAGCTCGCGCACCGTCGACCTTCCCTCGGGATTCCGACAATAACTTGTCGTCTAGCCAAGGATGGATCGTGAGTTCTTTAGCAAACTTTTTACAACTTGCTTGCGCACCTTCTCCATCTTGTGGTTCGGCGTTTTCTCAACCGGTTGCACGGTATTCCGCAGTTTTCCGACGACCGCCAGTGAAGCCGCCAAAAACCGCCTCTATCCGCCGTAGACAAGCCGGAGGAATCCTCTACAAGCCCCGACTTCTATAAGAGAAAGGTGTGTAATCGCGCCTTACGCATGCTCACCAAGTTTCAAGCCATGCCATGCCTTGTAGCGTTCTTATTTCCAATTTTCCCGATGATAGTTCATACCTATGTCTCTAGTTTAGGGATTTAATTCATTTTCTATGTCTAATATATTGGCAATAGTTAAGGGATAGTTTGCCTATCTCCCTGCAAACACTCCGGATCAAAAAGATTTGAAAACCATCGAGTGTTTATCAAGATAGCCGAGTTTTGGTCGCTATCGGTGAAGAAGCCGCGGTTCACCGTCGAACTCATCATTGCCAACCATTCCATGGCATTTGCACTTCCAAATCATCATCCTCATGCTCCCAGGAATGTTTCTATCTTTTTCCCGAGCCGTTTTCGCGATCCCTATGTGTTTCCGACGATAGCCGAAACCCTAGTTCCGTCGCCGTCATCGCACCGCCATTTCCAGCCGTCGCTGCCGCGATCGGACCTCACCATCGTGCTGTGCAGTCGATTTTATGGCTAGGTGGTTTGGGACGAGACAAGTGGAGGTCGACGCAGCCATCGCGGTGAGCTTACCGGCGCAACGCCACCGCGGCGGAGCGGCGCATCGCAAGGTAGACGAAGGCCTATGGGCCCCGCCTGTTAGCGACGCTGTCCACCGCACGGGATCAGCTGCGGTTCTGGCTCTGGTGCGGCTGCGAAGTTGAACCCCGTGGCCCCCGGTGCGGCCCAGCTGCGATTGGTTTATTTTAAACCAGTGGGCCCAGCTGCTTTATTCAAATATTTCCCATTGGAAAATAATTCTAGGATTTAACCAAACTTCTAAAAATAATTACTCCTAGTAGAATTGCTCAACAATTTCCAAATAAATTTTGGTAGACTCATCTCAATCTCTATTTTGCAGTGACGCAATGTTTTAGACATGGAACTCCCATAATTTTTATAATTAACTCCTTTGAGCTAACTGCTTGGGAAATTAATTACTCCTGTTCTGTTAATTGGAAAATTCCCAATTTTGGTCAGAACCCTGTTATTAATACATTTGATCTCCAGTAAAAGTTTCAAGTTCATTGGACTTCAATTACTGGGTTGATCAGTGTTCCAAATCTCTATGTAGTTGAAAATTGAGAAAAATACAAAATCAATTTCAGCTTTTTCCCCAAACTTGTATATTCAGTTTCTCCCTGTAGGAAGCTTAGAAAATTGTGAAACAAATTTTCATAGAATCAGTGAGACCCCCTCTATATGGTACAACCACTGGTAGCCATGATAGACCTCCAGAATTGGAAACAAAATTCAGAAAAGTTTATACTTGAAGGAATTTTAGGGACAACAAATTTCCTTGATCATGTCCTGTTCCTTGCAAGAGTCTCCATCATAGTTCCTAGAATCTACCATAAAAATTCGAAAGCCAGTAAGATATTAATATTACTTGATTCACAAGATTTTAGCTTGTGACCTTAAACATATTAATTATTTTCAAAGTCGTTCATATATAGTATATGCATAACGTGTAGTAACTGAAGTCATGGAGCAGCCAGAAGCTTTGGAAGTCCAGCTGCAGGAAACTAACATAGACTCAGACTCGCATTCTGGCAAGCCCCGATTTGCATTTAAGTTCCTTACAGTGTCTTTGTAGTTTTCATTCACCTTACTTGTTCAGATGTTTGTGCATTACGTTTAAGGTGTTTGACATCCACTTGCATGACCAAAGAACCCAGGGAGTGGTTAGAATAGCTCACAGACTCGTGTAGTAACTGCCATTCTTATCTTCATAGGGATTCGATAGAAGACGAGTAGTTGGAATCTACTCGCGAGATAGGATTTTATCACACTAGATGAATTGGATCAAGAAATGTTTGATAAATATGAAATTGAGACCGGTCAGAGATGAGTAGGAAGCGACAAGAGTTGGTCTTGGCCGCATAGCTCTGACCGTGTTGATTAAGGCCCGTGCCGTGTGCGGCCCTGCTGGACAAGCTTGAATTGTACCGGCGACATACTGGAGAAATGGGCTCCAATAAACTGACATAGCTTGATACTGGTTTGTCAAGGCATACCGTTCCGTTTTATAGGGGTGGGTTTAGGGCATCGAGGTGTAAATCAGCTAGTGAGCACGTCAGAGTACGCCCCATGCAGGGACCTCTTGCTCATGACGGATCGACTGGTTAGGCATTCTAGTGTTGGGTGAAAGGTGGCCATATACGACTAGTACTGAAGTGCTATGTAGGTACTGCTGTACGTACTCGCTGGCATTTCTAAAAGTGCGTATGTCTCGTGTTGTCCGGGTGTTTCCTGATTGCAATCACCGTCCCTCGTGATAATAGAGTACCACTTGTTCACTATGTCGTGATGTAGTAAATTCTGAAGAAGTCAGGAGAATACAATGTATTGAATTATAATGGTTTTGCAACCTTGTATGGCTTAGAGATAGCAAAATTAAAAGTTTACAGTTTCCCCATACTTTACCTGTAATAGCATTATGTGTTTTGGGCATGTCATATCATCGGCAAAGCGTTTCTTGTTTGATTGTGGAGTCTATGATGTGCCATGCCTGAAGAATGTCATGTACTACTTAAAACATGACTATTAGGATCCACTTGTAGGCGAGTCCTTTATGCTATTCCTTACCTATGCTTAGTATTCACCCCTGCATATGTCTAGTAAGACGGGTTAGTCTTGCTGAGCCTTAAGTTCACGTTTGCAGTTAATAAGTTTTTGCAGATTATATGACTGATGACGGGTTCGATGATGAGGCTGCACCCCCTCCCGGGTTTATAGCCGAGTGGGAACCCTGCAAGCCGCCGTAAGCTGGGTGTTGCTAGTGCAAAGTATCCAGGGTATGGATGACTTTGCTTTTGCATAGCTTGTGCCGAGAGCATAGCTATGATGTATAGTTCTCTTTCCTTTCGCTTAGTATTGTAAAACTTCTGTTGTGTTATAAATAAAGACTTGTTATTTTAAATTTATTCCCGTTCTTTTATTTTATATTGTTGGTTGTCGCATCGCAAGAAACCACCCAATGAGATCCTTGAATGTCGGGATTCTGGTCCCCACAGTGAGACAGTTAAGTCTTGTTGACCGTTAAGCTCACGATTTGTGGATTATTATTTTTGCAAGTAACATCGCATATGACGGGTTTTGTAGTGCGGCATCACCCCTCTCAGGTTGTATTGTCAAGCGTAAACCCTAAGAGCCGCTGCTTTGCTTCGTGTTGCTAGAGTGAGTTATTTTGGGCTGAATACTCTCACTTATGCAGTAGCTAGGTTCGATTGAGTGTATCATGTATCTTCTGCTGCTTATTAACTCCTTATGTACATTGTTCTGTAAACTGGAATATCTTATGAAATAAAGCATTTGTATGTTTCATGTATTCTTTTCCGTGAGTGTTGTTGGATGCCGCATCGCACGACACCACCAAATGTGATTCTTGGGGTGTCGGGACCCTGATGCTCATAACCTACTATCTACCTCTTCAATCCGTGGGTCTATGAGATTTCCACTGATGGATTCTAACCTAAGGACCACACTTAAGTTCTAATTCACGACTCCAATAATTTCGAATGCAAAGTTATGACTAGAGCCTCTAATAAATTAAAGCAGTGAACCAACAAGCAGTTACGTAAGCAAATTACTATGAAATAAAAATCCAACAAGTATTGAATTCGCGGAAATCTCTTACTCGATTTTGGCAGAACTTCCGTAGAGGTACGAGTGTGGACGAGTTTTGGCGCCACAATTGGTGCACGAATCAGTCGTTACCGACATCAGGAGCTATAGGAAGCGAACACGTGGAGCTGACCGAGTTTGATGCTAGGGCCAAGTTGGCTGAGCTACGGGGTCGGCCGACCTAGTTGTAGCCCCCCCCTCGGCTGTTCTTTCTTGGGTGGCTGCCAGGTGGGCCCTGACCCCCTTCCTACGTGAACCACAGTTGGATCTCATCGAATACGCCTGGGAATGAGTCAAGGATCCCTGTGACATGACATGCCATCGTCTGATTGGTCGAATGATAACTTTTAGGATTGCTCCCTGCATTCTAGGGTATTTTGAGGCTTAAGTCACCTGCATGCAAATAGACATTAATACTTGTGAAATTTGTTAGTTTTAACTCCTACCACTATGTTGTTTTCTCCATTTTATAAAATTTAGTATTTATGGACCATCAACACATCTCCAGTATTATTTTTCATCTTAATTAACCAGAATTTGAATATTTATCCCGCAGAGAAAAGTCCTTCCAGAATAACACACACTCATTCACACATGCATCAACCTTTTGGTAGTCCAGCCCGAGGTCACGAACAACCTTCTGAAATTTATCAAGTGTATTGAGAATGTAGTGGCCCTTTGGAAGCACATGTGAGAATAGTTCAAGGATTGCTTCACAAGCTTTTTTGCTCAAACCATTTAAATATTTCATCTGGTATAACCTGGCAATAAAGTATAATTGGGTCACCTCCTGACAACCTGGTACAACTCCTTTTTGGCATCATTTAATAGTCAAAGAATGCCTTTGCACACCCATTTCGCTCTTGTTGGTTTATAGCACTTTCTTGACCACCACCCAAAAAAATCATCATTTGCTACAGTACCACCATGATCACTGCCTCTAATTAGATTGGACAATATGTTTTGCATGGCAACATCATTAAAAATTATCTCCTCATTATTTGATTGCTCAACAATATTTTTCTGAACTGGTTTTTGTCCATCGTGTATCCAACAAGTATAATCCAATAACATCCCATTACGAAGCAAGTGAAGATGAACTTTCTTATGTGTCTTTTGGAAAATATTACAACATATTTTGCAAAGACAAAGAATAGTTGCTCCATTTCACGTAGGAATGCGAAATTTGAAAATGACTTTGTTCCATCCTGCCACTCATTCGTACCCCTGTCTTTCTCATCCATGTCTTATCTTCTGACATCTCTTCATATAATTCAATCATCCTATCAGTAAGAGAATAAAAGTACAAGAGAATTATGTGAGCAAGTTTGTACACCAGCATACAAAAAATAATCATTATAAATCTGAAGTAGCAATGTTACATGGAATACTCGGTACATCTCAACATATTACTTGAGCAGAAATAAAAGCCTTATTTTTTAATGTAACACTGCGATACATTGCAGCTAGTTTACATAGCTCTACATTTCAATCAAGCAATACATATCAATTCAATCTTCTACAAGCTGCGCAAATCCAATTTCAGTAGCAATACAGTATATTAGATCTTGAGTTTCTCTAAGAAGCCTGCGTCGAACATCATGAACTGGTGGTACATCGTTCCCAATAAAGAAAAGGTAAGCTGTGAATAAGCACATTCCACTATTTGATCATTTTTTTTGTTAATGAATTTATTTTGTAGACTGACTGGAAAGGTGGATATTACTCTTACAATCCACTTCAAGGAGGACTATCCTAGGGTGCCTCCAATATGCACCTTTCTACCATGTTTCTTCCACCCGAAAGTCCGTCGTTCCATAGGAGCACCCTGTCTTCGAATTCTTGATGCAGAGATTGTAAGATCAGCAAACTTCTTTTAAGTTATTGCAATGCATCACTTTTGAAATCTTATGTTGCTGCAATTAATTTTTTTCTAGGGGTGGTCTCCATCTATTACTGTGAAAATGATATTGCTTGAAGTTCAGTGTTTGCTTCATCATCCAATTGCGCCTGATATTGAAAATGATCGATGTAATCTACTTATGAAGGTTAGTAACTTTGTTAGATATCTTTCATCATTGTGCTTTTGTTAATTCGAATAATCTTTTTGTTCCAGGATCTAGAGGAATATAAGAGACGTGTTAGGGAGCAAGCTCGACAATACAGAGTACAACGATGTGATCAAGAGGACTTGCCAGAACTTAGCATATAGTTTTTAGTCAATCTTGTAAACTATGTACGAATTGCAATGTATACATGTATATATATGAGTTGACTGTGAATATATGTGTTCATGACTATATGTGTCTGTGAATACATGTTCCTTTGAATATATGTATCTGTTATGAATATGTGTGTCAAAAGAATGAGATCATGATACAGTTTGATGTATCAATCAATAACACCCATGCATCAGTTAACACTGGTAATATTTTGTGCATTTTGGATGTGTTGTATAGATTCCAATTTGGTTTAATTACCTTGCTACATCTATGTTCTCTCATTTGTGATCAATGTTCAGATTGCTGACTGTTTATCTTTAGCTTTTACCATGTACCTTTTGCCATCGTCCTTGTTTCATATATATGGTCGAAGGTTCGACCTTTTCAACTCTATTTTTCTAGCTTTTGTGGACTTTGGTGTTATTTGCATGTCACGCCAGGAATCGCGACAGTAGACGGCGACAAGAACAATAGACGACGGCCCCGTCGTCCCTTAACTAATTGACGATGGCTAAATCCGACCATCGTAAGTAAGCCAATTATCAATGATGTTTGACCCAGCACCAACGTCAATTACTTAAAGACAACGGTATGCCGTCGTCAATTAGGGCCCATCATCAATAAGGGTCGAAAATGGGCCCACCAGAGCCATTAACGTTGATGGTCCCGATCCACCGTCGTCAATAGTAGCTTATCGACGACAGTGTAGGTCATCCTTAGTCGATAACAAATTTCCACGCGCACCCGCCAATTCCCGCCCGTACTCTCCACAACGCCTCCACCGCCGCCGCGCCACCGCCTCCGCCGCCGCTGCACCGCCTTCGAAGGCCATCGCCGCCCCATTCTCTGCCTCCCAGGTACGCCGTCGCCTCTCCCCGTCACCCCCTCCCTCCCGTCGCCCCTCCTCTCCCCTGCGCTGCCGTCCCCTTCCCTCCTAGGGGGCGGTGACGCCACCCTCTCTCCTCCCCTATGCCACCCTCGCCGCCGCCCCTCCCCTGTGCTGTCCTTGCCGCTGACCCTCCCCTGCATTGTTCCCTCCTCTGTGCCGCCCCCTCCATGCGCTACCCTCACCGCCTCCTCCTCCCTTGCATCGCCATCGCCCTCGCCGCCCCCGCCCCCTCCTCTACACCGCCCTCGTCGCCGCTCCCCTCACCTGTGCTGCCACCCGCTCCCCTCCCCTGCGCCGCTCTCGCTGCTACCCCTCCCCTGCGCTGCCCTCACCGCAGCCCCTCCCCTGTGCTGCCCTCACTGCCGCCCCTCCCCTGCGCCTCCCTCCCTGCCGCCCCCTCCCTAGCTGCGCTGCCCCCCTCCTCTGCGCCGCCACATCCCTGCACCGTCCCCTCCTTGCGCTGCCCCTCCCCCGCACCACCCTCACCGCCACCCCCTCCCCTGCGCCCCCTCCCTTGTGTCGCCCTTGCCGCTGACGGTAGTGGGGAAGAAGGCCGAGATGGCACCCGCCGGCTGGGTCGATGGCGTCGTGGTCTGGCAAAGGGTGCCTTCGGGCGAAGGGTGCTGCCGCACCGTGGGTGTGAGAGAAGGTGAACAGTTAGGGTTAAGTGTATATGGGCCGGGCAGCCCATATCTAACCCTAAAAGTCCCTTATCGCTCACGTATATGCGTCTCCGCTATAACTTTTTTCACATCGCGCGTCGGTGTCCTCCGCTCTGGCCGCCTCCTCCAGCAATGACACCGGCTCCTTCAGCTCCAATGGTGCCTCCTCCAGCTCTAGCGGTGCCTCCCCTTGCCTCGGCCACGTGTCCCCCTACCTCGTCCATGCTTCCAACGCCCTGCCGCGTCGCCCTCTGCCACGCGTGCACCTCTGTCCAGCGACTAGGTGAGTCGACAGGACGCCTAGGCAGTGACTGGGCGTAGCCTAGGTGATGTCTTATGAAGCCTGGCGACGACATAGAGCATCGACTGGAACAAGGTGAGGTCAGCAGATGGAAGCAGATGTGACGATGTTGCTGGGGTACTGCCTCTTCCCCTTGTAGTGGATGCTGGTGAAGACGAGGGTGCTGCCAAGGTCCAGTTGGCCCCGCCCTTCTGAATCAGTGTCGACAGGGTTAAAGGTTGTGGCCATGGCTCCTCTCTTCTTCATTTATTCTCCCCCCTCTCTTTCCCTCTCTCCTCATCTCCCTCTACCGGAGTCATCACGTGGACCAGTACAACGGTCACGACAAGTAAAGAACATTTAATTACATAAATGATATTAGTAATTCATTATTATATAATATGAATCTTTAAGATTGTAAGGACGACTCTATGTCTGAGGACACAGAGGCTAGGGTGCCTCCTTTGGTGCCTTCTTCTTCGGTGCCTTCTGCTTCAGAGCCTCCTTCTTCGGAGCCAGTGCAGTTAGGTGACCCCACTTCTGGGTCACATGCTTTAGAGCAGGTTCCACAGTGACAGACTAGAAGGAGCCACTACGTGCCCCCTCCTCCAGCTCCTGCAAACCCAAACAATCGGATCGTTATTTGTCTGATTGGCGATAGTTAAATAAATCTCTAACAATTCAATAGATACTTTTAGACTTATATATATACTAATTGAGAATCATGTATCAGGGCTTGGGAGGATTCTACGTTCACGGGCTACGGAAGCCACATGCTAGTGAACTGTATCCTGGGCCGTCTAGTCTGTTTGCACTACCTAGGTGTAGTGAACGGACGCGCTTCCACGTCTTGGGATGACTATTATAGGGCCCATGACGTTCTTCATCACAACCACTAGGAGGCTGTTTGGCAGGACATCATGGTAAGTATGAACAATACTTGTGTAATACAAATCTAACATAAGTTACATACATTTACATGTATATTTATTTTTCAGGCACGGTATTGCTTGGAGAATGAGGTTGAGCAGACAGATCTCGCTCGTCTCGTCTTCCATAACTACGCAAGGAAGATGGTGACACAGTCACTATTGTCGACTCGCATTCAAGCTACGACCGCGTACTTCAAGTTGCATCAAAACGAGCATGGGCCGGGGAAGGAATCGGCCGACACGTACTTGATGGAGGCGCATTATGTAGAGGTAATGTTTTTAGTGTACTTTGCTTTATTATCTGATTGTGATCAATATTTTTATTCAATAGTAAATTTGTGCAGGTCAGCATAGCATGGCTTGACAGTCGCCCAGACGCGTACCGTGGCCTGTGTGCTCTTTGGGCGAGGGAGGTCTTCCAAGCACTTTCTAAAACCCGTCGAGAGAGTAGAGGGACGGGCGGAAAACATCGCTTGGATGGGGACGGCTACATATGCCTCGCTAAATGGATAATAAGTGCTACTCACATTCTATTAAGTAATTTTATAATCTTCATTGTGCTAACATGTATCGATAGGAGCACGAGAGCGGTCAGCAGCCGACACCAATCGAAGTGTGGAAGAGGGGTCAGTTTGGAAGTGACCATCGTAGCCTAACCAACTGTCTTCTCAGAATGCGACACAAACTTTTGTGAGTTATTCTTTCCAACTTAATTGAATTCTCTTTAATAGTTCTAATGACATTATTTTTCTATATTTCCAGACAAAGTACGGTGAGGAGGCACGGTGGATTTGAAGCGAAGAGTTCGATTGGCAGAGGGCGCCAATCGTCTCCGAAGCCACTTACGCAAGCGGTAGTGGGAAACCTCACGGACGGATAGCTTTGTTATTTTTAATTTACTGTTACCAACTTCGAGTTACTAAAATTTAATAATCTTACTTCATTGTGCAGGTTAGCCATCCTCGATGGAGTGGTCGACTCGAGGCAGGCGTGGGCTTCCTCGTGGGGTACTTCATCACATCAGGGTGGATCTAGCATCAGCCGTGCGAGCCGAAGTCTGGAGCTCCAGAGTTTTCGAGAGGAGCTCCAGAGGACTCAGGAAGCGCTCAGGGCTACGGAGACAGCGCAGAGGGCTAGGGACGAGTATTAAATCTCGTTCATGCTACAGATGCAAGCTGCCGTGCAGGTACATTCTAGATGTTGTACTTAACATTTTTAATATATAAATGACATGTATAATGATTTGCTTTGTGTTTGCAGGCTATGTTTCCAAGACAACTGCCTGTCCTTCTGCAATGGGCGCCACCAGCGATATAGCAGCCGCTGGTGCCGACGACAGCAGTCCAGGTACAATATTTAGTAAAATATGCAGTTTTTTTACGTGTAACATGTCTAACCGCACTTGCACATCACAGGGACCGGGGACGGAGGCTCAAACTCCGTCGCCTCAGATTCCGGCAGCTGGACGATTGCAGGAGGACTTTCCAAACTCCAGTGGCAGTAGCATCTAAGAGTCAGGTAAGCCGACTTTTGCCTGTGTGGAACAAGGTTTGGTTGTTTGGGGGCTCGATTGAAGGAGTTCATTTTTAATGTTAGATTCTGGAAGTGTTACTTTCAAAGTTAAGATTCCATTTCATTGCTAGTCGGTAGTTGCACAACTATTGACGTACATAAAGTTTCCATTTTTACAAAGACTTCACTTGCACTGCTTAAAGTGAAAGGTCATATTCTGAGTTCATTGCGTTTGGCAACAGTCACTTCAGTATTGAGCTATAGTTTAATTAGGCTTTAAGTGGGTATTGTTGAAACTTATATTTACCATTCTAAAGTATTGTCTTATACCTGCAGGACTCAAGAGCGAGATAAAGCTGGTTTGGTCTTTCGAAGAAGCAAGAAAAATTGTGATCCCTGTGTTTTGAAATACTGATCTCTATGCACTGTTTAAATTGTCTGTGAATCTGTTTCTATGATCTGGCCATCAGCCACGGCAGCATTTTCTTTTTTTTAAAAAAAAAAATTGCATAGCTTATCAACGATGGTTTTAGGGGCACCGTCATCGATACTGGCAAGTTATCGTCGACGGTTTCCAAAAGCCCGTCGACGATAATGTCCAGTATCGACGACTGTTGCCTCTACACAGTCCTCTATATGTGTATTATTGATGACGGCCGAATTCAACCGTCATCGATAAGATTCCCCTCCTGCCACGTGGACAGAGTCCCTTATCGACGACGGTCGAATTCTGCCGTCTTCGATAAGCTTATAAACGACAGTGACCGTCGTCGGTAAGCTTATAGATGACTAATAGTTGTAGACAGCCGAATACCGTCGTCGACAAGGCTATACTGTTGTCGATAGCTTATAGACGACAGTATTGTCCTTATAGACGACGGTTTCTAGCCGTCTATTATTGTGATTCCTGTACTGTGTGGTTACTTGCATCAGCACACTGATGCATTTGGCGATTCATCTTTTCGTTTGTATTTTTTGTGATGTCCCACTAGCATGCTGAATAATGTTTTTTTTTTTGCATTACCCTGCTCTGCTTCTGGCATGACTGCTTTTCAATTTTGATTTCCATCTCAACCACGATGAAGGGGTGCCAGCGGGTGCACAGCGAGCAAGCAGCTAGACCATAAGAAGCGATCTAGCACACTAAGCAAGTTGTCAGAAGAAGTCTATCCCTCTGGTCCTGAACGCACTGGTTAAAAGTAATACCATGTGTAGTAATATATGTGACATGAATTAATCTTGATTGCATGCATGCACAGGGACACGACAAGTCAGAAAATAGAGTAGACCCCTCTGTTCCGATCAAAACTGAGCAATGACCTGGTGGACATGGCTAGCCAGAAATTCACGCTACCTAGAGCCAAATTCTCCGCGCACGCGAACAAATATTTGTTCTTCTTAGCATGCAACAATGGAGATTTACAACTCAAATTCTCTCCGTTCGCCTCCAATTTCAGTCCCGGCCATTGTAACCCTAATTTTGGCCATGATGCGAATAAGAGAAACTGGCCTCTAATTCGGCAATACCGTGGCCTCTGTTACCACAACACTGTGGCCTACAAATCATGCCCTCTGTGCATAATTAGGACTTATATCTTTCTACTATGTGAGTTCAAATCGCCGGCCATGGTGTTCTAGCAGCTATGATCGCCATCGACGATCAGGAGAGAAGGAGGAGGCCACACAGCCGTTCGATAAGATAAGAGCGGCTCCTATTATAACATAGTGTACTGGTTCAGTTTATAGAAACCACACCGCCCAATTCAAATCTACGTTGGTCATGCAATCTGACATTATTACTATTATTTATGCTCTTTTCTATTTTCAAAAAAAAAAATATCAGGGGGGGGGGACTAGAAAGGGTTTTAACTTTAGTGACAAGAACCCATACCGTCATGGCGTCTCCAAATAATCATGGCTGACAACAAGCACCTGGTATATATGTATTAATTATGTGTTTACTATCCTTTCCATCGTATGCAGATCAGAATGCACCACAAGCTGTTCATGAACCCCAAGATTCTTCATCCTCTCACATGCTTGAATATGACATGTCGCCACGAAGACAAGATACCTTACATGATGATAATGACATCGAACAACAAACATGTATATGTACCCAAATCATAAATATGAAGTCTCTACTAATTTTTTAGCATGCTTTGTTGTTCTACTCTCCTAGTTCCAATTAATAGTTCATTAGTCTCTGTTGCTCGTTAAGATCAAAACATAGTGTAGATCATAGCATGAAGGATGTTTAGACCTGTAGACTAGTCCTTAGGCAAAGTGCACAGGCAAGTTTTCATCGATGTTGGCTCTGTAGCTTCTTTCTGATCGTGTACCATGCCTGCTGATATTTTATGCCCGGTGATGGCGAGAGCCTCCCCGCTCCGCTCTTGCCACAAGCCACTCCGACCCTGACGCCCACTCACTGCTGCTGGTCACCCTGACCTCAGTGGCCACTCCATCGAAGGCCCTCGGCTCAGCTCTGCCATGTCCTCCCCAACGCCCCATCCTTAGTGTGCCATGATGACCCTGCTGCCCTCAACACCCTCGCTATTACTCGCCCTGCCACCAATCCTCCTTGAGACGCACTTCGGGTAATCTCGGTCAGACCAAACTCTTACTTTGTTAAACATCGCCAGCTGCCCGCCCATATGTCTTGCCTTTGCTTCTGTGCCCCCTACATTTGCATTCACCACCTGCCACCACTTGCGTTCATGACACCGCTTCTGCGGAGTGGATTTTTGTGCGGCATGCATGACATCCCTCTGTCTGTCTTGCAAAACCAAGGCACCTACATGGCTCCAGGCAACTGTCGCATCACTCAATTTGAGGTCCATCTTCGCGGCCGTTGCTTCCACCGCTTGGCACGCGGCTATGTAGCATGTGACTGTTGGGACCTGCCATGCTGTTGGGGTTGATATCATTCTGGGCACCTGTCCCATAGCTGCCACTTAGCACTAGACGGGCGTCAACCCC
Source organism: Tuctoria greenei (assembly GCA_036927565.1). Classification (NCBI taxonomy): domain Eukaryota; kingdom Viridiplantae; phylum Streptophyta; class Magnoliopsida; order Poales; family Poaceae; genus Tuctoria; species Tuctoria greenei. The sequence continues at coordinate 117,639,376 of JAYESD010000007.1, read as the reverse complement.
TTCACCACTCCATGCATACACTCAAGTCTATCCTTCCCACCACTTACCCGCCACTCAGCCCTACTGAGGTCAGGCCTCTCCTTCACCGCTGCTGCTGACCAATCTCCGCTGTCGCCAATGCCTCGTCGCCGCCTCCATGAAGCTCCAGAGAACCGACCACATGCTGGCCAGGCTGCTGTGCTCAAGGGGGGGGGGGGGGGGGGGGCGGGGATGCTCATGTCCAACGAGTTCCAAATCCTGCGTCAGCATGCTCTCTTCCTTGCGCCCTTCCAAGGTGGCACTACGGCGTTGCCGTCTGACGTTCGCAATGCCATACACAATGTGCTGGCAATCTCGCATTGGACCTTCATGGTCGCCACGCACCGCCCTGACTTCCTCCTTCGGTTCCAGTGCCCCAACCTTCACAATGAAGCCCTGCAAGCAGCTTCCATCCTTCTGGCCGGGGTCAATCACCACTTTCGGCCTTGGAGCTTCCCTGAGCACTCAATCAACATCATGTTCAGATAGTTCCAGGAGACAACTCCTAGTGGTCCATCGCTGGTGCCCAAAAGAAGCTTGCACCACTCCTGTTGAATCACACTACTTAGGAAATGTGGTCTGTTTATTATAACTTGTTTTGGCACACCTTGTGCTTGTAATTGTACTCACTTCTGGCGTATAATATAATCCAGCGCTGCCAGCATGTTTGGAAAAAAAGACTAGTCCTTACCCGTGTACAAGAACATTATATTTATTGTCACCAATGTATGTTAATTGAAATTGACAATAACTTTCCTATTGCTGTAAATTTCTGAGCAATCAACATGATAGGATTGCATAGGAGAAACACCATACCATCAATAGCAGATACCATTTTAGCGTATCAACAGCAACAAAGTTCATGACAATTTGATGCATCGCCCATCCAGGTGGAAAACTCTAATCAGAGGTCGTCCCACACTCGTATTTGCCGCACTCGTCATGAAGATGGTACGAATATCATACTTTTCTTTTTTCATACTATATGTACATGGTACTAAACTTGGTCAGGTGATAATTTGCTTTAATCATTTAGAAAATTATGCTTCATTTAGAAATACATATACTTTTTAGTTATATTCCTATATTCTTGGTGATCCCTACCAATGTATCGTTCACTAGCTATAAAATATTCATGTCAGTCAAATACATCTGTACTTTTTTGTTAGTTATGTGTAGTGTGTTTTATATTGACTTGTCATATTACAAATTTTGCCTCATCAAAACTTATGAATCTACCATTTAACATTTGAATCAATGTAACATAAGGAAAGAAGTTTGGATGAGGGGTGACGAAAGGACTTAAGGCTGCTCGAAGACAATATGACTCTAGAAAAGGGAGACTACAAATTCAGTTTTCCAGTAGGTTGGGTGGTGCGGTTGGTAGTAATCATCGGATCTTTATCGATCAGGTAGTTATCATTACAAAAAGACATGCACCTTTTATCGGTGCAAGGAAGTGCACTACAGGAAACGCGATCATTTGCGACGGCCGTCCTTATTTGCAACGGCCCGCAAATGGCCGTCGCAAATAGACTCTTATTTGCGACGGCTGCTACAGTAACCATCGCAAATAAGAGGGCCGTTGCAAAATAAGCTTATTTGCAACAGTCTTTTCGGTTAGCCATCGCGAAGAGTATTAATTGCGACGGCCAACCCTAGGGCCGTCGCAATTAACCTGGCCGTTGCAAGTTAAAGGCCTATACCATCAGGCCGAACTCATTCGCTTCGTCTTATCCCTACGCGCGCTGCCGCCGTTCTGCTCCACCCCTAGCCCCGCCGCCCCCGCTCCTACCGCCGGCCCGACGCCCCCGGCCCCCCGCCGCCCCCGGCCTCGCCGCCCCGGGCCCCTGGCGCCCGCGTCGTCCCCGAGCGCTGCCGCCCTGATCCTCGCCCGAGCGCAGCCGCCCTCGCCCGAGCGCCGCCGACCCTGAGCCCGAGCCCGGCCGGCTGCCTCCACTGAGGTGAGCCCCCTATTAGTTGTTAGTATTTTTTGTTAATTTTTGCAATTAATTGTCAATTGTTAGCTAGCACACTTAATGGGCAATTAGCTAGAAATTTCTGTTAGCTAGAAACTGTTTATACTTTGTCGAGGTGACGTGAATGGTTTTCAAATATTTTAATGAGAGAATGAGATTGAATTGGTGCCATGCATGCTAAGAATTTGTTGCCGCTCATCTTTTCCAGATATGAGCAGAGCTAGAAACTTGGTCCACTCTGCTTTGCATTCATATATACTTGTAGCCGACACATATAAACTCTAGGAGAATAATGTGATGATTATGATAATAATAATAACATTTGCAAGAACAGCATCGCCGCCGCCCACCGAGACCTCCCCCTACCCCCCTCCTTTTTACCAGAACACATGCCATTGGGCCATTGGCCCAACCGTCTTGTCCTTCGAATTCTCGAACACGCCAAGCCCTGTCGGCGGCTTTCATTCCCGCCCCACTCTCTTTGACCCTCCTCTCCGGCTAGAGAGGACATAGCTCAGCCGGCATAGGACAACAGGGTTCTTGTGGTGTACTCACTACTTGCCTTCACATGGCACTCACTTCGGCACAGCGCTCACACATCACTCAACACTAGCACACACAACTTGCATTTTCCTTACACTCGACTCTCATTTTCATTTCAGCTCGACGCCACTGGCCTCCTCCAACGCCTCCGCCGTATGTTCGACGCCGCCGGCCCGCTGTTCCATGCCGCACAAGTAAAGTAGGCATTTAGTTGTTAACTTCTAGATAATTAGTTGTTAATTGTTCTTTATGATTAGTTGTTATGCTATATAGTTTTTAATTGTTCTTGATGATTAGTTGTTATGCGAATTAATTGTTATGTTGTTGTTAATTAGTTGTGAATTCTCATTAATTGTTAGTAGTTGCTAATTAGGTTTGAATTGCAATTAATTGTTAGTTAGTTATTAATTAGTTGACAATTGTAATTTATTATTCGTTAGTTGTTAATTAGGTGTTAATTGGATCTTAATGTTACTATATATGCTTTGGTTATTTTTAATAATGTTTAAGATTTGTATTATTGCTCTCGTTTATTGTTTTGTGTTTAAAATACAGTGCTTATGTTTTATTTAATATTTTTATGCTTATGTATTATATATAGAAACGGCTAAACAAAAGGGTCGTCGTACGTAAAGTAGGCATCGTATATGTAGCATATATATTGCCCATCAGGTCCAACCCTAACCTTCATTCGAGGTCGGGCAAAGAGAGAACGATGCCGCTGCAGTGTGGGTCACGATCGTGACCCGTGACTGGTGAAAAGAGGTGAATCGTTAGGGTTAAGTGTATATGGGTCAGGCGGCCCATTACTAACCCTAAAAGTCTATAACCAGATATCTCTCCACCGCAAGACCCCCTGTTCACATCGCGCATGTTTGTGAGTACATATAAGACGATGAAAACTACGAAAAACATATATTGCGAGTATGTGTCCTTGACTCGCAACATCCGTAAGGCAACAGGTTTCCCAGCTAACAAGTTGCCCCCCTTTGTACTTTAAGAATTGCATCGGATAGGGGGGTGTAGTGTTAAATAGGTGGCGTTATGCTGCCAAAATTTCGTGATTTGTGAGACGGATGATAATCAAACATTGATGAATCGTTAGGGTTATGTGACCAACCCGGAAGGGCACGACACGCAATAAGTGTGATCGTGTTGTGTAGACCATTGTAGTGGTACAGTATGCGTCAAGGTGGTACTGTATACATTAACGACAATTTCTTTCGCGTTAAACTACAGAGTCAAATATGGGTGAAGACCACAGTTCAATGTATACTGGCTGAAAGAGCAGAACTGGTGGTCACTCGGATGAGTGGTACATCAAGTTAGATAAATTTTTGGATCAGGCATTTTCGTTGTCAACAGAAGATATGGTATGGTGCCCATGTACAAAATGTCGGAACACCAAGTTTTTGAGAAGATGGGAGCTTTCGTTTCACTTATGTCGAAACGGTTTCACTCCACATTATGAAGTGTGGACCTTTCACGGTGAGACTAATTCTCGAGTCATAGCAAAAGTGGATGAGGATGATGATATAACAAAGGTTGATAGGATGGATGAGATGCTAGAAGCTCTGGAAGTGAAGGATCCTCTTACAAATGAGGTAGAGAAGTTCTTCGAGGAGCTGAAGAAATCACAAGGGCTATTGCATGAACACAAAGTTGTGACTGTACTTGTTTTCTTGACCAGATTTATGGCAATTAAGCCCAAGTACCTTTTTTCCATCAACTGCTACAATGATCTCATGAAATTGATCTGCGATATCCTTCCATAACCTCACAAAGCGCCACTAGATATGTATCAGTCAAAGATCAAGATATCTAGTCTCGGTATGAAGTATGAGAAAGTCGATGTGTGCCCAGACAACTGCATGCTATTATGGAAAGAGCACGCCAATGAGTGTGTTAAACAGAGGTATGTCAAAGTTGTTAATGACGATGCGATAATGTGATGACAGATGTCGCACATAAGCAGCTTCGTTACTTGCCTGTGACACCTCAGTTGAAGCGGTTGTTTATTTCAAAAAGAACCGCAAGACACATGAGATGGCACAAAGAGGGTAAACGTGAGAACAAAGAATTCTTAACGCATCCGTCCGACGATGATGCATGGAAGGCGCTAGACCGTTTTGATCCAGACTTTTCTCGTGATGTGAGGAATATTTGCATCAGATTAGCGACAGACGGATTCTCACCGTTCAGTACGAACGCCACGCAATATTCCTGTTGGCCCGTCTTTGTCATTCCGTACAACCTGCCACCTGCTTTTTGTACGAAGAACAAGTTCATATTTATTAGCCTCATTGTACCTGGACCTGATCATCCCGGGTCACGTCTCAACGTGATGTTAAAACCGCTGATCGAAGAATTGAAAGTCTTGTGGATAGGAGTCGAAGCGTACGACAGTTACAAGAAGAAGAAATTCAACCTTTGAGCTGCTTATCTGTGGTCCGTCCATGATTTGCCGGCATACGACATGTTTTCCGCATGGAGCACTCACGGTCGTCTGACGTGTCCGATATGTGCTTCAGACATGGATTGCTTCCAACTAACTCATGGAGGCAAAATATCTTACTTTGATTGTCACAGACGTTGGCTGCCCTCGAATTACATATTTAGGCGGCAGAGGCATGTCTTTCGAAAGAACACTGTTGTCACTAAAGGACCACTGAAGCGTCTCAACGGGTCAGAAATTTCTAATATGTTGGACAAACTGGTACCTGATGAAGGTCGTCTTGGATATTTTTTAGGTTATGGAGAGGAACACAATTGGACTCACATATGTGGACTTTGGGAGCTACTGTATGTGAAGTCGTTGATTCTAATGCACAACATTGAAGTCATGCATCAGGAGCGTAACATGAGCAAAAGTATCATATGCACTTGCATGGATATGCCTGGCAAAATGAAAGACAATTACAAAGCTAGACGAGATTTGGCAGACATTTGTCACCGTCCAACTCTTGAAATCTCTGAAAGTGGTGGGAGGCCACGTGCTTCTTTCTGTCTTCGATCGAAAGAAAAGTAAGAAGTTATGAAATGGATGAAAACATTGAAATTCTCGGATGGTTACGCAGCTAGCCTGAAACAAGCCATAAATGGGAACATAGGAAACCTCACTGGGTTGAAGAGTCATGATTATCACATTATAATGGAAAGACTCTTACGTGTTATGTTTCAAGGCTATATAGATGATGCGGTGTGAAAGGTTTTAGCCGAGCTCAGCTATTTCTATAGACAGCTTTGTGCTAAAGAAATCAAGATCGGGATGATGGATAAGTTAGAGAAGGAGATACCCATACTTTTATGTAAGATGGAAAAAAATTTGCCACCGGGTTTCTTCAATCCAATGCAACATCTTCTTATCCATCTTCCATTCGAAGCTAAAGTTGGCGGTCCTGTGCAATACAGATGGATGTATCACATTGAAAGAGTGCTACGATATCTGAAACTAATGGTTGGCAACAGGGCAAGGGTGGAAGGGTGCATCGCTGAAGCAAATGCTCTTAAGGAAGTAGGATACTTTTCAAGTGTCTACTTTGCGGAAGAAAACAATATCAATACTTCGGCGATTCGGTACAATATGGACGAAACACCCCCTTTAAGCAACCTTTCCATTTTTAAAACAATAGGCACCACCATTGGTAGCTACATGACCTACGTGCTATCAGAACATGACAGAACTGTTGCTTTACTCTACCTGTACGCAAATATAGAAGGCATGCAAGAATACTTCGAGTAAGTGTTTGTCCTACATTTATGCTAATCGACATATTTTGCTACACATGTATTCTAAAAGATATTTTTTCACGTTCAGCGAGTTCCACAGACAATCTTGGCCACATAGGCATCAACCTACTGCCAAACAAGTAGAAGGGATGCGAAAAGAAGGAATAAATGGAGGACCGAGTTTCGTATCCTGGTTTCGAGATTATGTAATATTCTCTCGTCTTCTATGTATTATAAGTTACTATTATTAAAGAAGTATTATTTTAACTTACGATCATTTATGACAGCGTCGGACTCACAATGTCCATGAAGATTTGCGGCATCTATCCTATGGATTGGTGAATGTTAGAAGCTATGGTCAATATGATGTAAATGGCTTTCGATTCCGTATAACATTTTGAAACTCAAATTCCAGTGTTGTGACGAGAGCAATAGACACACAAGGGAATTTAACCGATTATTGTGGGTTCATTAACAAAATCCTTGAATTTACTTTTACCAGAAATAAGACCCTTCGAGATGTCTTCTTTGACTGTGGCTGGTTTGATCGCACTTATGGAACTCGAGAAAACCAATTTGGAATGGTGGAAGTGAAACATAAGGACTGACTATGAGGTTACGATACATTCGTTCTTGCACATCAAGTGGAACAAGTGTATTATCTATCTTATCCATGCACGAAGCTCAGTGCTTGGTGGGTGGTATATAAGGTGAATCCTCGTGAGCGGTTATATACTCCTGGGGATGATGGTTACCATGATAGCGAAGACGTTGAAGAAGTGTACCAAGAAGAAGAGTTGTCAGACACTTTTATCGTTGAGATTGGTGCAGGATTCGATCAATTAGTTGGAGATGTTTAAGACGTTGAAGATGTAGAGGCACATGATACGCAAAAACGGAAATTAGAACATGCCACGATGGAAGATCGTTGGGCTGGTTTAAGGAGTAGGGCACACGCACATGATAATGATGTTGATGAATTTTGAAAGTGATTACAAGTAATGTTTCCTTGAATATAGTAACATGAATTTTGTATATCTTATTTGCATATTTACTGATTACCTAATTAAAACAGGATGACGTCAAAGAAGGGTAAGAAGGTGCCGCTGACGAGGGGGTTCTACCCCTCTAGACCTGAGGGCGCTTTCGCTGGTGCCTCGTCGACTGGGAGCAGACGCTATCAGCTGCTGGGGCACGTTCTGAGCAGCTCTAGAGCTTCGTCACAGGTAAATTTCACTCTTTTTTGACAAATTCTTTAAATTAAATTTAACATTAAACTTACTTATGTATTATTTTAATGTTGTAGTCCTCACCGGCTGACTCAGAGGCTGCGGCACCAGTTGACCTTGGCTACCCTTCGGTGAGCCAGCCCTCGGCTAGCCACCTTCGGTTGGCGAGCCTTTTGTTCCTGACCCTTTTGACTCGGCTGGTGACGAGCCTTCTGGGTCACCTAACGTAGCACCCCAGCAGACGCGGAGGACGAGGAGGACTCACTTTGTCATTCCTCCACCGGTCCCTTCACAGAGGATCGTGATTCGTCCGGTCGGAGACAGGTAATAAAAATTATAGTGTTCAATTCTGGTTTCTTTTGGTTACTTAAGTAATGAATCAATAAATATCTTGCAGGGTTTGGGACGACATGTCTTTCACCGGTGAGAGACACCAAAGACCAGTGAACAGTGTCATCGGGTCCTTAGTGTGTTTGCACTATCCCGGGGTCATCGACTGGGTGCCTGCTCTTTCGTGGGAGGACTATGCACGTGTCCATCACCAGGAGCAGGACAACCTTCAGGAGGCCGGATGGGCCAATTTTATGGTAAGTATGTTAAAAATAGTTTCTATGTTCTAACTCTTAAACTCTTGTAATGAACATCTCTTCAATATATTCTTTATCACATGCAAGGTTTACTTTAGAGGACCTGGATGACACTCGCCTGGTTGAGGATGCGAGGAGAGTGTTGCAATACAATGCTGCCAAGGCGCTTTGACAAGCTTTGTCGAATGCTCGTGTTCAAATTATAAATGAGCACTTGAAGGCGAACCAGCACCACGTGCTACACTTCCGGCAAGAGAGCGAGAGGCACCTGACGGAGGAGGAGTACGCGCAGGTACGTGGGGTGTAGTAAGTATTTTTTCTGATAATTTTCTCAATGGTATTTTTAGCGACTTCTAACTATGTGCAGGGCCACGTGAGCTGGTTGCAGGGTTGGACCGATGCATTTTGGTCCCTTTGTCGCCACTGGGCTAGTGATGAGTTTAAAGCTAAGTCCGGGAAGACTCGAGAGTGCAGAGGGGTCGAGGAGGAGAGCAGTCACGGCCAAGATAACCACTTGCGTTTAGCTAAACGCAAGGTCACTGTATGTAACTTATGTTTCTATATTCATAATATATTATTCGTACTAACACGTATTGACAGGAGCGCAAGACGGGGGTGCCATCGACCCCTGCTAAGATTAGGAAGAGAGGTCACAGAGACCCTTCTCAGCCTCAGGGGTGCAGTCAGGCTGCAGCCGAGTGATTGGTAAGTTTAGAAATCATTCATTTTAAATATAACTATATGTATTATTGAGCTTACACGGTTTCCTTGTTTTGCAGGCTAAGTACGGGGAGGAGGCTAGGAAGATACTTGGCGAAGATTTCGATTGGGATTGTGAACCAATCGATCCTCAAGCCGCGTATGCAAGTGGAGGTTGAAAAGCACACAGAAGGTGAGTTTATAAGTCATTTTATCATTTTCAATTCAAAGTATTCAAGATATTTCAATTTCATATTACTGAATCTCTTTTCTATAGGCTCTCCATATTCGAAGGAGTTGCCGACTCGAGGGCGGGGAGACCTGCGAGAGGCAGCTCCACGCAGGCTTCTTCGGTGGGCACGCCAGGTCATCGCGTCTCGCAGAGGGACATTGAGATGCAGTCCCTCTGACAAACTGTACAAGAGAATCTCAAGCGACAGGAGGAGGCGGAATGCTAAAGGATCACGATGGAGGCCACGATTCAAACCCAGGCAGCAACGTTGGCGCAGATGCGGGAAGCAATGGAGGTAACAAAATAAAAACTAAAGTTCTCATTAATTCAGCATAAATGACGTACTAATAGGTAACATTTAATGTTTGCAATGACAGGCCATGGCTCGGGCGCAAGGTCTAGGATCCAGCTACCGCCACTTCCACCAGTCCTTCCAGGCGATCCTTCTTCTGGGGGTCAGGTAATTTTCTATGTCAACTTAACAATTCTAGTTTTAACTCAACTTAACCAAAATAAAGCGAGAAATTGGAGTGACAGTGAAAGATAGATAGAGTGAGAGATGAAGTTAGAAGAGGGAGGAAGATAGAGAAAAAAGGATTGAAATAAAAGAGAGAGGAGATAGTTAGATAGAAGAAAAGGATTGAGATGGAAGAAAGAGAGATAGAAGAAAGAGTTAGAGATAGTTAGATAGAGTGGGAGAGGAATGACGAGAGAGAGGGAGATTGGAGATAGAAGGAGAGGGAGAGAGAGAGAAAGGGAGAAGTAGATTGAAATAGAGGCAGGAAGATTGAGGGAAAATGATAGCAATAGAGAGATAAAGAGAGAGGAATGAAAGAAGAGAGGAAGAGAGGGGATCTAGATGGAGATAGAGGGAGAGGGAGGTAGAGATGTTGATGCATTTATATTCTAACTCTAAGTTTCATTAATTGCAGGAATCTGCGACGGTTGCACAAACTATGTCGCCGTCGCTACAGCCACCGGGAATGAGGCGCAACGACGACTTCGACTTCGAAGGTGGCTACGGAGGTCAGACGGGCGAGTGAACCTTTGTTTGGTTTGTTGATGGTGGTGCCATGTTTCGACGATGTGTTGTTATGTGTTTTGAGACTGTTATGATGTTTATGTGACTGTTTGTTATATATTGTCCATTGTGTGATTCTGGCCATCGAGCCGGGTAGTATTTTCTGTTTTTTTTAAATAAAAACCTTATTTGCGACGGCTTTTTATACAATACCGTCGCAAATAAGGTCCCACGCCGTCACAATTAAGCCTCTGTTATTTGCAACGGCCAGGCCGTCGCAATTAAGGCCCAATTTCGCGATGGTCAGGCCGTCGCAAATGGCTGTGTGGGCCTCGTATGTTTACCACGTGGGACCCATTGGCTGACATTATTTGCGACGGTTAGGCCGTCGCAACTAGCCCTATGGGGCCCACCGACCCCCTGTTAATAATTTGCCACGGCTACTGCCGGCCGTCGCAAATAAGCTTATTTGCGACGGTTTCTAGCTTATTTGCGACGGCACTAGCCGTCGCAAATTGTCGGGATTCCTGTAGTTGTGGTCAGATATTGATGATTCTATAAAGAGAGAAATAGTCCAAGACGTGCTGGTTAGTGTCGTCACAGCCCAAACAAGTTTTTTTCTAGCAATCTCCATGTCGTACGTTTACACAAATATGTTATAGAATGTACAACAATTATGAGACATGGAGGACACACCGCATCTCACAGAAACAGTTTGAAGATTGCTAGATAGCGCTATAGAGGATGGGATCCACATTGCATGCCACCTATAAGAGTTATTCGTCCAATGTTGAATGTAGGTAAAACAAGTTTGATGATGTAGGGGAAGACAAATGTGATCATCTAAAAGAGTATTTTGGGTCCAATGAGAGATTCAAGGTTAGCTAACTTTTTAATAGCTTCACATCATAAACAAATTATTTGATTTACATTCATATTATTAAGTACAAATTGAAGGAATTAAGCAGGATCAATTCTCAAAACTGAAAAAAGCAAAAGACTAAACACATGCTTGGCTCCTAATCTCGCTCCCAACTTAGGTACGAGAAGGTATACAAAATGAATCATGCTTTCCTTTCCTGCAATGAATATGTATATCTACATGTTGAATTTTAATTTTATTTTATATAGTGAGACCGAGAGACCGGAGAAGAACCTGATGACATACAACTCTAGGAGGCAAGTCACTTGAAGAATGGTGAATTGGGCAAATGATCAGGCTGTAGCTGTACATGTGATTAACACCTTAAACTATATTAAATAAAATATTTGCAATGTTTTTATTAAATGAATTTTCTTTTCTTATGTGGAACCAAGCATGTGCCCAAGTGACTGAGAAGGAAGCTGAGCAGAGAGGTACAATCTCAAATTTGGAGAGGAACAACATGTTCTAGAGTTGTTCTAGATCCTCAATTAGTTCTCGAGTGTAGAAGCTCACTTTTGAAGAGGACAAAAATGCAAAAATATGAACTTCAAAATTTTTAAGTAAAAATAGAAAGTCAAATCCACAGGAGTTATGTCAGTTAGTTAATAAAGTTAAGAACAAATTGGGGATCATTAAAAATTTAATCTAGAGAAGAACTTGTGGGTGAGGTTGTATTTAAGCAAATACTCATTTAAATAAAATACCAAATACAATTCCAATGGCCAAGAAAATTTAGAGTTCATATTTAAAGCGAAGCAATGGTAAAAGCTCAAATAAAAGTGTTCAAGTCATCTTTGGACAGATAACTAGGAAAATAAGGAAAAACTGGATTCTGCACATGGGTTGGCTCCAAGATTCAAATACAGACACCTTAGAAGTGGAACTCAATTAAACCTTAGGTTTAAATCGGTAAAAGTAAAGGCTTTAAAACCAGCACTTAATTCAGACCAGTGATTTTAGTGTCTCTGCTAGTTTGGGAAACTATGGAGAACATTCAAGGCAAATGGTTAAGGTGAATTCAAATACAAGTTTGAATTTCAAAAGCAATCAAATTGGTCAATTATCATATTAGACTTCACAAATGAATTCTCCATAAGATGATTAGCACCCGTACAAAATTCCACTATTTTTAGAGATCATTTGCCGGCTCAAAATGAATTTAGAAGATAGACAAGGAAGAGTGAGGTGGGCCCCAGCTGTCAGACACACAAACTTATTTGCCGACTTGCTCTGTTTTCTCCTTATAGCTGCTTATTTCCAGGGTGCCACGAGGCACATTGCATGTGCCACCGCTATGGAAAATCTGCTCTTATCTTCCGACTGTGAATCAAGTCAGCAAAATGAACTTCTGTTCTCTTCATCGCTGCAGCCAACCATGCCCCCTGCTCACTCGCTGCTTCGCTGCTCCCTCGCTCAAACAACGTGCGCCTCTGATCGAAGTCGAACACCGTCGCTGCTGTTCATCACCCGGCTGTCCCCGCTACATCCCAGCTCATTGGAGCATTCCACCAGCCTAGCGGACATCTCTTTATCAACCCCGGAGCCTGCCTGGGCTCGTCCCCTGCCTTCCTCAAGCGGCCATGCCGTTTTCTTCCTCACAGTGGAGAGTGGCTGTGCCCTGATGTTCCACTCTTGCCAAAGCGTCTTCCGCGCTCCCAGGATCAGCTAACACCGCAAGAAGGTCTGCTACACCCTCTTTTTACATCCCTAAGTCCAGCTTCCCCTTTCCTAGCTCGTGCTACTCGGATTTAGATTGTTCCTTTCGGCCACATCCTTGAACACCGAAACCTTTTCAGTGAAATTCACCTTGCACAGTCTATCTCGATCCTTTGTAGTCCATGAGTAGCTTATACTTGGTCTTGCGAGTGCACACGAAGAATAAAATCAGAAAAGATCATGTGTGCACTTCGGAAAACTAGATTTCGTGACCGCCACCACGAATGCCACGGTTCACCGACAAACCCCTATTTTGAATTTGTTTCTTAATGATTCAAGTCCAAATTCATGCTCCCCATCATTTTATTGTACTTTAAGATTCAAAACCGAGGCTATTAGTCCTTTACCCCACAGGATCGAGCTCACCGGAATAATAGCCGCCACTGCCGTCGTCGGGGGACCGTATCCGCTCATCTCCAGCCATCCGCGACCCCTCCATTGTGCTCCCCGCCTTGAAAACCCCCTGTTGGCGAGGGAGAAGCCCCGTGTAGCACCGGAACTGTCGCCGGCGAGAGCGCCGCCTCTCGCCCGAACCCTAGCCACTAGCTACCCCCCTGGACTCAAGGTTGAAGGCAACCCATGTGGGCCCCAACTGTCATGAGACTTTACGTTTGGCTGGATCTGCTATGGCGCTGGGATGTGGTGTGGCCACACGGTACAAATATGTGGCCACGTGTTGCTTCATTCTGACTGGTGCATTTTGAATCAAGTGGGCCCAGTGACAATTATTCAAAATATCCAACAGAAAAGAAAAACAGGAGATGTTCCAAACTTAGAAAAATCATATCTCCTAGAATAATTGTCTAAAAATTCCCAAATAAATTGGAATAGAACCAGTGTGACCTATACTCTCCAGTGATTTACTTGTATTAATATGAACTGCCAAGAGATGTCCTCAATAATTCCATGAAGCAAAAATCCTTAGGATTTAATTCCAAATTATATGTTCATTACAAAAATCCCAATATTTGCCTGATCTTTCAAATAATTCATTTGAACTTCAGTAAATATTTCAGACCCAGTGGAATTTATTTGCTCTGTAAAATGTAGTTCCAAAGCTGTATGAACATGAAAAATTGTAGAACATCCAGAAACTTATTCAGAAAATTGTCCCAACTTCAAAACTTAATATCTCCCTATAGAATGCTTAGGGAATTATGAAACCAATTTTTTTAGACTCCTATTGACCTCCTCTAAACAGAAAAACTAACGTTTTCTCATGTTAAAGCTGCAGAACAAGCATGAAAATTCTGGGAAGTGTTCAACATCATGGAATTTTTAGAGGGCAGAGACATCCAAAAACATAGCTCCATTTTGGCCAGAAGTTCACTCATGTTGCCTAGTGTCTACTGTAGAAGTTTCAGCAGCAGTGGACCACATTCTCTATACTGAACTGTGTTTCATATATCTATTCCATAACATTGTCAATTCAACTTCATAACCACATTCTTCTATGTTCCTGAGTTTCTTCCCTGTTTCTGTACCCTGCAGCTGAGATCTTCTTGTAGTTCTGGTTCAACAGGTTGTATCTTTTTGACCTTCATATAGTTTGCCTCCTTTCTAAACTATATTCCTTCATGCGAAGCATATCTTACTTGATGTCACAATCCATAAGTGTCCAGTTATTTCTCCTCTATTTTCCATGTACAACAGAGGCCTACTTTTCATTCTTATCTAGGTTTAATCCTTCTCAAGTATAAACATATTCACTAATTACATTACTAGTTATATTCCAGTTATATGCATAATCATGTCCATAGGGAATGCGACAAAGGCACTCGATGAGGAGTTCAACTCGGTGTCGAGGATTCCCATCTCGGAGATGCCGTGGTGTATTCTCCGGAGGAAGATCAAGTCGTTGAATTGTTGACATTTACTTAGTCGCAACCCAAGGCAAGCCCCAGTTTGCATATAAGAGCCTTTATAAAGTTTTATTTTGTATACACTATACGTATGAGGTACGTATTGTGCATTAGGTCAGGTTTGGTTGAAAATCCACATGCATGGCCAAATAATCCTTGGAGTGGCTGGGTAGAACATTACTCCATTGTATTATATTGCTATGCTAATGTTTTAGTGGATTTGGTAGAAGTCGAGTGGTTGGAATCCACTCGCGAGACAAAGAATAGGGTTCTCATGGATTTAGTTCAAGAATGCTTTATGAATCTGAATATGAGAACGGAGTAGGAATCAGCAGGACATGGTTCTGGGTGCGTAGCCCTACCTATGTCGATTGAGGACCGATCCGTGTGCAGCCCTGCTGAGCAAGTTCAAACTGTACTGGTTGCATACTGGCTATATGGGCCCCAGGAAACCGATATAACTCGGGCACCCTGGCGTCGAAACTTATACCATGTTCCCTTGGGGGAAAGATGACAGAAGGTTGAAATCTGCTAGCGGGCAACTTCGACGTGTCTGTGTAGTGGACCTTCTGTGAGGATCATAGAACAGGTTCGGAGTTGGGATGACGGGTGAAAGTGTAAAAGCCCTAAATTCAAAGTACAAAGTTCATATAGGAGAATTTAAAAGTTGAATGGGAAAAGACAAGAAATAAAATGGTAACTGAAAAAAATCAAACCCATTTAAACTATAATGAAGGGAATTCAAATATTAAAAACTTGCTCCTGTTCAAACTTTGCCAAAATAAAAAATTTGAGTTCACCATTAGCTTCCAAATATTCCAAATAGAATCCCTGCAAATTTTCATAATATTTGGAGCACTATTTCTAATTCAATGGGTACATTGAATTCAATTCGAATTCAAATTTGAATTTGAATTGTACGTGAAACTTGTCCAAATTTGAAATCCAATTCAAGAATAATTGGATTGGCCTCTCCACAAAAAGCTAGCATTTTTGGACAAGTATTGGTGGGTGAGTTGAAGGAACAGAGAAGGATTAGGATGAAAGGGGCAGTGGAGCCCATTAGTTAGTGAAACACAGCCAGGAGTGCTCTGTTTCATGGCTGTTCCCGCCGTTCAACGCCGGGAGGGTGGGCCACCATGACAAAGACAAGCAGAGGCAATCAACTGCGTGGCTAGGTGACTCCTCCACCTTCTTAAGGCCTTGCGGCGCCTCACCAACGAGTACCTCAACCTCTGTTTCACCAAAAACAAAATCACGTCGCCATTTTCGCCACCTCCTTTTCCTCCCTGGTGAGCACCTTTGTATTGCCTCGTTTCTCTTCGATGCAAATAGCAAAGATGACGCCAATGCTATGCTCTATCATCTACACCAATTGGCTCACGTTTTGATCATTGCTTTGCCCGTAGTTTGAAGTTCTGCGGACGCCATCGTTGAGCCGCCGTGGACATCACCTTTGTCCATCGTGAAGCCGACGAACTAGGCTGTTGCAAGTCTCGACTTCAACAGAATAAAGGAGCGCCAGGACACCACGATTCTCATGGTGAAAACCACAAACCTTTTCTTCCTTTATCGAGCGAGTATTCTTCATTTTTGTCTCTTTTACATTTCGAGGTGGGTCATCGATGTGATTCTGTTTCTATGCATGATTATAGTTTAATCTAGTTGAGAGATAGCTTCTATATGTCTGGGTGCATCATCTAGATCAAGTGCCGATGAGAATAATCGACCACAGTCTAAGTATTTTGAGTTTTCCTCGTCGCCATTGAAAAGCACCGCTGCTTGCCGTCGAACTTCCGTTTGTCGGCCATTATGCGGTGTGTGTACCTCTTTTTCAGCTTCCTCATGCTCCCAGGAACATTCCTAGCCTTTTCCCGAGTTGCTTGCGCCATTTCTGAGCGATTCCGACCATCGCCGGAACCCTAGCTTCGCTGCCGCCATCGTACGCTCATCTCTGGCCGTCGCTGACTCGTCTGGACCTCACCAGCGTGTTGCGCGTCCGATTTTAGGTCTAGCCGGCCAAGGTCGATCCGAGTGGAGGTCGATGCAGCAATCCTGGCGAGCGTCGCCGCGGATCCGGCGAAGAGCGCCGCCTCACGTCGCGAGGTTGAAGAAAGGGGGTGGGCCCCACATGTCAGTCTCTGATGTGTCTCCGCCGGAACAGCTGTTGCGTCGGATTAAATATGGCTGCACTGGTTAACCCCGTGGCCCTCAGTGTTGTCCAGATGCGATTGGCCCATTTAAATGAAGTGGGGCCGGCTGGATTATTCAAATTTTCCTTTTAGAACTTAATTCTAGAATTTGGGAAAACTTTGAAAATCAATTTCTCATAGCATACTTGCTCAAATAATTACCAATAAATTCTGGTGGACTCATCTTGATCCCAAATTTGCTGTGGTGCAATTTGTTGGACATGAAAGTCCCAAAATTGTCATAATTAATTCTTTTGAGATAAATGCTTGGGAACATAATTAATCCTGTTATGTTAATTGGAAAATTGCCAATTTTGGTCACACTCTAAAAGATACCTTTGATCTCCAGTAAAAATTTCAAGTTCATTGGACTTCAATTACTCGGTTAATTGGTATTCCAATTCTCGATGTCCTATGAAAAATAGAAAATGTACAGAAACATTTCCAGAATTTTCCCCAAACTTCTAAAATTAATATCTCCCCGTAGGAAGTTTAGGAAATTATGAATCAAATTTTCCGAGAACCAGTGAGACCCCCTCTACAAAGATCATTCACTGTTGTCCATGACAAAGCTCCAGAATTACAAACAAAATTCAGAGAATGCTTTTACTTGTTGGAATTTTAGAGAAAACAAGCTTCCTTGAACATCTCCAATTTGTGGTCCAGATCTTACTCATAGAACCTAGTATCCACTATAAATATCCCAAAGCCAATTAAAATAATAGAAACTGTATTTAGAAATTGAATTGTATAGTTCTATATCACTTATATGCTTTCATATTATGCACTTGATATAGTAACCGAGATCGAGGAGGATCCGGAGGCCTTGGAAAGCATTCTCTCAGAAGCTAATTTTCCCTCTGACTCGCAGCCAGGCAAGCCCCGGTTTATATTTAAGTGCTATTTAAAAGATTCTATTTGTATCACTTATGTCAAGGATGATTTTGTGCATTAGGGCTAAGGTGCTTATTACTCCACTTGCATGACCCACAAATCCCATGGAGTATTGGGTAGGTCTACAACCCGACGAGTAGAAATTGCCATGCTTATGTATATAGGAATCCGATAGAAGTCGAGTACTTGGAATCTACTCGCGAGATAGGAATTTATCACACGGGGTGAATTGGATCAAGGAATGGTTTATGAATATGAAATTGAGACCGAGCAGCGGGTAGGATGCAGCAAGATGTGGTCCCACGTGCATAGCCCTGCTTGTGTCGATTGAGGACTGATCCGTGTGCGACTCTGCTGGGCAAGTTTGAACTGTACCGGATGCATACTGACTATATGGAAACCAGGAAACCGATGTAATTCGTTAACCTGGGTGTCGAGACTTACCCTACCATTTTATAGGAGTGGGATGAGGGTAGCAAGGTATAAATCTGCCGGCAGGCATAGAAGATGCTCCACGCGGGGACCTCCTGCCCTTTACGGAAGGACCGGTTTGGCATTTGGGTCTCCTTTGAAAGGTTGCTGCATACAACATAGTATTGAAGTGTGATTCGCTATACTTCTGAAATGGGTCTATGTGACGTGTTATTCGTGTGTCTACTGATTGCAATCACTGTCCCTCGTAGTTATTTGAGTACCACTTGTTCACTGCGCTGTGACGTAGTAAATACTGAAGAAGCCAGGAGAATATGATGTATTGAATTATAATTGTTTTGAACTTTGATTGATGTCAAATATGATCACTAAAGGTACTTGTATTAAACTTGTAAGCTGTTGTTAATAACTTGAAAATTAAGGATCAACATGTAGGCGAGTCATTTACTCTAATATCTATGCCTATGTTAAGTATCCCTGCATGTAGAGTTCCATGTTTAGGTGAGACGGTTAAGTCTTGCTGAGCCTTCGTGCTCACGGTTGCTATATTAAGTTGTTTGCAGGTGATATGCATGAGGAAGGGCCCGAGGATGAGGTCATGCCCCCGTGGCGGTATATCGCCGAGTGAGAGTGTCGGTACCATGGAAACCGTACGCCCCTTGAGATTACAAAGATCTCAAAGGAAAGTCAACTACTTGATTTGAAGACCTTCGGAGGCCCACATGTCAGATATGACCAGACCCACTTCTCCAACATGGTTAATCCCAGGGTCGCCACGTGTACTATCAAACCGGAGCTACCGCCCATAAGGGGGAAGCTCCAGGCTATGTACCAAAATGGCACCCCCGGACCTAACCCCAGAGCGAGGGAAGCTCCGGATCTGACACGTGTTAGGTAGCTCCGGAGCTGCCACGTGTCCAACCGTCGGATCTTCAGCCTCTAACCTCCGGAAGACTGTACAACGACTCCGGACCTTCAAAGGGGGATCAAGGACTTCAAGACCCGATTAAGTGTCATTAATACCATATTAATGACACACGATCGGACGACCTTAATTACCAGTAATGGTGCTGTCAAAGCCCATTACCTGGTCATTAAGAGCTATTAACCGTGTTGAATGAGTATCAATATTAGTAACCGCCGGGGCCACATGTCGGGCCAGGATAACTTGTAACGGCCTGCCCTTGTACTATAAAAGGACAGGTCGACGGCAGTTGACAGGACATGTTATGATACGCTACTCATATTCGATAGACGCTCAACACAAGCTCATACAGCTAATACAACACCAACACACCCGTGGAGTAGGGTATTACGCTCAGGCGGCCCGAACCACGTAAACTTCTGTGTCTCCTGTGTCATTTCCAATTCACCTTCTTGAATCTCCGCGCGCCCACACCGAACCACAAACTCCTCTAACACTTTAGTAGTGTCGGGAGATCTGCCGGATCCAAACCACCGATAGTTGGCGCGCCAGGTTGGGGCGCCTGAGATTTCGAGAATGGTGAACTCAGCTGCTGGATCATCCAACGGTCATCCTGCTGTTCAAGCTGTTGGGGGCAATCCCTCCAATATGCAGCCACCAGCAGGAGCCTCAGCACCAGCAGGAGTCACACTACTACCACCGCCACCTCCACCAGCAAATCAAGCTGGACAGCGCGGTGGTGCACCGGCGTCAGTCACTGCGTCGGGAAATCATGACAACCCAGAACACGCACTCCATGCAGCTCGTGCTCTTCTCCAATGCCCACCACCTCCGGATGCATCCCGGGATGCACTGGAGCGGTGGAGAGCTGATGTGGAACATCTGGTTGCAGCAGCAGCCGACCGCATCAGCAACCAGGGTCCTCGACCTTCAGGACGGGCCCCATCGCAGCGACGGACCTTGTCTAGCAGACTTGGTCCGCACGTTTCCAACAATAGAAGATGTGCTGCATCGCAGCAAGTGACGTCATTGCCTTCCGGGGCACGACTCACTCACACGGTATCCAGGCTTTCAAATCATGACCTCGGGGCGGAGCTTGATCGCCGATACCGCCAACAGGACGGCCGAGTCCATATTGAGCGTGCTCGTGAAAGACGAGAAGCTCAAGACGTTCTTGCTCCTAAAAGAGTGGGAGGAGGCTGTTCAGCCCTGGCCATGCATCTGCGTATGGTCAGGTGGCCACAGAAGTTCCGACCTCACCTGCCAGAGAAGTTCGACGGGACCGTCAATCCTGTTGAATTTCTTCAGATCTACTCCACTGCTATCTTGGCAGCTGGAGGAAATGAGGCCGTAATGGCCAATTATTTCCCAGTGGCTTTAACTGGGACCGCCAGGTCCTAGTTTATGAGCCTTCCACCCAACTCCATCAACAGTTGGGAGGAGTTGTGCCGGCAGTTCACCGCCAACTTCGGGAGTTCATACACCCGACCAGGCACTGAACTGGAGCTTTTTGCAGTCGTGCAAAAAGGGGGAGAATCCCTACAATCATTCATCCAGAGGTTCTCTCAGCTACGAAACACTATCCCTTCTATCTCTAGCGCCTTTGTCATTGTAGCATTCAGACAGGTTGTACGGGACAAGAAGATGTTGGAGAAACTGGCGATCAAGGAAATCACTAGTGTCACGGAACTCTTCAGTTTGGCCGACAAATGTGCCAGAGCTGCGGAGAGCCGTGAGATGCACTCCAAACCAACTCTGGAGGATCACAAGAAATCCTCCAAAGGAGAAGCCGCTACCTCCGGGAGTGGCAAGAAGAAGAAGAAGACCAACGGCAAGAAGAAGCCGTCGGCCAGTACATCCAATGTTGCAGCTGCTGCAGCTCCGGGTGGCCGGGGGCCACGCCCCGAGAGGCGACCTCGACCGTCTTCTGAAGACGGTGGCAAATCCAAGGTGTGGTGTCCAATTCACAAAATGGGCAGCCACAGTTTGGAGGACTGCCGGGAGGTCCAAAACCTTGCCGAACGCTATAACAAGCGCCGGGAAGAAACTCCTTTTCGACAGAGGGAAGGAAAACAAAAATTCGATGAAACTCCGGCTGAAGAGGAGTTAGGTTTTTAGGATCCCAAAAAGGTCCTGAAGGCCGTCTACACCTCCGTCGACGATGATTCCGACGTCTCTGACAACGAGCGTCGGAAGACCATGAACACCATCTTTGGTGGATCATGGGACATCACCTCCCGCCGCGTCATCAAGACTATGCGTCGGGACATGGCTGCTGTAGCTCCTACAGCCAGACCGGAACCTCATCGGAAGTGGATGGACACAACCATCACTTTTGATGCTTCAGACTGTCCTCGAAGCATGGTGGGAGCAGGACAGCTACCTTTGATGGTATCTCCTACCATCAATAACATCCAGCTCCACCATGTCATGGTAGACGGAGGTTCGGGGCTCAACCTCATAAGCTTCGAAGCTTTTACCAAGCTTCAGCTCTGACCTTCGGATCTCCACCCCTCCCGACCTTTCTCCAGAGTAGGTCCGGGGGCCATTACCCCACTCGGAGCTATTACTCTCCCCTTTACCTTCGGGACATGGGAGAAGTATCGCATTGAGAAGTTGGTCTTTGACATTGCTCAGATCAACTTGCCCTTCAACGCCATCTTGGGTAGGCCTGCCTTGTACAAATTCATGGCAGCTGCTCATTATGGCTACCTGGTGTTAAAGATGCCAACACAAGTAGGCGTTCTCCGGATCCGCGTGGATCGTACTGCTGGAGTAACTGCTCTGGAAGAACTCCATGCACTTACCACGGCGCAAGAGGAGGACTCCAGGCAGGAGCAAGCTCCCAGAATCCCGAGCATTCGTCAACGAGGCTCGACATCTGCACCTTGTGTCAAGCGGCGACACCGACATTCCAGTCAAAGTCGTCCAAATCGGTTCTAATACCGCTCAGACCACCTGTATATCGGGAGGATTGAACGACAAATAGGAACTCGCGCTCATCGCTTTCCTCCGGGCTAATGTCGACGTGTTTGCCTGGCAACCGTCACAAATGCCTAGGATCCCCAGGGAAGTGATTGAGCACAATTTGAAGATCTATCCAGACGCCCGGCCTGTGCACCAGAAGCCTCGGAAGCAATCTGTAGAGCGACAGAACTTCATTCGATAAGAAGTAAAGAAGTTGATCGAAGCTGGATTCATCCGAGAAGTCTTCCATCCAAAATGGTTGGCAAACCCAGTCATTGTGCCCAAGGCCGGTGGGAAGCTTCGGATGTGTATCGACTACACAACACTAAATAAGGCATGTCCAAAAGATCCATTCCCACTACCTAGAATAGATCAGATAGTGGATTCCACCTCCGGGTGCGAATTACTGTGTTTCCTAGACGCATATTCTGGGTATCATCAAATCAAAATGTCTAGGGAAGATGAAGAGCATACCTCTTTTATCACAGTTGATGGATTATACTGTTATACAACCATGCCATTTGGTCTCAAGAATGCAGCTTCAACCTTTGTACGAGCTATGTACAAAACTTTTGAAGACCTCATTAGAGACATAGTGGAAATGTACGTTGATGACATCGTGGTTAAGGTCAAGAACAAGGAGTCACTTCTTGACACCTTACAGGCTGTCTTTGATAAACTGCAGGTCACCCGCACAAATCTAAACCCAGACAAGTGTGTCTTCGGGGTTAGCTCCGGAAAACTTCTTGGTTTCCTGGTAAGTCACCGGGGCATAGAAGCTAATCCGGCGAAGATCAAGGCCATTGAAGACATGCGGCCACCAGCCCGCATCAAAGACGTCCAAAAGCTAACTGGATGTCTTGCAGCCCTCAGCCGGTTCATTTCAAGACTGGCAGAACGGGAACTCCCCTTCTTCAAGTTATTGAGGATGTCCAGACCATTCCAATGGTCTGAAGAAGCAGAAAAGGCGTTCCAGGAGCTAAAACAGTTCCTCACCACCCTACCAACTCTGTTAGCTCCAAACCCTGGTGAGCCTTTGTTGCTTTACATTTCAGCTACTGACGAAGTTGTCAGTATGGTCCTGGTTGCGGAGAGACCAGAACTACCCCATACTCAGGAATCTAGACCCCATCGGGAGGGTCCAGAGAATCCTGAAAGCGAGTCTGGGTCCCAGCTCCCAGACTCGAATCCACAAGAAGTTGCTTCAGAAGACCCAGACCCCTCCGGGAGGGTCCAGGTCACTTTTGAAGAAGCTCCGGGTTCCTCCAGCCAGAACCCGGAGGTCCCCAAAGAAAATCCGGATCCTTCCGGGAGGATCCGGGTCAGTGAGGAGGAAGCTCTGGACCCCTCCGGGAGGGTTCGGACCATTCAGCGCCTGGTGTACTTCATCAGTGAAGTACTACATGATGCCAAGACTCGATACCTAGAGGTGCATAAGCTGCTCTATGCAGTTCTTATCGCCTCCAGGAAGCTTCGACATTATTTCCAAGCTCACAAAATCTCAGTGGTGACCTCTTACCCACTTCGAGCGATTTTGCACAATACCAATTCGACTGGGAATATTGCAAAGTGGGCAGCGGAATTGGCCAAATTCGATCTCGAATTCATTTCAAGGCAAGCGATCAAGAGTCAGGCATTGGCAGACTTCGTGGCGGAATGGACTCCCTCTCCATCAAACTCTGGAGGCCCCAGTGAGCAGAAACCGGAACACGAAGCTCCGGTCTTCACCGAGCCTCATTGGACCCTCTACTTTGACGGCTCCATGCAAAAGCAAGGGGCCGGAGCTGGAATCCTTCTCCTCGCACCAACCGGGGAGAAGGTGAAATACATGGTACACCTTGACTTCAAGGCGACCAACAACATGGCAGAGTACGAAGAACTCATCTACGAACTAAAGGTGGCACTGTCATATGGTGTCAAGCAACTGCTGGTCAAGGGAGATTCACAGCTCATCATTAAGCAAGTGAAGGGTGAATGCTCCTGCAACAATCTCTAGCTAGCTGCTTACCTCCTTGAAGTCCAAAGGCTTCAGAAGGACTTCCAAGTCCTAGATCTTCACCATGTCCAGCGTGCCCACAACACTGAAGCCGATGAACTCTCGACGAAAGCGTCAACCGGAGCTCCGGATCTTGACGGAACTTTTGTCCGGAGGTTGTCAAAAACCACAGCTCAGCCTGCCAAACTGAGCGAAGGGGGCGAGATCAGCATCCCGAAGCTGACGGTCCCGATGGCCCTGTTACCATGGCAGCCATCAAGGGTCGTAGGTGCTGCCGGAAGCTCCGAGCAACCCAGCACGCAAGACTCAAATACTCAAGTTAGTTCCGATGCATGGATCTCGGAGATCCGGAACTACTTGAAAGACAACATCCTTCCTGACGATGATGTATTCGCTGACCGGGTAGTCAGATTGGCTAAAAGATACACGTTGGTAGAAGGGGATCTCTACCGGCGCGGTGCCAACAGCATCCTAATGCGGTGCATCACAAGGGAAGAAGGCTGCGAGCTCCTCGCAGAAATCCATGGAGGCGAGTGTGGGAACCATGCGTCTTCCCGCACGCTGGTTGGTAAAGCCTTTCGGCATGGTTTTTACTGGCCTACAGCACTCCAGGATGCAACTGAGCTGGTGATGAAATGTGAAGCGTGTCAATTTCATGCAAAGCAAATTCACACACCGGCTCAGCCCCTACAAATGATACCTCCTACATGGCCCTTCGCTGTGTGGGGGATGGACATCTTGGGACCCTTCCCAAGAGCCGTCGGAGGTTACAAGTTCCTGTACGTCGCCATTGACAAGTTCACCAAGTGGCCGGAAGCAACTCCAGTTGTGACGATCAACAAGCAATCTGCTATCAACTTTTTGCAGTCCATTGTATGCAGATTTGGAGTCCCAAACAAAATCATCACTGATAATGGGACCCAATTCACAAGCTCTGCATTTCAAGGATATTGCGAAGACCTCGGCATTCAAGTTTGCTACGCCTCCGTAGCTCACCCAGCAAGCAATGGCCAAGCCGAGAGAGCAAATGCTGAAATCCTTAAAGGACACAAAACGCGCACCTATGAGCGCTTGAAAAAACATGGTGCCAACTGGATTGAAGAGCTTCCGCCTACTTTATGGGCCAACAGGACATCTCCAAACCGGTCAACTGGAGAGACACCCTTCTTCCTGGTGTATGGAGCTGAAGCAATCCTTCCTCTAGAAATCACCTTGGGGTCACTCCGGGCCCGGACCTTCAACGAAGCCACGCAGGACCAGCTCCGGCGTGAAGACCTAGACCTCCTTGATGAGGGAAGGTGCCAAGCAGCTGTTCGGAATGCCCGATACCGCCAAGCCCTTCGGCGCTATCATCAGCGGCATGTACACAACCGACAGCTCGAGGAAGGCAACCTGGTGCTACGGAGAATACAATCCAGAGAAGGGTTAAACAAACTCTCCCCCAGCTGGGAGGGACCCTTCCGAGTGATTCAAGTATCCCGTCCCGGGAGCGTTCGCTTGGCTACCGAGGATGGGACACCTCTCCCAAATCCTTGGAACATTGAGCACCTCCGTAAGTTCTACACTTAATATCACGGAGGTGAGTCTGTAGTAACTTGGGGTGTATGTTATAGAGTCATTGTACAAAGTTTGGTAGTTCCTTCGGGAGAACAGCCGGACCTTTCCCGGAAGGTCCGCAAAGTTCATGCAACACTTGTCACAGTCTCAGGACTAAAAGTGTGGCTAGCTACCCTGGGTCAAACGAGAAATGAAACACGCTTAGCCTGGTTCCGTACCCTGAGAGTGTACTTGTTTCCCCTATAACCTGTACCTATAATGAAAGACATCTTCATGTGAAACAGACTCCACGTGCATTTATTTTGTACAGGCTCAACATTTTTTATTTTTCTCTTTCTTGTCTATAACAAAGATGTGCAATTCTTAAGAAATTTTAGTTCAACCGGTTCATATATGATTCGAGTTGTATTGTCGGTTCTTTTGGATTCAAATACTGTTCATGGCCTACTCGCCTGAATGCCGCCAAGCCAATCTAGAGCCGGAGTGTGCAATCGGCTTAGCCTGGTCAAGCACCCTAAGTGCGCCACTCTACCTACACCCCAGCAGGCCGAAGTAAGGCGGGTCCAAGTGCAATTGGATTTGAAAGAAAAGGCAACGCATTCGGTTGTATTTAGAATCGCGTTTGACTTAAAATTTTCTTGAGAATCGTAAGCCACGATGAAGTTATAGGCGAGAAACGAATTTTACTATTTTTCTTGGCTTCAGTGTGCAGGAAAAATAAAATCTACGTTGACGGAGAAAAGCCGGAGCTAACAAAGCTCCAACTCCCCTAGGTGGCTTGTAATTGATGTTACACATTGAAAACGAGCATCACTGGAGAAATCAAGCTCCGGTAGAGCTAGGGGGTCCAGCCGTCGACGCTAAATAAAAGATGGTGAGAAGACCCCGCAAACGGAGTCTGCTGCCGACAAACTAAGTGTTGGCAAAGGTCACTGCCGGAGCTACTGAGCTCTGACACCCCGGAGGATTAACTATCAATGCTCTATGTGTTGATAGGGACTATTGCTGGAGCTACTAAACTCCGACGATAGACAATGCCGGAGCTTCTAAGCTCCGACAACCTCAGGGGGCCTTCGCTGTCGAAGACTTCGGACCTACACTCTACAAGTTCAGAGCAAATAAGTCTTCAACAAAACACAATATCCTCTTGGTACATGTCCACAATCAAATTGTGTAAATATACTAGGGGGCCAAGTGAAGACAAAAGTGTTGAAGACAAAAAGTGAAATTCACCAAAATTTGGGGATTTCATTCATCTAGAGACAAGGGATTACATCTAGAGACAAGGGATTACAAAATTGAGGAAGAAAAAGAGAAAATACAAGTGAGAACTACAGAGATGGTCCTAGACCCTATGGAAGAATTGGGCGACCTTCTGGGCAACCTCCGACACGTTGGCTCTGGCAGCTTCGCCTTCTCCTTCAACGGGTCCTTCAAGCACCGGGTCCAGAGGAAATTGGGAGTTCCGGCTGGTGTAGCACGTCAGCACATATTCTGCGACGTTCTTCGGCAGGGATTGCCCCTCAACCTCCAATTGGTCCGCGATGACATCGCCCACCTTGGAGAGTTTGCTGCCTGCCGAGCTCAACGCCTACAATGCTAGGTCCGGCTCCGGCTCCGGATCATCCGGACGCACGGGGCTGAAGCCCATCGGTGTCAGCGTGTCGTTAGCCTTGCCCAGGAACTCCCAAATCTGTAGGGAGTCAGCAGTCCTTAAGCCCTTCAATTCCTCCAGGGATCTTCTGGCTGCCACCAGTTCAGAATTCTCGCAAGCGAGGCGCTCAACTTCTTTGGCGTTTTGCTGAATCTTTTCAGCAACCCACTTTTCGAGTTTTTCGAGCTCCTCCTCCCGGAGGTGGATCTTGTTCCGGCGGTCGACCAGGTCCTTCTCCCTGCCCCTCACTTTATTTTCCCTGGCAGCAAGGGCACACTCTTATTTGTAGAGTTCCTGCCCTCGCACCCAGGCCTTCTCCTCTTCCTCATGGCAGCGCTCTTCCAATTTCTTGGCGTGCTCCTCTAGGCCCTTGTCAGCCAGAGCCACCTTCTCGGTGAGCTCTTCCTCCCTCCTCAGGACGTCATCCCGCAGCTCAAGGAGTTTTTGCTCTTCATCTTCGAGCCGTTTCTCCCTCTCCTCAAGTGCCTCCCGGCGCTTGATGAGTGGAGTGTTAATGGCCTCAAGCCTTTCTTGGCGTTCATCAGCCGCACTGTTAGCTGCTTTGGTCTGCTCTTAGATCTCCCGGAATTGAGCATCGAGGGCATGAGTCATACTCTCCCTGTCATCCAATAATTTACCCCAGTATTCCAGGCGGACCTTCTCCCGCTTGATCCACTCTTTGTCATCCACTAGCCTCGACTGCGCCAGCTTGGTCTCGAAGTAGAGCCGGTTACGCCACCGCCTAAGGGTTTGGCGCTCCTCTTCAAGAGCCTTGCTGTCGTGGAAGAAGGCCAGTTGGACTTGACGCAGACTGGAACATGCGTTGTCAATAGACAGTGACAACGGGATAGGTTCCGGACCTGTTGGGGTCTCCCCTGCTGGTTCCAGCGGGTTTCCAGATACAAAAATTGTGTCCCACTCCACAAGAGTGGTCCCCTGGGTCTCCATGGCACTAGGGCCGTCCTCCGGGATGGCCTCAGTCGCCATCGAGGAAGGCCCCGCCGCCAGGTCTTCATTCGCCCCCTCAGGCAGGGGGCCAGCGACTTCGCCAGGGCACTCCGGTTCAGCCTCGGGTACCTCCGGCGTCGTCACTTCCGGAGCAGGGGCCGCTTCTGGCTCCGGCCTGAGCACCTCCTCCGATGGGGGCTCGGGCTCCGACGCCTCTTCAACAACCGGCTCGGGAACCGGAAGATCTTCAACATCGACCGGCCCTGCGGTCGGAGCTCCAACAATGACCGGCTCAGCGACCGGTGCTTCAGAGGTAGCCGGCCCAACTGCCGAAACTTCCTCAGCTTCCAGCGCGCACGCCGAGACTTCAATCACCTCCGGCTCAACTACCGGGGCTTTGACAATTTTCGGCTCCGAGGCCGGAATTACTGCTTCCTCCGGCTCCACAGCCGGAGCTTCCATCATCTCAGCACCAGGACCCAGAGCTTCAACCTCCGGGACAGGTGCCGCTGGTGCATCTTCTCTCCCGCGGTCCAGCGCTACCACGGGAGTCTCTGGGGATGAGTCGAGGTCCATGACCACGACAGCTGGCGTCGGAGCTATCGCAGCTTCAGCCACCACTTGGGGCAGCACCGGGACAAGAGCAGAAGCTTCCGCCCTCACAACTTCAGTTGCTGTGGCTGAGGGTGGAGCCTCACTCCTCTTCTTGGGAACGCTGCAGATGATGGATGAAGAAACTTAAAAAATAGTTACTACAACTAAAACAACTATCCAAGGTAAGGATTAAAAATTACCTTGGGAGGCTTCCACACCAGCTTGCGCGGAACCTCTTTCCCGGGCGTTCTGGGCTGGTCATAGCCGGCGTGGAAGCTCCAGAAGGCCCCCCAAAACTCGCTGCAGCCACGAGCGTTTCCCTAGTCGAGGCCCCCCTCGATCGGGAAGAACTTCCGGATCTAGAGGCCTCAACTGGCCCTGGTGTTGGAGTCGCATGCCCGGAGCTAGCTCCCCGAGAGGACCCCACTGCGGGTATGGTCGCCGCGGTCGCAGAAGACCTCCCCCTCCGGGGAGAAGGAGCCGATGCAGAGGTGGCAGGCCTAACGGACCTTCTGTCATTATGCTATAGCTTCCTCTTCCGGCTCAAGGGTTCATCCGCCGGCTCCTTGCCCTTGCCGATGACCTCGACCCTCGGCTTTGGGGCAGGGTCGGAGCCACCTTCGGACACTCCAGGGATCGCCACCCTGGTGGTTGATCTTCTCTCGATGACACCAAGGTCGTCAAGCACGGGCATCTTCCGCCGGAGCTCCCTACTGAACTCAACATCCACGTTCAGAGGAAGAAAAGCCGATGGCGGAGTCAAGTCGTCACCCTCGACGTCGATGTTGTGCTGGAACTTCTTGAGGTGGAACTCCAAGGTTGTCCCCACCATGTTGGACTTCAGCCTGGTCTCGACCCGGTCGTCGTCCATCACGCTGTTGAGGGCCCAAGCGAGTTTTTCTCTCCTCTTCAGCGGTGCCCACCTGTTGACCAGGAAGTTACAAAACACCGCCTGAGGGGTTAATCCCCCCTCCACGCACTGGCGGATCCTAGTCAGAACAGGGTTGAAGGCGTCCGCCAGCACCGGAGCTTCACTCCAGATCGTCGTGTCAATGTTGGGGAGGCCTTCGGGCAGCTCCAGCCTCTCGTGCTCCTCCACCCGGATGACTATCCAGTCCTTCTTCCAGTCATCCCACTTCCCAGAGGGAAACGACCGGAGGTACTTGAATGGGAACTTCTTGCGCTTCATGAAGTAGTAGAAGCCAAGGTACTCATTGCTCCTACCGGTGGTATGGACGGTGAAGAAGGTCCGGAAGAGTTCGATGCAGGGGGATGCCCACCCACATCTCACAGAAGTGGACGAAGATAGACACGAGAGAATGGAGTGAGGGCCAAGGTGGTATAATTGCAGACCGTAAAAGTCTAGCAGCATCAAGAAAAAGGAAGAAAAAGGTGGGATCAACCCCACCATGGTGTACGAGGAGAAGTACACCATTTCGCCGGCGTGCTCCTTCTCAAACGGGAGCTCTCCCCCGGCATGGACCGAGCAGTTGAAGAAGTCCGAGGACCATCCCATGAGGGTCCGGACCTTCTTCAGGTCGCCGTCGGTCTTCAACGGCTCTCGCGAAGGCCCAACTCCATCGTGGCACAGCAAGGCAAGAGAGGAAAAGCGAAGCACAAGTTGGGAGTTTGAGCGCAAGAACAGATGAGATGCGTAAAGAACTCCAGACGGTGCGCGCTTTCCTTCTTAAGTAAGCCCTCACAACGCTTGGATAGATACCGCAAGGAAGTCGAAGATACCATTCAAAAACTCCACCCAGAAGATGACAAGAGGGCCCGGGACCACCCTGACGATCAAGTCGAGGTTTTTACCCAGGCGAACGGTTGTCATCATGAGGCGGGAAGCCCGAAGGCGGCGGCCTGACAAGGCGCGCGGAACCGATACAGTTTTCGTATCGGGAATCGGCGCCGTTCAATTGCGTGAGATCCGCACGCCAAAGATCTCATCTGCCGCACGCGGGATACGCCACACAGCGAGGATTTAACTCCAAACCATCGCCAACGGCACATTTGAAGACCTTTGAAGACTCGGTTCAAAAGTCGTAAAGATGGACCCACCTCCAGCGGAATGACTTCACCCCAAGGGTCTTCCCCAGAGGTGGGCCCAGGGGGCCACTGTCGGTACCCTGGAAACCGTACGCCCCTTGAGGTTACAAAGATCTCAAAGGAAAGTCATCTACTTAATTTGAAGACCTTCGGAGGCCCACATGTCAGATATGACCGGACCCACTTCTCCAACATGGTTAATCCCAGGGTCGCCACGTGTACTATCAAACCGGAGCTACCGCCCACAAGGGGGAAGCTCCGGGCTATGTACCGAAATGGCACCCTCGGACCTAACCCCAGACCGAGGGAAGCTCCGGATCTGACACGTGTTAGGTAGCTCCGGAGCTACCACGGTTCCAACCGTTGGATCTTCAGCCTCTAACCTCCTGAAGACTCTATAGCGACTCCGGACCTTCAAAGGGGAATCAAGGACTTCAAGACCCGATTAAGTGTCATTAATACCATATTAATGACACACGATCAGACGACCTTAATTACCAGTAACGGTGCTGTCAAAGCCCATTACCTAGTCATTAGTAACCGCCGGGGCCACATGTCGGGCCAGGCTAACTTGTAACGGCCTGCCCTTGTACTATAAAAGGACAGGCCGACGGCAGTTGACATGACACCTTCTGATACGCTACTCACATACGATAGACGCTCGACACAAGCTCATACAACTAATACAACACCAACACACCCGTGGAGTAGGGTATTACGCTCAGGTGGCCCGAACCATGTAAACTTCTGTGTCTCCTGTGTCATTTCCAATTCACCTTCTTGAATCTCCGCGCGCCCACGCCGAACCACAAACTCCTCTAACACTTTAGTAGTGTCGGGAGATCTGCCGGATCCAAACCACCGACAGAGAGCCCTACACGCTGCCGTGATTGTTGTGTGCTTCTAGTGTGTATCGTCCCCGTGCTGGACAGCTGCACTTTTGGTTAGATAGGCTAAGAGTTTAGCTATGAATATTACTTCCGCTGAAATTTAAGTATTGTAAAAGACTTCCGCCATTTATATAAATAAAACTTTGTATTTTGTTGTATTCTTTTCGTGTGTGTTGTTCGGTGCTGCATCGCACGGCACCACCCTCTGCGATTCCTGGAATGTGCGAACCTGGTCCCCACAGCCTGGTATCAGAGCCGCACTGGGAATAGCACACTCGAAAAGAGCCTATTTTAAAAACTTAAGAGTAGTGGAGTGAGGATTAGTTACTATGCCCACATAAGGTCTATTATAGTATTAGTTACTTAAGGTGGCAAGCTAACTTATGTGTTACTATATTCGGTAATGACGCTTCGATGTCAGGTAAGAAGTAAGGTACGTCACCGCAAACAGAACAATTACGGTAGGCTCACCATGTGAGAGGTAGCATTTGATTGTTTCCGTGGCTTGGCACGAAAATGTTAATATGATTTTATGAAACTTTCCATGTTTCTAAGAACATATGACAGGTGGTACCCCAGCGTGCTTCAAAGTTAGTGGGAGCCCCCGTCGGGTGAGACATAGCCTGATGCGCCCCCTACTGGTGCAACACTATGCAAAGACGTGGGACCCTGTCGGGTGGTAGAAAACCCGGTCATGTACCTCAAGACGTGGATTAGCTTGGGGCGGCCCGTATGGAATGATACGGGACGAATGTTTTTACTGTCATATATATATATATATATATATATATATATATATATATATATATATATATATATATATATTGCGAACTGTTCACCTGTGCGGGCTGTGCCGTACGGCACCATATGATTGATCTATCATTTGTGTGTAGCTGCAGGACACTAACCACGCTTTAAATAGCTCGAGTAGAAAACGTTTGCGGGTGAACGTCATTACTGCCACCGTTGAGACGTATGCCGGAATATCGGCTTAGGATTTTCTTTGGTGAGGGCATAGTACCGGCATTGCATTCGAGTTTCATCAGGCACGTCGACAGTGCTATCCGTGCTGGTGTTGTGACTCGACAACAAGTAAAAATTTCCAACTTAGGACTAATTTTGAATTTGTAACATCTGTTTTGGAGCGTGCTGGTCAGATTTACAATTGATCATGTGGTCGCTTGGATAAGAGGTCATCTGGTTTGGAAACATGAGGAAGTCATCCACAAGTTTCATTTCAGCTCCAGGACAGATTTCAAGATTTAAAACTTGAAAACTTCATTTGAACTTAAATTGCCCAGTTCCTGGCTCAAACTGTGAACTGGACAGAAAATTGACTAAGTTTGGAATCACATAACTTACTGTATAATTCACCCCTGTGGGTCTACCATACATGGATTGAAATTTTAGAGAGTCCTATAAAACTCTTATGTTCAACTCCAGATCAGAATCCCACTGTAATCTAATGAAAAATTCAAATTTCCAAACTCTGTTAAATCTGGACAGAGACTGAACAGTTTTTGTATCCTGTCACTGTCTTGATCATATCTCTTAATAGAATCAACCAACGACTTCATGTAATTCATTTATGTAACCCTGAGTATGTATAAAACAATGTTGTAGTTTATGATTTTTGCATATGTTGATGTTTTGTATCTGGAAAAGTGTGGATAAAATCAGCCTTAAACAAAGAAGATACTGTCAAAATTTTTCCAGAAAATTGTCAAATTGCAAAAATCATATCTCCTAATACAAAAATTATCTGGACACAAATAAATACATTCCAGAAACATATTTGAGTGTAATACAACTTGGTTGTTTAACGCAAGCCCTGAATGTTCCTCTAACTGGATGAAAATTTCGAATTTCTCCAGACTGGTCAGAAGGAACAGAAACTAAGACAGAATTCCAGTGTTATGTTTCATTTGGCATTTGAATTTGAATTCACTTTCATAATTCAATTTTCACATCCATGATCTGTTTATCAACAAAGTTTGTTTAATTTGAGTATTTGACTCATTCATGTACTTCTTTTATGGATGATGGATGTGATGCTGTTGCCGGACGGATGGCTATTTTCCACATGCGCTAGCCGTCCGGGCTTCCTGATCATTCTGCGGGAAGTGCTCCAACAGATTGGTTTCATCGAGATGCTATGCTATTGGGGTCAAGAGGCGGTTGACAGAGGCTTACTGTCATGTACCGTCCTAGTCGACATCCCGGCTAGTCCGCGTTTTTATGGATGGGCTCCTTTTTCGGTCTCTATCCAGGGAGCCCGCTTGGAGGACACGTGGGTCATCGCAGCGGGTGGAGCACTTATGAAACTTTGCGAGCTTCATCAAGATGACATGGCTGGGACACAATTTTCCCTTCTCCCGGTCCGTGGTACTGCTAATTTTTAGTCGCAACGTCGTATGGTTGCGGCTTATCAACAATATGGCGATACAACCTCGACAACACATGGGACGTATGCCGCTGCATCCAGCATGGTCGTTCTTACACAAGGTGAAATCCTTAGGGATCAGTTCAAATCCTTGAGGCAAGCGATTGAACGGGGTGACACTCTTGATTATATCAATGAGAACCTATGTTCGTTCCTGGCTCCGACGAATCATCGGTTGAATCAATGCGAGGATCAGCTGCATCACACTCGCACTAGGCTGCAAAAAGCTCGCGCCGAACTGAGGCAAACTCGCAAGGAACTGCAGCAAGCTCGTGATGGACTGCAGGTGAGTCAGTTGGAGGTGAAGCAATAGCAAGATCAGCTGTTGGTAGTCACCGAGGCACGAGATGAAGCCGTCAATGAAGCTCAGAATTGGGAGTTCGAGGCAAACCAACTTTGGGATGACTTGATTGAGGCCGAAGCACACTTACCACACCCAGTCATGTTTCCACCAGCTCATGACATGCCACTGAACATGGGTGAGCAGGTGCCTTCAAGTCCTGAGGAGGAAGAAGATCCTGAGATACTCGAGTACATCGAGGAAGATGCATCGGATTAGGACGGGGCAGCACTACTGCCATCACGGGGCAACGTATAGTTAGTGGTTGCTCGTGTTTATTTTGTAGCTATGTTTGTTTCATATTATGAATAGTAGTGGGTGTGTAGGAGATAACAAGGTGTCTTTGACGACTCATAAAGACCAAGTATAGTTGACATGCACTTCCGTGGTGGGAGTCCATCATTTTGGACTTCACCACGGTAAACTTGGTCATGAGATAATATATCTTCTATAAAGTTTGTACTTTATCAATATATGTGAATGTTATGCAATTATCACATTGTACATGCTCGCACTACTATGGTATAGAATGGATGAAGAAAACAAACATGTTACTGATATTTAAATCATGTGGATGCATAATGGTGCGTACACGTTCTACGCTCGAGATGGGAGGCTCGAGCCGGGGTCATAAGGATGAATCTCCGACCCGGGAGCAAACCTCGACACCACAGCAACAAGTTCCACCACCACCACCTGAACCTCTGAGGATGCTCGCGGAGATTATGGCTGCAGTACTCGGCTCGCGCGACAAGCGAACCGAGTTACTGCGGATGTTGGTACAAAATTCATCCCGTCAAGGGGGCGATAAGACAATGGGCAACACCAGCCCCAACAGAGTTCATACTCGAACTTCTTGGCGATGCATACACTGGTCTTCATGGTGGCCAAGGAGCCTCTGGAGGCGGAAAACTTTATCCGCACCCTCGAGGCAAAGTTTGGTTTGCTACGATGAACTGAACAGCAGAAAGCGCTGTTCGCAGCGCAACAACTTTAGGGATCCGCCAGTGCTTGGTGGATGAATTACATCACGTCGCTGCCGACTGGTCATCCAGTCACCTGGACCGAATTCTGGGAGGCATTCCGCGCCTACCATATACCTCCCGGTATAATGAAGAGGAAGCTTCAAGAATTTTTAGAGCCGAAGCAAGGTAGGAGGAGTGCCCACAAATACTCCCGCGCATTCAATCACATGGTGCAGTACGTGTCAGAGTATGTGGGGATGGAAGATAGGAAGAGGGATATATTCTTTCCGAGCCTTAATACAAAGATGAAGGTCCAACTCGCACAATGCAACCGTGGCACCTTCAATGACATCGACAATGTCGCGATTGTTCATGAAGATGCTCAGCGCGAACTCGTTTCTGATAAGAGGAAATGGAGCGCGCCGTCAAGAAGCAGTGGGGGTGGTCCGCAGAAATATTGTGTGGTGATGAGGACATCACAGCAGCGGAGACACACATTGAAATGCAAGGACCAATCACAAGAGCATGAGCACAGTTAATAAACCAGCAGGTGAATTCACTCCTAACTTCTTTTGCATGTGAGTTTGAGAATAGATTGCTATGTGATGATTTAATTGTTATTAGGAATAATGAAGAAGATCAAAAAGTGAAGGAAAGAGGCCTTGGGAGCGTGGAGAACCAGCTGGGACTTCCACAAGTTGATGGAAGCAGTTTACAACTCGGACTCGAGTTCAACTCGGAGTCCAAGAGCAGTCCACCTTAAAACGGACGCCCAAGAGGCATACGGACTCCGTTTTCGACGTTCTGCATGTGCACGGAAAGAGGAGAAGATAAAATTTAAAGTGGTTCTGGTCCCATATCAAAATTTCTCTGTAGTCATTGGAAATCGTCGAAACAAGTCAAGTCCAGATTTTTGTCTTGTGCTGTGCCACCGAATCAGACCTTTGGGCCTTGTATCCCGTAAGAGTCCATTAGGGACACGTCTAATCATGTAAGAGTTCGTTCTATGTTTGTGAGACCCCAACTTCTCAATTTCAAATCGTGTCTTCTATGTTCTTACTTGTGTTCTCGGTTCACTTGCAGGGATTAGCCTTCTTGGCGAGGTCAAGCGTGTGCCGTATGGTTGATAACCGACGGAGCAGTGGTGTAGTGATTGCAGGGGTATTCGAACTGCTCGAGTGTCGCGGATCATCAACGTCGAGTTCTCCACTCCAATCGACTTACCTTTTGGAAGATTGGGCCTAAACCTAATCATCAATTGGTATCAGATTTCCAGGTTGCCCGTGAGGTATCTTTGTTTTCATTCTATTAGATCGATTTTGTTTCATACCTAGAGTCCACCGAAAAGCCACAAAAAAATTAGATCGTTTTTCCCGCTTCCTAGACTATAGTGCCTGCAGTTTCCTTTTTCAGTTTGCATTGTTGAGTTTGCATTTGTGTGGTCAAGTCTTGTTGCTGGTTTAGCATTGTGTTTTGGGTCCTAGTTATCGTGTTTTGTCCTTGTTTTCTTGCTGTTCGACACATATTCCACAATCTCTAAATAACATACCGATCCACCACGTTCATCAGTTTGACCTAGCTGGCCGCCTTGCGTGAACTCCCGCATCGCCTGCCATAGATTAGGTGACGAACCTTTGTGTTAGTCATCCTTGAATCATCACACACCACCCCATCAGTTGTTTTGCAAATTCCCGATCATTTTCATAACCGATTGCGAGTTCTGATCCCAAACCGAGTTGGAAACAACATCCAAAAATCGTAACTCGGACAACCTACCTTAAAACGACCATAACTTTCGCATACGAACTCAAAATTGGGCGATTTTTTTTTCAAATTCATCTACGCGAAATTTCGCATCTGATTTTCGGCAGCATAGCCTCGTTCGGCTAAATTAGATTGCCCAAATTCCCCTCGGAAGATAGGCTATTCGGCCACCGAAGTTTCATCACGAATTTTAAAGAATCTTCTTGATTTTCTATAGGCCGCATATTACATCCAATTGAGCTGCAAATTTGTGTGCTTCCTATCTTCATGCTCCTGAGTAAAGAAAAAATATCAAAAATATTACAAAAAAGAAAAAAATAGTGAAGAGCACACATATTAAAGCAATTGCCCTATACTACTTGTGTTGTGATTGTTGGTTATATCATTTTGCCTTCCTTTTGCCTTGCTACTTCCTTGTGTTGTGCTAGGCCCTAGAGCACTAGGCTGACTAGCAACAGTTTCCTACATTGAATACTTTTTCAACTTTGTTTACCTGTTATTGATTTTCTGCTTATTAGCCACCATATTGTGCCATCCAAGCTCCACCTTTCTCTTGAGCATAACATGTACCTTTGCAATCACCCGACGCTTCATTGGTTCATCTCACCGTCCACACCACCTGCTATGTCGGTAAGAACACTTGTAAGAGCGTGGTAAGACGCTTGAGCGAGAGAGATTGTTTTTCTTCCACCTTTCACATTGTCACTGTAGTTGATAGGGAAAACATATTTTTGTTGTCTTTTGTTTCCTACTAACAATGGCAGAAGAAGACAATGATGACGAATGTGTTCAACATGCTGAGTTACGTGATATGATGAAGACCATGACATATATGTTCGCCAAATACAACGCAGCAATGGAGGAGTCATTGGCGAACTTGACACGCCAACTTGATGACCTTGCTCTTCGGATGAATACTTTTGAGGCTCGGTTGCCTCTCGCTTGAAGACATGAAGACAATGCTTATGATGATATGGAAGATCACAACAATCAGCCAAGACTACCACTTTATCATCGAGGTATGGGAGGTAATTATGATCATAATAATTATAATCGTCCTCCTAATGATCCTTTTGCTAAAGTGAAATTTACTATATCCTCTTTTTCTGGTGCTTATGTCTGAGGCTTATCTTGATTGGGAGATGACAGTAGAGCAAAAATTTAATACCCATCTTGATCCTGAACAACATAGAGTTCGTCAAGACACTAGTGAGTTTAAGGACTTTGCTATCATATGGTGGAATGAACTTGTTAAAACTAGAACTGATCCTCCAACATGGGATAGATTAAAGGAAGCTATGCGTGTTCGATTTGTTCCTCCATCTTTTCAGCGGGACCTTCGCAAAACTTGCAACGCTTAGACTAAGATAACATGTCCGTAGAGGAGTATTATCAAGAGTTACAAAAGGGTATGCTGCGTTGTGGGGTAGTAGAGGACATGGATGATAAAATAGCTTGTTTTTATGGGGGGTTGAGGCATGAAATTCAGGACATTGTTGATTACAAGGAATTTGATACTGTTAGTAGATTGTTTCAGCTTGCTATGTTGGCAGAAAAAGAATTGCAGGGCCGACAACAACAACAACAACGCACGAGGAGCAACTTCACGCTGCATTCGACGTCTACACCATCCAAAACAGCACCATCTTCGACCCCTCGTGCAGCGACTACACCATCCAATGGCGGCCAACGAACTATACCTGCTGCTCAACCTTCTCGCATGCCAGAGGGCAGCAAGGAGACATGATTCAAGCCTTCGTCGTCCACTCCTTCTACGGGTTGTACTTTCGACATTAAGTGTCACCGCTGCCAAGAACTTGGTCATATGATGAGAGATTGCCCGAGCAAACGAGCATACATAGCACGCGAAGATGGCGGGTATGATAGTACTCTGGATGTTGAAGATGAATATTCTCTTTCTACTGACTTTACAGATCCAAATGACGAACACACCGAAGAAGGGTACTTGGTACAACGGTGACGGAGAACTGTAGGAGCATCATTGTGCAGTGTGCCTTGAGCTCCAAAGTGGAGACCGACGACAAGCTACAACGACACAACCTCTTCCACATGTTTCTCGTCGTCAAGGACTATCGTGTACACACTATAATTTATGGAGGTAGCTGCAATAACTTGGTGAACACGGACGTCATCAAGAAACTTGGTTTGACAACAAGAGCACACCCTCATCCATACCACATTCAATGGTTCAACAATAGCGATAAGGTTCGGGTAACACAAACAGCGAGAATACATTTTTCAATTGGTTCTTACCATGATTTTGCTGATTTTGATGTCGTTCCCATGAATGCTTGTTCTCTTTTATTGGGTCGTCCTTGGGAATTTGATACATATGCTATTTATCATGGTAGAACTAATAATTATACTCTCATGCATAAGGGAAAGAAAATCACTTTGCTCCCCATGACTCCTACTAAAATTTTGCATTTTGAGAAGAGTAAAATTCATGATGGCAAAGCGAAAAAACTAGAATCTGAAAATAGCAAGTCATTAAGTTAAATCACCATCGTTGCTCGCAACTAAATCTGACCTTGCCGATTTATTTGATACTAAGGGGATGTGCTATGCTTTAGTATGCAAAGAAGCCATGTTTTCACTTCATGAATTGTCTATTGCATTGCCCCCTGCTGTAGCTAACCTTTTGTAGGAGTTTGAGGATGTGTTTCTCTGCGAGATACCCCCTAGTTTACCACCGATGAGAGGCATTGAACACAAGATCGATTTGATTCCAGGAGCAAGTTTGACAAATCGTGCAGCATACAGGGCGAATCCAGAGGAAACTAAGGAAATTCCGCAAGAAGTCCAAGATCTTTTGGACCGCGGGTACATTCATGAAACCCTTAGCCCTTGTTCCGTTCCTGTTCTTTTTGTTCCTAAGAAAGATGGTAGTTGGCGCATGTGTGTTGATTGTCGAGCGATTAAAAACATCACCATTCGATATCATTATCCTATTCCTCGTTTAGATGACATGCTTGATGAATTGAGTGGTGCTATCATCTTCACAAAAATTGACTTGCGTAGTGGTTACCACCAAATTAGAATGGCACTAGGAGATGAATGGAAAACTACATTTATAACCAGGTTTAGACTTTATGAGTGGTTAGTCATGCCTTTTGGGTTAACTAATGCACCTATCACCTTTATGCAATTAATGAATGAGGTTTTACGTGCTTTCA
Source organism: Tuctoria greenei (assembly GCA_036927565.1). NCBI lineage: Eukaryota > Viridiplantae > Streptophyta > Magnoliopsida > Poales > Poaceae > Tuctoria > Tuctoria greenei. The sequence goes on along the minus strand of JAYESD010000007.1, from coordinate 117,599,032 downwards.
TTTGACAATTTGTGGTGGTTTACCTCGATGATATCCTCATTTACAGCAAGTCATATGATGAGCATCTTGATCATTTACATGCTGTTTTTACTATTTTGAGAGAGGCTTCTTTGTTTGGTAACCTCGAAAAGTGCATCTTTTGCACAAATTGAGTCTCGTTTCTTGGCTATGTCGTTTCCTCGCAGGGAATTGAGATGGATGAGGCAAAAATTGAAGCAATCACCAGCTGGCCAGCCCCATGAACCGTCATGCAGGTTTGTAGTTTTCTTGGTCTTGCAGGTTTTTATCGGCGTTTTGTGCGGGATTTCAGCACCATTGCAGCACCTCTGCATGAGCTAACAAAGAAGGGAGTGCCGTCTTGATTGATCGAACAGCAGCAACAAGCTTTTGATGCTCTCAAATCGAAGCTTACACAAGCACCATTGCTACAACTTCTTGATTTTGACAAGACCTTTGAGCTAGAATGTGATGCAAGCGGTATTGGTATTGGTATTGGAGGCGTTCTCATACATGGAGGTAAACCCGTTGCTTTCTTTAGTGAATAACTTCATGGTCCTTTTCTGAATTATTCCACTTATGATAAGGAATTGTATGCCTTAGTGCGACTATTACAAACTTGGCAACATTATGTTTGGTCTAAGGAGTTTGTCATACATTCCGATCATGAACCATTGAAGTATCTTAAGCTTCAAACCAATCTGAATAAACGATATGCTAAATGGATTGAGTTCATAGAGTCGTTTCCATACATCACTAAGCATAAGAAAGGGAAGGAAAATGTTATTGCCGATGCATTATCGAGGAGATATACCATGCTGTCCCAACTTGATCATAAAATCTTTGGTTTGGAAACAATAAAAGCATTATATCCTACTGATTTGGACTTCAAAGATGCTTTTGAAAATTGTAGAGAAGGAAGAACTTGGAATAAATATGTGCTACGAGAGGGTCTCCTCTATCGTGCTAACAAGCTATGTGTTCCAGCTAGCTCCGTTCGTCTATTACTTTTGCAGTAAGCACATGGAGGAGGTTTGATGAGACATTTTGGAGTGAACAAAACTGAAGATGTGCTGTCCACACACTTCTTTTGGCCAATGATGAGGCGTGATGTCGATTGCTACGTGTCATGATGCACTACTTGCAATAAAGCTAAGTCTCGCCTTAACCCACATGGTCTTTATATGCCTCTTCCTGTTCCTAGTGTACCTTGGGAGGATATTTCTACGGACATTGTTTTGGGATTGCCTAGGACTAAGGGTGGAGGGATAGTATTTTTGTAGTTGTTGATCGTTTCTCCAAAATGGCACATTTTATACCTTGTCATAAGAATGATAATTCCTCACACATTGCTAATTTATTTATGACAGAAATTGTTCGTTTACATGGTGTGCCAAATACCATTGTTTCTGATCGTGATGCAAAATTTTTAAGTCATTTTTGGAGAACTTTGTAGTATAAATTGGGAACCAAGATGCTGTTTTCAACTACATGTCACCCACAAACGGATGGACAAACTAAGGTAGTTAATCATACTTTATCCACTATGTTGCGCGCTGTCTTGAAAACAAATTTGAAGTTGAGGGAGGAGTGTTTACCACATATAGAATTTGCTTACAACAGATCCATTCACTCCATGACAAAGGTAAGTCCATTCCAGGTAGTGTATGGTTTCAATCCTTGTGCTCCTATTGATTTACTACCTTTGCCTCCTGAAACTATAAATTTGTATGCGACACAACGATCTGAATTCATTCTTAAGATGCATGAAATGATGAATGAGAAGTATAGGATTGCAGGTAGTAAAAGTAGAAAAGAAGTAAAACTTGAACCGGGTGATTTGATGTGGTTACATTTGAGAAAACAGCGATTCCCAGACTTGAGAAAATCTAAACTTATGCCACGAGCTGCTGGTCCTTTTAAGATTGTTGATAAGATTAATGATAATGCATATAAACTTGAATTGCCTCCTGATATTGGGGTTAGTCCTACGTTTAACATTTCAGATTTGCGACCTTACATGGGAGAAGAAGATGAACTTGAGTCGAGGACGACTCCAATTCAAGCGGGGGAGGATGATGAGGACATCACAACAGCGGAGACACACATTGAAATGCAAGGACCAATCACAAGAGCAAAGCACGGTTAATAAATCAGCAGGTGAATTCGCTCCTAACTTCTTTTGCATGTGAGTTTGAGAATAGATTGCTATGTGATTATTTAATTGTTATTAGGAATAACGGAGAAGATCAACAAGTGAAGGAAAGAGGCCTCATGGAGAACCAGCTGGGACGTCCACAAGTTGATGGAAGCAGTTTACAACTCGGACTCAAGTTCAACTTGGAGTCCAGGAGCAGTCCACCTTAAAACGGATGCCCAGGAGGCATACAGACTCTGTTTTTGACGTTATACATATGCACGGAAAGAGGAGAAGCTAAACATTCCAATGGTTCTGGTCCCTCCTCAAAATTCCTCTGTAGTCATTGGGAATCGTCGAAACAAGTGGAGTCCAGATTTCTGTCCGGTGCTGCGCCACCGAATCGGGCCTTTGGGCCTTGTATCCCGTAAGAGTCTATTAGGAATGCGTCTAATCATATTTTGGCCGAACCCTAGCCTTTAAATACTGCTGCCGCCGGTCATATTTGGTGGGTTTCACTTAGAATAACAATTTCACCGTTCTACGTTTGTGAGACCCCAACTTCTCAATTTCAAATCATGTCTTCTACGTTCTAGCTTGTGTTCTCGATTCACTTGCAGAGATTAGCCTTCTTGGTGAGGTCAAGCATGTGCCGCACGGTTGATAACCAACAGAGCAGTGGTGTAGTAATTGCAGGGGTATTCGAACTGCTCGAGTGCCACGGATCATCAACGTCGAGTTCTCCACTCTAATCGACTTACCTTTTGGAAGATCGGGCCTAAACCTACTCATCACGTGGTGTATCGCTCACCATCCGGTCAGCAATGGCAGCCACCGGCGCGGATGCAGCAGTTCCATGGTAGTTCTTTCAACGCACCAAGTTTCCAACCGCCATTTCCCAACAGCAGCTACAGCAGCAAAGGATGATCCCGTGTGCGTATCCACCTCCACCGCGTGCACCGGGATTCTGTCTGCAGCTTGGCGGGAACCCGACACAATACATGTGCTTCACATGTGGCCGTGTCATGCACTTTTCAAGGGACTGCCCTGAACAGTGACAAGGCAGCACGCAAGCGCCATATCGGGGTGCAGCTCAAACCCTCAACCAGCCAAAGAAACCAGCAGCAAAACCCGGCAACGTCGACCACCTAGCTATCGAAGACGTGCCGGAAGGCGAACTCATCTTTGCGGGTACGCTTTCTCTACTCAAAATCCCGTAGTCATATTATTTGACTCTGGTGCCACCCATAATTTCATTAGTCAATCATATGTCATCAAATACCAATTACCTATCATTCCCACAAAATGTCCATATTTGATTTGCTCTGCAGGTGGGAAAGTAGCAGCTGATAGGATGGTCTATAGAGCACCACTTCAGTTGGGTGGGAATCTGTATCTGACTTCTCTAATTATATTAGAGAGTCAGAAGTTTGTTGTTATATTAGGAATGTCGTGGCTACACCATCATGGTGCTGTTCTAGACATTGTTCCCCGTGTGGTCTATTTAAACTCTGCACTACATGAACCACACACTCTCATTCTAGACTACCTTATCCATGAAATTCCAGCCACATATAACACGGAAGTCACAAAGCTTGAAGACATTTGTGTGGTCCGTGAATATTCGGACGTGTTTCCCGACGACCTTCCGGGTATGCCACTGGATAGGGACATCGTGTTCAAGATTGAACTTATTCTGGGAACCACGCCTATTTCTCGAAGGCCATACAAAATGGCACCTAATGAGTTGGCCGAATCGAAGGAGCATTTGAAGGACCTTCTGGACAAAGGTCTCATACGCTCAAGTTCATCACCTTGGGGCTGTTCCGCATTATTTGTGAAGAAAAAGGACAAGACGTTACGTCTATGTGTGGACAATCGTCCGCTCAACGCCGTGACGATCAAGAATAAGTATCCACTACCACACATCGATATTTTATTCAATCAATTAGTGGGTTCTAAAGTATTCTCGAAGATGGATCTTCGGTCAGGATATCATAATATCAAAATCCAACCAGAGGATATATTGAAGACGGCATTCTCGACGAGATACGAGCTCTATGAATATCTCGTCATGTCGCTCAGACTTACCAATGCACTGGCTCATTTCATGTATTTGATGAATTCAGTGTTCATGCCGGAGTTGGACAAGTTTGTCATTGTGTTCATTGACAACATTCTGGTTTATTCAAAATCAGAGGAAGAACACGCAAAACACTTGCATATCGTGCTGCAACGATTGCGAGATCACAAGATTTATGCAAAATTCAGAAAGTGTGACTTTTGGATCAGCCAAGTACCATTTCTTGGTCACATTATTTCAGCGGAGGGCATCGCTGTTGATCCAAACAAAATTGAGCAAGTGCTGAAATGGAAGTCTCCAATGTTTGTACACGAAGTTTGCAGCTTTCTCAGATTAGTGGGATATTATTGGCGCTTCATTCCGAGCTTCTCAAAAATCGCTAAACCAATGACGGAGCTGCTGAAAAAGGGTACCAAATATAATTGGAGCAAGGCATGTGAGGATGCATTCCAAGCATTCGTGAAACATCTCACAACAGCCCCAGTGTTAGCTCAGCCGGATACGACCAAAACTTTCGATGTTTATTGTGATGCGTCTGGCATTGGTCTTGGCAGCGTGTTAATGCAAGAAGACCGTGTGATCGTGTATGGATCACGGCAGATCTTAAATCATGAGCAGCATTATCCCACTCATGAACTTGAGCTCGCTGCCGTGGTACTCGCTTTGAAAATGTGGAGGCATTATTTACTCGGAAATTTAGTGAACCTCTACACCAATCACAGGAGTCTGAAATATATCTTGACTCAGAAGGAACTGAATATGCGACAGCGAAGATGGTTGGAACTGATCTAATATTATGATATTGAAATTCATTACCATCTTAGCAAGGCAAATTTAGTTGCCGACGCACTGAGCCGCAAGTCTCACGTCAATAATCTATCCATCACTCCGATGGAAGAGGACGAGCCGAGTTTATAATGGGTTCCATATGGAGCTTTATATAATATTTCTCTCATCCCTACTATACGAGAGGAGATAATGGATGCTCGAAAGAAAGATGTGGGTATGTCGCACATTCAGAGGAGAATGGAGAATGGGGAAATGAAGTGTTTCCCGAGTGATGAACATGGTACTCTATGGTTCAAAAACCGTATCGTAGTACCCCGTGACATTACACTTCGGAAGAAAATCTTGGAGGAAGCTCATTTGTCCATGTATTCTATTTATCCGGGCAGCAACAAGATGTATCAAGATTTGAAGAACAGATTTGGGTGGACACGGATGAAAAGAGAGATTACAAAGTATGTATCCGAGTGTGATACATGTCGACGGGTGAAAGCCGACCACATGAGGAAAGCCGGACAGCTGCAACTTGAAAATTCCGGCATGGAAATGGGAGGACATTAGTATGGATTTCATTGTCGGATTACCTCTCACACTCCACAAGGATGATTCGATTTGTGTGATAGTCGATCGACCTCTGCAGAGTTATATATTGCAAGAATCATGTGCTTGCATGGAGTTCCCCGGACGATTATCTCAAATTGCGGTGGGCTGTTCATTGCTCGTTTCTGGGAGCAGATGCATGCGTCATTGGGGACGAAACTGATCCGAAGCTCCTCATATCACTCGCAGACATATGGTCAAACTGAGCGGGTGAATCAGGTTCTGGAAGATATGCTACGCGCTTGTGCCATCCACCACGGTAAAAAATGGGATGATCATTTACCATTGGCGGAGTTCTCATATAACAATGGCTATCAAGCTAGCATCAAGATGGCACCGTATGAAGCTCTCTACGGCCGGAAATGTCGCACACCACTAAATTGGTGTGAATCCGGCAAGCGAGTGATATATGGTATTTATCTTGTAAATGAAGCCGAAGAACGAGTACGAGTGATCCAAGCCAATCTCAAGGCTGCTCAATCTCATCAGAAAAGCTATGCGGATAAAAGACATCGACCTCTCCACTTCAACATCGGGGACCACGTTTATCTCCGTGTCTCTCCGATGAAAGGGATTTATCATTTCGGAGTGAAGGGAAAACTTGCTCCACAATTCATTGGTCTGTTCGCCGTCATTAAAAAATGCAGCCCCGTGGCCTATCGCTTGGAGTTACCGGCATCGCTTGCTGGTGTTCATAATGTATTCCACATTTCTCAGCTGCGGAAGTGCCTTGAATCCCTAGTTGAAACCTGCACCGAAGATATTGAAGCTCATAAACCGGATCTCACTTATTTGGAGCATCCAATCCGGATAATCGATGAAAAGACTCGCACCACAAGAAACCGGACTTACTTCTACAAAGTCTCGTGGAGAAACCATACCGCTGAGGAAGCGACGTGGGAAAGCGAGGACTATACCCGCTCAAACTATCCGGATTTATTATCAGCTCATATCCAGTAATCTTTTTACCTTCGTCTCTTTTATTTGTAATCTTGGGACGAGATTCTTTTAAGGGGGGAGGAATGTAAAACCCCTAAATTCAAAGTACAAAGTTCATATAGGACAATTTAAAAGTTGAATGGGAAAAGAAAAGAAATCAAAATGGTAACTGAAAAAAATCAAACCCATTTAAACTATAATGAAGGGAATCAAATAATAAAAACTCGCACCTTTTCAAACATTGCCAAAATAAAATTTTGAGTTCACTATTAGCTTCCAAATATTCCAAATAGCACCCCTGCAAATTTTCATAATATTTGGAGGACTATTTCTATTTAATTCAATGGGTACACTGAATTCAATTCAAATTCAAATTTGAATTTTACCAGAAACTTGTCCAAATTTGAAATCCAATTCAAGAATATGAGTCTACACATTTGAATTGGCCTCTTCGCAAAAATCTAGCATTTTCGGACAAGTATTGGTGGGTGAATTGAAGGAACAGAGAAGGATTAGGATGAAAGGGGCAGTGGGGCCCATTAGTCAGTGAAACACAACCGTAAGTGCTCTGTTTCACAGCTATCCCCACCGTTCAATGCTGGGAGGGCGCGCCACCACGACAAAGACATGCAGAGGCAAGCAGCTGCATGGCTAGGTGACTCCTCCACCTTCTTAAGGCCTTGTGGCGCCTCACCGACGAGTACCTCACCCTCTGTCTCACAAAAAACAAAATCTCGTCACCATTTTTGCCGCCTCCTTTTCCTCCCCAGTGAGCACCTTGGTCTTGCCTCGTTTCTCTTGCATGCACACGGCAAAGATGGCGCCAAGGCTATGCTCTATCATCTAAACCAATTGGCTCATCGTTTTGCTCATTGTTTTGCCCGTAGTTTGAAGTTCTGCGGACGCCATCGTTGAGCCGCCGTGGACATCACCTCTGTCCACCGTGAAGCCGACAAACTAGGCTGTTGCAAGCCTCAACTTCAACAAAAGAAAGGAGCGCCGGGACACCACGGTTCTCACGGTGAAAACCGCAAACCTTTTCCTCCATTATCGAGTGAGTCTTCTTCATTTTTGTCTCGGCTCAGGTTTACACTTCAAGCTAGGTCATCGATGCGATTCTGTTTCTATGCATGATTATAGTTTAATCCAGTTGCGAGATAGCTTCTATACATCTGGGCGCATCATATAGATCAAGTTCCGATGAGAATAATCTACCACAGTTTGAGTATTTCGAGTTCCTCATCGGCGTTGAAAAGCACCACTGCTCGCCGTCGAAATTGCGTTTGCCGACCGTTATGCTGTGTGTGTACCTTTTTTTCACCTTCCACATGCTCCCAGGAACATTCCCAGCCTTTCCCGGAGTTAATTGCGCCATTTTTGAGCGATTCCGACCATCGCCGAAACTTTGGATCCGCTGCCGCCGTCGTAATCTCATCACCGGCTGTTGCCGACTCGTCTGGACCTCACTAGCGTGTTGCGTGTCCAATTTTAGGTCTAGCCGGCCATAGTCGAGCCGAGTGGAGGTCGACGCAACAATCACTGGAAGGATTCTGGTTTATCGCAACGAAAAAAATTCGTCGCAATAGGTTGTTTTTCGTCACAATAGGTCGCTGTTGCAACGAAAAAGAGCGTGGCGATAGTTTTTATGAATCGTCGTAATAATTTCCGTGGTGATAGGTTATTGCAACGCCCTGACATCCGTGATGAATAGTATGGTATTGCAACGATTTTACATGGATGGCAAATAGGACGCTATTGCAATGTTTTCATGTATTGTGATGATTTAATGTATCACAATGAATTGTATAGTATTGCAACAGGTTCACGATCGTGGCAAATAGTACAGTATTACAATGATTTCATATTCCTGGCAAATAGTATGATGTTACAACAATTTAGCGTATTGCGACGGTTTAACGTATTGCAACAAATAGCATGGTATTGCAACGATTTCACATTCGTGGTAATTGTATGTGGTTGCAACAATTTCACAGGCGTGGCAATAGTACGGTATTGTAATGACTTCACATTCGTGGCAAATAGTATGTTATTGCAACGGTTTAGCGTATTGCGACGATTTAACGTATTGCAACGAATAGCATTGTACTCCAACAATTTCACGTTCGTGGTAATAGTATGTGATTGCAACGATTTTCACATTTGTGGCAAATACTACAGTGTTGCAACGATTTTCACAGCCGTGGCAAATAGTAACATATTGCAACGAATTATGGTGCAGCGACGATTTACCATATTGCAACGAATATCTCGGTATTGCAACGATTTCACATTAGTGGCAAATAGTATGGTACTGCAACGATGTCACAGCCGTGGCAAATAGTATGTTAGTGCGACGGTTTAACGTCTGTGGCAAATAGTAGGTTATTGCAATGATTCAACAAACGTGGCGAATGGTACCGTATTGCAATGATTTCAGATCCGTGGGAACTAGTCTGGTACTGCAACAATTTCGTGTCCGTGGCGAATAGTTTGGTATTGCAACAAGTCCACAAACGTGGTGAATAGTACCGTATAGCAACAATTTCAGATCCATGGGAACTAGTATGGTACCGCAACGATTTCGCATCCGTGGCGAATAGTTTGGTATTGCAACGATTTCTTATCTGTGGCAATAGTGTTTTAATGCAACGTTTTTTGAGTCATTGCCAAATGTTTATACTGCAACGTTTTATCATTCTATTGCCACATTTTATCATCCGTATTGGCAATAGCTTCCTATTGCAACAATTTATCATTCGTGACAAGAAATTCGTAATGCCACATTTTATAATTAGCGGCAGTAGAACCCGAATGCACCAGGTTTGAAAATTAGTTGCAACGGAATCATGAGTTTAACAATAAACATCCATCAATTGATATTATAACACGCATAACAACACTCAAGGATTACTAAAGCGATGTGTTTGCATGCTAAGAGTTTTCCTAAGCTGACCGGGACTAATTGTTGGAGCAGGTGACTTTTGGTGGTTCCTTTGTTGGACCTTTTGTGGAGTGGTCTCCATCATCATTTTGTGCATTTCAGCCATTGAGGCGCGCATGTCCTGCATTTCCTTGGCTGCCTGTTCACGATCAGCTGCTATCTGACCTTGTAAGTTTTGGACTTGAATGTTTAACTCTTCATTTTTCTGGTTTATGCAGTCCATCTGGGTGTTTAAGCTATCATTTCTTCCTTCCAACTCCTGCACTATTTGATTGAGACCTGCATTTCTATCTTCTAAGTTTTGAACTTGGTCGTTGAGGTGTTCAGACATTTGCATATGCATACGTTCATGTTCGGGGCCAGTTGGGTTAGCCATATAACCACGCCCCCGAATCTGTGATCCTGCACAACCAATTGAGGGTCTATAACAATGTTGGAAGTTGTGGTTTCTCTCCTCATTTGGAATTGGGCCTCCCTGCTCAGCTTCCATGTTGTCCACTTGGGCACATGCCTGGATCTATATACAAGTCATAGGTAATTTGCAAATATTTATTTAACTGGGGATTGTTTGAAGTGTTACTCACATGTACAGCTTCTGCCAGCTTGTTTGCCTAGTTACCGTTCTCCAAAAAATGGCTTGCCTCCCACAATTGTATGTCATTGGGTTCTTCTCCGGTCTCTGGGTCTCGCTACATAAAATACAAGTAAACTTCAACATGTCGGTATACATATTGTTTGCAGCGCAAAGTAAAAGCGTAATTTATTTTTCATACCTTCTCGTAACTAAGTTGGGCGTAGAATTTGGAGCCAAGCAAGTGACTCACCTTTTGTCTTCTTCGATTTTGAGAATTGGTCCTGCTTATTGACTGCAATAATTTTAAGAATTAATTCCATGAATGAAAGTAAATGAAATATTTTTTGTATGATGCAAAGCTATTAAAAAGTTAGCTGACCTTGAATCACTCAGACCCAAAATATTCTATTAGGTGCAACCACTCGGGCGCCATTACATCAGCAGGCTTGTTTCGTATACGTTCTTCATCGGTAGAATAACTCTTATAGGTGGCATGCAAAGTCGAGGGACACCACTTGTAGCACTCACCAGCAATTTTCAAAATTTTTCTTGCGCTCTCCGGTGTGTCCTCCATGTCCCAGGAATCCTGTACATTGTATAACAAGTTGCTGTAAACGTACAGGATGGAGATTGCAAGAAAAAAATACTTGTGTGGGGGTGTGACAACACTAACTAGAATGTCTCGTACTATATCTCTCTTGTTACTATGGCCAACCTCTGCCCACTTCCTTTCACCGTTGAGGGATGCATGTCTTTTTGTAAACATAACCACATCATCGACAAAGTGCCGCTGATTATACCGACCGCAGCACCCAACCTAGCGGAGAACTAAATTGGTAGCTTCACATGCTCCGTTCTACTAACTTGGGATGCATAGCATATTCTGGCAACCTTAAGTCCTTTAGCCACACTTGTTCCTAGCTTCCTTCCTTCTGTTACATTGATTCAAATTATAAACGATTAAAGCAAATTACCGCCTGAACAAGTTTAGTATCATGTACAAATAGTGTGAAAAGAAGAAAAGTCTGATGTTCATACCATCTTCAGGACCAGTGCGGCAAATACGAGCGTGGGACGACCGCGTCATCCCAGCACCATTTTGTTTTGTAGTACTCCCTCCTGGTTTATATTAATTGTCATATCAGACAAACAAATGAATTAAAGATGAACTACTAGTTAGGACTGTCTGAACGACAACTATTTTGATGGGGGGGTTACATTATTGACATTTTTGTTGCTGTTCATACCCTAAAATGAGCCATCAGGTACACATGTCAGTGTTCGTACGCACTCGTAGTACTGCAGAGGATTTTCAGTCCATGAGCGATGCAGGCAAGACTGTGAGGGGGCATGCAGCTGGCAACGCTAGACTAGACAAAGATAAGGTTCGCCGGTTCGGTCTGACTGACATCAGCCAGAGCGCATCTCGAAGAGAATTATTAGTTGTAGGGCAAGTAATGAACGCCAGCAGTAGCAGGTGGCGAATGCAAGATAGATAAGGAAGGCAGCATGCGGGATTGAAATCCTCCGTTGTACTGCACCTGCATTAGCTGCCACTGACATGTGGGCCCATGATACATCGGGTCCACTTGTCAGTGGCGGCTACTGTAGGTGCATTACTGCATAGTGCCAACTTGCGACGATCAACAAAGCGAGGGTTCGGTCTCACCGAAACTCTCGAGGAGGATTGGTGGCAGGGCGAGTAATGGCCAAGGATTTGCGGGTGGCGGGGTAATCATGGCACGTGAAGGATGGGACGTGGCGATGGGCGAGGGAGACGCATCGGGGAGGACACTGAAGTGACCAGCAGCAGGGCGTGGGCGCTGGTGCCAGCCGGAGTGGCCGACGACGAGAGAGCACAACGTGGAGGCATAAAAAAATCACGCCATCACACAGGCTGATGAACTGTTAACTATAAAGACTAAGTACTAAGAAAGTAGAATCGCAAGGCATGCTAAAACAATTAGTAGAGCCTAGGAAAGAATGCAAATGACCATGATACACCCATCATCAATACATCTAAAGGACATAATGTACTCTCTCAAAATGCTCCAAATTCAATGTCAAAGGAGTAAAAAACTAACATGCTATGCCAAAACAAATGGCACGGTTGAGAGGCAGGTAGTAATGTGATGTGATATGGGTAGTTGGAAGCTACCGAGGATAGAGTTGGAGTGGGACATTTTTTAAGCTCCAAAAGTAAAGTTACGCTGGGGCGGAAGGAGTATTTCTGGTTTGTATATCTATACCTGCTATTGGTTCATGCAACATAGTACCAGGGAGTGAAGAACCTCAGGGTTCCTGAACATCATGTGCTGTAATATTCTCTGTGTACCATGCAAACGATTTAATGTTGTCTAAATTTGTTTAATTTTGATAGTAAACACATTTATAGTTATACCAGGTGATTGTTGGCCACCATGAATGCTTGTAGACGACATCACGGTTTGATGCCTTGTTCCTAATGTAAAGAGCATTGTAAGTAGTCATTCCAAATAACAGTGATAACGTCAGATTACATGACTGACGTAGATTTTGGATCGGACGGTGTGCTCTCTATAAACTGCAGTGTTTGTTACTAATGGAGGAATTAGAAAAGAAGAATAGAAAAAACGTATGATCCGAGAAAGCCACAAGAAAGAAAAAAGTGTAAAAACCATGGGAACTAAAAATCTTAGGAATACAAATTTGTAACACGAGAATGAGAGTACAACATTTGGAGTGGTTGATCAGATAACCCGTGTGTCATTTACTTCTAAATCCAGAAATTACATACTACTACCTCTGGTTTTTAGTATTTGTCGTTCTTGGCCACGAATTGAACTAGAAATACACTACCGTAATAAGCTGTCGGAGCAACATTTATTTAGGGACAGATGTAGTATATGCTATATATATATATATATATATATATATATATATATATATATATATATATATGTATGTATGTATATATATATATAAATTCGTGAAACGGAAGACCACATTTCTTCTCTGTTAATTTATTTAATCTTCGTATATCAGGATGCATCGTGTATAACTTAACTAGCCCAAAACTGCATGGATCGTGTAGAACCATGCCAATATAGCTCTATAAAAAGACGAAATGGATCGTGTAGTTTACCTAGCACAAAACTAGAGCCGGGATGTGATGTCGCACGGAGGTGTCGGTGACAAAGAGGTTTGGTAGAGCCCGTCAAGCTTGGTCGTCCGGCGTTGTACCCAATAGTCAACACCACCAAGAGCATCGATGCGTCACTGCGAGATCCATGGGGGGAAATTGTAAAAACCATGGGAAATGAAAACACAGTAATTTCTTAGGAATACAAGTATGGAACACAGAACAGAGAGGCAACACATTTGGAGTACTGCAAGATCAACAGAAGGGCGAGGCAGCGGTGTGTCGGGAGCGGAGGCTAGTGTTTCCATTTATACTCATTGTGGCTGAAATAGGGTTACAATAATAGGCAGGACTGAAATTGGAGGCGCAGGTAGTGAAAATTGAATTGTCAAAATTTCAAATGGGGCACGCCAAGTAGAACGATAAAATTTTCGCGAGAGTGGAGAATTCGACGCAAGTCGTGCCCTTGTGCCTGCATACAATCATGATTAATTACATCTCATGTCGCGTCGATTCCTGCACATGGTGCGTGTAGCTAGAGCGGTAGACTTCGTCTTGGGACAACTTGCTCGCTTCTTAATTCATCTTTGTTGTCATGCATGGAGATCAAAATCTAAAAGCAATCATCTGCTAGCCAGTGGGACATTCTAAAAAAATACGAAAAAAATATGAATCGCCAAATGTATATGTGTAATGCAAACGATATGCAAATACAACCAAATCGACAAAAGGACGATGGTAAACAATCAGCATTTTGTAACATTAATCACAATGAAATGATAACATGTAGTATATACTACTACATACTAAAAATACATTTTCCCAGGCGCCAACTACAAATGAAAAAAATTGAGTGAAAGAACACAAAAGAGGAGAAACGTAGCCTCAACCAGGATCTCAATGGAGTTTCAACCAAGAGTCGTCGATTGTCGCAACACAACAAATTCATGGCTAGACATTGAACAACAGTTATCTCGCACCTTTTTCAGAAAGGAGTTGTTTTTTGATACAACATAGGATGCATTGTTCATGAACAAAAATTACATTTATCATTAAAATAGAAACAACACATATATTACAAACAAGAACTATGAAAGCACATAGAAAACAAGAAAAAGAAAAACTACAAATACTACTCTACTCGGAGTCGGAGGAGATCTCCTCCACCTCCTTCTCTTCCGCTGTCGCCTCCTCCTCCGCCGCTGTTTCCGCCGCCGCCTCCTCCGCCGTTGCCGCCGCCTCCTCCGCTGCCGCTGCTACTACCGCCTCGTCCGGCAATAGAGTACGAAGCTTTTGGGCGACGGTCCTCAGACGATGCTGGCGGCCCTCCACCCCAGCCACCTCCCCGATTGTCTCATAGAGGACGTTGAGACGACAGGACGCAAACCCTAACCCGAAGCAGTAGTGGCCAGCGGTGTCCATGCTGGTGCAGACGTGAAGTTTCCCAAGACCCTGACGGTCACACGAGCGAGATGTATCGGAAAATACATCGCGCGCAAATTTGTCAAGCTTTTTTGCGTTCCCAGTGGTGGCGAAAAGGTCCTCGGTGGCCTCCTTCAGGCACCGATCGAGTTCATCGAAGCGGTGTTCGAAGAGGCGAACAGTCTCCTGAACCCAAACGGGATGAGGAGGTGCGGGTGCCACGGGTGGAGAAGGGGACGGAGGTGGTGCGGCCGCAGCCTCCAGTTCCACCGGCATTGGCTGCGACGGAAACGGAGAAGAAGGAGGTCCAGAGGACGTCGACGGCCTGGAACGCTTCGGTGCGGGGCTACCCATTTGTGCGGCGACGGAGGTGCAGAGAAAGAGCGAGAGGTGGTCGGCGATGGTGCGGCGGTGAAGGAAGAGAAGTTTGGAGGCTACGATCGATGGAGATGGAGTGGTGCGGCGGAGACGCAAGAGGACGGGTGTGCCTTTATAGCGGGTCCTCGTCTAAGACCATCCGCACCAGTGTACGCTAAAGCATACTCTATACATTATTCTCCTTCAGCTTTTACAGTACGTACTCTAAATTACACTGCGAAATAGTGTATCCAGTATGCTTTACAGTACGCCACTACGGATGGTCTAAGCGCGCGAGTGGAGATGATCAAACGCTTCGAAAATTGCGCTTTTGAATTAATCCAAACCGCGGTTGGCTTCCTCTAAGATGTCGCAACGGCTCGACGCGTCCCATCTCCATTTCACAGGCAATATTTTAATTTGACATGCAAAGGGTCCAGGGTATGCAGTGGACCACCAAGCATACTTTGTAGGTCCGTCCGGCGGTGTTTCAGTTTTTCAGTTCCAGTTTTTAATTTTGACACGCAAATGGCCCACCAGCCCAAGGTATATGCAATGTTCCTGTTTTTTCAGTTTGTCACACAAAAGACCTCGATCATGTTTCATGACGTTACATGTTTTTTCTTATTTTTTGAAAGATCGTCATATATATATATATATATATATATATATATATATATATATATATATATATATATATATATATCACAAACTCTCGTTCATGTTTTCTCAGTTTGACATACAAAAGACCTCGATCATGCATGTTTGATGACGTTAGGTGTTTTCTAATTTTGTTGAACGATCGTCATTTTTGAGACTCCTTGATCAGGTTTGGGGTGTAGCAAGCATGCATGGACAAGTAACATATGCACTTGAAAACCTCGCGACGATCATGTTTGATGACTACATTATTATGTGTTTTCTCTGTTTGTAGTTGAAACATCATCATATATAGTTTAAGGCTCATTGATCATGTTTGGGGCGTGACAACTAACATGTTACATATATATAGTTTTCTCTTTTTTGTTGAAAGATCGACATATATATATATATATATATATATATATATATATATATATATATATATATATATATATATATATATATATATATATATATATATATATATATAGTTTGGCTCGTTGATCATATGTTTGGGGTGTAGGATAGTATGCATGGACAACTATAACATGCATGTGAGAGAGACGTCGATGATCATATGTACTTCCCCCATCTCCATGAACTTGTCGCTTTGTCGTAGTTCATTTTTTAACTACAAAGCCGCTTCAGAAGAGAGCTTGTTTATTGGCTCATGGACAAGGAAAATTCTTTGTACGTAGTACAGAAAGTATAAGTTGGTCAACGTTGTCATTCGTACGCGAAGGATGCGGCCAGGTAGTTGCTCTTGCAGGTGTATGCTAATTACGTGAGTGTTTGGTCGGGTTATGTGGTTAGTCCACGATGCAACCTAAACCTGGTGTTGAGGCCGTGTATTTGTCAGTTGTGCGTACACTCTGGTGACATGTGACAAAGTGCTCAGTCATCAATTGCGTTTGGTTTGACATCGAAGTTGGATTGGAGATAGATCATCCATTTCTTTATGTCTTGGATCATCCAAATTAACATTTCGTTGGATGGACTGGACGATTTAATTTTTTGTTGGTAGGTCGGATGAAACTTGATTGGATTATTGAATCGTCTAAGTTGATAATTTCATAATATTAATTGTTTATATACTAATTATCATATTACTAGCAAATATTAATGTTAATACCATAATTGTAATTATTAATCAACAATAAACAAGGTAACTATCACTAATTACATTACTAAGAAGCAATATTAGATAAGCTGGATGGACTCACATCCAACCAAATATCCTGGACCATCTCATCAAGCATCTATGAGGAATATTTTATATTCCTAAAACCTAGATCACCCGTCTGACCGCGAAGCAAATAACACATGACTGAACCATCCAATTAATCCATGTCAATTCAATCCAAGACAAGCAACCAAACACAGATCTTTTTGGCCGTGTCATACGTGCTCGTGCGCATGATGATGGATCGTGAACTCCGAGCACCGAGTTATTCGGATCGCTGAGCAAAGTTTGGACGTGGAGTTTGTGTGCCTCTGCGCGCTAAAAGATTCGGTGCGTTCGCGTACATGGCAATCATCAAGGCAGGGTGGTACAGTCATGGGAACCATGCAGTGCGCTCTGGGCTGTTAGATTTGGAGCATGAACGTACATGGCAACCATCTGAGTAGGTTCGCACAGAGACGGCTGTGCAGAAGGGCCGCAGAGAATTCGATTACCACACCAAGGGGTTTAGAGATAAGACCATCTGATTCGCAGGCCAGTAATGGTGTTTGGGAACACGGTATTTTTGGAGTTTTAGAGCAATTAGCAATACCGTAGTCTTTGAGATTACTATGGTATTTTTTACAGAATGGTGTTTGTCAACCAAACAGTCCTAAGTATTGCAAAATCATTGTATTACAAAACTGTGTTATTGAAATACTTTGATATTGCCATGTCAATTTTTAAAACTGTGGTTTCCAAAACTTTAGTATTGAAAAACTGTGCTCCCAAACACAGCCTAAAGCTTTACCGTGAACCATTGCGGATGGTCTTAAAGGCAGGCACTGGTCTGGGCCTAGGCGGGCGGAAATAAATTTTCCGCAGCCCTGCCGCACAATGTCGCGCGTGCGCCCCCGCCCCGCTCGCCGTCCGACGGAAATCCCACTGAGATCCTTCGCTTCGCGTTGGGTTTGTTGTCTGAACACTGAAGGATGGAAATCTCGCGTGTCCCGCTCGCACAATTATGCGATTTTGATCGGACGGCGTGCGAGGTGGGGCGCATGTGCGATGCTGTGCAGTAGGGTCGCAGAAGGGCGGGAGGGGCTACTGCCTTGGGCCGAGCCGGTGGGTGGGGTTGGGGGGGGGGGCAGGCACGATGATAGCTTGGTAAAGAGAAAATAAATAAAATTAATTAGTGTGTAGCTTTTTATTTTTGTAATTTTTTGAAATATAAGTCTACTACGTACGTGCTACTAATGTGTTTAATACTCCCTCCTTATCTTTTTAATTGTTGTTCAGATAGCAAGTTCTAGTTCATATATAGGTCAATGCTTTGTCCAAAACGTCAAATAAAAGAATAAGGAGGGAGTTTATTAGATACAGTACAATATTACTAATTTGTTAATTTTCCATATGCGATGTTTTTCGATAAAAGGAGGAGTTTTTCGTTAGTGCATGTACTGTAGGACACATTGTTCATGAACATAAAATAAAAGACATTTTTCATTAACATAAAAACAACACATATATTACAAACAAGAAAAAACACATAGAAAACAAAATAAAAACTACTACTAATCCTACTTTACTCGGATGAGGACTTGTCCACCTCCTCCGCTGCCGCCTCCGCATCCGCCGCCGGCGCCTCCGTCGAGACCGTCGGCGGTGCATCCTCCAACACCAGATCGAACTTCTTCCAACTGATGGCGTTCACGAGTTGCTCGTGAAACTCCAGCCCGGCCTCCTCACCGATCGTCTCATAGAGGCAGTCGAGACGAGTAGCAACAAAGCCTAACCCGAAGATATAGTGGCCGGCAGAGTCCATGCTTGTGTGGTGGGGAAGGATACCAAGTCCCAGTCGGCGATAGGAGTGAGATGTATTGTGAAATACATCTTGCGCCATTTTGTCAAGCGCTTTTGCTTGCACGTCGGCGGCGAACAGGCTGACGGTGACCTCCTTAAGCTTGCCGTCGAGGTTGTCGATGCTTTCCTCGATGAGGCGGACAGTCTCATGATAGTCGGACGGAAGAGGTGCGGGCGCCCCGGGCGGTGACAGGAGTGGAGGAGGTGCGGGTGCCGCCTCCAGTTCCACCGGCGTTGGCGACGATGGAAACGGAGAAGTAGGTTCGGAGGACGTCGATGACCTGGAGTGCTTCGGTGCAGGGCTACCCATTTGTGCGGCGACGGAGGTGCTAACAAAGAGAGAGGTGGTCGACGGTGGCGCTGAGGAGAAGCAAGAGGATAAGTTTGTAGGCTAAAATCGATCGAGACGTGTGGCGGAGAAGAAGAGGACGGTGTTCCTTTATAGTGGGTCATCGTCTAAGCGCGTGAGTGAAGATGATCGGACGCTTCAAAAATTGTGCTTTTGAATCGACAGTCAAAGTTACTCTAGACCGCGGTTCACCTCCTCTCGGTTATCGCAACAGCTCAACATGTCCCATTAGGCAGCTTTTTAATTTGACACACAAAAGTGCAGAGATTGACGTGAACGCGTGTGGCAATCGACCGAGAGTTCATATCTTTTTTCATTAAGGATCCGACCATTGCCGACCGAGAGTCCATATTGAACTAATAGTTGTCGTGATCATGCATGGATGATGGTGGACATGAATGTAATGCATGTGAAAGAGACTCGCGATCAAGCATGTTTGGTCACGTGTTGAGGATTTTTGTGCCCCCTTGTTGAGGAACATATTAATCTGATGACGTTGAGGATCGGATGTGGTGTACGTTTTTTCACAAGTGTGTTCATTTGTTCTTAAAATCAGAACACGTAGCGGCTAGCGCCTACGCTTGTCGTTTCTTCAAAAGATGAGTACAACAATACATAATGGCAGCATGCGATCCATTAATTTAATGAACCACGTACATACATAGTGAGAGTTGTGTGCTTATTATACGATGGGAGTACACATTCTATCCTCGTACGGTCGAGGAAACATCCTTGTGTCAAATTTGTTATCTCCATTGATGACATGATAATATTCTTCATTAGTGTGGTAGTTAAACTGCCATATAGGTTGAAAGCATACACACATGCATGGTAGAGAATATGATAAATATTGTAATATATATACATGGTAGGAAATATTATTATATTCTTGGAATACATGTTTGGGACGTAGCATGCATATGTACGTCTAACATCCATGTGAAAGACCTCGATCATGTTTGCTGACGTTACGTGTTCTCTTTTTGGTTGAGAGATCATCATGTTTGAGGCACGTTGATCATGTTTGGGGCATAGCATGCATGGACAACTAACATGCATGTAGAAGACCTCGATGCATGTGAAATAACATGCATGTTTTTTAAAGAAAGATATAGTGTTTCCTCAAGAAAAAATAATTTTATGAGAGATTGGGCGCACAAGCACAAAAGCTAGAACTTGAGCGATGCACCTACAAATTTCATATGCCGGGATGATCGACGGCAGCCAATCCGCAAACTCGATGGTAAGATCAGTAGTCACTGGAGAGCAGCTTGCGGCCAACCTCGAAGGAGACAAAGGCGTAGATGCATGCATAGCTGATCTGCTCGCCGGAGAGATTGTACGCGTCCCAATTGCTCGTCCCCACCTCGTAAGGCTTCTCCATGTCGGCGCCCATCACGGCGCTCGCGATGTCCTTCAGCCCCGCGCGGCAGAGGCTCGGGCGATCCATATCCTCCGCTGCGAGCTCGGCCAGGTCCATCATTTTGGCCACCTTTAGATGCCAGTCCTTCCAAAGTCTATCGACATCACCCTGCATGCCGACACTGACGAAGTGGTAGTCAGAATCGCCAAGGAAATCTTCCAGCTCGTCGGGGAAGTAGTCAGCGTGGATGACCTAGAAGATGAGGCAGCGGCGGCCGACGCAGAGCTGCAGAAGGTCGACGGGGTTCTGGTCGGCGGAGTAGCTGGGACGCCACTCGACGTCGAGCCCGACGACGAGCTTGTGAAGGCGCCGACGGTGGACGAAGAGGACCTCGTCGAGCCAGTCCTCCACGGCCTCGCCGGAGGACGTCATGGTGGTGGTTATCATGTCTTCCTCGAACGTCACATTGCACATCTGAGTCCCCGCCATTGGGTCTCTCTCCTTGTCGTCCCTACGGTTGCCGTCTGCAATGGCACGGCGCAACTTCTCTCTTGTGCAAAACCTTCGTTTACACCTTTAGTTTGGATTTTAATTGGAAACGGGTTTGGATATATAACTGATGCAGTTACAATATGAGCAGAGGAGTTTCTGAATTTGATGGGCCCAAACCCAGAGTAAAGAGAGTAATGAAGATTTTTGAATCTGATATATTCTTTCTAATTTTTAATTCTTATCGTTATGACCACAAGTTGCATTGTCTCAACCTAACACCACGTACAACAACAATAACATTTCTTAGGAGCCCACCCACTCGGTATGTCGAGTGGGCCACGGGATACCCTGGGTCTAGTCACCTGAGAGTAGCTAGTAAGAATACATGCTGGAGAGATCAGCCAAATCGGGAACTGGCCAATGAAGATTGATGTCAGCAGTGTCACAGTTCATGTATCGAAATGCATGCCATCCATTTTCTTCTTCTCCTTTTTCTTATAAGTTTGTATTATTTTTCCACCAATATTCTAACCCTCCTTTATTTAAAGTTGTACGGTTGGATCAGGATAGTGGCCGACGTGAGGCGAGAGCTGTGTGTGCAACACCAGGCGGAACATCGTGGAGAGATGTTGCTCCCCCTGTTGAATTTGATGATGTTGAGGATCGGATGTGGCGTATGTGTTTTCACAAGTGTGTTCATTTGTTACTAAGAGCGTCTAGCGGCTACGGCTGTCGTTTCTTCGAAAGGAGGAGTACAACATGGTTGGAAATTATATTGTATTGTACTGTGCAAGGCATGCAATTATATTGTATAGTACGGCCACACTGATACACCAAGTTGTAAAGATCAACAACAAAAGACTCAATCTAACACACTAGTGAAAGTAAAACACCCGATACATTTTATGAAACACTTGTGAAAGTAAAATACCCGATACATTTTTTATTATGGAAGTCTATAACTAAGACTCAATCCAAATCGGGCAAAAATTTCGATGACCCTCACTTCTAGTTTGTCTTTGCAAGCCATCCGAATCAAGTCATTTTTGTCTTCACCCTTTTGCAATAACGCCCACGAGCATTTAATTTGGGCTAAGGTTGATACGTACTCCAAAAATTGTTGTTGCGTTTTTTGTGATTTACTACGTGCTTTGCTGTTTGATTGCTCATTACTTGGATCTGTTTTGGGTTTGAACATAGAGAGTGGGCTTCTCCCTGCTGGTCCTATTAGATAAACTAGGTGGTAGTCACTTTCTAGATCTCCAGCTCAGTAGAGTTGAAAGTGGAAATATATTCCATTCTAAAAGATAAAAGAGATAAATAGTCCACTAGTTTATCCTTTCTTCGAAAGGAGGAATACAGCATGGTTGGAAATTATATTGTACTGTACGGTGCAAGGCATGAAATTATATTGTACAGTACGGCTACACTAATACACATAAAGATCAGCAACAAAAGACTCAACCCGACACACTAGTGAAAGTAAAACACCAGATACATTTTATGACACAGTTGTGAAAGTAAAATACCCGATACATTTTATTATTATAGAAGTCTATAACTAAGACTCAATCCAAATCAGGCAAAAATTTTGATGACCCTGACTTCTAGTTTGTTTTTGCAAGCCATCCGAATCAAGTCTTTTTTGTCTTCACCCTTTTGCAATGACGCCCATGAGCATTTAATCTGGGCTAAAGTTCATACATACTCTAGAAATTGTTGTTGCATTTTTTGTGATTTACTACGTGCTTTTCTGTTTGATTGCTCATTATGTTGGATCCGTGTTGGGTTTGAACATAGAGAGTGGGCTTCTCCCTGCTAGTCCTGTTAGATAAACTAGGTGGTAGTCACTTTGTGGATCTTCAGCTCAGTAGAGTTGGAAGTGGAAATATATTCCATTCTAAAAGATAAAAGAGATAAATAGTCCACTAGTTTATCGTTAGAAAAGCAACATTAGAACTATTTTTGCGCACCAATGAGCAGAAAAATAAAGTTCATTACCTTAAGACGATACATTACAAACAAGAAAAAAGAAAAACACAAACTTCAAACAAGAAAAGAAAAACAACACAGCTAAGAACAAGAAAAAAACTACTTCTCCTCCACCTCGCTCCACCTACTTCTCCTTTTCATTCTCCTCCTCCTCCTCCTTGGGCTCCTGGCTGGGCGGGGGCGCCTCCAGCGGCGGAGACGGGAATCCCAGTTTCCTGGACGTCGCCGCCACCAGGTTGTCGTGGCCGGCAACGTCAAGCTCGTCTGCCAGCGTCTCCAAATGGACGTCGAGGCGACCGGCCAAGTGCGTCATGCCGAAGACGTAGTGGCCCGTGGTCCCCATTGCAGCATACTCCGGAAGGGGACCAAGCCCAAGGCGACACATGGAGCGCGATGTATTGTCAAATACATCGCATGCCATCTTCCAAAGAGCCGTCTGGGGGGGAGTCCGGTCGGGGACGCTTTCCCTTGGTGTCCTTCGGCGGGCTTGGAGGCAGCGTTTTCTTGTCAGCCATGGTGTTCTTGGCGCGGTTTTGGGAGGAGAGGAAGAATGGCTGTGTGAAGAAGACGATGTCATGCCCGGGTGATCTTATAGCATAGTAGCAGCCTGGCTGGGGTGCTCATCCTCTGCAGTACTGTAGGTGCAGTAGAGGTGGCTGACATGTGGGTCACACACGCTGTAGGGCCCTCATGTTAGCCATCTCTACTGCACCTGTAGTACTGCAGGGGATTTGAACCCGCCTGGCTGTTCGTCTCTCGACGCACGTAGTAATGGTGATGGTACGTGGAGCGGTTCCAATTGAATTCAAAGATGCGCATGCACTGCGCGCGTTTAAGGCGCCTCGGTGACTGGCGCGCATGTAAGCTCGGTGTGCCCGGTCGCATCAGCCGCCTGTACAAATGGCTACGGATTGAAAGACCAAACCTTATGCGGCAAACAACAACGTATAATACTTCCTCTGCCCCAACTCAACTCTTTTTTTGTTTTGGTCGAACTAATTACCTTTGACAAATGATTTATATGGAATTTATTAACTTCAATAACATGTAGTACTAGATTGTATATTATGGAAATATTTTCATTGTGAATCTAAAAGTACAATTCTTGTATTGTTAAAACAGATCAAAATTGCGTA
This sequence comes from Tuctoria greenei, assembly GCA_036927565.1. Lineage (NCBI taxonomy): Eukaryota > Viridiplantae > Streptophyta > Magnoliopsida > Poales > Poaceae > Tuctoria > Tuctoria greenei. The sequence continues at coordinate 117,575,076 of JAYESD010000007.1, read as the reverse complement.
AATCTCAAAGATAGATTTGACGAAACCTAAGATTTCCCTTTGAAAAAGATAGATTTTACATTAGTTTTACATACGTAATGTGCACATAGGATATATCACTTGATAGTTTTGCAAAAAAACATGGAGGAGAAATATGTATATCCCATATGCTACTACTACGTAAATTAGGGGTGGGCAAATAAACCGAGACTGAAAAACCGAATCCGAAAAAACAGAGACCAGAACCAAAAAGACCGAAATATCGGGTATCGGGTACTTTTTGGGTAGCAAATATAAATAACTGAAAAATAAATGCCAGGTTCAGGTACCACTCTCGGGTAACTGAAATAACCGAATAGTCGGTCCATCAAATAATAAGTTAAATTATGCGTGGTAAACTATGAACAATTCAAATTTAGATATTATATTTCCAAGTTGTGATGTGTGAAGTTGTTGGATTTAAACGTTTTTTTATTTTTCCATATGTCAATTTATAATAAATTACCTCATGGGATTAAATTTATCAATCATATTAAATTTGTGCAAACATGACATGGATATAATGTATAATTCGGATATATCGGGTAGGACCGAAGACCGAACCGGAATTTTGGTACCCAAAATGTTCGGGTACCTAATACTATTACAACAATTCGGGTAGTGATTTCAAGAAACCCAATTTTGAAAAAGACCGATATACCCGAACCGAAATAGCGGGTAGACCGAATGCACTCCCCTAACGTAAATCCATCCGAAATAATTAGCTAGTTTGTGGATGAATGAAGTTGATCTTGCGAGCTTGATGAGCACCGTCATTGTTTTGAGCAGTGATTAAGTTGTGGCATCATCAAATCTAGAGTAATTTTTCTAGATCATTTGGGGCCGAAAAATTAGTTAACACGCTATATATGAGGAGATAGATTAGGATATGCTACCTATTGCTTGTGTTGAATAACCCTGCGCCGTGGACAACATATCGAACACTTCATTCTGGTCGCCAGGATCATTCTGCCCCAAGTCATCTGGGGCAGCAGGCGTAGGACCTTGATGATCAGGATAAGGACCAGGAAAGAAATCATTGGTCAAAGGTCAGTTTGACCAAAGCTAAAAATAGAGTTGAGATGGGACGGAGGGAGGAGTACTTTTTACAGACCACTTTGCAGGCCCCGCTGTGGGCAATCTTCTGCCTGCTGACAACTCCAGCGGCCAAAGTAGCATACAGCTGCACTTTAGAAGTTGTAACCTCGGTTTGCATCAAAGGAAACTCACGGGACAGTTTAAAGGAATGGAGTTCTCTGGAAGAGAAAGACATTCATACGAGTTTCGCAAGTAGCATTCCGAATGGTGCACTTTAGAAGCCATAACCATCATTGCACGCGTCTCATCGTCTTTTCCGCGCGTACTAATAAAGACACAACATCCTCTTCTCTGCAACACACACAGGCCATCCTCTTCTCCGCGCATACTTTTCCTCTTCGTCTCTGTCACGCGTGTCCTCATTGGTTCCCTTCGAAGCCCATGGAGTTCCCCTTGCCGCACGATATTGCGGTCTTAATCGCATGGTGGGTCGCCGCAACCTCCACGCAGCCCATGTACGACCTCTCCAGTCTGCGTGCCATGTGCAAGGCCATGCATGCGGCGCGCCGGGATCGCGTTGTGGGCTGACGCGTGGCGCTGGAGCGGGAGAGCATCTGGAAGTTTAACTGGAGCTACGACCGCCTCTTTGAGCATGTGGCAATCGTCGTCAAGCCTCATGCGTGCTACATCATCGGGTTTGACCTCGTCTTCCTGCACGGTCGCGCGCAGTTGGGCACCCGGTTCCTTGCTTGGGCGGTCAAGAACGGCCACATGGTGGCGGCCTACATCCTCGCCATGCTCCGCTACGACGCCGATCGCGGTGCCCGCGACACATTCGAGTATATTCGGCAGGTCAAAGGTGAGGCCCACGTCGACTACAACGCGGCCGGGTCCGTCGCCATGAAGTGGACCAACAAGGAGTGCTGCTGGTGTTGGCATGAAGCCATGAATAGTATCAATGGTGTCGTCTGGAGGTTCCTGGGCAGGCCTCATCCGTAAGCGCCGCCGGTGGTGGTTCCCAACATTGATGATGACGCTTGGGGCTGCACAATAGGGGGGAACCAGGGAACTGCACACTACGGCAGTCCTACATGGGCGGAGTGGACAATCTTCTGTACAGAGAACTGTAGGATTAAGCACGAGCATGACCTGTTCTGCCGTCAGGCGTTGTACTCTATGGGTTATATTCCCTTCATTCCTGTTTGGATGCACCCCTAGTTCTCCCAATGCCAATTAAAAGAGAACAAAGAGAGTATATAAAATAGACTTGTAGTATATGTGTTTACCCTATGCCCGCTCGTCTCTAATGAATGTTGCACTTGTTGTGTTTCCCCTATGCGCGCTCGTCTTTTGTTTAGCCCCGTTTGCATCAAAGGAAACTCACGGAACAGTTTAAAGAAATGGATTCTTCCGAAAATGAATGCATTCAATAATACAATAGTTTGGAACAAAGGAATCAGTGTTCCCTTCTCTCTGTTCACTGTCTTCACTTTTCATTCCAGTCGTCGCTAATCGACATAATTAGCTGTTACATAATCCCCAATAAACACAAAATAAACTAATCAGCACATCTAGTCCGCAGCACTTCCCTTGAAGCAGTGGTAATAACTTCTGGCCACGTATAGGAGTAGTGCTAATGATTACGCCGCATATAGGGGCATAGGGCCAGTGGTACGTTGGAGTTCTACCTATCTTTTTCTAACATTTTTCTCATCCTTTCTTTTCTTTTCTCTCTGTTGATTGTCTCCACTTTTCTTTCCAGTCGTCGCTACCTGTTAGTACGTGTATACTACTTTACAGACCTCTTTGCAGGCCCCGCTGCGGGTGATCTCCTGGCACCTCTAGTGGCTAAAGTATGGTAGAGTCAACTTTACAAGCCACCGGCGGTGTGGAGGGTTGTTCATTAACAAAGAATACAGATAGAACAGATAGTTCACTAAACAGCTGATAGAAAATAAAATAACACATGGAATAGACAAACAACATTGAGTTCATTATCATAAAACATTACAGCCTCCTACCTATATTACTTGTCGTTAGAACAAGTTTTTTACTTCATATTTGAACTACAAAACTTGTCCTAATTGGATCGATCTATATTACGGTCGTTGAATCTTTTTATTTAGCCCCCTCCACTAGGTGGAGGGGTGGTGGTGGGGGTGGAAGGAGTTAAATGAAAAGATGTAATAACCGTAGGATGTATAGATCCAACAGATGAACATCTTTGATTACAAGATTGCACCAAAACATTAATTGCATGTAGGGCTATCAACGAGTTGAACTCGAGCGAGTTTGATTCTACCATATATAAAAATTGTGTCCCATAGAACATTTTTAATAGAGTTATATAGTTTTGTTAATCATACGTACATATCATAATGACAACAACAAATGAGCTTACTCGAACTTTTCGAGCTTGAGCTCACCAAGCTAGCAATACTCAACTTCATCCTCAAACTTTCAATCAAAACTAAGTTTGGTCCTTGAACTTTCAAATGGGTCAATTATTTAGTCCATCAACTTCAAAAAGCCGTTTCACTTTCATCCTTACTCTGAGTTGGACATCCACATTGGCATGCCACATAAGATAGTTAATGTGTTTTTAATCCTGTTAATTTGTTATAGAAGTTTGTTTTATTTAACTGTTTGAAGTATGCATCATTATATGCATGTAAACTCTTTCTCATGTTGAAGCAAGCAGGCAAGAGTTTATGAAACAATTTGAATGGACCCCTTAGTTGGATAGCTGGGAAGTACAACCGTCGGATCAAAACAAACGGTGGATGCAGCCTTTACAGCACGCATGCAGCAAAATGTCGCTACGTCAGGCGATCCTGGTCCAGGCAGGTATGCTCCGATTCCTGTCCTCCAACTCCATCTAGGCTTCCGATGACGCAGGCGGTTCACCACCAGACTGTAGAAAGGATAAGCACGCACACGTTGGTCTAACGTCATTGTTTGACTGTGTTGGCCTACGTTTAGTCATTAACGCTAGCTTTTGAATCTGTGTAGTGCGAAAGGGTTTAGTTTTGGTTTCACGCTACACTAGCTAGCCTATATAAAGTGTATCTGTGTTCCCTGATGAATACACAACAAACACTCTCCATACAGAATGAAACTTGCATGCCGCTTTCTTCTGCCGGAGGTTCGAAGGAAACTACTAGTACACGGCAGGCCGGGTACACGTACGGTACGGGTGTGCCAGTGTACCTTAACCCTTCGTATGTCGTTCGTCCCTGGTGGTTGTTGGGAAGAGCCTTACAAGTATGCTCTGATTCCTATCCTCTTACTCCATCTCTAGGTTTCTGATGATGCAGGCGGTTCACCACCAGACAAACCAAAAAAGCCTCGGTGTTGAGAGGCATGCAAGTTTTTCGATGAAAAACTGACTGTGGCCCCCACAGTCAATTTTTCAACAAAAACATGCATGCCGCCCGCTTGCCTCCTCCCATTTGTACTCCCATGCATACTCCCGCTGACGTGTCATCATCTTATTTGTTGTGAAGATATGGTAGTTAAACTAAGCATTAATAAAGGGACAAATAACATTTCGACACGTCAGCGGGATGAGGCATGGGAGGACAGAACGGGAGGGACACGACTTGTATACTCCCATTCAGTGCTTTCATGCGTGCTCCTACTTAAGTGTCATGATTTTGTTGGCCCTTTCATTTACCTAACATAATGGCAGATTTAACTTCGGCCAATTAGCTGATGACACATAAGCGGTAGTACGCATGGAAGCACAAATGGGAGCACCGAAGTTGCATCCGAACGGGAGGCCCCCACAATCAGTTTGTCATCAAGAAATTTGCATGCCGCCCATCACCGAGGCTTTGCTGGTTTGTCTGGTGGTGAACCGCATGCGTCATAGGAAACCTAGATGGAGTTGGAGGACAGGAATCAGAACATACCTACAGGGGTCTTCCACCAGGGACGCACGACAGTGGTTAAGGTACACACCGGCACACCCAGACTGTACATATGTGCCAGTGAAGATGGAACTCAACAGTCTCACGGTTATGGATAGAAAAAAGAAGAAGAAAAAGGATGGCACGCGTTTCGATTTATGAACCATGAGACTGCTGACTTCCATTTTAATTGGCCAGTTCCAGATTCAGCTGAGTCATTATTGTTGTACGTGGTGTTTGGTTGAGACAATGCAACTTGTGGTCATAATGATAAGAATTAAAAAGAGGAGTATATCAGATTCAAAAATCTTCATTACTTCAGGTCGTATGATGGCCGGACACTCTCCAATCCACTTAGATTGAAGTGGACCCACTCCTACCCAAACGAGGAAAAAAATTTATGGATACGGTATGCATATCCAAGGCTGTGCATACCGTTCCACATTTGTGACATGTGTCCACATGAGCGGACGGATTAAGCAGTTGCATGACTGTGACATGTGTGCACATGAACGAACGAGGTCTCGTATGATGGCCGGACATGACAGGGATAATGATAGGATTAATTCTAGGAATCGTATCCTCATCACTTGCAATCTATGCACCACCTGGGCCCAGGTAGTGCAATGGTCACATGGCATATTCCCTACATCTATCCCCACGGCCCGTGCATAGTGTCCGTAACAAATTCGTGCGAGCGATTTTGACAAGCTGTGAACGATTTGTCCCACCTCGGAAAGCTGAGCTCGTTGCAATGAGAATATAAGACAACACGCGCTATAGTAGTCAGACATTCGATTGAAGAAAGATGTCGTACAAGACTCCTGCACGCCACGTTTGACTTCAACGGAGCTCGCCTGGTTGAAATCAAATGGCTCCGTTGAAATCAAACGGGACATGTATAAGGCATGTACAGGGCGGATGTTTTATATAAAACCCTGGGCCATTTCCGCGTCAAATTAAAAAACTGCCAGTGAAGCTGATGGGTCACGTTGAGCCGTTGCGATAACTGAGAGGGATGCAAAACGCGTTTTTTCATAAGCATATTTTTTCCCAGCATACGCTGGGCCCTTTCCGTGTCAAATTAAAAATTTCTCCTTTTATCGAAAAACATCTCCTTTATCAATGCACCAGAGAGCAAGTGCATACTGTTCTCAGATGGTGCCACACGTCCTTCCTTATCGTGTCTTCAATTGTCGTTCACTGATTGTGGCACCATCTATATACCACTGGCCCCAATGTAACACTGGCCCAATGCCCCTATACGCGGTGTAATCATTACCACTACTCCTATACCCTGTATCCGTAACGAATTCGTGCGAGCGATTTTGACAAGCTGTAAATGATTTGTCCCACCTCGGAGAGTTGAGCTTGTTGCAACGAGAATATAAGGCAATGCGCACTATTGTAGTCAGACATCTGATTGAAAAAATTTGTCGTACAAGACTTCTGCACGCTCTGCTCGACATCGTCCGCTCGCCCGGACGAAGTCGACTAGAACGTGTAGGAGGCTTGTACAGGTCGGATGTTTTTTTAGATAAAGCCATGGGCCCTTTCCATGTCAAATTAAAAAATTGCCAGTGAAGCTGATGGGACACGTCGAGCCGTTGCGACAACCGAGAGGGATGCAAACCGTGGTTTTTTATAAGCATAATTTTTCCCCGCATACGCTGGACCCTCTGCGTGTAAAATTAAAAAAATTCTCCTTTTATCAAAAAACATCTCCTTTAACGATGCACCAGAGAGCAAGTTCATACCTATCGGTACCCTACGTACCAGGTACCCCAAGATACCGCAACAAGTGCAAGGGTGTAACACCTATCAGAGTCGAAGGCCTTTGCTGGTCCCACATGTCATGTTGCACCAGACCTGCTCCCCTCACATGGTTGGCTCCCAGGTTAACACGTGTAACATAAGCCCGGAACAAAACTCCCAACCAAGGAAAGCTCTGGTGACTACACGTGTACAACAGGCCCGGACCTAGCCCTTGTCAGAGAGGAGCTCCGGTACTGACACGTGTACAGTAACCCCGGACCAACTCTTTCGCAAGGGAAAGCTCTGGATCTGCCGCGTGTGGAGCCTCCGGACCTTCATCACTAACAAAAATACAAGCTGGACAAGACCATTACAGATATTCAAGGATGGTTAAAGCAGCAGCTACAAGGTTTGATAATGTGTCATTAATGCCATATTAATGACACACGATTAGTGCACAGTTAAAAGTGGTAACTCTGCCATGAAGGCACGTTACCACACTATTAACTGTACTTAATACTCTTTAGACAATGTATTAAGACATTAAGCACGCCAAGGCCACATGTCGGGCCATGCCAGCTTTGTAACGGTCAGTCCTTAGAACTATAAAAGGGTTGCACCGCACGAACATCAGGACATTCAGATCCAGACTCTTGCAACCTGACCCTAGCGAACGCACTCGCTCAATACAATTACATAAACCCCGTGGAGTAGGGTGTTACGCTAAGGCGGCCTGAACCACGTAAATCTCTGGGGTCACCATCTTGATATTTATCTTGAGCTCCCTAACCACAAAAGAACCTCCGCAGGCTATTTCTCAACAGGTTCGTGGGAAGTGTCGTATTCCACAATTTGACATTTGGCGTGCCAGGTAGGGGAGGATTTGATCCTGAGATCACAAGATGGTGAATTCAGCTGCTGGATCATCCAATGAAAATCATGCTGAACAACCTATTGAAGGCAACCCCGCCAATGTTCAGCAACCAGCAGGTGCCAACGCTCCGGCAGGCACTGTAGCACCGTCTGTTCCGGCAAACAATGCCAATCAACGAGATGGGGCGTCTGCGTCGATCACCGCATCGGCAAACAACAACCCAGAGCATGCGCTCATTGTTGCGCAAGCTCTTCTGCAACATCCACCACCTCCAAGTGCACCCTAGGGTGCTATGGAGCATTGGAGGGCTGATGTCGACCATCTGGTCGCAGCTGCAGCTGCCGGTATCAGCAACCCAGGTCCTCTTCCTTCGAGACGAGCACCTTCACAACAACGGACCATCTCTGGTCGGCTTGGTCCACAAGCCTCTCAACAAAGGAGGTGTGTTGCTTCCCAGCCGGTGACCTCGCTGCCTCCCCCCCCAGGCGCGACGCACCCATACCATCACCAGGATACCGACCCATGATTCGCAGTAGGAACTGGATCGCCACTACCGGCTATAGGACGATCGAGTCCACATCGAGCGTGCTCGTGAAAGGCGAGAGGCTCGGGACAATCCTGCTCCTCAGGGAGTAGGAGGAGGCTGTTTTGCCCTAGCCATACACTTATGTATGGTCAGGTGGCCACAGAAGTTCCGACCTCACTTGCCGGAAAAATTCGATGGTACAGTCAACCCCACCGAATTTCTTCAAATCTACTCTACTGCCATATTGGCAGCGGGAGGTGACGAGGCTGTAATGGCCAATTACTTCCCTGGGGCCTTAACCGGGACTGCAAGGTCCTGGTTCATGAGTCTTCCACCTGACTCCATCAATAGTTGGGCGGAACTATGCCAACAATTCAGTGCTGATTTCGGGAGCTCTTACACTCGACCCGACACTGAATTGGACTTGTTTGCTGTAAAGAAAATGTCGGGGGAATCACTATGGTCCTTCATCCAGCGATTCTCTCAGGTACGCAATACCATTCCTTCAATCTCGAGCTCCTCTGTTATTGTTGCATTCAGACAAGGTGTTCGAGATAAGAAGATGCTAGAGAAGCTGGCTATCAAGGAAGTTACCAACGTCACGGAACTTTTCAGCCTAGCTGACAAAAGCGCTAGATCTGCAGAGGGCCGTGAAATGCACTCCAAACAAGCTCCGGAGGCCAACCAATAGTCCTCCAAAACTGAAGCTGCTACCTCCGGTAGTGGCAAGAAGAAGAAGAAGAAGCCCAATGGCAAAAAGAAGCCGTCGGCCGGCGCTCCAGCTGCTGCTGCTGCTGCAACTCCTAGAAGCTGGGGGCCACGCCCTGAGAAGCGACCTCGTCCTTCATCAGAGGACGACAACAGTTCCAAAGCATGGTGTCTGATTCACAAGACAAATCGACATAGCTTGGAAGAGTGCCGGGAGGTCCAGAACCTTGTCGAGTGCTACAACAAGCACCGGGAAGAGGCTCCTTTCCGTCGAAGGGAAGGAAAGCAAAAAGTCAACGAAGCTCCGACTGAAGAGGACCTAGGTTTCCAGGACCCTAAAAAGGTCTTGAAAGCCGTCTACAACACAGTCGATGACGGCTCCGACACCTTCGACAACGAACGTCGGAAAACCCTGAACACCATCTGTGGCGGTTCTTGGGACAACACTTCTCTTCGCATCCTCAAGACAATGCGGCGGGACATGGCCATGGTAGCTCCTGCTGCTAAGGTAGAACCACATCAAAAGTGTATGGACACACCCATCATTTTCGATGCTTCGAACTGCCCCCAAAACATGATCGGGGCTGGTCAACTCCCGTTGATGGTGTCACCCACCATTAACAATATCCAAATTCACCATGTGATGGTGGACGGAGGCTCCGGGCTAAACCTCATAAGCTTTGAAGCTTTCATTAAGCTTCAGCTCCGGCCTTTGGACCTTCGCCCGTCCCGACCTTTCTCCAGAGTAGGTCCGGGAACCATTACTTCTCTTGGTTCTATTACACTCCGGGTAACCATCGGAACCTGTAAGAACTACAGAACCGAGAAGTTGATCTTCAACGTTGCGCAGATCAGTCTGCCATTCAATGCCATATTCGGTAGGCCAGCTTTATACAAGTTTATGGCCGCTTCCCATTATGGTTACTTGGTGTTTAAGATGACAACAGCTATGGGCGTTCTCCAGATCCGCAGAGATCGTACAACAAGAGTTACTGCAGTAGAAGAACTATACGCGCTCACCACAGTGCGAGAGGAAGCATCCGGTAAGGATCCAACTGCGAATCCTCCAAGCATTCAGCACAAAGGCTCTACCCCCACACCTCGTGTGCAACCAAGCGGCGACAGTTGACATTCCCGTCAAAGTAGTCCAAATCGGTTCCGAAGCTGCTCAGACTATCCGTATATAGGGGGGTTTGAACAACAAACAGGAACTCGTGCTCATCACTTTCCTCCGGGCTAAGATTGACGTGTTTGCCTGGCAACCGTCACAAATGCTTGGGATCCCTAGGGAGGTGATTGAGCACAATCTGAAGATTTACCCAGACGCCCGGCCTGTACACCAAAAGCCTCAGAAGCAATCAATCGAGCGACAAACTTCATCCGACAGGAAATCAAGAAGTTGCTTGAAGCTGGGTTTATCCAGGAAGTCTTCCATCCAAAATGGTTGGCAAACCCAGTTGTTGTACCCAAGGCTGGTGGGATGCTTCGGATGTGTATCGACTATACCACCTTAAATAAGGCATGTCCAAAAGATCCATTTCCACTACCTAGAATAGATCAAACAGGATTCCACCTCCGGGTGTGAACTTCTGTGTTTCTTAGATGCATATTTAGGATATCATCAAATCAGAATGTCTAAGGAAGATTAAGAGCATACTACCTTCATAACAGTAGATGGATTGTATTGTTATACTGCTATGCCATTTGGTCTCAAAAATGCTGCTTCAACATTTGTGCGAGCCATGTACAAAACATTTGCAGAGATAATCAGAGACTTGGTGGAGGTGTATGTTGATGACATCGTTGTGAAGATCAAAAACAAGGAGTCACTCCTTGACAACTTACAAGCCGTCTTCGACAAGTTGCATACTACGCGCACAAAGCTGAACCCGGACAAGTGTGTCTTCGGGGTTAGCTCCGGGAAGATTTTGGGTTTCTTGGTGACTCTTTGAGGAATCGAAGCAAATCCAGCGAAGATCAAAGCAATAGAAGAAATGCGGCCCCCAGCCCGCATCAAAGATGTCCAAAAGTTGACTGGATGTCTAGCTACGCTCAGTCGGTTTATATCAAGACTAGTAGAACGGTTGCTACCCTTCTTCAAACTCTTGAGGAAGTCTGGAACATTTCATTGTCTGAGGAAGAAGAAAAGGTGTCTCAAGAGCTGAAGCAGCTCCTCACCACACTACCAATCCTGGTAGCTCCGAACCCTGGTGAGCCTTTACTGCTTTACATTTCGGCAACTATAGAGGTTGTCAGTATGGTTCTGGTCACGGAAAGACCAGATCCATCCCCAATTCAGGAGTCTAGACCCCTTCGAGAGGGTCCGGAACTACCTGAAGGTGAGTCTGGGGACCAACCCTCAGGCACATATCTTCAAGGCAAGATGCTCGAGGATCAACCTCCTTCAAACATAGGAGTAACTCTACTAAAAAAAAAGATCCAGACTCCTCTGGGAGGGTCCGAGTTACTCCAGAAGAAGCTCCAGGTTCTTTCGACAGGAACCAGAAAATTTCAGAAGAAGGTCCGGACCCCTCCGGGAGGGTCCAAGTTCATGAAGAGGAAGCTTCGGGCCCCTCTGGGAGGCTGCGGACCGTCCAACGCCCAGTGTGCTTCATCAGTGAAGTACTCCATGACGCCAAGATAAGATACATTGAGGTGCATAAACTGCTTTACGCAGTTCTCATTGCCTCAAGAAAGCTTCATCACTACTTCCAAGCCCACAAAATATCAGTGGTAACTTCTTTTCCACTGCGTGCAATTTTGCATAACCCTAATTCTACTGGGAATATTGCAAAGTGGGCAGCGGAGCTGGCAGAATTCAATCTATAATTCGTGTCAAGACAAGCAATTAAAAGTCAAGCCTTGGCTGACTTTGTGTCGGAGTGGACTCCCTCTCCTTCAAACCCTGGGGCCCATGGTGAGCAGAAACCAGAACTCAAATATCCGGTATTCACTAAGCCTCACTGGACCCTCTATTTTGATGGCTCCGTGCAGAAGCAGGGGGACGAAGCTGGCATCCTTCTCCTAGCTCCGACCGGAGAGAAGGTCAAGTATATGGTACACCTTGATTTCAAGGCCACCAAAAATCTGGCGGAGTATGAAGCCCTCATTTATGGACTCAAGGTGGCACTATCTTATGGTGTCAAACAACTGTTGGTGAAGGGAGATTCACAGCTCATCATCAAACAAGTGAAAGGTGAATGCTCCTGCAACAATTCTCAATTAGCTGCTTATCTCCTTGAAGTCCAAAGGCTTCAGAAGGACTTCGAAGTCCTGAACCTCCATCATGTTCAGCGCCTTCATAAATCTGAAGCTGATGAACTCTCGACCAAAGCCTCAAACATAGCTCCGGCTCCTGATGGAGTCTTCGTCCGGAGGTTGTCAAAGCCAACAACTCACCTGCCAAACTGAGCGAAGGGTCGAGACCAGCACCACGAAGTTGGCAGTCCCGGTGACCCTGTTACCATGGCGTTCACCAAGGGTCGTAGGCGCTGTCGGGAGTTCCGAACAACTCAGCACGCAAGACTCAAAAGCTCAAGTTAGCTCCGATGCATGGATCTCGGAGATCCAGAGTTACTTGAAAGACAACATCCTTTCTGAAGACAGTGTATCAGCTGACCGGATTGTGAGATTGGCTAAAAGATACACGTTGGCAGAAGGGGATCTCTACCGACGTGGCGCCAGCGACATCCTAATGCGATGCATCGCAAGGGAAGAAGGTCGTGATCTCCTCGTGGAAATCCATGGAGGAGAGTGCGGGAACCATGCGTCTTCTCGCACGCTAGTCGGTAAAAGCCTTCCGACATGGCTTTTACTGGCCTACAACACTCCAAGATGCGTTTGAGCTGGTGAAAAAATGTGAAGCATGTAAGTTCCATGCAAAACAGATTCACACACTGGCTCAATCATTGGAGATGATACCTCCTACATGGAAATTCATTGTGTGGGGCATGGATATCTTGGGACCTTTCCCAAAAGCCGTCGGAGGTTACAGGTTCCTATATGTCGCCATCGACAAGTTCAATAAGTGGCCGGAAGCAACTCCAGTAGCAACAATCAATAAGCAATTAGTAATCAAGTTCTTAAGGTCCATTATATGCAGATTTGGAGTTCCAAACAAAGTCATAACTGACAATGTAACTCAATTCACAAGTGCTGCATTCCAAGAATATTGCGAAGACCTCGACATTCAACTAAGTTATGCTTCAGTAGCTCATCCAACAAGCAATAGACAAGCCAAGAGAGCAAATGCAGAAATCTTAAAAGGACTCTAGACGCGCACATATGAGCGCCTGAAAAGGCATGGAGCTAACTGGATTGAAGAGCTTCCGTCCACATTATGGGAGAATAGGACAACACCTAACCGGTCAACTGGGGAAACTCCATTCTTCTTGGTGTACGGAGCTGAAGCAGTCCTTCCTCCAAAAATCACCTTGGGGTCCCTCCGGGTCCAGACCTTCGACGAAGCCACACAGGACCAGCTTCGGCGTGAAGACCTTGACCTCGTCGACGAGGGAAGATGCCAAGAAGTTGTTCGGAATGCACATTATCGCCAAGCGCTCCGGCGCTACCATCAAAGGCATGTGCGTGACGGACGGCTTGAAGAAGGCGACCTGGTGCTCTGCAAGATACTAAATCATGAAGGGATGAACAAACTTTCCCCCAGCTGGGAAGGTCCATTCCGAGTCATTAAAGTATCCCGACCAGGATGCGTTCGCTTGGCAACTGAGGATGGGATCTCACTTCCCAACCGTTGGAACATCGAGCACCTCTGTAAGTTTTATGCTTTGAATCACGGAGGTGAGTCTGTAATTACACACAATGCATGTTGTAGAGTCATTATACATAGTCGAGCAAGTCCTCCGAGAGAACATCTAGACCCCTCTAGGAGGGTCCGGAAAGTTCAAGTAGCACTTGACACAGTCACAGCACTAAAAGTGTAACTACTTGCACTGGGCTAGCACAAGATGTATAGCACATTTAGCAGGGTCCAGCACCCTAAGTGTGTCCTTGTCTCCCCTATAATCCGGACCTATAATGAAAGGCATTGTTGTGTTAAAACAGACCCCACATGCATTTACTTTTTGTACAAGGCTCAATATACCAAATTATTTTTACCCCATTTGTCTATAATGAAGTTGTGCAATTCTTTTTGAGCTTTATTACAAGTAATTCACATGTGCTACAAACTTTAATCATAATCTTATTTAGATTCCAACATTGCTACTTAGTCAACTTCCCTGAACGTCAATCCAACATAGGTCTGGAGTGAGCTATCGACTTAGCCTGGTCCTGCACCCTAAGTACGCCGCTCTACCTACACCCTGGCATGCCTCAGTAGGGTGAGTTCTAAAAAAGGCATGCAAATCTGGAAAGATTATAATAAAACATTTGATATCATGTTGAGTTACTTCGGACATAAGGTCCTCATAAGAATAATAAGTCACAACCAAATTGTAGACAAGAGGACGAATTTTACTTTTTCTCTTGCCTTTAATGTGCAGGAAAAGGAAAAATTCATAGCGATGATGGATGACGCTGGAGCTACTAAGCTCTGACATCTCCCAAGATAGGCCCGCCATCAACATCTAATATGCTGATGCCGGAGCTACCAAGCTTCGACCATTTCAGGGGGCCTATCTTCGATGCTTCAAAATTGAAGACTTAAACATACTGTCATAACCTTTGGCACATGTACACACTTCAAATGTACACATGTACCAGGGGGCCAACAAGATACGGCACAGTATATTGAAGACAATGTGAAATTGAAGGCAAAAAGGAGCATTTCATTAATCAGAAGAACTGGATTATAAAATTGAGATTACAAGGGACAAAAGGAGAAAAGTCCAAGCTATTGGAAGACCTAAGACCTGCATAAGAATGAAGCTACTTTTTGGTCAACTCATCGGATGCTGGCTTTGGCGGTGTCTTCCTCCTCAGCGACGGGACCTTCGAGCATCGGGTCTAGTGGGAATTGGGGATCTCAGCTTACATAACACGTCAGCACATATTCTGCAACGTTTGTAGCTATCGTTTTCCCCTCCGTCTCCAGCTGATCCATGATGACGTTGCCCATCGAATAAAGTTTCCCGCCAGCACCATTGAGGGCCACCAGCGCTCGGTCCAGATCCAGCTCCGGGTTATTCGGGCGTACTGGACTAAAACCCAGAGGTGTCAACTCATCATTCGCCCATCCAAGGAAGTCCCACACTTGAATAGCTTTGGTCTCCTTCAAGCTTCGCAGCTCTTCCAGTGACCTCCGGGCGGCCTCAAGCTCCGAACCTTCACGGGCAAGTCGCTCAGCCAAATTAGCATGCTGCTGCTTGACTTCAGCAACCTGCTTCTCCTGGTCAGCCAGCTCCATCTCCCGGAGGTGGATGCGGTTCCGCCTCTCAACAAGGTCCTTCTCCCTGCCCTTGACTTTATCCTCCCTAGCGGCAATGTTAGACTCTCTTTTCGAGAGCTCTTGCCCCACCTTCCAGCTCTTCTTCCTCTCTTCCTCCTTCCATTGATCCAGCTTTATGCTGTGATCTGCCAAATTTTTCTCACCTAGAGCCAACTTCTGGTTGACCTCCGCTTCCATCGTCACTACATCCTCCTGTTGCCCCAGGAGTTTTTCCTCCCTCGCCTCTAGGTCTGCTCGGTGCTTCATGAGAGTTTCTTTCAACTCTGTGACCATTTCGTAACGCTCGTCTGCAGCCTCACGTCTCTCTTTAGCTTGCTCCAAAATTTCCCTGGAGTTAGCATCGAGCGCCCTGATGGCGGCCTCCTTCTCCTTCATCAACTTGTCCCAGTACTCTAACCGGGCCTTCTCCCCCTTGATCCATTCCTTCTGGTCAGCTAGCCTCGTCTGAGCAAGCTTGGTTTCGAAATGGAGTCTGTTGCGCCAACGCCTCAAGGTGTTGCGCTCCTCCTCCAAAGCTTTGCTCTTATGGTTGAAGGCAAGCTGGACCTGCCCGAGGCTCGAGCAGGCATTGTCTATGGACAACACCAGGGGGATAGGTTTCGGGCCTGCTGGGACCATTTTTGCGGGCTCAAGCGGGTTCTCTGTAACAAAAATTGGGTCCCACTCTACAATAGTGGTCCCCTGTACTCCTGCGACGTTGGGGCCGCTCTCTTGGAGCCCTTCAGTGGTAGTAGAAGAACCCACGGGGGGAACTCCTGCCTCTAGAGCAGGTGAATAAACCACTTCCAGGTCTTCTGACGACGGCTCTAATGTTGAAGGACCCGTCGCTGGTCCTGTAAGCTGCTCTAGCTCCGACCTTGGTACCTCCGGGGACACCATTTCTAGAGCAGTGGCAGGAGCTTCAACTGGGGCCTCAGCCTCCACTGGCTAATGCTCCGGTCCAGCGACCACCTCCGGCACAGCCGCCGGACCTTCAACCACTTCCAGCACAGTTGTCGGACCCTCTACAACTTTTGGCTCTGCCATCGGGTCTTCAACCATTTCTAGCACAAGGGGCGGGGCCTCGACTATCTCCGGCTCAACAGTCGGGGCTTCAGCTACCTCTGGCTCAACAGCCAGGGCTTCGGCAACTTTCGGCTCAGAAGCTGGAACTTCTGGCGTCATCAGTGCTGGAGCATTAGCCTCTGCCACCAGGGGCATTTCTTCAACTTCCCTCCTGCGGTCCGGCGCTACCAAAGGAGCTTCAGGTGAGTACTCTGAGTCCAAGCTCACGATAGCTGGCGACGGAGCTGTCGCGACTCCCACCTCCACTTGATGAGGAAGCTCAATAGTCGAAGCCGGAGCTTTGACAGTTGCAGCCTTAGCTGTTGCAATAGGCGTTGAAGCTCCGGGTCAATTCTTCAATACCCTAAAAATAAAGAGGAAGAGACGATTAAATACACATACAAAAGCAAGATTATCATTTCAGAGTGAGCAATCAATGCTTGCCTTGGGATGCTACCACCCCAGTCGCCTCATAACCTCTTCTTTTGAGGCCCGGAGATAGAGCCCACCAATTCTAGTGATACAACTACTTCGGACCTCAGCTAAGGAACACTCGTAGTCGCCAGAGTCCTTTCGGCTGGAGCTTCCATTCGGTGGGAAGAACTCTCGAACTTGGAACTTCTAGCCGGCACTATAGCTGGAGTCGACTGCCCAGAGCTGACGCCTCTTGAAGACGCTTGCACCAAAGCCGGGGTAGTAGAAGAATACCTCCCCCTCCAGGGAGAAGCAGCCATCGTGGAAGGAGCAGGCCTGACGGATCTCCCATAAGTGTGCTTCAACTTCCTCTTCCGGCTGGAAGGCTCGGCTGGCTCTTTGCCCTTGCTTTTGTCGACGTCTCCAGTCCTTCGGCTTGGGGCGGGGACAGGACCACCCTCGGAAGCTCCGAGTATCGCCAATCTGGTGGTCAAAAGCCTCTCCACCTCACCAAGATTGTCAAGCGCCGACATACTCCTCCGGAGCTCCCTGCTGAACTGCACCTCCATGTTTAGGGGGAGGAAACCCGCCGGCGGACTTAAGTCGACGCCTTCGACATCAATTCCATGTTGGAACTTCTTGAGATGAAGCTCCAAAGCTGCGCCCTCCAAATTGGATTTCAGACCGATTTCAATCTGGTCTTCATCCATCACGCTATTAAGGGCCCACGCAAGCTTTTCCCTCTTCTTCAGCGGAGCCCACCTGTTGACCAGGTAGTTGAAGAAGACCATCCTGGTCAAAGCATGGTTGAAGGTCTCTGACAGCACCGAAACCACACTCCATGCGTCAGTGTCAACATTGGGAAGACCTTCGGGCAGCTCCAACTTCTCGTGCTCCAATGCTGTAACAACAATCCAATCTTTCCTCCAGTTGTCCCACTTGCCGGAAGGAAACAACCTCAAGTATTTGTAGGGGCATTTCATGCGCTTCACAAAATAATAGAAGCCAAGAAATTCGGACACCTTCCCGGTGGTGTGGATGGTGAAGAAGGTGCGGAAATGCTCGATGCAAGGGGGAATACCCACCCACATCTCGCAGAAGTGGATGAATGTAGACACAAGAAGAAGAGAATGGGGGCCAAGGTGGTACAGCTGCAGACAATAGAAGTCCAGCATCATCAAGAGGAAGGTGGAGAAAAGTGGGATCAGCCCCACCATGGCATACGCAGAGAAATACACCTTGTCGCCGCCGTGCTCCTTCTTTAACGGAAGCTTGCCAGCGCAGACCAGATGGTTGAAAGAGTCACTGGACCACCCCATATAGGTCCGGACATTCTTTAGATCATCATCACTCTTGAGGCGGCTCTTGGGGAGACCCAACTCCATCGCGGCAAAGTGGAGCGAAAGATGGAAAGTTAGGCAGGGTTTGGGAGGCTCTAAGCGCAATGATGATTGAAGGCGTAAAGAGTCCTCAATCCATGCGCACTCTCCTTCTTAAGTAAGCCTCTGCGACGCTTGGATGGAAACTACAATGAGGTCAAGAGTACTTTTCAAAAATCTACCCCGTTAATGACGAGTCGGCCTGGGGGACACCCCGACGAAGAGATCCAGGTCCTTACCCAAGGCCAGCCGTTGCCATGATGAGCGGCGGGAAACCCAAAGTCGGTGCTCTTGACAGGGCGCGCGGAACCGATACGATTTTCGTATTGGGAACTGGCGACCTTCAATTGCGTGAGATCCACACTCAAAGATCTCATCTGCCGTATTCATAACAAGCCACGCGTCGAAGGTTCACTCCCGAACCGTTGGCGCATCAGAGGACATGTTGAAAATTGAAGCACCGGAATCAAAAATGGCCCCACCTCCGGCAGAACAATTTAACCCAAGGGGTTTCTCCCAGAGGTGGGCTCAGGGGCCACTGTCAGTACCCTACGTACCGAGTACCCCACGATACTGCAACAAGTGCAAGGGAGTAACACCCATCAGAGTCGAAGGCCTTTGTTGGTCCCACATGTCATGTTGAACCGGACCTACTTCCTTCACATGGCTGGCTCCCAGGTTAACACGTGTAACATAAGCCCGGAACAAAACTCCCAACCAAGGAAAGCTCCGGCGACTACACGTGTACAACAGCCCCGGACCTAGTCCCCGTCAGAGAGGAGCTCCGGTACTGACATGTGTACAGTAATTCCGGACCCACTGTTCCGCAAGGGAAAGCTCCGGATCTGCCGCGTGTGGAGCCTCTGGACCTTCATCACTAACGGAAATACAAGCCGAACAAGACCATTACAGACATTCAAGTATGGTTAAAGTAGCAGTTACAAGGTTTGATAATGTGTCATTAATGCCATATTAATGACACACGATCAGGGTGCAGTTAATAGTGGTAACGCTGCCATGAAGGCACGTTACCACACTATTAACTGTACTTAATACTCTTTAGACAGTGTATTAAGACATTAAGCACGCCAAGGCCACATGTTGGGCCATGACAGCTTTGTAACGGTCAGTCCTTGGAACTATAAAAGGGCTGCACCGCATGAACATCAAGACATTCAGATCAAGACTATTGCGACCTGACCCTAGCGAACGCACTCGCTCAATACAATTACACAAACCCCGTGGAGTAAGGTGTTATGCTCAGGTGGCCCAAACCACGTAAATCTCTGGGGTCACCATCTTGATATTGATCTTGAGCTCCCTAACCACAAAAGAACCTCCGTGGGCTATTTCTCAACGGGTCCGGGGGAAGTGTCATATTCCACACTTCGACAATACCGTTCTCAGATGGTGCCACAGGTACTTCCTTCTTGTGTCTTCAATCGCCATTCTCTGATCGTGGCACCATCTATATACCACTGGCCCCAATGTAACACTGGCCCAATGCCCCTATGCGCGGTGTAATCATTACCACTACTCCTATATCCGGTGTCCGTAGCGAATTCATGCGAGCGATTTTGACAAGCTATGAATGATTTGTCCCACCTCGGAAAGTTGAGCTCGTTGCAACGAGAATATAAGGCAACACACGCTATTGTAGTCAGACCTCCGATTGAAAAAATATGACGTACAAGACTCATCCACGTTCCTTTCGACATCGTCCGCTCGCCCGGTCAAAGTCAAATAAAATGTGAATGAGGAGTGTACCGGGCGGATGTTTTTTTATATAAGCTCTGGGCTCTTTCCGTATCAAATTAAAAAACTGCCAGTGAAGCCGATGGGACACGTCGAGCCATTGCGATAACCGAGAGGGATGCAAACCGCGGTTTTTTATAAGCATAATTTTTCCACACATACGATGGGCCCTTTCCATGTCAAATTAAAATTTTATCCTTTTATCGAAAAACATCTCCTTTAATGATGCCAAATTTTCCCCTTTGATCAGAATACCACCCCCATTGCTACATTAACTTATTTACATTACAAATTGCCAGAGCCATAGACGTGCGCCCGTACATGGGCTCACGCGTCATGGGGATGAACACCAAGCGTTCCAGCGCAGTTTCGGCCCAGTAATACAAAGTGACTCAGTGCGGTTTCAGCCCACGAATAACAATCGGCCCAACGCAATGTTGGGCCTACTCTGATAGCATCATGTACGCTTTGTCCTGGCTGCCTCCCCGCCGGACCCTTCAATCCACAACGGCCCCTCTCCCGATTGCACAAAACACACCTGGAGGAGCATCCGCTGGCCGCCACGCTCTTGGAGGAGCATCTGCTGGCTGCCACGCTCTTGGAGGAGCATCCGCTGGCCGCCACGCTCTTGGAGTAGGATCCGCCGTCCACTGGCGTGGAGGAGCATCCGCCGGCTGCTGCAGTTGGAGGAGCAACAGCGCTAGGTACAATTGCTCACATAATGTTATTGTAGTTCATTCCTCTTAGGGATACGCTGATTGAATTGTAGGAAGCGATGTTAGATAAGACATGGATGGGAAAAGATAGGCGTACGAAGGAGTCGCAGGATGGAATGAAGTCATTTTTAAATTTAGCATTCCAGGGCACTTGTGAAGAAGAAACTAAGCCTTGTCATTTCACGAAATGTCGTAATATTTGCCACGGGACACGCAAGGAAGTTCATCCTCAGTTGCTTCGTAATGGGATGTCATTTGATTATACTTGTTGGGTACACCTTGGAGAAAAACGAGTTGAGAAAAATATTGTTGAGCAATCAACAAATAATGAGGAGATAATTTATGATGATGCTGTTATGGAAAATATGCTGTCCAGTCTTCTTAGAGGCACTGGTGATCATGGTGGTACTTCAACAGATGTTGATGATCCAGAAAATGCTATAAACCAGCATGAGCCAACTGGGTGTGCAAAGGCATTCTATGACTTATTAAATGATGCCAAAAAGGAGTTGTATCCAGGTAGTGAGAAGGTGACCCAATTATCCTTCATTGTCAGGTTATACCAGATAAAGTGTTTAACTAGTATGAGCGAAAAAGTGTGTGAGTATCCTTGAACTATTCTCATATGTGCTTCCAGAGGGCTGTTGCATTCCTAATACACTTGATAATGTTCAGAAGGTTGTTCGTGACCTCGGGCTGAGCTACAAAAAGATCGATGCATGTGTCAATGACTGTGTGTTATTCCGGAAGGACTATTCTCTGTTGGATCGATGCTCAAAATGTGGTGAATTAAGATAGAAAAATAGTACTGGTGGGGATGCAAGAGAGGCTTTACCTTGTGGAAAAGCCAAGAAGCTTGTAGCACGCAAGATTCTATGATACTTCCCTCTTATTCCCCATCTTCAAAGGTTTTATATGTCAGAATCAACGGCATCAAACATGCGTTGGCACAAAGAAGAAAATATTGATGATGGAATATTACGCCACCCGCAGATTCGAAAGCAAGCAAGCATTTTGATAGCATTCACCCAAATTTCTCATATGATCCTCGCAACATAAGACTTGGGCTAGCATCTGATGGTTTCAATCCTTTTGGAGCAATGAATGTTTCTTACAGTACATGGCCTATGATTCTAATCCCTTATAATCTACCACCATGGTTGTGTATGAAGCAGCCTTATTGGTTGATGTCAATGATAATTCCTGGGCCAAGGTCACCTAGAGACAACATTGATGTGTATCTGCACCCTTTGATTGATGGGCTACTGAAATTATGGTTTGATGGTGTTGAAACATACGACAGTTTAAAGAAAGAGACATTTCTCATGCGAGCTTCTATATTGTGGATAATAACTGATTTTCCAGCATATGCAATGCTATGTGGATGGAGCACAAAAGGTAGGCTATCATGTCCATACTGCCATGTAAACACTGATGCCTTGTGGTTGAAACATGGACGAAAGTATTTCTACATGGGCCATCGTCATTTCCTACCTCAGGATCACCGGTGGCATCGGGACAAAGCTTCTTTCAACAACAAATTAGAGAATAGAGAGGCTCCAACATCACTCTATGGTCACGAAGTAATCCAACAATATTAGACTTTTGATCAAGTGAGATTTGGACAGACGAATAATAAGAGAAAGCGCACTGAGGAAGATAGGTGGCATAGTTGGAAGAAGAAAAGTATATTTTTTCAGCTCCCGTATTGGAAGACATTGTAATAAGGCATAACTTCGATGTCATGCACAATGAGAAAAACAATTGTGACAGCATATTGGCGACATTGCTCAATAAGGATGGTAAAACAAAAGATAGTCTACAAGCTCGTTTTGATATGCAGGAAATGGGTATACGGCCAAAGCAACATCCGGTGGGTATGAAAGGGAAGTATGATTGTCCATCAACATCATATACTTTGCAAAAAGATCAGAAGACCACCTTGTGCAATTTTTTGGCAGATATGAAGATGCCCAATGGTTATGCCTCAAACATCAAGAGAAGTGTGGACATAACATCACGTAAGGTATCATGTCTAAAAACTCATTATTGCCATATTATATTTTAGAAGCTCCTTCCTATTGCAATACGTGACATATTGCCTAAAAAGGTTGTTGAACCTTTAATTGAGTTTAGCAGATTCTTTTCTGGAATTTGTTCTAAAGAATTGGCGGAACTAGATTTGGATAAGATGATTGAACAATTTCCTGAAACAATTTGTAAGCTTGAGATGTTGCTTCCTCCCGCTTTCTTTGATATCAGGGTACATCTTCCAATCCATCTTGGTGAAGAAGCTCGCTTGGGTGGACCTGTTTCTTACAGATGGATGTATCCAATTGAGGGGTACCTTGGTACATTGAAGAGGTACGTACGTAACAGAGCACACCCGGAGGGTTCTATAGCTGAGGGATATATTATGTAACTATATAAATATCTAAAACTAAAAACCCTATTAGAGGATGTGGACAAGCATCCCACAACTCTCTACTACGTGTGGATGTGGACGAAACGCTAGACGTCCCAGAACTCGCACCCAACATACAAGCACAAGCACACAACATGAAAATTCAGCACACCATACCAAATATAATAAAACGATCTAAATGCTATTCTAATCTCTGGTTAGGAGACCTAGACTTAATTGTGTGAGCCATGGATGTCCTGGCCGTGAGGTGGCGAAGGCGACGACAACGTCGAGGCATACATGGGCGCTCTGCAAGGTGAGTTGGCTGTCCATGTAGGCACTGGAGAAGTTGCTGCACCGTTGACCTCCACGGTGGCATGGAATTCATTTTGCTTTTCCATGATGAACAATTTCTTTTGGAGGTTGCGGATCTCTTCCATTGCATCAGTATAGCAATTTCCAAATTCACCAATACTTCCTGAGACCTGTCAATGGCACGAGAACTGATTTGAGCTCCTTCTTGTGGTCTTAAGATTTCCCTTGTTCCACTCCTACGATGCGGGTGCAGCATAAAACTAGTACCTCCAACCTGCTCTCGATAGATGTGATACAATCTGGTGAGTGCATCCCAAGAAACATCATCAATAGCTTGCTCCCTGGTGGATCTCCATGTGGATGCAAAGTGTTGGGTGATCACCTCATCTTTGGCAGAAATTGTAACTTGAGCCCTCCATTCTTCACGTTCATCGCCAGGAATCCTCTTAACATAGTATTCCGGGTGCATTTTGCATGAATCAACAAACTCCTTCAATTGCGCAGCAGCAAATACTCCATTAGTGCCATCAGAACAGAATTCTTAGGTGAAAAGCAAAACAGGACGTTTGTCCTCCTTTTTGGCTTCATTAGGCTGCGATACACTCCTTTTAGCTTCGGGTACCTCTTCTGGGCCTACCATCTCTTCCTGAACTCGCAACCCCTTCTCATGAGCATCCTCCTCCTCACGTTCCACGTCTTCATCCTCCTTATGTGTGTCATATTCCTCTTCCTCATCATGATAGATTTCCACCTCTTCAGATCTTCCTCCTCTTCATCATCATAGAGTTCCACCTCCTCAGGATCTTCCTCCGTCGTGTTCGAGTGTTCATGCTCAACTTCCTTTGCGGTAGAACTCACTTCTTCCTCCTCTTGGGCTGGTTACGTTTGCAGCCTCTCGCGAGGCCTAAGCTTGCTTCCGAGGGGTGGCAAACGAGCTCTCTTGCGCCCTGTCATTTTGTTATGAGCCATCTATAAGAAAACATGAGAATATTCGCGGAAAGCGTAAATATCAGTTCTTAAATTGCAGCAGCCATAAAACAAGATGAGAGGGTGTGCATTTGCTCAACTAGATGGAAAAGTGTCAAAAATCGCAGCAGTAGCAAAAGCACAAATTTTTCCCACATTATATAGCTAGTGGGGGGGGGGCAAAATAATGCAAAACAGACAAATTTTGAATAGGGAAGAAGTCCTATGTGATTTGTGGTGTTCATTCTACCTAGGCTTGTATGCTACGGTCAAACATGGCTCTGATACCAATTAACGACACCCGGTTCCTAAAATGAACAAAGCATGATGCATATGTGTGTCTAGGATGTCTAACACACATACACAAGTGATACAAAAACAGTAGATAGTTATAACCATGCCTCGAATAATGATACTACTAATAGTACCTTATTACAAACCAAATAGTCTCGAATACAAGATCTATAAGACTGCAACAGAAAACAATAAATACTAAAGGCTCCAACTCCACAGGCAAGCTTGACGGTAACACGCATTGCTAGAACTCCTCAAAGACCCCGGGATATTCCACGTTGTTGTCTGCGACTGAATTTGTTGGGGGAATAGCAAGGGTGAGCACATGTCGTACTCAGCAAATGTAGGAAAAGTATGACATGTAGCTTAAACAAGGAATGATAGTTAAATGGATAATTGCATAAAGTACATTCAAAACAATTGAAAATGCAATAATTTCATCATTAAGTGAGGTCAATCCCTTAACATCCCAATAACAGATAATTTCATAATCAATACCATAGTTCCCACATAAATAACCAAAACCATCAATAATATGCTATATTCAACTCATAACTGTCCATTCGTCTCAATATTACCATTTTCATGTTCCATACCCAATTACTGTAACAATACCAATTCCGAATTCAATTCCAGCCATTAAACAAAGTTCAAGGTCCATAAGTCTAATCATGTGAGGGTCCAGGTCGCTCATAACCGGGAGCACGACTATCATGACAGTTTTTTGCACTCTGCACAGGTTGTATCATTTTATCCACAAGTTAGTGATTTCATCACATTTCGATGACTAAGGAATCTCAATTATGCCGTCTCACACTTCCTTTGATGTGTGGCAAAGAGATCACAAAATAGCCTTTTACAAAGTGATTACTAACCTATGAGAACCCACCTGAGGTTTCACCGGTGGTGATGTCTCTGTCGGTACCCTAAAAACCGTACACCCCCTGAGGTTACAAAGATCTCGAGGGAAGGCCGTCTACTTGGATTGAAGACCCTCGGAGGCCCACTTGTCAGACATGACCGGACCTGCTTCTCCAACATGGTTAATCCCTAGGTCGCCATGTGTACTGCCAAACCGGAGCTACCGCCGACAAGGAGGAATCTCCGGGCCAGGTACCGAAATGGCACCTCCGGACTTAACCCCTGACTGAGAGAAGCTCCGGACCTGACACGTGTTAGATAGCCTCGGAGCTACCTGCTTCCCACGGCAAGCTCCGGAGCTGCCACGTGTCCAAACGTCGGAGCTGGCAGCCTCTAACCTCCGGAAGACCTTGTAACGGCTCCGGATCTTCAAAGGAGGGCCAAGGACTTCAAGACCCGATTAAGCGTCATTAATGCCATATTAATGACGCTTAAACGGACGATCTTAACACCAGTAACGGCACTGTCAGAGCCCGTTACAGGATCATTAACAATAATTAATTGTGTATCAATACTAGTAACCGCCGGGGCCACATGTCGGGTCAGGCTAGCTTGTAACGGCCTGTCCTTGTACTATAAAAGGACAGGCCGACGATACACTCGGAGACGTTCACAAACATTTACAAGCAATCATACGTGACAAGCTAATACAACACCAACACACCCGTGGAGTAGGGTATTACGCTCAGGCAGCCCGAACCACGTAGATCCTTGTGTCTCCTGTGTTAAATCACAATTCACCTTCTTGAGTCTCCGCGCGCCCACACCGAACCACAAACTCCTTCAACACTTTAGCAGTGTCAGGAGATCTGCCGACTCCAACAGTCAACAGTTGGCGCGCCAGGAAGGGGGCGCCTGAGATTTTTGAGAATGGTGAACTCCCCGGCTGGATCATCCAACGGCCAACCTGCTGCTCAAGCTGTTGGGGGCAATCCCTCCAACAGGCAGCCACCAACAGGAGCCTCAGCACCAGCAGGAGCCACACTCCCACCACCACCATCTTCTCCAGCAAATCGTGCTGGGCAACGTGATGGTGCGCCGGCGTCACTTACTGCGTCGGCAAGTCATGACAACCCAGAACACGCGCTCCATGCAGCGCGTGCTCTTCTCCAACGTCCACCACCTCCGGATGCATCTCGAGATGCAATGGAGCAGTGGAGGGCCGATGTGGAGCATTTGGTCACAGCAGCGGCCGAACGCCTCAACAACCAGGGTCCTCCTCCTTCAGGACGGGCCCCGTCGCAGCGGCGGACTTTGTCTGGAAGACTTGGTCCGCACGTCTCCAACAACAGGAGACGATCTGCGTCACAGCAGGTGACGTCGTTGCCCTCTGGGGCACGACGCACCCATACGGTATCCAGGCTTTCGACTCATGACCTCCGGGCGGAGCTTGATCGCAGATACCGCCAGCAAGATCGTCGTGTCCATATTGAGCGAGCTCGTGAAAGATGGGAAGCTCAGGACCTTTCTACTCTGGAAGGGGTAGGAGGAGGCTGTTCAGCCCTAGCCATGCACCTGCGCATGGTTAGATGGCCACAGAAGTTCCGGCCACACCTGCCGGAAAAATTCGACGGGACTGTCAACCCCGCCGAATTCCTTCAGATATACTCCACTGCAATCTTGGCAGCTGGAGGAAACGAGGCTGTAATGGCCAATTACTTTCCAGTGGCCTTAACTGGGACCGCCAGGTCCTGGTTTATGAGCCTTCCACCCAACTCTATCAACAGTTGGGAGGAGCTGTGCCGTCAGTTCACTGCCAACATCGGGAGTTCATACACCGACCAGGCACTGAACTGGACCTTTTGCGGTCGTGCAAAAAGGGGGAGAATCTTTGTGGTCCTTCATCCAGAGGTTCTCTCAGGTACGCAACACAATCCCTTCTATCTCAAGCGCTTCTGTCATTGTGGAATTCAGACAGGGCGTACGGGACAAGAAGATGTTGGAGAAGTTGGCGATCAAAGAGATCACCAGTGTCACGGAACTCTTCAGCCTGGCAGACAAATGTGCCAGAGCTACGGAGGGCCGTGAAATGCACTTCAAACCAGCCTCGGAGGATCACAAGAAATCCTCCAAAGAAGAAGCCGCTACCTTCGGGGGTGGCAAGAAGAAAAAGAAGACCAACGGCAAGAAGAAGCCATCGGCCGGCACATCCAACGTTGCAGCTGCTGCAACTCCGGGTGGCCGGGGGCCACGCCCAGAGAAGCGACCTCGACCGTCTTCCGAAGACGGTGGCAAACCCAAAGTGTGGTGTCCCATTCACAAAACAGGCAGCCACGGTTTGGAAGACTGCCGGGAGGTCCAAAACCTTGCCGAGCGCTACAGCAAGCGCCGGGAAGGGTCCCCTTTCCGACAGAGGGAAGGAAAACAGAAGGTCGACGAAGCTCCGGCTGAAGAGGAGTTAGGGTTTCAGGACCCCAAAAAGGTCCTGAAGGCCGTCTACACCTCCGTCGACGATGACTCTGACGTCTCTGACAACGAGCGTCGGAAAACCATGAACACCATTTTTGGTGGATCATGGGACATCACCTCCCGTCGCGTCATCAAGACTATGCGGCGGGATATGGCCGCTGTAGCTCCTACAGCTAGACCGGAGCCACATCGAAAGTGGATGGACACATCCATCACTTTTGATGCTTCGGACTGTCTTCGAAGCATGGTCGGAGCTGGACAGTTACCTTTGATGGTATCTCCCACCATCAATAACATCCAGCTCCATCATGTTATGGTGGACGGAGGTTCGGGGCTGAACCTCATAAGCTTTGAAGCTTTTACCAAGCTTCAGCTCCGACCTTCGGATCTCCAGCCCTCTCGACCTTTCTCCGGAGTAGGTCCGGGGGCCATTATCCCACTCGGAGCTATAACTCTCCCCGTTACCTTCAGGACACGGGAGAAGTATCGCACCGAGAAGTTGGTCTTCGACGTCGCTCAGATCAACTTACCATTCAACGCCATCTTGGGTAGACCTGCCCTATACAAATTTATGGCAGCTGCTCATTATGGATACCTGGTGTTGAAGATGCCAACACCAGTAGGCGTTCTCCGGATCCGCAGAGATCGCACCACCGGAGTAACTGCTCTGGAGGAGCTCCATGCACTCACCACGGCGCAAGAGGAGGACTCCAGACAGGAGCAAGCTCCGAAACCCCCGAGCATTCGTCAACGAGGCTCAACCTCTGCACCCCGTGTGCAGCCAAGCGGCGACACCGACATTCCCGTCAAAGTCGTCCAAATTGGTTCCGATGCCGCTCAAACCACCCGTATATTGGGAGGGTTGAACGACAAATAGGAACTCACGCTCATCACTTTCCTCCGGGCTAATGTTGACGTGTTTGCCTGGCAACTGTCACAAATGCCTGGGATCCCCAGGGAAGTGATTGAGCACAATCTGAAGATTTACCCCGATGCTCGGCCTGTGCATCAGAAGCCTCGGAAGCAATCCGTAGAGCGGCAGAACTTCATCCGACAAGAAGTGAAGAAGTTGCTCGAAGCCGGATTCATCCGAGAAGTCTTCCATCCAAAATGGCTGGCGAACCCAGTCGCTGTGCCCAAGGCCGGCGGGAAGCTTCGGATGTGCATCGACTACACCACACTGAATAAGGCATGTCCAAAAGATCCATTCCCACTACCTAGAATAGATCAGATAGTGGATTCCACCTCCGGGTGTGAGTTACTGTGTTTCCTAGACGCATATTCTGGGTATCATCAAATCAGGATGTCTAGGGAGGATGAAGAGCATACTTCATTCATCACAGTAGATGGATTGTATTGTTACACAGCCATGCCATTTGGTCTCAAGAATGCAGCTTCTACTTTTGTACGAGCTATGTACAAAACTTTTGAAGAACTCATCAGAGACATAGTGGAAGTGTACGTCGTTGACATCGTGGTCAAGGTCAAGAACAAGGAGTCCCTCTTGGACACCTTGCAGGCTATCTTCGACAAGCTGCAGGCCACCCGCACGAAGCTAAACCCAGACAAGTGTGTCTTCGGGGTTAGCTCCGGAAAACTTCTTGGTTTCCTGGTAAGTCACCGCGGCATAGAGGCTAATCCGGCGAAGATAAAAGCCATTGAAGACATGCGGCCACCAACCCGCATCAAAGACGTCCAAAAGTTAATTGGGTGTCTAGCAGCCCTCAGCCGGTTCATATCAAGACTGGCGGAACGGGCACTTCCCTTCTTCAAGTTGTTGAGGAAGTCCGGACCATTCCAATGGTCCGAAGAAGCAGAGAAGGCATTCCAGGAGCTGAAACAGTTCCTCACCACCCTACCAATTCTGATAGCTCCGAACCCTGGTGAGCCTTTGTTGCTTTACATTTCAGCTACTGACGAAGTCGTCAGTATGGTTCTGGTTGCGGAGAGACCGGAACTACCCCATACTCAAGAATCCAGACCCCTTCAGGAGGGTCCGGAGGTTCCTGAAAGTGAGTCTGGGTCCCAGCTCCCAGACTCAAATCCACAAGAAGTCACTTCAGAAGACCCAGACTCCTCTAAGAGGGTCCAGGTCATTTCTGAAGAAGCTCCGGGTTCCTCCAGCCAGAACGTGGAAGTCCCCGAAGAGAATCTGGACTCCTCCGACAGAGTCCGGATCAATGAAGAGGAAACCCCGGACCCCTCCGGGAGTGTCCGGACCATTCAACGCCCGGTATACTTCATCAGTGAAGTATTACATGATGCCAAGACTCGATATCTAGAGGTGCATAAGCTGCTTTATGCAGTTCTTATTACCTCCAGGAAGCTTCGACACTACTTCCAAGCTCACAAAGTCTCGGTGGTGACCTCCTATCCACTTCGAGCGATCTTGCATAATCCCAATTCAACTGGGAATATTGCAATGTGGGCAGCGGAATTGGCTGAATTCGATCTCGAATTCATTCCGAGGCAAGCAATCAAGAGTCAAGCGTTGGCAGATTTCGTGGCGGAATGGACTCCCTCTCCATCAAACCCTGGGGGCCCCAGCGAGCAGAAGACGTAGCATCAAGCTCCAACCTTCACCGAGCCTCACTGGACCCTCTACTTCGATGGCTCCATGCAGAAGCAGGGGGCCGGAGCTGGAATCCTTCTCCTTGCACCGATTGGGGAGAACATAAAATACATGGTACACCTTGACTTCAAGGCGACCAACAACATGGCGGAGTATGAAGCACTCATCTATGGACTAAAGGTGGCACTATCATACGGTGTCAAGCAACTGCTGGTCAAAGGAGATTCACAGCTCATCATCAAACAGTTGAAGGGTGAATGCTCCTGCAATAATCTCCAGCTAGCTGCTTACCTCCTTGAAGTCCAGAGGCTTCAGAAGGACTTTGAAGTCCTAGACCTCCACCATGTTCAGCGTGCCCACAACGCTGAAGCCGACGAACTCTCGACGAAAGCGTCAACCGGAGCTCCAGCTCCTGAAGGAACTTTTGTCCGGAGATTGTCGAAACCCACAGTTCAGCCTGCCGAACTGAACGAAGGGGGCGAGATTAGCATCCCGAAGCTGACGGTCCCGATGGCCCTGTTACCATGGCAGCCATCAAGGGTCGTAGGTGCTGCCGGAAACTCCGAGCAACCCAGCACGCAAGACTCAAATGCTCAAGTCAGTTCTGATGCATGGATCTCGGAGATCCGGAACTACTTGAAATACAACATCCGTCCTGACGATGATGTATCCGCTGACCGGGTAGTCAGATTGGCTAAAATATACACGCTGGTAGAAGGGGATCTCTACCGGCGCGGTGCCAACGGCATCCTAATGCGGTGCATCACAAGGGAAGAAGGCTGCGAGCTCCTCGCAGAAATCCATGGAGGCGAGTGTGGGAACCACGCATCTTCCCGCACGCTGGTCGGAAAAGCCTTTCGGCATGGCTTGTACTGGCCTACAGCGCTCCAGGATGCCACTGAGCTGGTGAAGAAATGCGAAGCATGCCAATTTCATGCAAAGCAAATTCATACACCTGCTCAGCCCTTACAAATGATACCTCCTACATGGCCCTTCGTTGTGTGGGGGATGGACATCTTGGGACCCTTCCCAAGAGCCGTCGGAGGTTACAAGTTCCTGTACGTCGCCATTGACAAGTTCACCAAGTGGCCAGAAGCAACTTCAGTTGTGACGATCAACAAGCAATCTGCTATCAACTTTCTGCAATCCATTGTAAGCAGATTCGGAGTCCCAAACAAGATCATCACTGATAATGGGACTCAATTCACAAGCTCCGCATTCCAAGGATATTGCGAAGACCTTGGCATACAAGTTTGCTACACCTCCGTAGCTCATCCAGCCAGCAATGGCCAAGCCGAGAGAGCAAATGCAGAAATCCTTAAAGGACTCAAAACGCGCACCTATGAGCGCTTGAAAAAACACGGAGCCAACTGGATCGAAGAGCTTCCGCCCACTCTATGGGCCAACAGGACTTCTCCAAACTGGTCAACCGGAGAAACACCCTTCTTTCTGGTGTACGGAGCTGAAGCAATCCTTCCTCCGGAAATCACCTTGGGTTCGCTCCGGGTCCGGACCTTCGACGAAGCCGCGCAGGACCAGCTCCGGCGTGAAGACCTAGACCTCCTCGAGGAGGGAAGGTGCCAAGCAGCTGTTCGGAATGCCCGATATCGCCAAGCTCTACGGCGTTATCACCAGCGGCATGTACACAACCGACAGCTCGAGGAAGGCGATCTGGTGCTACGGAGAATACTATCCAGAGAAGGGTTAAACAAACTCTCCCCCGACTGGGAGGGGCCCTTTCGAGTGATCGAAGTATCCCGTCCCCGAAGCGTTCGCTTGGCTACCGAGGATGGGACACCTCTCCCAAATCCTTGGAACATCGAGCACCTCCGTAAGTTCTACACTTAATACCACGGAGGTGAGTCTTGAGTAACTTGAGATGTATGTTATAGAGTCATTGTACAGAGTCGGGTAGTTCCTCCGGGAGAGCAGCCGAACCTTTCCTGAAAGGTCCGCAAAGCTCATGCAACACTTGTCACAGTCTCCGGACTAAAAGTGTGGCTAACTACCCTGGGTCAAACGAGAAACCAAACACACTTAGCCTGGTCCCGTACCCTAAGAGTGTACTTGTTTCCCCTGTACCCCGGACCTATAATGAAAGACATCTTCATGTGAAATAGACTCCACGTGCATTCATTTTGTGCAGGCTCAACATTTTTATTTTTCTCTTTCTTGTCTATAACAGAGACTTGCAATTCTTAAGAAATTTTTAGTTCGACCGGTTTATATACGATTCGAGTTGTATTGTCAGATCTTTTGGATTTAAATATCGTTTATGGCCAACTCGCTTGAAAGCCGCCAAGCCAATCTAGGGCCGGAGTGCGCTATCGACTTAGCCTGGTCAAGCACCCTAAGTACGCCACTCTACCTACACCCCGGCAGGACGAAGTAAGGCGGGTCCATGGACAGTTGGATCTAAGAGAAAAGACAACGCATCCAGTTGTATTTAAAATCGCGTTCAACTTAAAATTTTCTTGAGAATCGTAAGCCGCGACGAAATTATAGACAAGGAACGAATTTTACTATTTTTCTTGACTTAAGTGTGCAGGAAAAATAAACTCTACGTTGATGAAGAAAAGCCGGAGCTAACCAAACTCCGACTCCCCCAAGGGGGTCAACCGTCGACGCTGAGTAAAAGATGGTGAGAAGACCCCGTAAATGGAGTCTGTTGCCAACAGTCGACGGTTGGCAAAGGTCACTGCCGGAGCTACTAAGCTCCGACACCTCGGAGGACTAACTATCGATGCTCTACGTGTTGATAGAGGCTATTGCCGGAGCTACCAAGCTCCAGCGATGGACAATGCCGGAGCTTCTAAGCTCCGACAACTTCAGGGGACCTTCACTATCAAAGACTTCGGACCTTAATTCTACAAGTTCGGAGCAAATTCGTCTTCAACAAAACTCAATATCCTTTTGGTATATGTTCACAATCAAATTGTGTACATCTACCGGGGGCCAAGTGAAGATAAAGATGTTGAAGACAAAAAATGAAATTCGCAAAAATTTGGGGATTTCATTCATCTGGAGACAGGAGATTACATCTGGAGACAAGGGATTACAAAATTGAGGAAGAAGAAGAGAAAATACAAGTGAGAGCTAAAGAGATGGTCCTAGACCCTATGGAAGAACTCGGCGACCTTCTGGGTGACCTCCGACACGCTGGCTCGGGTAGCTTCGCCTTCTCCTTCGACGGGGCCTTCAAGCACTGGGTCCAGAGGAAATTGAGGGTTCCGGCTGGTGTAGCACGTCAGCACATATTCTGTGACGTTCCTCGCCAGGGATTGCCCCTCGACCTCCAGTTGGTCCGCGATGACGTCGCCCACCTTGGAGAGCTTGCTACCTGCTGCGCTCAATGCCTGCAGCGCAAGGTCCGGCTCCGGCTCCGGATCATCCGGGCGCACGGAGCTGAAACCCATCGGCGTCAGCGCATCATTGGCCTTGCCCAGGAACTCCCAAATCTGCAGGGAGTCCGCCGTCCTCAGGCTCTTCACCTCTTCCAGGGATCTCTTGGCCGCCGTCAGTTCGGAATTCTCATGGGCGAGGCGCTCAACTTCTTTGGCGTTTTGCTGAATCTTTGCAGCAACCCGCCTCTCAAGTCTTTTGAGCTCCTCCTCCCGGAGGTGGATCTTGTTCCGACGATCAACCAGGTCCTTCTCCCTAGCCTCCACTTTCTTCTCCCGGGCAACAAGGGCACACTCGTATTCGTAGAGTTCCTGCCCCCGCACCCAGGTCTTCTCCTCTTCCTCGAGGCAGTGCTCTTCCAACTTCTTAGTGCGCTCCTCGAGGCCCTTGTCAGCCAGAGCTACTTTCTCGGCGAGCTCCTCTTCCCTCCTCAGGACGTCATCCCGCAGCTCCAGGAGTTTTTGCTCTTCGTCCTCGAGCCGTCTCTCCCTCCCTTCGAGTGCCTCTCGGCGCTTGATGAGTGCGGTGTTGATGGCCTCAAGCTGTTCGTGCCGAGCATTGGCCGCGTCGTTGGCAGCCTTGGCCTGATCGTGGATCTCCCAGGGTTGAGCGTCGAGGGCATGAGTCATGCTCTCTCTGTCATCCAGCAGCTTGTCCCAGTACTCCAAGCGGATCTTCTCCCGCTTGATCCACTACTTGTCGTCCGCTAGCCTCGACTGTGCCAGCTTAGTCTTGAAGTGGAGCTGATTACGCCACCGCCTAAGGGTTTGGCGCTCCTATTCAAGAGCCTTGCTGTCGTGGAAGAAGGCCAGTTGGACCTAACGTAGACTGGAGCAGGCTTTGTCGATAGACATCGACAGCGGGATGGGCTCTGGACCTGCTGGGGTCTCCTCCGCTGGTTCCAGCGGGTCTTCACATACAAAAATTGGGTCCCACTCTACGAGAGTGGAACCCTGAGCTTCCAAGGCGCTAGGGCCGTCCTCCGGGATGGCCTCAGTTGCCATCGAAGAAGGCCCCGCCGCCAAGTCTTCATTCGCCCCCTCGGGCAGGGGGCCAGCGACTTCGCTTAGGCACTCCGGCTCGGCCGCAGGTACCATCGACGTCGTCGCCTCCGGAGCAGGAGCTACTACTGGCTCCGGCCGGGACACCTCTTCCGAGGGAGGCTCGAGCTCCCTCGCCTCTTCAACCGTCGGCTCTGTGACCAGCGCTCCAACAATAAACGGCTCAGCGACCGGTACTTCGGAGGTAACCGGCTCAACTG
Organism: Tuctoria greenei; assembly: GCA_036927565.1. Classification (NCBI taxonomy): domain Eukaryota; kingdom Viridiplantae; phylum Streptophyta; class Magnoliopsida; order Poales; family Poaceae; genus Tuctoria; species Tuctoria greenei. The sequence goes on along the minus strand of JAYESD010000007.1, from coordinate 117,539,985 downwards.
CCGGAACTACCTCGACTTCCGGCTCACATGCCGGAGCTTCAGTCACCTCCGGCTCAATCGCCGGGGCTTCGACAAGTTCCGGCTCCGAGGCCGAGACTACTACTTCTTCCGGCTCTACAGCCGGAGCTTCCACTATTGCAGCACCAGGACCCGGAGCTTCAACCTCCGAGACAAGTGCCGCTGGCGTGTCTTCACTCCCGTGGTCCAACGCTACCATGGAAAATTCTGGGGACGCGTCGAGGTTGATGACCACGACAGCCGGCGCCGGAGCTGTCGCAGCCTCAGCCACCACCTGGGGCGGCACTGGGACAGGAGCAGAAGCTCCCACGGCCTCAGACATCGTGGCCGAGGGTGGAGCTTCACTCCCCTTCTTGGGGACGCTGCAGAGGATGGATAAAGAAAATTAACAAACAATCGCTACAATTAAAAAGTTAACCAAGGTAAAGATCAAAAATTACCTTGGAAGGCTTCCGCACCAGCTTGCGTGGAACCTTTTTCCTGGACGTTCCGGGCTGGCCATGGTCGGCGTAGGAGCTTCGGGAGGCCCCCCAGAACTTGTCGCAGCCACGGGCGTTTCCCGGGTCGAGGCTCTCCTCGATCGGGAGGAACCCCTGGACCTGGAGGCTCCCACCGTCCCAGGTGCCGGAGTCGTGCACCCGGAGCTAGCACCCCAGGAGGGCTCCACCACGGGGACAGACGTGCTCCGGGAGGATCCCACTGCAGGAACAGTATCATTCCGGAAGGACCCCACTACGGGGACAGTCGCCACGGCGGCAGAAGATCTTCCCCCCTGGGGAGAAGGAACCGAGGCGGAAGTAGCGGGCCTGACGGACCTTCCGTCGGCATGTCGTAGCTTCCTCTTCCGACTCTCTGGCTCCTCCGCCAGCTCCTTGCCCTTGCCGATGACCTCGACCCTCGGTTGTGGAGCAGGGACCGAGCCGTCTTCGGGCACCCCGGGGATTGCCACCCGGGTGGTTGATCTTCTCTCGACGACACCAAGGTCGTCAAGCGTGGGCATCGTCCGCCGGAGCTCCCTGCTGAACTCCACTTCCATGTTCAAGGGGAGAAAGGCCGACGGTGGAGTCAAGTCATCACTGTCGACGTCGATGCCGTGCTGGAATTTCTTGAGGTGGAACTCCAAGGCCTTCCCCACCATGTTGGACTTCAACCCGGTCTCAACCCGGTCCTCGTCCATCACGCTATTGAGGGCCCAGGTGAGCTTCTCCCTCCTCTTCAGCGGCACCCACCTGTTGGCCAGGAAGTTGCAGAACACCGCCTGGGGAGTCAATCCTCCCTACACGCATCTGCGGATCCTGGTCAGGGCAGGGTCGAAAGCTTCCGCCAGCACTGGAACTTCACTCCATATCGACGTGTCGATGCCGGGCAGACCGTCTGGTAGCTCCAACCGCTCATGCTCCTCCACCCTGACGACTATCCAATCTTTCTTCCAGTCATCCCACTTCCCGGAAGGGAACGACCGGAGGTACTTGAATGGGCACTTCTTGCGCTTCACGAAGTAGTAGAAGCCAAGGTACTCATTGCTCCGGCCGGTGGTGTGAACGGTGAAGAAGGTTCGGAAGAGCTCGACGCAGGGGGGGGATGCCCACCCACATCTCGCAGAAGTGGACAAAGATGGACACGAGGAGAATGGAGTGAGGGCCAATGTGGTATAGCTGCAGACCATAGAAGTCTAGCAGCATCAAGAAGAAAGAAGAAAAAGGTGGGTTCAGCCCCACCATGGCGTACGAAGAAAAGTACACCATCTCGCCAGCGCGCTCCTTCTCAAAGGGGAGCTCTCCGCCGGCACGGACCAAGCGGTTGAAGAAGTCCGAGGACCACCCCATGAGGGCCCGGACCTTCTTCAAATTGTTGTCAGTCTTCAGGCGACTCTCACGCAGACCCAACTCCATCGTGGCACAGCTAGGCAAGAGAAGAGGAGCGAAGTACGAGTCGGGAGTTTGAGCGCAAGATCAGATGAGAGGCGTAAAGAACTCCCGATGGTGCGCGCTTTCCTTCTTAAGTAAGCCCTCGCAACGCTTGGATGGAAATTGCAGGGAAGTCGAAGATACTACTCAAGAATTCAACCCAGCCGATGACAAGAGGGCCCGGGACCACCCTGACGATCAAGTCAAAGCTCTTACCCAGGCGAACGGTTGTCATCACGAGGCGGGAAACCCAAAGGCGGCGGCCTGACAGGGCGCGCGGAACCGATACGGTTTTCGTATCGGGAACCGGCGACCTTCAATTGCGTGGGATCCGCACGTCAAAGATCTCATCTGCCGCCTGAGGTGCTCCACGCGGCGGGATCTAACTGTAAAACCCTGCCAACGGCACCTCCGAAGACCCTTGAAGACCCAGTTCAAGAGTCACAAGGATGGACCCACCTCCGACGGAATGACTTCACCCCAGTGACCTTCGTCGGAGGTAGGTCCAGGGGGCCACTGTCGGTACCCTAAAAACCGTACACCCCCTGAGGTTACAAAGATCTCGAGGGAAGGCCGTCTACTTGGATTGAAGACCCTCGGAGGCCCACTTGTCAGACATGACCGGACCTGCTTCTCCAACATGGCTAATCCCTAGGTCGCCACGTGTACTGCCAAACCGGAGCTACCGCCCACAAGGGGGAAGCTCCGGGCCAGGTACCGAAATGGCACCTCCGGACTTAACCCCTGAATGAGAGAAGCTCCGGACCTGACACGTGTCAGATAGCCCTGGAGCTACCTGCTTCCCACAGCAAGCTCCGGAGCTGCCACATGTCCAAACGTCGGAGCTGGCAGCCTCTAACCTCCGGAAGACCTTGTAACGGCTCGGGATCTTCAAAGGAGAGCCAAGGACTTCAAGACCCGATTAAGCGTCATTAATGCCATATTAATGACGCTTAAACGGACGATCTTAACACCAGTAACGGCACTGTCGGAGCCCGTTACAGGATCATTAACAATAATTAATTGTGTATCAATACTAGTAACCGCCGGGGCCACATGTCGGGCCAGGCTAGCTTGTAACGGCCTGTCCTTGTACTATAAAAGGACAGGCCGACGATACACTCGGAGACGTTCACAAACGTTGACAAGCAATCATACGTGACAAGCTAATACAACACCAACACACCCGTGGAGTAGGGTATTACGCTCAGGCGGCCCAAACCACATAGATCCTTGTGTCTCCTGTGTTAAATCACAATTCACCTTCTTGAGTCTCCGCGCGCCCACACCGAACCACAAACTCCTTCAACACTTTAGCAGTGTCAGGAGATCTGCCGACTCCAACAGTCGACAGTCTCCAACTGAGAACATCCATCCAAGGGCCCCCTCTTGCGCCATTCGGATCCCAGGGTAGTCCCACCATCACTACAAACCCAACCGACTACCCCTTCCCCAAACTTTCCAAATGGTCCCAACAGTACTGGCAATTCACTAATTAGTCAGCTAAGCTGCACCCATACTTGGCCCTGTGGAGGCACTGTAAAACCTGGGTTGTCGCTCCATGAACCGATCCTTAAATAAAAGCAAGCAAAAGCACCAAAACAGTCCAATCCATTCCACTTAACCGACTTGCTTAGATCCCTAGGTACCATTTTGCTAAAGGGTTATTATTATCAATTCTCATCATTAAAGTGTTCAATAGTTCATAATTATGCAATATGATTGTTTCCAAAACCCAGTTGAGTATAGCGAAGAAAAAGTGTAAAAGACCCTTCCCGACTCTCTAGATTGTGTTCAAGCAACAAGGGTGGTCATACAAAACTAGTAAACTCCTACAATTGTGTTTTCCCATTAATTTGACACAAGCATGCAATTTTACAAACAAAATATTTAAAAACCTGGATCAGAATGATGAAGGACACTTGCCTTGCTCTTGAGCTTTGCTTGGATTGAAAGCTTCGGAGTTCTGGTTCTGCAAGTCCTCGAAAGCACTCTGTATAGCGACATTCTATTCCGCGCGACAAACATGCAAAACAAACATTACAATCAAATATTGCTCAAATATTACTCAATATGTCATGATATGCATGATTTGTGCAATTGTGAGGTAAAGCTAGTTAATGAGTTGCTATTAATGTTTACTAAATGGTAACAATAGTATATAACAGGTTTGAGCAAGTTTGAGGTTATTTGAGCCAATTTGGATTCAATTCAGCAATAACAGATTGAGAAGTCGGACAAGTCCGATATTAGGGTCGGACTAGTCCGCCCTATCCAGAACTGCATAAATAGGGTTTTTATGGACAACTAGATTTAGGGTTGAATTTACGTAGGAAACTGGATGTAAAGGGTGTACCATGTGTTTAGAGATCCAAGATTCGAGAATTGGTTGCAACACTTGAATCTTAACGTCTAGGGCTTGATGAGAGGTGTTGAGGATGATTTGGTAATAAAGAACGTCGATGTCGAGAAGTTGATGAAGATTGAGCTTGCTTGATCCTCCCTCTTCTCCTCCTCTTTCTTCTTGCCGATGGATCTTCTCTTGATGGCGGCACATGGCAAAGAAACGGCAGCGAGGGTTTCCAACGTGTGGAGCGGTGTGGGGGTATTGGGTTGCTTATATTGGGGTGGAGAGGTAGGGTTTTGGTGTGGATTTCAATTAGAATTCAGTGCGGGATGAGTAGGGGCCATGGTGGGGTCCACTTGGGGTCCTCTGGTGTTGGGTACGTAGTTCATGGTCCCAGTTAAGGCAATTACCCAATAACTTGGAAGAAATCCAGAATCCGAGTTGGACTCTTAAGGCCGGACTAGTCCTCAAGGATGGCCGAACAAGTCCATTTTGGAACAGAGACAAAATCGAACAAGTCCAGTGATGGAGGCTGGACAAGTCCGGGGCTTGGCAAGAAATTGGTCTGGACTGAAACAACATCGGACTAGTCCACTCAAAGTCGGACAAGTCCAGACAACATTAGAACCTACATCGGACTATTCCGCGCGATGTGCCACACTAGTCCAGAGTTCTGAAGACTAAGTTTCTAAATAGAAGAGGGATACCGGACTAGTGTGGGGCGAAGGTCAGACAAGTCCGCACCCTGACAGGATTAAATTGCTGATTAGCCCTAAATTCATTTTAATCTTGTTCCTTTTAAGGTTGCTTTATGTGAAACATGTATGAGGATGCATGCACATTATGCATGAAAATGAGGGTGTTACAATGGCACTTGGTGATATTCGACCTCAAGAGCAATCAAAAAACTCAAGTGCTCAAAATGTACCTCAACAAGAGAGCAATGATCAAGGGGAGCTTTGGCATTAGATCGACATTAGCAGAATCAAGAAGATCGAGATATTCATGGAATCAATGATCTAGGGGGAGACATTGACCATTAAGATAATGAAGAGCAAATAACTCACATGTGCCTCACCAAAGAGTACATCAGAGTATACTAAGATATCATCCCATCAACAACATCATTGGAGATATTTCAAAGGGAGTAACTACTAGATCTCGTATTGCTATTTTTTGTGAACATTACTCTTTTATCTCATTTATGGAACCATACAAGGTTAATGAAGAATTAAAAAATCTAAATTGGATGGCCGCCATGCAAGAGGAACTGAACAACTTCAAAAGAAATGAAGTATGGGAGCTTGTAGAAAGACAAAAAGGCAAACGTCGTGGGCACCAAATGGGTCTTTTGGAACAAGCAAGATGAACACAGAGTCATAACAAGAAACAAGGCATGACTTGTGGCAAAAGGTTACTCACAAGTCGAAGGTTTGGATTTCGACGAAACATTTGCTCCCGTAGGTACACTTGAGTTCATTCGTATCTTATTAGCCTATGCTACTCACCACAATTTTAAGCTTTATAAAATGGACATCAAAATCGCATTCCTCAATGGTCCTATCAAGGAAGAGGTGTACATGGAGCAGCCACCAAGATTTGAAGATCAAGAGTACCCCAACCATGTGTACAAACTGCGTAAGGCTCTCTATGGCCTCAAACAAGCTCCTTGAGCTTGTTATAAGTGCCTTAGGGACTTTCTCACTCGAAATGGCTCTAAAATAGGAAAAGCTGATTATACTTTGTTTACAAAGTATTTTGATGGTAATCTATTCGTATGTCAGATTTATATTGATGACATCATTTTTGTTCTACTAATAAATATTTTTGTGAAGAATTTAGTATATTATGAAGACCAATTCAAGATGTCAATGATGGACGAATCAAAGTTCTTTTTGGAATTCCAAGTGAATCAACTCAAAGAGGGCACTTTCATTTGCCAAACTAAGTACATGCAGGACATCCTCAAAAAGTTCAATATGGACAAAATCAAGCCCATCAAGACCCCCATGGCAACTAATGGACATCTCGACCTCGACAAAGGCAGGCCAGATATGGATCAAAAGGTATATCGGTCTATGATTGGTTCACTACTTTATTTATGTGCATCTAGGCTCGATATTATGCTTAGTGTGTGCATGTGTGCAAGGTTTCAAGCTACACCTAAAGAGTGTCATTTAATAGCTGTAAAAAGAATTTTAAGATACCTTGTGCACACACCTCACTTAGGCCTTTGGAATCCGAAAGGATCCGAGTTTAACCTTATTGGGTATTCTGATGCCGACTATGCAGGCGGAGTCGATAGGAAGAGCACCTCAGGAACCTGCCAATTTCTTGGCAGATCCTTAGTTTCATGGTCCTCAAAGAAACCAAAGTCCATCGCTCTTTCCACAGCCGAAGCGGAGTATGTTGCAGCAGAAAGTTGTTGCGCACAGCTACTTTGGATGCGACGAACTCTAAGGGATTATGTTTACAATCTAAACCATATTCCGCTCCTATGTGATAATGAAAGTTGCATAAAAATTGTACACAATCTAGTAGAGCACTCAAGGACCAAGAACATAGATATAATTCATCATTTTCTAAGAGACCATTCATTAAAAGGTGACATAGTAATCTCACATGTTAGAACTAAAAAACAACTAGTGGGCATATTCACCAAGCCACTAGATGAAAAGAGATTTTGCAAGCTTAGAAATGAATTAAATATACTTGATGCTCGAAATGTGGCTTGAAACATTGCATACCCGATTGATTCTTCAAAGTTTGCTTACTTTTGCCAAATTCATCTCTTATCTTGATTTTTCTCTTGAAAACTATTTTAATTATTGAATCTTGGTGAATTATGGCCATTGTATGATTGTTGATTGCTTACTGGTCATGTTCATCAAGATTATTTGTGAAATGTTGTCCTTTTGATCACTATTAGATCAAATTCCCAAAAATCTTTTTGTTCCAATTCAATTTTGTCCAGCTGACCCGGACTAGTTCGTGGTCATCACCGGACTAGTCCATTGCTGGTGACTAGTCTGGCTCTAGTCCGGTGTACCGGACTAGTCCGGTCCCTTGTGAAATAGTCAGCTAATGTCGGGCTTAACCATAGCCAGCCACCAAGACCTCCCTTCTTCCTCCTCACAATTGCCTTCACACTCTTCTCTCCTCAAGCCTGAGCTCCCAAGGATATTTCCACTTTGAATCACAAAAATTGAAGATTTCTCCACGAAAATTCCTCCACTCAGCGCGAAGCATCCCTCATCTAGACTAATCAGGAACCAGCTCCGCTCCTCCATCCTCAAATCTTCATATTCGGTAAAAAACAAACCCTAACCCCAGTTCTCATCTATCCTCAATTCTTGCTTACTTTTCTTGATTCTTAGGGTATACATTGCATTGCTGTATGTATTCCTATTGTCCTCCTAGCTTTTTGCATCAATCTCAGTTAGATTTGTTGGATTAAGAAGTTAGGGTTCATACGTCAAACCGGACTAGTATGATGCTTGGTGCGGACAAGTCCGTTTAACCGGACAAAAATCGAACAAGTCCTGCCCCCTGACAGTTTGAACCTCTAAATTCTTGTCTCCACAAAGTCTAATTCCAATTCTTACCATACCTTATCACGCTGTGTAAGGCATGATGTCGTTCACATCAGATGATAGCATGTTTGATTATAAAGCTGAGCGTGACCGCGAGAGAGTGGCCAGGGCAAAAGAGCTAAGAAGCAAGAAGCACCATGACCATGGTGCAAATGATTTTCCTCCTGATGATGTGCTTCCAAGAAAGAGGAAGGTGGTAGTCAAGAAGCCACCTAGCAAGGATGGTGCAGGTGCCAGCTCAACGACACCAATGAGAAGCACTAGCAAGGGCAAAGGACATGCAATTGGACCCTTTGGTCCACTAAAGATGAAACCTCCTGTACAGCGCAACAGGCAACCCTTAGAAGATGATTTCATGGGCAAAGGAAATGATTTGGCTGACAAGCTCAGAAAAGTTGAAGTCTATGAGCAGCCAAAGCAATCAGCTCACCCGAGGTTCTGGAGCCACTTCCATGCTGATTATTATGAGCACCTTTACAGGAAGATGAGAAATCCAATGGTTGCTTGTCAATGGGTGGACATGACTTATATATAATCCAAGAATTGTCAAGCATATCATGAAGTATTGGAGGCATGGAGAGGCATGGCTTGAAGGATCTCCTATCCTTCCGGTATAATCGGAACATTGAAGTCATCAATCAATTTTACTCTACTCTATACTTCGCCCACAAGTCTACAATGTTCCCAATGCTCTTGCCTCACATGCAGTAGAACAAAGATGAAAACAGGCAAATGAAGTCACAAGGACTCCAGCTGCTCCTTGTGCTCCGCCACCCTCCAAAGAGTCCTCTAGTTGTGTATTGAAGATATTTATGAGCCTTAAGGACTAGTGATCATGGACATGTATCTTTTGTGTTTGTTAGGTTGCAAACTATTGTAATCTCTATTTGGATGCCTATTTTGTTTAAATATGAATGTGTTATGCTCATTCTATTCTTGTGATTATAATTTCTATATTTTCATTATGCACATCACAATATCTGCTCACACACACTTTTTAGGCATCCCACCATAAAGAGTGCATATATGTGAGAATTTTTTGTTGTTGTCCATATGTCATTCTCATATATGCACACTTTATGTAAATCGATGTTTACTCTTAATCATTAAATCTCAATTGGTTGTCATCAATCATCAAAAAGGGGGAGATTGAAAGTGCATCTAGGCATTCCCTTGTGGGTTTTGGACTATTGATGACAAATAAATGATATTCTAATGAATTCGTTGAGATGAATGGAGGTCTACGAAAACCAGAACTTATGGTGCACTCAAAAAGGTAAAAAAATGAGGAGTTAGAAAAGGAAAAATCCAAATGATCAAAGAAGCGCAAAGTAGATGTCAATCTTTATGATGTGTGTAAGAGACACATCCCAAGAGGTTATATCTTTGCAAAGAGTGTAAGGGCTAAAATCAAATAATTACGTAATTCACTAAGAACAGGGCAAGTCCGTTCACAAGCAGACTAGTCCGTTTCACTTACTGATCTCACAAGGACAAGTCCCGAACGGCACCAGACTAGTCCGTTCAACTCACTGACCTCACTCGGAAAAGTCCGGACATTAACCGAACAAGTCCATTCAACTTTCTAATATTCACTCAACGCATAACACCATGCACCAAAAAAGTCCGTCCAGTTGCAGACTAGTCCGATTGAGTCTCTGGACTTATCACGGAGTAGTCCAAATAAATTTTTGTTCCAATACGGACAAGCCTGGTACACCTCACACAAATTAGGGTTTGATGTGTGCTTCACAATTCACGCAAGTTTTACACAGCACAACTGTTGATGGTTACTAACGTCACCGATTATCTTTCGAAAGAGATGAGGTCCGCAAGCGCATGGAACTGTCGTGTAGTATTTCACCCAAGAGTATTCCCAAGGGTATCGTATTTATCCCAAAGGAAGGCAATGGAGCAAAGTAAACACTACTCTTATGATCAAGCTATGGGTTACTGATCAGTTATCAAGACAGGGGTAAGTTGATAATATGGGTAGTGTGACACACACCTAAACAATCTACTATAATGGCAAGGTTGTCCTAGAGGGTTAGACTACGAGATGGAGATACTCCTACTATGCTCTAATTACTCATATACAAAGCCCAATAAAGTACACATGATTATGCTAATGGTGAATACTAGGGCTTAGTGGTCCAACGTATCCGGCACGGGTTTACCCCTAGCAATACTAGGCAACTCCCGCCAAGAGCCTGTGGCATAGCCGAACATGGAGGATTACAAAGGACAGATAGGGCTGTCACCACCTACTACCTACCTCATCAATCCGTGGGTCTATGAGACATCCAATACTACTTTACTATCCTAGCACCATGCTAACATATTAAGTAAATACCTAAGGGGTCGCGATACAAGCCACCGTAAGGTAATGACTAACCTAAATATCATTGAAATAATGTTGGGAACAAGCACCAACAATTCATATTGTAGGATCGAAGAGCACGTGAAAAGCTACCAGAGGGGGGTGAATGGTAGATTTAAAACATTTTCAGCGGAAGCAATGAAAACCCCTCGGCATAAAAATGATCCATTAAAGAAATCGTATGTGAGACTAATCTAAACGTGTTTCACTGTGACAAAAGTGATTTATATCAGAGAGAATCAATTCATTAAGACGACGCAACAAGAATCACTCAAATCCGTCGAGAGAAACTCAAGTTATGACCGAAAGATCGAACAAAGATCAATCTGTCCTACCCGAGAAAAAACAGATTTGTAATACTGCAAAGAAACTCTTGTAGATAAAAAACCACAAGTCCAATGACTGTGAAATTTTTACATATGATAGATAGTCAAGTGGTGAAGAAAACCCAAAAATAATCACGTCAATTGGATCTGTAAAACGCGAGTTATGATAAAACCACCAAAGAAAGGAGGTGATGTGCATAAAACTCGATGAGAAAAATATTTATGGAACAAGTAGGATGAAAAAGGCACAAAAGTTCCTTTCAACTACGAATTTTATTCAATAGAACACAAGAGGAACATCCTTAAAGTTGTGCACCACGAGCTTTGGCATCCCTTGCTTATATAACCAGCCCTTAGGCCAACCCAAACTCAACTAGGACTCTAATCCTACTCAAATCACGAATCGAAACTTTCTATAATTGCTTAGGATTCTTCTATACGCAGATCGAAGCAACTTAAGACTTCCAAACACCTTAGGAACGTATCCCACATTCCTAAAATAACTTAATTTCGTGACTTACACGAAATCCTATCATAACCAACTTAAATCTTTCCATATTTGAGTCAAACCCGACTCAGCCGCAGCCTAAGTTCATAACCTAGTCGGTTGGACCTTTCCGACCAATTTTTACGTTTACATCTCTTCATCACGCCTTGGAACCATGCAGCCACATCCATGAACTCCTTGCATTGTTCTTGATTCAAACATGCTTCGCAACCTCATGATCAACTCAACCACAATTCCTCCTGAACTTGGTTGTTGAACCTCATCTTCTCACTAAGACTAGTTCAATGGATCCCATCACCAACCATGTCTTAAACTCAAGCAACGCCTGCACATGAACAAACAACCAATACTTTCGAGCACAAGTCCTCGACTTGACTCTCGTTAGTTCTGAAACTACAACATCTTATGTGAGCACATCACATAAGCATGTTGCAAACCATAGCAAAATGATATCAACCATATCAACCAAAACGCACCAAAAACTTAGCAAATGAATTCTAAGCAATCTTTCCAACAATGTAAAGCAAGTTTGGAACATTTCACAGAAAAAGCAGGAGCATTGTGATCAAGCTCCGAATCTTGCCAAAACTACCTGGAGCTTGAGCCGGAGCTTACCAAAGCTAGTACAACCTAACGCTGGAGCTTACCAAAGCTAGTACAACCTAGCGCCGAAGCTTACCAAAGCTAGTACAACCTAGCGCCAGAGCTAGCAAAACATGTCGGAGCTAACTAACATAAGTCGGACCTAGCAAAAACATATTGGAGCTTAACAAAGACATGCCGGAGCTAAAGTCAGACCTTGGTAAAAAGATGTTATGGCAGCATTCAAAACTTTTATTGTCAAAGCCAATGTATTCAGCACACATAGGTCTCACAATCTCCCCCTTGATGAATGCATTGGCAACACCATTTAAAATCCGAACATTGGCATGAAAAGTTTTGAGAACAATTTCTCCCCTTATTTGAAAATCAAATGAGATAGAAATAAATTTCTCCCCCTATACATATTTCTCCCCTCTGCATACTTATCTTTAAAAATTCACCATATTATCTATCCCCCTTTGACAATGTATTTAGCAAGGTTCAAAAGAGAAATTTTAATTGTTATGAGCATATTATAACATATACATATAAAATAAAGCTCATCCAAGTCATACTATCAAGTAACTTACACCATCACATCAATGAAATACATAAAGTAGTGTAAGCCATGCTAGAGATCAAATGTAATTTCCAATTTAGCAAGTCATGATCTCACAAACTTAACTATTTCAAAACCTGAAAGAATGACACTTGTTGCTACATTTTATTATTTTTCAAAACACAAATTTAGATCATATGATATGTGCAAGAGATTATATGTGCATCTGCCTTATTCTAACTAACCAAGCCAATCCTATGTCATTTGACAATCAGAAGCTTAAGGACATGGTTTTAGTCATACACAACTTCTTCCAAGTTCATATCTAAGTGCAATGATAAGCCATCTCAAAAGAAGAAGTGCGATGCATGCATATTCTCTTGATCTTTTCCCAGTTTATATTTGTTCATAAAAACTCAACATGTGAGTTGATTACTTTATTAATTCTTTATGATTAAAAGCACTTACGAGCATGCAACAAGTTCAAAACAGCAAGAAGTTCGACCATGACTAGATTTAGTGTAAGTAATTATTCCAATTACTAGACATGGCAAAAACTACAAAATGTATAACACAAGTAATATAGTAAGAACATTCAGCATGTACAAGGAATCACAAAGTCACATATGTATGAAATACTATACTCATATTATTTTCATTTCAGATTCACACATAGACTTCTCAAGTTTCAAAACTCCCCCTCAATGTAAGCCATGAGGATGCATAACTCCTATTTCACTACGAATAAAACAAAAACGAGTGAAATCCAAAGGTTTTGTAAAAATGTCATCCAATTGTTTTCGGTATCTACATGGTGAAGCACAATGTTTCCTTTTTCAACATATTCACAGAGAAAGTGATACCTAATGTCAATGTACTTAGTTCTAGAATGTTGCACGGGGTTTTTAGCAATGCAAATGGCACTAGTGTTATCACAAAACAGGAGAACACTATCTTGATCAACCCCATAGTCTTTAGGTGTTTGAAAAATCCAAAGAATTTGTGAGCAAGCACTAGCAACAGCTACATATTCAGATTTGGTTGTGGATTGTACAACTGAGTTTTGTTTTCTAGAGGACCAAGCAACTAGTGAGTTACCAAGAAATGACATGCACCAGAAGTACTTTTCCTATCAATCCTACAAGCTCCAAAATCAGCATCGGAAAAAGCTTTCAATGTAATGGTTGAGAAAGAAGGAAGAAAAATGTCAAATTCTTGAGTTCCATGTAAGTACCTGAGAATCCTTTTGAGGGCTTGACGATATGAAGCACGTGGAGAGGCTTGAAACCGTGCACAACGACATACGCTGAATTGTATGTCCGGTCTTGATGCCGTGAGGTACAATAAGTATCTGATCATGCTTCTATATTCTTTTTGATCCATGGGTTCACCATCTTCATCAAGTTCAAGTGTTGTTGATGTTCCCATTGGTGTTCTAAGAGGCTTGCTTTTGTCCATGTTGAAGTGCCTTAGGAGGTCTTTTGTATACTTCGTTTGATGCACAAAGGTACCCTCCTTGGTTTGCTTGATTTGCAGCCCCAAAAAGTACGTGAGTTCTCCCATCATACTCATCTCAAATTCTGAACTCATCATAGCTGAAAACTTGGACACAAAATCATGAGAAGCACAACCAATGATAATATCATCCACATACACTTGAACGAATAATGAGTCATTGCCATGCTTAAGCACAAAAAGAGTTTTATCAACCTTGCCCACTATAAACCCCTTTTCAAGTAAGAATGTTTTTAACCTATCATACCATGCTTTGGACAGTTTGTAAACATGATTAGGAAAATTTGGATTTTCCAAACCCGATGGTTGTTTGACATAAAACTCCTCATCTATGTTGCCATTAAGAAAAGCACTTTTAACATTCATTTGATATGGCTTAAAACCTTTAGATGCAGAAAAAGCTAACAAAATTCTTATGGCTTCTAATCTAGCAACAGGAGCCAAAGTTTCATCAAAATCTAGACCTTCAACTTGAGTGAAACCATGAGCAACCAACCTAGCCATATTCCTAACCACAACCCCATCCTCACTTTTTTTATTTTTAAACACCCATTTAGGTCCAATTAAAGTGTGACCTTGAGGTGGAGGTACAAGTTTTCAAACATTACTTCTTTCAAATTTTTCTAACTCTTCTCGCATGGCAATAATCCAAGATTCATTAGTGAGTGCGTGTGATATATCTTTGGGTTCAAAAGAAGCAAAAAAAAAGTAGAATGAGAATGTGAGTTTGGGTCGCAAAACCTGGACCGTGTGACTCGTTCATGTAAGCTTCCAATCATTTGTTGTGGAGGATGACTTTCGAGAACCCGGAGGGGAGTCGACACTTCACAAGCTTCTTCTTCTTCTTAATGTTCATCACAAATCAATGAGCTTGTGACTTGAGGACGATCTGGATCAGCAATGATGGTTGTCGGTGCTGGTTGAGAATCAACACCCAGAGCTGAACCATAGTCATTAGCTGCTGAATTTTCGGGCAGCAGCTCCACTTCTTCCTCATCATCAACGAAAATGCTCTCCCCATGCGGATATGGATCCGGACCTGCAATGTTTGAGATAGTACCTGTGCTAACTTCATCAAAAGACACTTCAAAAGTCTCCACAATTTTGTTACTGTCAAGTAAAAGCACACGGTAGCCTCTAGTATGAGATGGATAACCAAGAAACATGCCATCAATGGATCTAGGTTCAGATTTATCAAGATTACTATGTTTCTTAACAAAGCATTTGCAACCAAAGACCCGAAAGTGTGTAACACTAGGCCTATGTCCAAACCGGAGCTCATATGGTGTTTTACCAAGCTGAGCGCGCAAGAAAACACGATTTGAGACATAACAAGTGGTTGCAATCGCATAAGCCAAAATTTCCTAGGAGTTTGATATTCATCAAGCATAGTCCTAGCCATCTCAACTAAGGTTCTATTCTTTCTTTCTACAATACCGTTTTGTTGAGGTACATATGGTGAAGAAAATTGATGATCTATTCCATTTTCAGCACAAAAGTTATCAAAAGATTGATTTTTAAATTTGGTTCCGTTATCTTCTAATTGCTTTTAAAGATCATGGATTATCAATTGATAATCTAAGAAATGAATTTCTAAAGTGACTAAAAGCTTCATTCTTAGATACCATAAAGTAAACTCAAGAGTATCTAGAATAATCATCAACAATCACAAGAACATACCATTTACCTCTGAAGGATTGAACACGTGAAGTTCCTACGGTGTCAAGGTGCAAAAGTTGACCCGATTCAGTTGTCATGATCATTATGAGAGGAGTATGTGAACCTGCAACCATCTTAGCATGTCTACAAGAAGAGCACACAATTTCATTGTCCCCTTTAAGCTTAGGCAGCCCACATATGCGATCAAGAGAACTAACACGCATTAGATGATTGAAGCCTACGTGACCAAGTCTATGATGCCAAAAATATAAGTCATTTGAATCATTAGCAACTAGACACCTATGCTTAAAGGAAGACATATCAAAATCAGCTTTAAAAACTCTTCCAGACTATGACTTGTTAAAAATAGGCTCACTATCTGAATTTACAACTTTGTAGCAATTTTTAGTGAAAATAATTTCCAGATTTTCATCTATCAGTTGTGGAACAGAAAGCTAGTTGTATTTGAAATTTTTAACAAGTGCCACATCCTTCAAAGTGTAGTGATCATTTACTCTAACCGAACCCTTAGTAAATATAGGAGTTGAAGAATTATAGGCAAAAGTAACATTCTCTACACGTGACACAAAAGAGAGGGAGGAGAACCATTCTTTGTTACCGGTCATGTGGCGTAAGCAACCTAAATCCACAATACAAAAGTTCTTCTTCCTCAAGCGTGTAACCTACATAGAAGCACAATACATCGATGACTCAATACTCGGGTTAGTAAAAAGGCATTTAGGAATCCTGTACTGAGTCGCAGGAATAACATGCGAAAGCTGAGATAAAATAGCAGGATTATGAGCCAAAACTTGAGGATTTTTGTACCCAACTACTGTCCTACGAGATGTTACATGTATAGCACAAAAAACAGTAGGTTTGGGAGCAAACTTTTCATGTTTTCGACTCATTTCAGCAGATTGCATGTTCCTATCATTCGGTTTAGCAAGTGCAGCAAATATTGCATGAAAGTTATGAGATCTAGCAATCATTCTTTCCTTTTTCTGTTGTTTAGCTAGTCTATAACAAAAATCTATGACATGACCATCTCTACCACAGTAGGTACAATGAAATTTATCTTTGTGTTCATGTCTAGATGAGCAAGCAACATTTTTATTTGAAACCGAATGAGACAACACTCTTGCAAATTTGAAAACCACTTCCTTTTGTTTATGAATTGTTTGAATCAAACCACTTCCTATTGACTTTACAATCTTAGATGGATTTTCCTTAGCATGAGCATGAGAATCAAAACCTAAACCAGCTTTATCATTGCAAGCCTTGGAAGAATTCAGCAGCAAGTTTAGGTTCTTATTCCCATTACAAAACTGATCTAATATCCTATGCATATCATCAAGTTTATTGGACAGATCAAGGCAATTTTCACATGATGTCTTTCCTTTTAATTTGCAATTGGAACAAACTTTAACTTCATGGGAACATAAAGCATTGTTCAATATAGAAATTTCATTCATAGCATCTTTTAGTTTCTTATCAAGATCATCACAAGTAGAACAATGCAAATTAAATGTAGAACAGCTAGCATCTTTCAAGTTTTTATCATTAAGTGCAGCAAGCTCTCTATTCTTTTCAATTTCTAACTCAAGTTTATCAAGTGTGGAGGTGTGCACACTTCTTAATGAGGTCAATTGTTCATATATTAAATCACATGAGGGACATGCATCATCACTAGGAATCAAAGTTTTTAAATGGATGATTTCAGATTCTAGTGATTCAATTCTAGCAGCACTATCCCTAAGCTTTTTGTCCTTTTTCTTAACTATAATAGTGGCACGAGAAATAGCATCATAAATTTCTTCGCAAGTAGGACATACCTCTTCATTATCGCTGTCGTGTTCTGCATCCTCCATACTTGGTCTTGATTTGCCCGCCATGATGCACAAGTTTGCCAAATCATCTTCATCTTTGTCACTTCCAATGTCCACATTGCTTGAGCCAAGTTCTTGAAGTGCGGAGATAAAACTGCTCACCAATTGACATTCTGTAAAACCCTTCTCTTTCTTCGTATCTTTTGCAGAGGAGTGTTTCGTCCATGTTTACTTTTCATCCCGGGAAGTAGGACCTGAAAGGTTAGGGCAATCTGAACGAAAATGTCCCATCTTACCACATTTGAAACATCGTTGAGGTCCGGAGCTTCCTCTCCTTCTTGTTCTCACATTTTGCAATGCTTTCGAGAACCTAGTAGAGAGAAGTACTAGCTCCTCCTCTGGCAACTCCTCAATCTCAATTGTTAGAGAGGACAACAAAGCAAGTGTACCACAAGATGAAGATTGGACGGAGCTAGGCATATCACGTTGAGAAACAAAACCAATAGACTTATTGGGGTTCTTACGTAATATTATCTCAATTTCAAGAGTTTTTAACTTGGAATATAGCACATCTAAAGTATGTGTACTCATGATAGTCGATTCACGAATAGATGTGACTTTCTTCTCCCAAATTGACATATCTAATGCACTTAACAATTTTCTAGCATTTCCAGCATCTGAAAAATTAACATTGACACTACGCAAGTTGCTGAGAATTTTATTAAAGCGAGCAAAAAGGACATCAATAGACTCACCGGGTTGCATATCGAATCGCATGAATTCTTCCTTGAACATGTCTTGCCTTACCTGCTTGATCGTATTGGATCCTTCATGATAGTCACAAAGTGCTTTCCACACATCGTATGCAGATCGAGGTGTGCAATACGGTCGAAGTCGCTTTGAGTTAATCCTTTTATGATCAAGATTCAAGCCTTGTTGTTGTTGTCGACATCTCTCAGATCTGTAGCTGTAACTTGATCATTTGACGGAAATTCATAAGTCTTGTATACCTTCTCCCATATTGCGAAGCCTTGAGCCTGGATGAAGGCTTCCATACGTGCCTACCAAACCTTAAAATCAATACCACTAAACACACAATGTTTAGCAGAGTATTTCTCTATGATGATTAGTCAAAAACACGTCAAAATCACAAAGGTTAGAGCACCGCGGCTCTGATACCAATTATAGGATCGAAGAGTACGTGAAAAGCTACCAGAGGGGGGTAAATGGTAGATTTAAAACTTTTTCAACGGAAGCAATGAAAACCCCTCGGCAGAAAAACGTTCCGTTAAAGAAATCGTGTGTCAGACTAATCTAAACGTGTTTCACCATGACAAAAGTGATATATATGAGATAGAATCAAGTCACAAAGACGGCACAACAAGAATCACTCAAATCCGTCGAGAGAAACTCAAGTTACGATCGAAAGATCAAACAAAGATCAATATGTCCTACCAGAGGAAAAAACAAATCTTTAATACTGCAAAGAAACTCGTGTAGATAAAAAACCACAAATCCAATGACCGTGACATTTTGACATATTATAGATAATCAAGTTGTGAAGATAACTCAAAAATAATCACGTCAATTGGATCTGTAAAACTCGAGTTATGATAAAACCACCTAAGAAAGGTAGTGTTGTGCAGAAAACTCGACGAGAAAAACTTGTCTGGAACAAGTCAGACGAACAAGGCACAAAAATTCCTTTCAAATATGAATTTTATTCAATAGAACACAAGAGAAACAGCCCCAAAGTTGTGCACCATGAGCTTTGGCCTCCCTTGCTTATATAACCAGCCCTTAGGCCAACCCAAACTCAACTAGGACTCTAATCCTACTCAAATTACGAATCAAAACTTTCCATAACTTCTTAGGATTCTTCTATACGTAGATAGAAGCAATCTTAACACTTCCAAACACCATAGGAATGTATCCCACATTCCTAAAACAACTCAAATTCGTGACCCACACGAAATCCTATCATAACCAACTCAAATCTTTCCATATTTGAGTGAAACCCGACTCAGCCGCAGCCTGAGTTAATAACCTAGTCGGTTGGACCTTTCTGACCAATTTTTACGTTTACATCTCTTCATCATGCCTTGGAACCATGCAGCCACGTCCATGCACTCCTTGCACATGTGCAAACATCTTCCAACGACGTCCACGATACCTTTATATGCATTGTTCTTGATTCAAACATGCTTCGCAACCTCCTGATCAACTCAACGATAATTCCTCTTGAACTTGATTGTTGAACCTCATCTTCTGCCTAAGACTAGTTCAATGGATCCCGCCACCAACCATGTCTTAAACTCAAGCAACACCTGCACATGATCAAACAACCAATACTTTCGAGCACAAGTCCTCGACTTGACTCTCGTTAGTTCTGAAACTACAACATCTTACATGAGCACATCACATAAGCATGTTACAAACCATAGCAAAATGATATCAACCAAAACGCACCAAAAACTTAGCAAATGAATACTAAGCAATCTTTCCAACAATGTAAAGCAAGTTTGAAACATTTCACAGAAAAAGCAGGAGCATTGCGATCAAGCTCCGAATCTTGCCAAAACTAGCCGAAGCTTACCAAAGCTAGTACAACCTAGCGCTGGAGCTAGAAAAACATGTCGGAGCTAACCAACATAAGTCGGACCTAGCAAAAACATATTGGAGCTTAACAAAGACATGCCGGAGCTAAAGTCAGACCTTGCTAAAAAGATGTTATGGCAGCATTCAAAACTTTTATTGTCAAAGCCAATGTATTCAGCACACATAGGTCTCACATATATTAACATTATCATATTATTACCTGATTAGACTATAGTGGTGGTGTATGATGTTTATGATAACATGATAATGGAATTATGTATAGATCATAACAACATCTACACCTAGCACATACATGGACTCCACAACAAAACAAGGAGCACTTTTCCCAAGTATAAAAGTAAATACAGACTAATAATGATATTTTTATAAAGCACAAAGCCACAAGTACAAGAGAAGATACATGAGCCATACCTTTCCCAATTTGGACTTGAGACTAGAGGCTCCTCTCTATAGCCTAACCTCCACTAAGGAACTAGGAGAACTAGTTTATACAATAGAGTGATGATCAAGTGGTGTGTGTTGAAGTGAGGGGTGAGGGGTCCTATTTATAGCTTCGAGAAGGGTCGGTTCCTGCCACCAAAAGTGCGCGAATCAGTCACCCATGACCACTTCAAGCCGGGAGAGGCCACCAAGTGAAGTTTGACCGAGAAAGGTGCCAGGACCTAGTCGGCCGACTAGGGGGGTCGGCCGACCTGGTCCTGGCTCCTTTTGCGGTGTGCTTTCTCCAGGTGACTGACAGGTGTGTCTCATTGAGTGATATAGGTGCTACACTGTTGGATGGCCTCGGCTACTTCTGTTTGTGGGCCATTTGATCCATGTGGTGCCACATTTAATTGCTTGATTGGTTGGAATGATATTTTATAGGATCTATCCTCTTGTTTCACTTCATTTCTGCATTGAATCCCCGCATGCACTACTTTCTCCAAGGACAAGTGGAAATAGGTTAAATAGAAAGGTGATGTGTGCAAGAAATGACAATTCCTTCACATAATTGAGTTATAATGACAGGTGAAATTGGTGTATAACAGCCGTCAACAAACTCCCCCAAGCTTATTCTTTGCTCGTCCAAGTAAAGTCAAGACTTTAGTCAATGATCAGGAGTTGCTACTATGTTCTATTCTTCAAAATACCATGTGCACAACAAAATACTCTACCTAGTATTGCTAAAATTGGCATGTTACTTCACCCATCTTAAGTTATTATGGATCTTATGCCATCTCCTATTCATGGGTGGTTGAAAGATAGAATAGCAAATTGAGCACACATACCCTAGAAATCAAGTTCCACTCATATTCCGGAGAGTTCAATTTAGATTTTAAGTATCTCAATTTGATCCTCTCAAGTCTCTCTCTTTTTGTGTAGTGGAAATATGTCCTCACCAAGGCATTGTGCCTAAATTCATCTTACCTCTACATAAGGCTTGTATGTGGAGCTTCGTAGGAAATATAGTAGGCATATTTGCAACACATAATATTGCTAAGTCAAAAGAGCAAGCCTTAAGAGAAAATCAATTCAAAACAATTTGATTCAAGACTTGTGCATGTGTGATGGAATGGAGTGGATGTGGATATTTTGAGATGACTCCTTTTTGAATGGACCCCCTTGTTTTGCAGGAATGAAACATGGCTACTACTTTTTTTTCTCATGCTTATGATGTAAGCATGCATTTTCTTTTTCTTTTTCTTGTATCTATGTCTTCTACTCCGTTTTTATGCAATGGACATTGGAGAGAGTACTAAGCATGAATGATATGGAGTTTCTCTTTTTATTTTGGAATGGTGGTATGATGGAATTCGCTTACTTCTAGTGTAGAAGTATAGCATGTGCAAGTGAAGTCTTGAATTAAAAAAGTAATGAAAGCAATCTCACATAGGTCTATACTAGTTTTACAAAGCTCAATGTGAAAGAAAATAGCATATGCATAAGGTCTATCAATGTAATGTATCATATGGCTTTGGTGGGCATTTCCAATCTAATGAGGATAACTTAAATCTTTTTAGAATTTCTCCGGAAATCTAGGTTTCACTATCAAATTAGAAATAGCAGCCCTATCACTATATCATATCTCACAACAACTTAGAATGGATTAAGCTTCTGCTACCCACAATTTCCAAATCAAGGCAAAATCAATTTTAGCCAATGAGAGCAATATGTTGGAGAGTAGTAAGTTGTAAACTAGGGACTTAGGAAAAATAAAACAGAGCAACTATTCATCATTTCATCTATGTGAATTCCAATTCATTCTTACCGCACATCATTTATTTTATTTGAAATAAAACCTATCCTATTTTTTTAAATGCAAGGTGGATGATGGGTAAATGGAAAATAAATATGCAAAGCGGTTGATACAATTTACCTCAAGTGGGGGTCCTACCCCAAGCTTGTTCTTCACTCACCTCCGTGTCGAGCATTGAACCCTTGATGATGGAAGTATGCCGCGAGATCGGCTTGTTGTTGTTGTAGCGTGGAGTTGAGGTTGATGAATTGAGCATCCATGTGTTGTTGCCAGTCTTGGGTACCTTGGACATGCCCTTGGAGAGGGTTGTAGATGTAACCTATCCTTACTTGAAGCTCCTCCATACGTCTAGAGAGGTTTGTGATTCCTTGGCTATAGTCGCGATGACTTATAGCCGAAGTGGAATGGCATCTTCTTATAGATGTTGGAGGCAAGCTGCTAGAGCTTGAAGTGGATAGGGGTGTCTCCCATGTAGCACCTGGCCATCCATGCCAAGACGGACCTTCAGTCTCATACGATGGAGGTTGAGTCCATCCGGGTGCATCACCCGTTGGATTCTCTTCCTCTTCGTACTCTGGGACCGTGGAGGTTGTTGGGGGCATGGCCGTTCACCTTGTATGGCTTCTAGTTACACTGCCAGAGACATTACTTCTTCCAGCTTCCTCGATGGGAAGTAGGTCAATGGTTAGCCTCCGGCAATTGTAAAAATGATAATCCGGGTTAGGTAACCGAATTTCATTGACAAAGATGGGATAATAAAATATCAAACAGCCATGTTGATCATGCTTAAGGGTATGCCCTTGCACTAAATATTCATCATCAATTAATTCTCTTTCATTTTCAATGTATTCAAATGAAGAATATTCAAGTGCTCCTACTCTAGTAGCAATACGGGTAATCAATGAAGTGCATTAAATTGGCCCTACGCTTGGAATATAATCTAACCATTGTGTCATTATGGCAATAATTGGAGCAACTTTTTATCTATTTAATCATGGCAAATAAAATTCCATCTCATCATCACACACACTATCCTCAAATCTCCTCTAGGGAACATAGTCATAGCCACCCATCTATGCATGAAGCGTAAAGTGGGGTTGTGCAAGTGGCTATTCCTAGGTGTACTACATCTGACCTCACCAATTAAATCTTGCCAAAAACTTTGTCTGTTAAACTTAAAAAAATTGTCTAATTCTAGCAAACAATGTTTATGGAAGCCAAGGATTTCACTTAATTCTTTCCATAGGATGTTGTATTCTTTTTGAAATAATCGAAAAGTAATACCGTTACATCCTACCTTGAGTGTGCAAAGGAATAGTATGGAGAGAATGTGTGAACATTTGGCCTCTATGTGAGAAAAATGTTCTCATCCTAATGCACTCCAAACGGAAAAGAATTCGGAATTCATACCTATTTTGGAGATCAAATCCGGATCATAAGCTTTCATATGAGAGAACTCACGATCTTGGAGAAGCTTGCGTGCTTGATCTTCAACTTCACTTTGGATGTCGAGGTCATCGTTGTGAAGAAGTTGGTGGGGGTTGCTCCTCTCACCCATCGGAGTGTCCTCTCCTACACTCCTCCTCCGTGAACATGGTGTAGCAACGGAAGAGGGGCGTGCACTTGAGTCTCCGCCAAGGCTTGAGCTTGCAGCCTCCTTCCTCTTCCCAAACAACCTTTTCATTCCTTTCATGGCCACAACAAATAGAAACACAACAAGGTAAAAACTTGAAAGAGGTGATGTTATTGAAAACAAAACCCCGGCGAATTTTCCCTTGAAGAACTTGAGAGCAAAATTGCAAATGCAATCAAAAGAAAATCATTTTGAGTTGGATTTTGAGAAAGAGTGCTTCAATGAAGAGCAAGAAAAACAATTTGAGCAAGAGTGACTTTGGGGGTGTATGAAATGAGGTGAAGTGTGAAGAAAAGAGCTCCTCACGGCCATCATTTATAGTGTGCAATGCCCAACGGTCACTAGGACACCAAATGTAGCCATTGGAGGAGAAAGAGCCAAATTGGCTCTTTCTCCATGTCGACCGAAGACGGGGGTCTGCCGACCTGACAGGTGGACCCCCTGTTCTCCCTTTCGGCATGTGGCTCCCCAACGGCTGTGCAATCAACACGTTGGTGAAATACCACTTTTGCAGCTCAGAAAAATTGTTTTCCAAATAAAAATTCCTTTTTTCAAAACCCAACAATTTTCTTTTTGTGAAAATAAAGAAATAGAAATAAAAATTATAGTTGAGAATATAAGATTCTCAACTTGCTAAGTAAATCAGATATGCAGTGGGAGAATGAATTTAGATGGGGAAAAATGAAATGAAGAGAAAAGAAAAACAAGAAAAGGATAACTACCAATTAAATATTGGCTAGGTCACACCACCGTCCAATGAGATGGACATTCGTCCTTCTTCATTTCTTGACATCCGGGCCTGTGTTTATGGCTCCTAAGATATACTAACAAATCATCCCCGGCAACAGCGCCAAAAATGCTTGTTGGTATTTCTTAACACCACAGATCATCTCCGGTAAAGAGATGAGATCCGCAAGCGCACGGAAGATACTGTTGTAGCATTTCACCCATGAGTATTCCCAAGGGTATCGTATTTGTCCCAAAGGAAGTCAATGGAGTAAAGTATATACTACTCTTATGGTCAAGCTATGGGATACTAATCAAATATCCGGACAAGGGGTAAGTTTATAATAGGGGTAGTGCGACACACACCTAGGCAATCTATTGTAAAGGGTAAATGGGTCCTAGAGGGAGATTGGATTAAGAGTTAGAGAGTTGCTCCTACAATGCTCCTAATACATATGCATAGCCTAAGGTAGATACTAATGGTCGTGTCAATGATGAATTCCTATGCAATGCTATTCAACACATCGGGCACAGGCTTACCCCTAGCAATACTAGGGCGACTCCCGCCAAGAGCCTGTGGCATAGCCGAACGTGGAGGATTACAAAGGACAGATAGGGCTGTCACCACCTACTGCCTACCTCTTCAATCTGTGGGTCTACGAGACATCCAACGCTACTTAAATACACTAGCACCATGCTAGCATAGTAAGCAATTACCTTAAGAGCTGCGGCACAAGCCATCCTAAGGCAATGAACTAAATCATCATTGAACCAATGTTGATTGCATAGCATAGTATTCATATTAACATAATCATATCATAACTACATAGACTATAGTGGGGGTCTATAGTGTTTATGACCATAATATGTAATCATGAGATTATAATCATAAAGACTATACCTTCCACTTACATGGACTCCACAATCAAACAAGAAACGCTTTGTCCAACTATACGTATAAAAGAAGACTAAAGATAATATCTTTATTGAGCACATAGTCACAAATACAAGAAGTGAAAGTGCATCTAGGACTCCTTTGTAGGTTTTGGATGATTTATGACAAGCAATTGGGATCCTAACCTCTTTGTTGAGATGAATGCAAGCCTATAATAGAAAAATGAGAAAAATACCAAAAAGAAGGGATGAAGAGGAGCAAAGTGGAAATGAGCTCAAGGAAAAAGAGTAGTAGATTATCGTGTATGGAGTGTGTTAATGAAACACACCCCAAGAGCTCAATCATAATTAAACACACACATTGCACAAAGTTACACAGGACTGGACTAGTCCGATCACAACCGGAGAAGTCTGATATCTGTCGGACTAGTCCGATATCTTTCTGACTATAATCGGACTAGTCCTCCCCAGTGTGGACTAGTCCTCAAAATACTACACAAGTCACACAAAATCGTACAAGTCCGTTATCAACCGGATTAGTCTGATATTCTTTCTGATCCACTTCAGACAAGTCCGATATTCACACGGACTAGTCCGAAAAACCCACTGATCTAAATCTGACAAGTCCTCCAAGTGCGGACTTGTCATCCAACACACTTAGGGTTTCACATATCCGGACAAGTCCGATGGACATCGGACTAGTCCGAAGATTTCCTGTAGCGAAATAGGACAAGTCTGTTTTCAGCCGGACTAGCCCGATATTTCGGGACACTTAGGGTTTGCTACACACAGCACACAGGACTAGTCCGGTGACCACCACGGACTAGTCCGAACTTTCTAAACCCTAATGGTAACTTTTAGAAACCCCATATAAATAGAGGTGCACGGCCCAATTTCACAATCTCTTGAACCCTAGCGCCGTCACACCTCCCAAGAGCCTCAAAAATGACATCTCTCCACGAAATTAAGTGCAACATCGATCAAACCCTTGAGGATTCACACTAGATCATTGGAGAGACACTTGCAACACCACATTGAGCTCTTGGTTTGATTCTCTAACACACTCCTGCGTTTCAATTGTAACTTTTGAGTGTGTTTTCGGTGGCATTGTGTTTTGTAATCTAAGGGAGCTCTCAACATGTGAGAACGCCCCTTGAATTTGGTTATTCACCCCTTTGTGATTAGTGCAAGAGGACTGGCCTTCGTGGCGATCCAACGAGGGTAGGGTTGGAGAAGACCCGGTCCTTTTGTGGACTCCTCAACGTGGACGTAGGGTGCCTTCGTGGTAGCCGAACCACGGGATAAATCGTTGTGTCTTGTTTTAGTGTTCATCATTCTAATTAATCAACTCAATCTAGGGTTTCATACACATTGTTCATCTTACGTTAAATTGTTGAACATAAGACTTAATTGTGATATAATCTAGCATATAACTGTTAAACTGTTGTTTGATTCTATATTTCCGCTGTACAAATAAAAGAATCAAACCAATCAATCAAGTTTAATCAACTTAGTTCGTGAACACCGGACTAGTCCGCACTTTATTGGACTAGTCCGATATCTCTAGAATTGAACTGGTTGTTGAGTGTTGCAGGATCCGACAATATTCAAAAAGGCCTATTCACCCCCCTCTAGGCCTACATTCAATTGGTATCAGAGCAGGTTCTTCAAGAAAGAGTCTAATCACTCGAAGAGATCATGTAGAACATGAACGACGTCCACAAAATCAACAACCAAGAGGAGGTTAACAACGACAAGACCCAAAAAGTGGAGAAGTACCTCAAAGCCATTCAAGACTTTGAGGATGATGATGAGGAGACGCTGGAGCTAAAGGCACTCCTCAGAAAGAAGGCACTTTCCAAAGGGAAAGCGAAAGTTGAAGAGAAGAAGAAGGGGAGTAGTCACACCGACTACTCCTGATATCCTTTTAACTATGATCGTCTAAATTCCAATAACAACCATTACTTATCTATCCCACATGGAAAAGCCCCACACTTCGATGGAAGTGATTACTCAATGAGGAGGCAGAATATGAAGATGCATTTGATTTCCCTAAATCCAAGTCTATGGCATGTTGTATGCACAGGGATAGATATTCCGGATGACGATGAAGAGCTCACCCCAAGCCAAGAGCAGGCCATTCATAGAAATGCTCAAGCCGCAGCTGTAATCACCTCCTCACTCAGTCAGGACGAGTTCACCAAGGTGGATGGACTCGAAATTGCTAAGGAGATATGGGATACTCTGCAAACTGCACATGAAGGTGACCGACATGTGCGTGAAGCAAAGATTGAGATGATCGAAGGCGAACTAGGAAGATTCGCAATTGAGGAAGACGAGTTACCCCAAGATATGTACAATCGATTGAAGACACTCGTTAACAAAGTTCGATCATATGGGAGAAAGAAGTGGAATGACCACGAGGTTGTAAAGCTCATCCTTAGAGCTTTTATGCCTCGCAATGTCACGCTATGTTCCATGATTAGAGAAAGCCCGGATACAAAAAGATGACTCCGGATGAATTGCATGGAAAATTTATCAACTTTGAGATGATGGAAAAACAAGCAAAGCACGTCAAGGAAATTGCCGACCTCACCTCGGCTAAGAAGAAAGGGGTTGCTTTAAAGTCCACCCTCAAGCCTCTATCCAAAGAAGCAAGAGAAGCACAACTAGAGGAAGATAGTGACGAAGAGAGCAGTGAGCTAGATGAATAGGACATGATATTATTCATGAAAAAGTTCAAAAGAATAATGAAGAAAAGACAAGGGACAAAATCAAGTGAAGGAAAGTACAAGGAAAGAACAAAGCCAAAGTTGAGACGGGCGTGCTATAATTGTGGTGAGTATAACCACTTTATAGTTGATTGCCCATATGAGGAGAACAAGAAGAAGACCAAAGAATCCAAGCCTCAATCTAAGAAATTCTTCAAGAAGAAGAAACAAGCCGAACAAGCGCACATTGGGAAGGAGTGGGACTCAAACGATGAGTCCTCATCATCCGATGAAGAAGAGATGGCTAGGATAGCCATCGAGAGCACGTCCAAGAAATCTACACTCTTCCCTACACTTGGTGCAAGGAAAGGAAATGGCACTTGCCTTATGGCAAAGGAAGGTAAACGCATGGTAATCATCAAAACTCCTTCCGTGCATTCCTACTCTAGTGATGATGAAATAGATAGTGATGATGAGGATATGCTAAATGGACTAGATAGGAAAACTGCAACAAAAATGAAATTCTTACTTGATCAACTTGTTGAGAAGGAGAGGTTAATTCATCGTCAAGAGGACATGATTATCTCCCAAAAGGAGGAGTATGTCGAACTTGACAAACTTCTAGAGCTTGAAAAGGAGAAAAACAATTCACTAGAGCTTGAGTTAGCTTCAAGCAAGAAAGCTTGCTTGGAGTTAACTGACTCAAATGTTGCAATCAAGGACCAACTTGCTGACCTAATCAAGGTTAACAAGATCCTTGAAGTGCAAGTTGAGTCACTCAAGCTGAGTGAACCTTCCTCCTCTTCAAATTACCTTCTCAACCCACTAAAACTGAGTTTGCTCATATGTGCACATATAGTAAAACTGACACCAGGTTGAAAGGGAAGTCAACCTCCACAAAGGATAAAAATCTTACCCAATGTTGCATATTTGACAAGGAGAAGATCAACTATGCACGTAGTGCATACTTGGTCCAAAGACCTCCAAATGTCAAATGTTGCATTGGTTACTCTTATGATGAAAAGCAGCATGCTGGAAGTCATAAGAATAACAAGGGAAGGATTTCTTTTGTGAAGGGAAGACCCTCTCAAACTGGTAAGTCGAAGGATAAAAACTTGAACTCACACGAATATCGGACTAGTCCGGTTGGTGTCCGGACAAGTCCGGTCATCCGGACAAGTCCGGCCCCCCAGACTAGTCCGATTCATAAACAACACCATCTATTATTCAAAACTTTTGATGCCTCCTATGTGTTAATGAAAAATAATCTTGGCAATGTCTGTGCTTATTATGTTGGGCCACGCCATGGGAACACAAAATCCCATGTGTGGGTGCCCAAATGTATTGTAACTAACCTCCAAGGACCCAAGCAAGCTTGGGTACCTAAAACCAAAGCATAATTTGTTTTTGCAGGCCTATTCCTCCGGTGGATCCAAATGGGTGCTAGACAGTGGATGCACCAACCATATGACCGGAGAAAGGAGGATGTTCGTGGAATATGAAGAGAATGAGGATCCAAACGAGGGCATCTACTTTGGAGATAATAGTCAAGGAAGGGTGCTCGGTACCGGTAAAATTGCAATATCCTCTGAACACACACTTTCTCATGTTTTACATGTTGAATCTTTAGATTATAACCTGCTGTCCATATCTCAACTATGTGACAAAGGTTATAATTGCTTGTTCACTAACGAGGTTGTGACCGTCTCTAGGAGGAGTGATGGTTCCATTGCATTCAAGGGTATGTTGAAGGGAAAGCTTTACCTTGTTGACTTCAACAAGGATAAAGCCGAACTTGACACATGCTTGATTGAAAAAACCAACATGGGTTGGTTGTGGCATGGACGGCTAGCACATGTCGGTATGAGGAATCTTCAAAAACTCCTCGAGGGCGATCACATCGGCAGTTTGAAGGATGTTGTTTTTGAGAAAGACAGGCCTTGTAGCGCGTGCCAAGCCAGGAAGCAAGTTGGAGCACATCATCCCGCAAGGAGCGTCATGACTACAACAAGACCGCTCGAACTACTTCACATGGACTTGTTTGGTCCAATTGCTTACATAAGCGTCGGCGGTAACAAATACGGTTTAGTTATCATTGATGATTTTTCTCGCTTCACTTGGGTTTTCTTTTTGCATGATAAGTCAGAAACACAAGGAACACCCAAGAAGTTCTTCCAGCGAGCTCAAAATGAATTTTCATTGACAATGAAGAGTATTCGAAGCGACAATGGCACAGAGTTCAAGAACACACAAGTGGAGGAGTACCTTGATGAAGAGGGCATCAAGCACAAATTTTCAGCGCCATACTCGCCACAACAAAACGGAGTTGCCGAAAGAAAGAACCAAACACTCATAGAGATGGCAATAACAATGCTCGATGAGTACAAGACTTCGAATCGATTTTGGGCGGAAGCAATTAACACCGCTTGCCACGCTGCAAATCGACTTTATCTTCATCGACTACTCAAGAGGACTCCCTATGAGCTACTTACCGGTAACAAACCAAACATTTCATATTTTCGAGTTTTCGGTTCTCCATGTTATATCCTGAACAAGAAGCCTAGGACTTCAAAGTTCGCTTCGAAGTCCGATGAAGGTTTCTTGCTTGGTTATGATTCGAACACTTACGCCTATCGTGTTTTCAACAAGGCCTCCGGACTTGTTGAAGTAGCACGTGACGTAGTGTTCGATGAGACTAATGGCTCCCAAAAGGAGCAAGTTGATCCATGTGAATTAGGTAAAGAAGAAGCTCCTTGTCAAGCATTGAAAAGAATGGCTCTAGGCAAAGTTCGACCACAAGAGCCACCTTCACACGTACATGAGGAAAATGAACCACAAGAGAAGACCATCAATCAAGGGGGAGCTTCAACACAAGATCAACCACAAGAGTACGAAGATGATCAACAAGTCAATGAAGGCAACCACATAGGGGGAGAAGCAGACAATCATGAAGACACAACTCCTCAAGTGCCACACCCAAGAGTACACCAATGCGTCCAAAGGGATCACCCAATCGACAACATCATCGGTGACATCCAAAAGGGAGTAACCACTAGATCTCGCATAGCTAACTTTTGTGAGCATTATTCGTTTGTATCCTTTTTGGAACCACGCAGGATTGAGGATGCATTGAAGGATCCGGACTGGGTGGTGGCAATGCAAGAAGAATTGAACAACTTCAAGCGAAACGAGGTGTGGGAACTTGTGGCAAGACCCAATGCAAACATCGTCGGCACCAAGTGGGACTTCCGCAACAAACAAGACGAACACGGGGTGGTGACAAGGAACAAGGCACGACTTGTGGCCAAAGGGTACTCACAAGTCGAAGGTTTGGATTTTGATGAGACTTTTGCTCCAGTAGCTAGGCTTGAATCCATTAGAATATTACTTGCATATGCTACTCACCACGATTTCAAGCTGTATCAAATGGATGTGAAAAGCGCCTTCCTCAACGGACCGATCAAGGAAAAGGTGTACGTGGAGCAACCACCCGGGTTTGAAGACGAAGAGTTCCCCGACCACGTATTCAAATTGCGTAAGGCTCTCTACGGCCTCAAACAAGCTCCTAGAGCTTGGTATGAGTGTCTTAGAGATTTCTTAATTGAGAATGGTTTTCAAATTGGCAAAGTAGATTATACATTATTTACAAAGAATTTAGACAATGATCTCTTTATTTGTCAAATTTATGTTGATGATATAATCTTTGGGTCAACTAATCAATCTTTTTGTGAGGAATTTAGCAAAATCATGACAGATAGGTTTGAAATGTCAATGATGGGAGATTTAAAATACTTCTTGGGATTCCAAGTGCGGCAACAAAAGGAAGGAACGTTCATAAGCCAAACCAAGTACACGCAGGACATACTTAAGAAGTTTTGCATGGACAAGGCAAAGCCCATAAAGACCCCCATGGCAACAAATGGCCACTTGGATCTCAATGAAGACGGACCTAGCGTCGACCAAAAGGTATATCGCTGCATGATTGGATTTCTACTATATTTATGTGCATCTAGGCCAGACATTATGTTGAGTGTATGTTTGTGTGCAAGATTTAAAGCCAACCCTAAGGAATGTCACTTGACAGCCGTAAAAAGGATCTTGAGATATTTAGTTCATACACCCAACCTTGGTCTTTGGTACCCAAAAGGCTCAAAATTCAATCTCATTGGTTACTCCGATGCAGATTATGCCAGGTGCAAAGTAGATATAAAAAGCACCTCCGGCACATGCCAATTCCTAGGGAGATCCTTAGTTTATTGGTCCTCCAAGAAACAAAATTCCATTGCCCTATCCACAGCCGAAGCGGAGTATGTTGCAGCCGGGAGTTGTTGTGCACAGCTCCTTTAGATGCGACAAACTCTTAGGGATTACGGTTACAATATGAACCGTATTCCTCTCCTTTGTGACAATGAGAGTGCCATTAAAATTGCCCACAATCCAGTTGAGCACTCTAGAACTGAACACATAGGCATAAGACATCATTTTTTGAGAGACCATTCCATGAAAGGAGATATAACCATCTCACATGTCAACACCCAAAAGCAATTGGCCGACATATTCACCAAGCCACTTGATGAAAAGCGTTTTTGCGAACACCAAAATGAACTAAATATCCTTGATGCTTGGAGTGTGGCTTGAAAAGTTGCATACCTATATGAATTCTTCAAAAATGTTGATTGAATTGTGAAAATCATCTCTCTCAATTTTTCTCGAAAAACTATGTCAATTACTAGATCTTGATGAATTATGATCATTGTTTGATTGTTGTATGCTTACTGGTCAAATTCCTCAAGATTAATTGATTTGATTTGCCCCTCTATTCTCTATTTATGAACCTTCAAATATATATGAATGGGCTATGCAAATTTCTCCTGGTGACCAGTTCGTGGTTACCCGGACTAGTACGCCCATGCAGACTAGTCCGCTGAGTGCCGGTTAGGCCGGACTAGTCCGATAGACCACGGACTAGTCCGATATAGCTCTCTGGATGAGTTCGGACTAGTCTAGTTATCTCCGGACTTGTCCGATTTTTTGTGTCCATAACCCTAGGCGCCACCAAACCCTAATTCCTCTCATCCCCACTCTTGCTCACACACTCTCTCTCTCTCTTGCACTCGAGCTCCCAAGGCGATTCCTTGCTCCCTCCATCAAAAAGGTCCGCATTTTGGCGGAAATCAAGCTTGACCTCGTGCGTATTGAAGCTAGCGGACTTGTCCAGGCTCCAACTCCCTAATCTTCAAGCTTCAATCGATTTCTTCGGTAATTTTCTCCCAAACCATAGAAATCTTGTTTTTCTCCATTGTTGATCGAATAGCCTAGCATCTTTCACTATATACATGCTTCCTTGATGCACTACGTGTATGCTAGACTTATAGTGCATTAGGAATCAATTTTTGTCCAAACCTTTAGGTTTTCGAGGACGAACACCGGACTAGTCCGGTCCATGTACGGACAAGTCCGGTCCCCCGGACTAGTCCGTGCCTGTGCACCGGACAGGTCCGATGTTTCTGAACCTAAAACCTAATTCCCCAATTCCTCAATGCAATTCCTTGCTATCTTTTCATACCTATGCCTTGTATCACTCATCATCATTCTTGCAAATCATTCTCAGATCATGTCGAGCACAAACGATGAAATCTCCGACTTTGAGGCCGAGATGGACCACGAGGTTGCACCTCGGACCTCGACGGGTCTTGGAAAGAAACACCAAGAAAGACCCTCTGAGCCTGCTCCCTCCCCTCCTCAGGTTTGAAGGAAGGTGCTGGCATAGAAGCCAGTTTCCAAGGCGGCCGCATCATCAAGTGGCCCTCACCAAGCAAAGGGCAAGGGCAAAGGGATAGCAACGGGTCCAATTGGCCCTTTGAAGTTGCATGCTCCTAGGGAAGGGGTCAGGGACCCCATTGAATAGAAATTCAATGGCAAGGGCAGTGACTCGGCGGCAAAATTCAGAAGCATCAGCTGGTATGGCCGGCCAAAGCAAGCTGCAGATGGAAGGTTCTGGTGCAACTTCCATGCTGACTTCTACAGATTGGTATACTTGCCAATGAAGACACCGGTGGTGCGCAGTCAGTGGATCGACTGGGCACACCTTGAGAGGAAGAAATGCCCCGCATTTGATGAAGTCATTGCGGCAGCTTAAAGACATGGCTTGAAGGACCTCTTTTCCTTCAAGTACAACTGGAATGATGAAGTGGTGGCTCAATTCTATGCCACCTACCACTTTGTAAGCGATGAGGAAGAAAGAGTTACTTGGATGACTCATGGATCCAAGTACACTATCACATATGAGGAGTTTGCTAGGATGCTGCATCTTGATACTTCCAGCAATGATAATGTGATCATCCACAATGTTGGTGTCATCGACAAGGAGGGGATGAAGTTTCTCTATGAGCCCAACTCAAAGTTCATCCCTCCCTCCACGAAGAACATGAATCCATTCTTTGTGGTGCTAAACAGGGTCTTGAGGAAGACCATTGCCCCTAAGGATGGGGATGCAGGGAGTTTACAAGGATACCTCTGGACCTTGATGAAGGTCATAAGCAAAGGGCGTAAGTTTGATGTGTTTGACTACATATGGAATGATATGGTCAACATCTCCAGCACCCCCAACAGGTCATGTGGCTATGCTCCCTATCTCATGTTTATGATTGAGAAAGTCACAGGGATTGAGTTTGTGGAGGATGTGGAGCATACTCCTTTGAGGCCTCTGAAGCCTCAACCAGTGAATGTCCAGGCTGCTCCCTCGCCGGCCTCCAGTCCCGAGGCACCGGCAAGATCAAGAGAAGGTGCTAGAGCTGTCCCTACATCTAGGGAAGCCCCTTAGAGAGGATCAGCTAGTGGGATCCTCAAGCAAGAAGGCCGAAGTGAAGGCCCACAAGCTCAACCAGAAAAGAAAGGAGGACATGAAGTACATAACAGCCAATGTGAAGCAAATCTGCCTGAAGCTGGAGATCGACCCCATTGGATCTCTAGTGATTTCTGAGGACTCTGACCCGGACTTCACTGAGCTCGCGCCCTTGAACCCCTCCGAGCTTGCCTACTTTTGCATTGGGGACTCGAGTGCCTCTCCCTCTCCTCCTTCTCCTCCTTGTCAAGCTGAAGATGAAGAAGACAAAGACGATGATGAGAGGACTGACAGTGAAGAGTGAAGAACTTAGGACCCTCCTCTCCTTCTTTTTGGTGTCTTGATGCCAAAGGGGGAGAGATTGAGGGGGAGTCTTAGCTTTAGCTGCGGTAGGATGCGAGGAGAGAGCTCTTTTTATCTATCTTTGTGATTGTAATGATTTAACGTTGTTTCTAAGTTATCTATGGTTCTGTGATGCAATGCTTACTTAATTTGAGAAGTATTTGTTAAAATCTGTAATTTTGCTCCTGGAATGACATATGTGCTTGGTTTTGGTTGATTAATGTAAGTTATGTCACTCTCAATGTCTTAATGTACTTAGTTATGCATCCCTCCATAAAGAATGCACATATGGATAATTCTTTCACTGCTTGATGCATTTTTGATTCATATGTGCATACTTTATGAAAATCTCAATTTTTATCAAATTTTGTGAAATCTCAATTGGTTGTCAATAATCACCAAAAAGGGGGAGATTGAAAGTGCATCTAGGACTCCCTTGTGGGTTTTGGATGATTTATGACAAGCAATTGGGATCCTAACCTCTTTGTTGAGATGATTGCAGGCCTATAATAGAAAAATGAGCAAAATACCAAAAAGAAGGGATGAAGAGGAGCAAAGTGGAAATGAGCTCAAGGAAAAAGAGTAGTAGATTATCGTGTATGGAGTGTGTTAAGGAAACACACCCCAAGAGCTCAATCATAATTAAACACACACATTGCACAATGATACACAGGACCGGACTAGTCCGATCACAACCGGACAAGTCCGATATCTATCGGACTAGTCCGATATCTTTCTGACTAGAATCGGACTAGTCCTCCCCAGTGCGGACTAGTCCTCAAAACAATACACAAGTCACACAAAATCGGACAAGTCCGTTATCAACCGGACTAGTTCGATATTCTTTTTGATCCACTTCGGACAAGTCCGATATTCACACGGACTAGTCCGAAAAAACCACTGATCTAAATCGGACAAGTCCTCCAAGTGCGGACTTGTCATCGAACACACTTAGGGTTTCACATGTCCGGACAAGTCCGATGGACATCGGACTAGTTCGAAGATTTCCAGTAGCGAAATCGGACAAGTCCGTTTTCAGCCGGACTAGCCCGATATTTCGGGACACTTAGGGTTTGCTACACACAGCATACCGGACTAGTCCGGTGACCACCATGGACTAGTCCGGACTTTCTGAACCCTAACGGAAACTTTTAGAAACCCCATATCTCTCGAACCCTAGCGCCGTCACACCTCCCAAGAGCCTTAAAAACGACATCTCTCCACGAAATTAAGTGCAACATCGATCAATCCCTTGAGGATTCACTCTAGATCATTGGAGAGACACTTGCAACACCACATTGAGCTCTTGGTTTGATTCTCTAACACACTCCTGCGTTTCAATTGTAACTTTTGAGTGTGTTTTCGGTGGCATTGTGTTTTGTAATCTAAGGGAGCTCTCAACGTGTGAGAACGCCGCTTGAATTTGGTTATTCACCCCTTTGTGATTAGTGCAAGAGGATTGGCCTTCGTGGCGATCCAACGAGGGTAGGGTTGGAGAAGACCCGGTCCTTTTGTGGACTCCTCAACGTGGACGTAGGGTGCCTTCGTGGTAGCCGAACCACGGGATAAATCGTTGTGTGTTGTTTTAGTGTTCATCATTCTAATTAATCAACTCAATCTAGGGTTTCATACACATTGTTCATCTTACGTTAAATTTTTGAACATAAGACTTAATTGTGATATAATCTAGCATATAACTGTTAAACTGTTGTTTGATTCTATATTTCCGCTGTACACATAAAAGAATCAAACCAATCAATCAAGTTTAATCAACTTAGTCCGTGAACACCGGACTAGTCCGCACTTTACCGGACTAGTCCGATATCTCTAGAATTGAACTGGTTGTTGAGTGTTGCAGGATCCGACAATATTTAAAAAGGCCTATTCACCCCCCCTCTAGGCCTACATTCAAGAAGGAATACATGAGACATACCTTTCCCAATGTGGAATCGGCAAGAGAGACTCCTTCTACTCCTTTCCCAATTTGGACTTGGGACTAGAGGCTCTTCTCTCTACATCCTAACTCCTCTAAGGACTATGGAAGATAGTGTATACAATAGAATGATGCCCAAGTTGTGTGTGTTGGAGTCAGGAGTATGGGGTCCTATTTATACTAGTGTTGCAGTCGGTTCCCGCCACCAAAAGCGCGCGAATCAGTCGTCATTGACTCTAGGGAGCCGAGAGGAGCCAACACGTGGAAGTTGACCGCGTTTGGCGCCAGGACAAGGTCGGTCGACCCCCTGGTTTGGCCAACCTGGTCAGGGCTCCAAACGGCCCGTACTTCCTCCAGGTGGTTGTCAGGTGGGTCCCATTGGCTGATATTGGTGCTACACCCTTGGATGGCATCGGATACTTCTGTTTGTGGGACATTTGATCCATGTGGTGCCACGTGTTGTCGCCTGATTGGCTAGGATGATATTTTATAGGATTGCTCCCCATACTTTTCCTCAATTCCTGTATAAATATCTGCATACACATATTTCTCCAAGTAAAAGTGGAAATAAGTCAAGTAGAAAGGTGATGTGTGCAAGAAATGATCAATCCTTCACATAATTGAGTTATATTGACGGCTGAAATTGGTATATAATGATAGGAGAATTGATGATGCCCGATCTTCCGATAGGTAATGGATAGGTCGATTGATGTGGAGATTTCGACGTTGATGATCCGAGGCTCTCGAGTAGAACACGAACAGCCCATGCAATCACTACACCACCACTCCGTTGATTATCAACCGTGCTTCACACGATTGGCCTCGCCAAGAAGGCTAATCCCTGCAAGTGCAACCGAGAACACAAGCAAGAACAAGGTAGACACGATCTGAAATCGCGAAGTTGGGGTCTCACAAACCGAAGAACAGCGATATTATTGATCTAAGCAAAACCCAATTGTTTATGGCAGCTACAACGGAGTATATATAGGTGGGAGGACGTCCAAGGGGGTGTTGGGGTCGTGACCTAACCCTAATACACGAAAATAATGAACTTAGACTTGATACAAGGCCCAGTGGCCCAATACGGTGGCGCAGCACCCTGACAGATTCTGTACTTGATTTTGTTTCGTCGATTCCCGTCGACTCCGAAAGAATT
This sequence comes from Tuctoria greenei, assembly GCA_036927565.1. NCBI lineage: Eukaryota > Viridiplantae > Streptophyta > Magnoliopsida > Poales > Poaceae > Tuctoria > Tuctoria greenei. The sequence goes on along the minus strand of JAYESD010000007.1, from coordinate 117,501,668 downwards.
TTGACTTGAGACCGGCTCCATTGGAAAGTTTATCCTCTCCCCTTTCCGTGCATATGTAGAACGTCCATAAAGGAGTTCGTATGCGTCCTGGGCGTCCATTTTAGTGTGTACTGCTCCTGGACTCCGAGTTGGATATGATTTGGAGTTTGGTTCGGTTTCCATCTTCTTTGAACGAATTCTCTGGTCTTCCACGTCCCTAATACTCCCTCCAAGTACTCCTTGAACCTATCCCTGGATCCTAATCACAAATAAATCATTAAGTAGCAATCTATGCTCAAAAACATATAAGGAAATATATAAGAACGAGTTCACCTCTGAAATTAATTATTGTGTATGAACTCTATTGATTGCATCTTGTGTTCAATGGAGTGTTGTTTGTATCCATAGAAGTGATGTCCTCATCATCCTCCCCTTCTTGAATTGTAGTCGTCCTCGACTCAAGTTCATCTTCTCTAATGTGTTGGTCCAAATGTGCAACACCATCAAATCTTTTTGTATGCATGAATGGAGGAGGCCAAGGTGGTGGACGACATAGTGCGCCATCTTAATCTTGTCCATCAAATAAGAGTGCACATTCACTTGAGCCAGGATCCCAAACAAATAAACATTGTGCCATGTTTATTTGTGCAATGATAATATTCATGATCTCATCATTCTCCCCTTCTTTCTGACAAGCCGTCCTCGGCTTGCTCGTATGTCGAGGAAAAAGGATTGCTTTGGGGGTAGAATGAACAATGTCCATATTGCACACCCGCAATGAACAATGCTTCTTTTTTATTTGTTGTCCTTGCTGCAATAAAAAAATGCTAGAAAAACTTGACAATACATTATTAGTGTTAGTACATCCATTCATTTTGCCATGTTGTTGCAGCACAAAAGGAGCTTGCACATTTGAACATATGTAAACTTTATGCACCATAAATTCACCACTATCTTCATAGTTGCCTATAGCATGAAAAATATTTCTACTTAATAAAGGCAATTCAGATTGTGAAAATATTCTCCTCTCTACAATATTTAGATCACAAAGAGTGTCAAATTCAATATAACCCAAAGTATTTAGAGAAGACAAAAATTTCAGCTCATCATTTTCAGCAGTAGCGGTGATCAAATTATGAATTTCAGCACAAGTAGGTGAATCCAAAACACAATCATCTTGTACATTAACTTGTTTTTGCATAGGTGTAATAGAATTATCAGCACACAACTCTTTTGTAGCGCAACGATCAGCAGGAAAATCAACATGTGACAATGGTGTATAAATAAACGATTCTAATAGTTGCTCCTCGAAAATAGCATGATTGGTGGAAAAATTCAGAACATCCAAAAACTTCTCACCTTCTGTATTTGTAGAATGTTTTGCCTTATCATTTTCAGCAGTGATTTTGAGTGCATTATGAGTTGATCCATCTAAAATTTCACAAGTTTTGTCAAAAGCCTCGTTCCCTTTTGCATCATCTATATTATTTTCTATATTTTCCTGCAAAATGTTAGACACAAAAGGAGGTACAACAAGAAATTTCTCCTCAAATTGCTGAATTTCTTCTTTGCACATAAATACATTAGCAAAAGTTTCTCGCATAAGAATTTTCGTTTCTTTCATGTTCGAGGTTTTTCTAATTCATTTAAATTGTTCCACCAAGTTAATGCACAATCTACTAATGCACTTGCAACATTTCTAATTTTTCTCCTCTCACACATATGACATTGTCCAAAAATTTTATCCACATCTATTTTCCAAGTAATATATTCATCATAACCAAAACCATCATAAGAAGGAAGAGATGGACGAATGTAATTACTTCTTGTGGAAGGTGTTGTAAAGGTGGTCTGAATGTCATGTGAATCCTTGGTTGATGTTTGATTTTTACTGAGCAACTCCATCGTCGTCTTCATCATGTCAATCATCTCAGCATATAATACATGATTCTTGCTTTTACCTGACATTGTTAGTAGCAAACAAAAGACAACAAAAATAATATGTTATACCTATCAACTACAAATGATAATGGCAATGTGGAAGTGAAATATCACACTCTCAAGCGTCTTACCACGCTCTTACAAGTGTTCTTACCGACACTGCAGGTGACAAACGGTGTCCGGTATGAAGAAACCAATGAAGCGTGGGATGATTGCAAAGGTGTATCGATTCTGCTCAAGAGTAAGGTGTAGCTTGGAAGGCACTTTATATGTAGCAAGGATTAGCAACAATGAAATCAGATAGTAAAGTTTAATAAGTGTTCAAAGTACTTGTCAAAGTTGCTGGCCTAAATGTGTTCCCAGTAGTTCAAGCTAGCAAGACATGAGACAAAACTAGATGACACAAAGAATGCAAGCACTTCTGTTTTTGTTTATGTTTTTTTCCTATTTTTTTGTGCGGCTTTTGTTTCTTGTTTTGCACGTGCCTTTTTCTTTTTTCTTCATTTTATTTCAGAATGTGCTGTAAGGGAAGAACACAATGAAAATCAATCCATGATATCTCGTGTGTCTGTCGCAGATTTTCTGTTCAATCTTCCAAGGACAAATAGGCACACTTATGGACTCTAAATTGGAAAACTTAGAACAGCAAGATTGTAGATATATCTCTCATCTTTAATTTCAATATATGGAAGACCTATTTTGGAAAAGAACAATAGGAGATACTGCCCCCGAAATACAGACTATTCAAAATTTTTAGGTCAATAACAGATTCGGATCTAATGCAATTTCGACATCAATAACTATATTTTCTCGGAAAACTATGAATATAAAAGTTATAGAAAACTTCTTAAGCTTTCCATAAAGTATAAGAAAACGAAAATCCGAGTTCGTATGTGCGAGATATGATGAAAACACCAAACTAGACAGAGGTGAATCTAATCTTGACGTGATGACGTCATTCAAAAGGATGAATCACACAATGCAAAACTTAAACTAAGACCAAAAACACATTCTAAACCAGCAATATGACTCAACCACGGACACAAACTCAGCAAAACCAAACTGAATAACAAAGTTGCAAAGACTCAATGTGGTTTGGACAAAGTAATGAACAAATCTACTAAACTGCAAGTTTTTTTGTGGCTTTTTTGTGGACTCTAGGTATAAAAAACAAAACTAATGTAATGGATAGATGAATTACCTAATGGGCAACCTGGAAATCTGATACCAATTGATAGGAAAAATTGATGATGCCCGATCTTCCGATAGGTAATGGATAGGTCGATTGATGTGGAGATCTCGACGTTGATGATCCGAGGCTCTCGAGTAGAACACGAACAGCCCCTGCAATCACTACACCACCGCTCCGTTGGTTATCAACCGTGCTTCACACGATTGACCTCGCCAAGAAGACTAATCCCTGCAAGTGCAACCGAGAACACAAGCAAGAACAAGGTAGACACGATCTGAAATCGCGAAGTTGGGGTCTCACAAACCGAAGAACGGCGATATTATTAATCTAAGCAAAACCCAATTGTTTATGGCGGCTACAATGGAGTATATATAGGTGGGAGGACGTCCAAAGGGGTGTTGGGGTCGTGACTTAACCCTAATACACGAAAATAATGGACTTAGACTTGATACAAGACCCAATGGCCCAATACGGTGGCGCAGCACCCTGACAGATTCTGTACTTGATTTTGTTTCGACGATTTCCGTCGAATCCTAAAGAATTTTGTCATGGGACCGGCTCCATTGGAAATTTTATCCTCTCCCCTTTCCGTGCATATGTAGATCGTCCAAAACGAAGTTCGTATGCGTCCTGTTCATCCGTTTTAGTGCGTACTGCTCCTGGACTCCGAGTTGGATACGATTTGGAGTTTGGTTCGGTTTCCATCTTCTTTGAACGAATTCTCTGGTCTTCCACGTCCCTAATACTCCCTCCAAATACTCCTTGAACCTATCCATGGATCCTAATCACAAATAAATCATTAAGTAGCAATCTATGCTCAAAAACATATAAGGAAATATATAAGAACGAGTTCACCTCTGAAATTAATTATTGTGTATGAACTCTATTGATTGTATCTTGTATGTTCAATGGAGTGTTGTTTGTATCCATAGAAGTGATGTCCTCATCATATAATAGCCGTCAACAAACTCCCCCAAGCTTATCCTTTGCTCGTCCCGAGCAAAGTCAAGACTTTAGGTTGATGATCAGGAGTTGTTATAATGTTCTACCTTTCTAAAGTACCAATTGCACAACAAAATACTCTACCTAGTATTGCAAAAAGTGGCTATGGTACTTCACCCTTCTTAAGTCATTATGAGAGTTATGCCTTCTCCTATTCATGGGTAATTGAAAGATAGAACAACAAATGGAGCAAGCATAGCCTAGATATCAAGTTCCACTTCAATTCTGGAGAGATTCAAATTAGATTATAAGTATCTCAATTGATTCTCTCAATCACTCCTTTGTGTATAGTGCAAATATGTCCTCACCAAGCCATTATGCCTATACTATTCCTACTCTTTGAGTATGGCTTGTATGTGGAGCTTGGTAGGGAAAGTAAGTAGGCATATTTGCAACACATAATATTGCTAAGTCAAAAGAGCAAGCCTTAGGAGAAATCAATTCAAACTTTTGAATCAAGACTTGTGGATGTGTGATGGAATGGAGGTGGATGTGGAAACATTGAGATGACTACTTTTCATGTGGACTCTCTTTATTGCAAGGATGAAACATGGCTACCCTTTTTTATGCTTATGGAGTAAGCATATTTTTTCTTCTTTTTTTTTTTCTCATGCTTATGATATAAGCATGCATTTTCCTTTTCTTTTTCTTGTATCCATGTCTTCTACTCCTTTTTATGCAATAACTTGAAGAGAGTGCTAACTATGAATAGCATGGAGTTTCTGTTTTTATTGTGGAATGGTGGATATGATGGAATTTTGCTTCCTTCTAGTGTAGAAGTATAACATGTGCAAGTGAAGTCTTGAATTCAAAAAAGAATTGAATGATTTCTCATATAGGTCTATACTAGTTTGACTAGGCTCAATGTGAAAGCAAATAACATATGCATAAGGTGTTGTCTATGTATGAATATCATATGGCTTTGGTAGGTATTTCCAATCAAATGAGGGAAACTTAAATCTTGATAGAATTTCTCCGGAAATCTAAGTTTCACTTTCAAAATAGGAATAGCAGCCCTATTACTAATTCAAATCTCCCAACAACCTAGAAGTAGATTAAGCTTTTGCTACCCACAATTTCTAAATCAAGGCAAAGTTAGTTTTAGCCAATTTAAGCAATATTCAGAGAGTAGAAAGTTGTAAACTAGGGACTTAGGAAAAATAAAATAGAGCAACTATTCATCATTTCATCTATGTGAATTCTAAATCATTCTTAACGCACATCTTTATTTGATAAGCAAATCTAAGTTCCTATTTTTATGTTTTTTTAGATGCATTGTGGATGGTGGATCAATGGAAAGTAAATATGCAATGGATGAAATAAAAATGCAGTGGGTGTCATACAAGTTACCTCAAGTAGGGGACCTCCCTAAAGCTTATTCTTGATCAAGGTGCGTGATAGAGGTTGAAACCCTAACGACGGAGGTAGGCCATGAGTTGGCCTATCCTTGTTGCAGCGTGGCTTTGACAATAGAGGGTTGAGTGTTGATTGTTGTGTTGCCTACCATGGACACCATGAGTGTGGTTATATAGAGTGTTTCGATGTTGATCGTCCGCACATCAGGGTCTCCATGTGTTGGGTGTGATTTGTCATTCCTTGGCTTCTAGCCACATAGGAACAACTTGCACCCAATGATGGTGGCAAAGCCCTTGAACTTGAATGAATGCTTAGAATAGTTGAGAGCATAATGCTCTCACCCATTCGTGGCAGCCCATTGGTTGCTCATGGAGGTTTCCCATTTCAAATCTCTAGCCTCATATAGTTATGATTGACCTTCGGGCATAATTTCTGATAGGTAGCAACCATCCTCATTTACTCCTTGACCAAGAGATGTTGAAATGGGATCCTCTAGGGATCCCAACAATCAGCTCCTTGAATGCCTGCATAGTAATATTACTCCTGCAAACTTCCTCTCTTAAATAGAGAGGGATGGTTAGCTCCCGATACTTGTACAAATGAACGTTCGGGTTAGGTATCCGAACTTTCATTTGTACATACGGGGAAGAACAAAATCAAAGATGCATTAGTTCCAATGTCAAGTGTATCCATGATCAATGTGTTATTCATTTATAAGAGTGGAGCTTTATGAATAATTTGTGTTGCATATTTTCTAAAGCTCCTACTCATAGCAATGCATGTGACAGAAATATACTATATGGATCCCTACATCTTTTAAAGTTTCTTACCATCTTAGCTTTCAAGAGCAAATTTTATCATTTAGACCATGACAAACAAGATTCTCAATTTTATCCTCCTGAACTTCACTAGGAATTTAAAATTTAGTGACTCCTCCGAAAAATGCAATTCAATTTTAGAGCAAGGATATCACTTATTCCTAGGAGTTTGAAATCTAGTGACACCATATATGCATGAAGCTCAATTAAAAATTATGGTTGTCACTATGCCCAAGTTTCTATATGACAATTCACCAATTAAGTCATGCCCAAAAGTTTTATTTTATAAACCTAGAGAAAAATGACTAAGTCTACAAAACAATGCTTAAAGGATTCTGGGTACTTGTTTTAGATTTTTCGAAGTAAGGTGGGATTTCCTTTTGGAGATCCAAAAGTCAATACCCACACTTACTCTTGTGAAGATACATGAGAATTAAATGATGAGGAAGTGTCAACCTTCCTCACAACTGCAAGCAAATGCATTCAATTCTATAGCAAACCAAACAATGAAAAATTCTAAACTCATACCTCATTTGAAGAGCAGCTGGTGACGAAGGTCTTTGTGTGAGAATGTCACAACCTTGATTTTCGGTGTAGGCTTGATGGTTGATGTCAAATGCCAAGTTGAGATTGGATTTGGCAATGGATTTGGTTCTGGCTCCTCCATTGGGTCATCATCTTGAACATTTTTCTTCCTCAAACTAAAAATGAGTTTGAAGGAGAGAAGTGTTCTCAAATCCTCTCAATGGTGACTTGAGCTTGATGAAACCTTCCACTTGAGCTTGATGAAACCTTTCACTTTCACTACAGGAATCAAGCAAAAAGCCATCGGCCATATAACCCTTGGTAACCTCAAGAAACTGACATAAATAACTTATATACATCGGTGAACCGACAATCATAACAGACGACTTAGATTCGACGTGATTCGACATTTTTAACTGATATGTATGTCGGGGGTAACGCATTTAATGCTTAAAGCCGTCGCTTAAAAGTACCGACACCTTTAAAGTGTAAACCTGTCGGTGGCAAACCCGACGCATGTTATGTGCTAAGGCCGTCGGTGGCAACTGGGCACTGACGTTTTAAGTCTGACACAGCAACAACAACAAAAAATCCCTCTTTGGTCCCCGCCTCCCCGTTTCCCGATGCCACTCTTTTTTGTTCATTTTACTGCAGGCACTAGTACTCACAATTCCAGATTCATATGAACAACAATCTTCTCAAATGACCAATCCATACATAAACAAAAATTCATACATTTTAGATGAACATCAATATACATCTTCACAAAATGAACACAATCCAAATACAAGCACGTCGATCTGCAAAACACAAAATGAACAAAAAAGACAAGCGACGACCATCCCGCCAGGGCCTTCTTCTCTATGCAGCCGTCGGGACTTCGGCACTGGTCGTCGTGGCGGCCCGATCTTGTAGATTTGCGGCCAGATCTTGGAGCAAAAACTGTGGGAGGCGTCGTGGAGGTCGCACCGACGCAGACGCGCGTGGGAAGCGTCAGGGACTCGCGGGAATCCGCATCCCATCGCTGTGGCGGCCAGAAAGGAGGCGGCAGACTCCAAGCGAGCGCCTTTGTCGACTGATCTGGAGCTCATCCCCTCATCCACGTCGCCAGATCTGTACACGGTGGTGGCGGCAAGCACGTGTCGATCACGTGTGGAGGCGAGTTGTAGGACGTGGGGACAGCGCGACAGCGTGCCGTGGGAGGCAGAGGCGGCAAGCCCGCATCTAGCGCGTGTTGAGGATAGCCGAAGGCTGCGGGGATGGCACAACAGCGTACCGTGGGAGGCGTAGGCGGAGGCGACAGGGATTTTGCGGATGCGGTGTCGCGCCGCTGGAGGCGACGGAGAATTTTTCTGGAGGCGGAGGGGGTGGGGATTTTTGGGGTCGAGGCGGAGGCGGAGGTAGTCGCACCTTGGAAATATCGTTTAGAAGAGTCTGGAGTCTGCGGGCTTTATCAACGCTGGAGTATCTTGCGCGGGGTGGGAATTAAAAATTTTACTTGGCGCGGCGTTAGCGCGCGGACTAGAAAATTTCACATTGGAGCACGATCTTTACAACCGTCGGTTGTTGAGGACAGCCGACGGTTTTAATGTTATAGGTGTTGGTTTATTTGGCCGACCGACGTATGTAAACATTCGTTTAGCTTCTAAAATATAGCTATCAGTTTTTGTGGATTAGCCGACGGTTCTATATTTATGGTTGTCGAATGTGTTGTGATCCCGATGTCTTTATTGGAAACTGTCGGCTTTTATTCGGGCACTGACGTTTTTAATTATTGCTGTCGGGTTTCTTTATCCCGACATTTTTACGTTATTTAAATGCGATGGCCCCGACATTTTTAAGAAACCCGACGGCTTATTGCTGTTTTCTTGTAGTGTTTCTTGCCATACCACCTCTTCACAATTTTGACCTAGCTCCACTTTAATCAAGAACACCCAAAACAACTCGAAAACGAGTTACGTTAGCCAAAAGCAAATTGAACCCAATTTTCAAACTGTCTTGTCCAGCTTGAAATAACTTGTAAATGCAATGAGGGTCAAAGAAAATATTTTTGGTTTGAACTAGGAAGATAAATTCAAGTGTTCATGCACGTAGTTCATATCCAATTAAATTTCTCCCCTAATTCAAATTTTTTGTTTTATGATGGTTGGAAATTTTACTTTCCAACAAGCAGGTGTGTAATTTCAAACATGCAAATGCAACGGTCGATGCAATTTGGAAAATAAATATGAGATAACTACCAATTAACCTATTGGCAAGGACTCACCGAATTTTTGAAGTCCGGTGAGTGATAACTACCAATTAACTTATTGGCGAGGACTCACCGAATTTTTGAAGTCCGATGAGTAGGACTTTCCTCCGTTCTGTTCAGCGCGATGATTTGTTGTCCAATCCCGGAGTTGAAGATGTGTACGATTTATTCTGTTTTGACATGCCAAACTCATTTGGCTGTCATTTGGACATGTGGGCCACATGGTGGCCCTAGCCTCACCCCGTTGTATTTATATAGACATGTTGTTGTAGCGACGGATTCTCCCTCTTGAATGTATTCCTTCATGAGCATGGTGAGGCTTTGTCCTTCTTAGGGGTGCCACTCTGACCATATTGATATTCCATTGAATCAACCCATACCTTGATCATGGATGAAAGGCTTCCTTGGGCATGATGACATGTAGACTCCACAATCAAACAAGAAATGTTTCATCCACAATGTCACTTGCCCTAGGTTGAATTGGTTTGGTCGAAGTGTGGGAATCCCAACAAGTGATGTGGGATATCTTGGAATTTGAATGCTCCTTAAGTTCTTTTCCTTGGCCAAGATCTTCATGTGAATGTTATCTTGATTTCTGCTTGGCCAAGATACTTCAAGGTAGGCTAGTTGAACTTAAATCCCTTGGCAAGCCATAGTCTCCTTGAATACAAGGGTGATGTTAATTCCACCCTTGACCTCCTTGTAAATGGTAGCCATTGGAGTTGTTGTTTGAAAAAGGTCCTCATGGGTCTTAGGGAAATAATTCCCACTCGTCCCATGATGACATGGATTTTCACAAATCATGTGAATATCCACGACTTGGATTATCCAAACAAATCTCCAACGACTTGTCTATTCATGATACTTCAATGGGAGGTGTAGTTCCATAACTAGCATATCCACCATGTGAAGTGGTGTGCATGACAAGCTATGGGAACTCGAGCATTCTTCAATCCACCCCTTGAGTGGAGACCTTCTTCTCATCCATGATGAATGAGAATAGGACTCCTTCAGCTCCAACATGAATATGGTCATGGATTGGTGGAGCCAACCCATGACACGAGTGTTGGATGAAGAGCCAACTATCCACCCCATGGTGGAGGAAAACCAAGAAGAACTTCTTAGAGCCTTCCCCAAGCTTGGGTATGGATGACTTTGGCTCCTACTGAAAGCTGAAATTCTACCGCGAAAGGCAATGGTGTTGCCTAGCGGACATTTGTTGAGGTACGACTTGAATCATCTTGCAGTTTAGCACTTGCGTCCTCGTTGGCCATCCCATACAATGCGTTGTCCAACACTACCCTGTTTTCACACAGACGAGAAAACAAACAAGGGTAATCCTGTCTAATAACTATTAGTACCTATAGCTTAATCACAAGTCATAGCTATCCTTCACTTCCTTTGCCTTCCCCGGCAACGGTGCCAGAAATGCTTGTTGACGGCTCCTAAGATATACTAACAAATAAACCTCGGCAACGGCACCAGAAATGCTTGTTGGTATTTCTTAACACCACAGATCATCTCCGGTAAAGAGATGAGATCCGCAAGCGCACGGAATATATCGTTGTAGCATTTCACCCATGAGTATTCCCATGGGTATCGTATTTGTCCCAAAGGAAGGCAATGGAGTAAAGTATATGCTACTCTTATGGTCAAGCTATGGGATACTAATCAATTATCCGGACAAGGGGTAAGTTGATAATAAGGGTAGTGCGACACACACCTAGGCAATCTATTTTAAAGGGTAAATGGGTCCTAAAGGGAGATTGGATTAAGAGTTAGAGAGTTGCTCCTACAATGCTCCTAATACATATACATAGCCTAAGGTAGATACTAATGGTCATGTCAATGATAAATTCCTATGCAATGCTATTCCACACATTGGGCACTGGCATACCCCTAGCAATACTAGGGCGACTCCCGGCAAGAGCCTATGGCATAGCCGAACGTGGAGGATTACAAAGGACAGATAGGGCTGTTACCACCTACTGCCTACCTCTTCAATCCGTGGGTCTACGAGACATCCAACACTACTTAAATACCCTAGCACCATACTAGCATACTAAGCAAATACCTTAAGAGCTGCATCACAGGTCATCCTAAGGCAATGAACTAAATCATCGTTGAACCAATGTTGATTGCATAGCATAGTTATTCATATTAACACAATCATATCATAACTACATAGACTATAGTGGGGGTCTATAGTGTTTATGACCATAAGATGTGATCATAAGAGTATAATCATAAAGACTATACCTTCCACTTACATGGACTCCACAATCAAACCAGAAACACTTTGTCCAAGTATACGTATAAAAGAAGACTAAATATAATATCGTTATTGAGCACAAAGTCACAAATACAAGAAGAAATACATGAGACATACCTTTCCCAATGTGGAATTGGGAAGCGAGACTCCTTCTACTCCTTTCTCAATTTGGACTTGGGACTAGAGGCTCTCCTCTCTACATCCTAACTCCTCTAAGGACTATGGAAGATAGTGTATACAATAGAATGATGCCCAAGTGGTGTGCGTTGAAGTGAGGGGTATGGGGCCCTATTTATACTATTGTTGAGGTTGGTTCCCACCACCGAAAGCACGCGAATCAGTCGTCATTGACTCCAAGGAGCCGGGAGGAGCCAACACATGGAAGTTGACCGCGTTTGGCGCCAGGACCAGGTCGGCCGACCTATTCAGGGCTCCAAACGGCCCGTACTTCCTCCAAATGGCTGCCAGGTGGGTCCCATTGACTGATATTGGTGCTACACCGTTGGATGGCCTCGGATACTTCTGTTTGTGGGCCATTTGATCCATGTGGTGCCACGTGTCGCCGCCTGATTGGCTGGGATGATATTTTATAGGATTGCTCCCCATACTTTTCCTCAATTCGTGTATAAATATTTGCATACACATATTTCTCCATTGACAAGTGGAAATAGGTCAAGTAGAAAGGTGATGTGTGCAAGAAATGATTAATCCTTCACATAATTGAGTTATATTGATGGCTGAAGTTGGTATATAACAGTTGTCAACAGCCCGGAAGGATGGGCTCGAATGGCTTGTCTTGCTTCTTCCGCTATTCCTTCTTTGGCGGCTTAGTCGACTTGGGCCTTTGAGGAGGCCCGGACTTCTCCCTCTTCTTGAAGTGTCAGCGTGGATGATAAGACGGGTTTTCTGCGTCGATCAAATTCATCATGAATGCAATGATCAGGTCCACCTTTGGGCGTGTGATTTCGACCTCTTGAATGTGTTTAACATTTGGCCCATACTTGATACGGATCATGGAGCATTGCTCCAACCTTGGGCAAAAGTTAAACTTTCCTCCTTGCCGTTGATATGGAAGTGTATTTCTCCAGCTCCCACATCAATGCGAGCCCTCGCGGTGCTTAGGAACGGGTGCCCAAGAATGAGCGGCGTATCCTTCTCGACCTCCATGTCGAGCACCACAAAATCCAAAGGCATGAAGCAGTTTTGGATTTTCACTAGGACATCTTTGGCAATACTCGCCAGATAAAGGACTGAAGAATTAGCCAGTTGGAGCTACATTAGTGTTGGAGTAAGCTCAGTGAAGTTCAACTGGTCAAAAACCACCTTGGGCATCACACTCACACTTGCTCCACGGTCACAAAGGAACTTGTCAAAGTGTTGTGCTCCAATTGAGCATGAAATTTTACGACATCTGGGGTCCTTCAGCATGTTTCCTCCTTCTAGAGAAATCATGTTGGCACTTTCTATAGGAGGTTCGGGCTGTCCTGACATCTTGCCATTCTCTATTGGAGGAACAACAGCTGCCAGTTGAGCCAACTAAGTTTCCAACATCTTGTTGAAACTCAATTGATTATTGAAGGCTGAGGATAGTCCTTCAATCTTGGCATTTATGCTCTATAGGGTCTTGTCATTGGCCGACAGCTTCTTGGATATAGCCTTATTGATCTTTATCTGGCCAATGGCAAGTTCTCTCAAGTTAGGTTGATTCCCATTGTTGCCATTCACTGCAAGGATTCTAGTTTATTGCAACGAAAGAAATTCATCGCAATAGGTTGTTTTTCGTCGCAATAGGTCGTCGTTGCAATGAAACAGAGCGTGGTGATAGTTTTTATGAATCATCGTAATAATTCCCGTGGTGATAGGTTATTGCGACGCCTTGTCATCTGTGACGAATATTATGGTATTGCAACGATTTCACATCGGTGGCAAATAGAACGCTATTGCAACATTTTCATGTATTGCGACAATTTAATGTATCGCTACAAATAGTACGGTATTGCAACGGGTTCACGATCGTGGCAAATAGTACGATATTGCAATGATTTCATATTTGTGGCAAATAGTATGTTGTTACAACGATTGAGCGTATTGCGACGATTTAACATAATACGACAAATAGCATGGTATTGCAAAGATTTTCACATTCGTGGTAATTGTATGTGGTTGCAATGATTTCACAGGCGTGGCAATAGTATGGTATTGTAACGATATCACATTCGTGGCAAATAGTATGTTATTGCAACGGTTTAGTGTATTGCGACGATTTAACGTATTGCAACGAATAGCATTGTATTGCAACAATTTCGAGTTCGTGGTAATAGTATGTGATTGCAACGATTTTCACATTCGTGGCAAATACTACAGTATTGCAATGATTTTCACAGTCGTGGCAAATAGTACCATATTGCAACGAGTTATGGTGTTGCAACGATTTACCATATTGCAATGATATCACGGTATTGCAGCGATGTCACGGCCGTGGCAAATAGTATGGTGCTGCGACAGTTTAACGTATATGGGAAATAGTATGTTATTGCAACGAGTCCACAAATGTGGCGAATAGTACCGTATTACAACGATTTCAGATCTGTGGGAACTAGTCTGGTACTGCAATGATTTCGCATCCGTGGCGAATAGTTTGGTATTGCAATGATTTCTTATCTGTGGCAATAGTGTTTTAATGCAACGTTTTCTGCGTGGTGGCAATAGCAGTCTAGTGCAACGTTTTTTGAGTCGTTGCCAAATGGTTATACGGCAACGTTTTGTAATTCCTGGGAATAGCTTCCTATTGCAACAATTTATCATTCGTGACAAGAAATTCGTAATGCTGCATTTTATAATTAGCGGCAATAGAACCCGAATGCACCAGGTTTGAAAATTAGTGACAATAGAATCACGAGTTTAAAAATAAAAATCCATCAATTGATATTACAACACGCATAAAAACACTCAAGGATTACTAAAGCAATATGTTTGCATGCTAAGAGTTTTCCTAAGCTGATCGGGACTAATTGTTAGAGCAGGTGGCTTTTGGCAGTTCCTTTGGTGGAACTTTTGTGGAGTGGTCTCCATTATCATTTTGTGCATTTTAGCCATTGAGGCGTGCATGTCTTGCATTTCCTTAGCTATCTATTCATGATCAGCTACTATCTGACCTTGTAAGTTCTGGACTTGAACGTTTAACTCTTCATTCTTCTGGTTTATGCAATCCATCTGGGTGTTTAAGCTATCATTTCTTCCTACCAACTCCTGTAGTATTTGATTGAGGACTGCATTTATATAATCTAAGTTTCGAACTTGGTCGTTGAGGTGTTCAGACATCTGGATACACGTACGTTCACGTTCGAGGTCAGTTGGGTTAGCCATATAACCACGCCCCCGAACCTGTGATCCTGCACAACCGATTGAGGATCTATAACAACGCTGGAAGATGTGGTTTCTCTACTCATTTGGAATTGGGCCTCCCTGCTCAGCTTCCATGTCAACCACTTGGGCATGTGCCTGGATCTATATACCAAAAGAAAAGTCACAGGTAATTTGCAAATATTTATTTAATTGGAGAATGTTTGAAGTATTACTCACATGTACAGCTTCTGCCAGCTTGTTTGCCCAGTTACCATTCTCCAACAAATGGCTTGCCCCCCACAGTTGTATGTCATCGGGTTCTTCTCCGGTCTCTGGGTCTCGCTACATAAAATACATGTAGACTTCAACATATCAGTATACATATTGTTTGCAGCACAAAGTAAAAGCGCGATTTATTTTTCATACCTTCTCGTAACTAAGTTGGGCGTAGGATTTGGAGCCAAGCAAGTGTCTCGCCTTTTGTCTACTTCGATTTTGAGAATTGTTCCTGCTTATTGACTACAATAATTTTAAGAATTAATTCCACGAATGAAAGTAAATGAAATATTTTTTTGTATGATGCAAAGCTATTAAAAAGTTAGCTGACCTTGAATCGCTCATACCCAAAATATTCGATTAGATGCAACCACTAGGGTGCCGTTACGTCAGCAAGCTTGTTTCGTATACGTTCTTCATCGGTAGAATAACTCTTATAGGTGGCGTGCAAAGTCGAGCGCCACCCCTTGTAGCGCTCACCAGCAATTTTCAAAAATTTTCTTGCACTCTCCGGTGTGTCCTCCATGTTGCAGAAATTCAGTACATTGTATAACAAGTTACTGTAAACGTACAGGATGGAGATTGTAAGAAAAAAATACTTGTGTGGGGGTGTGACAACACTAACAAGAATGTCTTGTACTATATCTCTCTTGTTACTATGGCCAACCTCTGCCCACTTCCTTGCACCACTGAGGGATGCATGTCTTTGTAAACATATCCACATCATTGACAAAGTGCCACTTATTAATACCAACCGCAGCACCCAACCTAGCGAAGAACTGAATTGGTAGCTTCACATGCTCTGTTCTACTAACCTGGGATGCATAGTGTATTCTAGCAACCTTAGGTCCTTTAGCCACACTTCTTCCTAGCTTCCTTCCTTCCGTTACATTGATTCAAACAGTAAACAAATAAAGCAAATTACTGCCTGAACAAGTTTAGTATCATGTAGAAATAGTGTGAAAAGAAGATAAGTCTGATGTTCATACCATCTTCAGGAAGAGTGCGGCAAATACGAGTGTGGGACGACCGCGTCGTCCAAGCACCATTTTGTTCTGTAGTACTCCCTCCTAGTTTATATTAATTCTCATATCAGACCAACAAATGAATTAAAAATGAACTACTAGTTAGGACTGTCTGAATGACAACTATTTTGACGGGGGGGGGGGTACATTGTAGACTTCTTTGTTCATACCCAAAAATGCGCCATTAGGTACACATGTCAGTGGCGGTACACACTCGTAGTACTACAGAGGATTTTTAGTCCATGAGCGAAGCAGGCAAGACTGTGAGGGGACATCCAGCTGGCAACGCTAGACTAGACAAAGATAGGGTTCGCCGGTTCGGTTTGACTGACATCAGCCGGAGCGCATCTCGAAGAGAATTATTAGTTGCAGGGCAAGTAATGAACTACAGCGGTAGCAGGTGGCGAATGCAAGACAGATAAGACAGGCAGCTTGCAGGATTGAAATCCTCCGCAGTACTGCACCTGCATTAGCTGCCATTGACATGTGGGCCCATGAGACATCGGGTCCACTTGTCAATTGCGGCTACTGCAGGTGCAGCATGCATAGTGCCAGCTTGCGACGCTCAACAAAGTGAGGGTTCGGTCTCGCCGAAACTATCGATGAGGGTTGGTGGCAGGGCGAGTAATGGCAAGGGATTTGCAGGCGGCAGGGTAATCATGACACGCGAATGATGGGACGTGGCGATGGGCGAGGGAGACGCGTTGAGGAGGACACTGAAGTGACCAGCAGCAGGGCGTGGGCACCGGTGCCGGTCGGAGTGGCCGGCGGCGAGAGAGCACAGCGTAGAGGCATAAAAAAATCATGCCATCACACAGGCTGATGAACTATTAACTATAAAGACTAGTACTAAGAAAGTAGAATCACAAGGCATGCTAAAACAATTAGTAGAGCCTTGGAAAGAATACAAATGACCATGATACACCCATCATCAATACATCTAAAAGACTGAACGTAGTCTCTCAAAATGCTCAAAATTCAATGCCAAAGGAGTAAAAAACTAACACGCTCTGCCAAAACAAATGGCACGGTAGAGAGGCAGGTAGTAATGTGATGTGATATGAGTAGTTGGAAGCTACCGATAGAGTTCGAGTGGGACATTTTTTAAGCTCCAAAAGTAAAATTACGCTGGGGCGGAAGGAGTCTTTCTGGTTTGTATATCTATACCTGCTTTTGGTTCATGCATCCTAGTACCAGGGAGTGAAGAACCTTGGGGTTCCTGAACATCATGTGCTGCAATATTCTCTGCGTACCATGCAAAGGATTTAATGTTGTCTAAATTTGTTTAATTTTGATAGTAAACACATTTATAGTTATACCAGGTGCTTGTTGGAAAACATGAAAACATGGGAATTTCTTAGGAATACAAGTATGGAACACAGGATAGAGAGACAACACATTTGGAGTACTACAAGATCACCGGAAGGGCGGGGCAGCGGTGTGTCGGGAACAGAGGTCGGTGTTCCCATTTATACTCATCGTGGTTGAAATAGGGTTACAATAATAGGCGGGACTGAAATTGGAGGCGCAGGTAGTGAAAATTGAATTGTCAAAAACTCAAATGTGGCGCGCCAAGTAGAACGAAATTTTTTTTGCGGGAGTGGAAAATTTGACGCAAGTTGTGCCCTTGTGCACGCATGCAATCGTGATTAATTACATCTCATGTTGCGTCGATTCCTGCACATGGTGCGTGTAGCTAGAGGGGTAGACTTCGTCTTAGGACAACTTGCTCGCTTCTTAATTCATCTTTGTTGCCATGAATGGAGATCAAAATCTAAAAGTAGTCATCTGCTAGCTAGTGGGACATTCCAAAAAAATACGAAAAAAATATGAATTGCCAAATGTATATGTGCTAATGCAAACGATATGCAAATACAGAACACCCAAATCTACGAAAGGACGATGGCAAACAATCAGAATTCTTAACATTAATCACAATGAAATGATAACATGTAGTATATACTACTACTAAAAATACATTTTCCCATGCGCCGACTACAAATGAAAAAAGAGTGAAAGAACAAAAAAGAGGAGAATCGCAGCCTCAACCACAATCCCAATGGAGTTTCAACCAAGAGTCGTCGATTGTCGCAACACAACGAATTCTTGGCTAGACATTGAACAATAGTTATCTCGCCCATTTTTCAGAAAGGAGTTGTTTTTAGATGCTGCATAGGACGCATTGTTCATGAACAGAAAAGACATTTTTTGTTAACATAAAAAACACATATATTACAAACAAAAACTACGAAAGCACATAGAAAACAAGAAAAAGAAAAACTACAAATACTACTATACTCGGAGTCGGAGGAGATCTCCTCCACCTCCTTCTCCGCCGCCACCTCCTCCTCTGCCGCTCCTGCCGCCGCCGCCTCCTCCGCCGCTGCCGCCGCCAGCAACTCTGCTGCCGCCGCTGCTGCCGCCTCCTCCGGCAATTGATTCCGATGCTTATGGGCGACGGTCTGAAAAAGATGCTAAAGGCCCTCCACCCCAGCCACCTCCCCGATCGTCTCATAGAGAACGTTGAGACGACCGGACTCAAACCCTAACCTGAAGCAGTAGTGGCCGGTGGTGTCCATGTTGGTGCAGACGAGAAGTTTCCCAAGACCCAAACGGTCACATGAGCGAGATGTATCGAAAAATACATCCCGCGCCAATATGTCGAGCTCTTTTGCGCGCCCGGCGGTGGCGGAATGGTGCTCGGTGGCCTCTTCAGGCGCCGATCGAGTTCATCAAAGCGGTGTTCGACAAGGCGGACAATCTCCTTAACCAAAATGGGATGAGGAGGTGCGGGCACCGCCTCCAGTTCCACCGGCATTGGCTGCGATGGAAACGGAGAAGAAGGAGGTTCGTAGGACCTCGACAGCTTGGAGCGCTTCGGTGCGGGGCTACCCATTTGTGCGGCGAGGGAGGTGCAGAGAAAGAGTGAGAGGTGGTCAGCAATGGTGCGGCGATGAAGCAATAGAAGTTCGGAGGCTACGATTGATGGAGATGGAGTGGTGCGGCGGAGACGCAAGAGGACGGGTGTGCCTTTATAGTGGGTCCTCCTCTAAGCGGACTGTTGTGCAATCTGGACACCTGTGCAAGCGTGCAATTCTTGAATCTCAGTCATTTGACGGACATCCAAGGGTGGCTGACATTTTACACATAAATCTTTCCACCTGTCTATGTAAAGGAAAGGATCTATGTGTAAATTGTCAGCCACCCTTGGATGTGCGTCGAATGGATGAGATTCGCGGATTACACACTTGCACAAGAATTCAGATTGCATAGCAGTCATTGCCGTCTAAGCACGCGAGTGGAGATGATCGAACGCTTCGAAAACTGCACTTTCGAATTAACCCAAACCGCAGTTGGCTTCCTCTAAGTTGTCACAACGGCTCGACGCGTCCCATCTCCGCTTCACAGGCAGTTTTTTAATTTGACATGCAAAGGGTCCAGGGTATGCAGTGGCCCACCTGGCATACTTTGTAGGTCCGTCCGGCGGTGTTTCAGTTTTCCAGTTCCAGTTTTTAAGTTTGACACACAAAGGGCCCACTGGCCTAAGGTATATGCAATGTTCCAGTTTTTTTTTCAGTTTGTCACGCAAAAGACCTCGATCATGTTTCATGACGTTACGTGTCTTTTTTTTTGAAAGATCATAATATATATATATATATATACATACATATATATATACATATATATATACATACATATATATTTATATATATGTATATAGTTGAAAGATTGTCAGAAAACACAAGAAAAAAGTACAAGACGATGAACACACCACATATTCATGCATTCATTAACACACACACACACACACACATATATATATATATATATATATGTATATATATATATGTATGTATATATATATATATATATATATATATATATATATATATATATATATATATATATATATCACAAACCCTCATTCATGTTTTCTCAGTTTGATATGCAAACGACCTCCATCATGCATGTTTGATGATGTTAGGTGTTTTCTAATTTTGTTGAAAGATCGTCATATTTGAGACTCGTTGATCATGTTTGGGGTGTAGCAAGCATGCATGGACAAGTAACATCTGCACTTGAAAACCTAGCGACGATCATGTTTGATGACAACATTATTACGTGTTTTCTGTGTTTTTGGTTGAAACATCATCATATATAGTTTGAGGATCGTTGATCATGTTTGGGGCGTGACAACAAACATGTTATATATATATATATATATATATATATATATATATATATATATATATATATATATATATATATAGTTTGGCTTGTTGATCATATGTTTGGGGCGTAGGGTAGCATGCATGGACAACTATAACATGCATGTGAGAGAGACGTCCATAATCATATATACTCCCCCCGTCTCCATGAACTTGTCGCTTTGTAGATAATTTTTTAACTACAAAGCTGCATTAGAAGAGCTTGTTTATTGGCTCATGGACAAGGAAAATTCTTTGTACGTAGTATAAAAAGTATAAGATGGTCGGCGTTGCCATTCGTACGCGAAGGATGCGGCCAGGTAGTTGCTCATGCAGGTGTATGCTAATTACGTGAGTGTTTGGTCGGGTCATGTGGTTAGTCCCCACGATGCACCCTAAACCCGGTGTTGAGGCCGTGTATTTATCATTTGTGCATACACTCTAGTGACATGTGACAAAGTGCTCAGTCATCAATTGCATTTTGTTTGACGTTGAAGTTGGATTGGAGATATAAGATCACATCCATTTCTTTATGTCTTGGATGATCCAAATTAACATTTGGTTGGATGGACTGGATGATCCAATTTTTTTGGTAGGTTGGATGAAACTTGATTGGATTATTGAATCATCTAAGTTGATAACTTCATAAAATTAATTCTTTATATACTAATTATCATATTACTAGCAAATATTAATGTTAATATCATAATTGTAATTATTAATCAACAATAAACAAGGTAATTATCACTAGTTACATTACTAAGAAGCATAATTAGATAAGGTGGATGGACTCACATCCAACCAAATATCCTGGACCATCTTATCCAGCATCTGCGAGGAATATTTTATATTCCTCAAACCTGGATCACCCGTTTGACCGCGAAACAAATAACACATGACTGGACCATCCAAGTCAATTCAATCCAAGACAAGCAACCAAACACATATCTTTTTGGCCGTGTCATACGTGCTCGTGCGCATGATGATGGATCGTGCACGCCGAGTGCCGAGTTATTTGGATCGTTGAGCAAATTTCGGACGTGGAGTTCGTGTGCCCGTGCACGCTGCAAGATTCGGTGCGTTCGCGTACGTGGCAATCATCAGGGTAGGGTGGCACAGTCGCGGGAACCGTGCAGTGCGCCCTTGGCTGTAATATTTGGAGCGTGAACGTACGTGGCAACCATCTCGGCAGGGTCGCATATAGTCGGTTGTGCGGAAGGGCTGCAGAGAATTCGATTTCTGCACCAAGGGGTTAAGAGATAAGACCATCTGATTCGTAGGCCGCATTCCAGTAATGTTGTTTGGGAACATGGTATTTTTGGAGTTTTAGAGCAACACTGTGGTATTTGAGATTACTATGGTATTTTTTACAGAATGGTGTTTGTCAACCAAACAGTCCTATGTATTGCAAAATCGTGGTATTACAAAACTGTTTTATTGAAATACTTTGGTATTGCCATGCCATTTTAAAAATTGTGGTTTCCAAAACTTTAGTATTAAAAAACTGTGCTCCCAAACACAACCTAAGCTTTACCGTGAACCACAGCGGATGCTCTTAAAGGCCGGCCTGACTCTGGGCCTAGGCGGGAGGGGCTACTGCCTAGGGCCAGGCCGTTGGGTGGGGGTGGTGGGGCGGGCACGATGACAGCTGGTAAAGAGAAAAGAAATAAAATTAATTAGTGTCTAGCTTTTTATTTTTGTAATTTTTCTGAAATATAATTCTACTACGTACGTCCTACTTATGTGTTTAATACTCCCTCCTTATCTTTTTAATTGTCATTCAGACAGCAAGTTCTAGTTCATATATAGTTCAATGCTTTGTCCAAAACGTCAAATAAAAGAATAAGGAGGGAGTATTTATTAGATACAATATAATATTACTAATGTGTTAATTTTTCATATGCGGTGTTTTTCGATAAAAGGAGGAGTTTTTCGTTAGTGCATGTACTGTAGGACACATTGTTCATGAACATAAAATAAAAGACATTTTTCATTAACATAAAAATAACATATATATTACAAAGAAGAAAAAAACACATAGAAAACAAGAGAAAAAACTACTATTAATCCTACTCTACTCGGAGGAGGACTTGTCCACCTCCGCTGCCGCCGCCTCCGCTACTGCCAGCGGCGCCTTCGCCTCCGCATCTGCCGCCGGCGCCTCCGCCTCTACAGCAACCGCCGGCGGAGCATCCTCCAACACTAGATCGAACTTCCTCCGGCTGACGGCATTGACAAGTTGCTCGCGAAACTCCACCCTAGCCTCCTCACCGATTGTCTCGTAGAGGCAGTCGAGACGAGCGGCAACAAAGCCTAATATGAAGATGTAGTAGCCGGCGGAGTCCATGCCGGCCAAGTCCCAATCGGCGACAGGAGTGAGATGTATTGTTAAATACATCCTGCGCCATGTTGTCAAGTGCTTTTCCTTGCACGTCGACGGCGAATAGGTTGCCGGTGACCTCCTTAAGATTGCGGTCGAGTTTGTCGATGCTTTCCTTGATGAGGCGGACAGTCTCATCATAGTCGGGCGGAAGAGGTGCGGGCACCGGGGGCGGAGACGGGAATGAAGGAGGTGCGGGTGCCGCCTCTAGTTCCACCGGCCTTGGCGGCGACAGAAACGGAGAAGGAGGTTCGGAGGACGTCAATGACCTAGAGCGCTTCAGTGCGGGACAACCAATTTGTGCGGCGACAGAGGTGCGAACAAAGAGAGAGAGGTGGTCGACGGTGGTGCAGCGTCGAAGCAAGAGGAGAAGTTTGGAGGCTAACATCAATCGAGAGGTGCGACGGAGAAGAAGAGGGCGGTGTGCCTTCATAGCGAGTTGTCGTCTAAGTGCGTGAGTGGAGATGATCTAACGCTTCAAAAATTGTGCTTTTGAATCGACGGTCAGAGTTACTCCAAACCGCGGTTCGCCTCCTCTCAGTTATCGGAACGGCTCAACACGTCCCATCAGCCAGTTTTTTTAAGACACACAAAGGGTCCAGGATATGCAATGCCCCACCTGGCATACTTTGTAGGTCCGTCGCGGTGTTCGTAACATTTCGTGCGAATGATTTCAACGAGGTGTGGAGATTGACATGAACGCACGTGGCAATCGACCGAGAGTCCATTTCTTTTTTAAAGGATCTGACCGTTGCCGACCGGGAGTCCATATCGAACTGATAATTATCGTGATCATGGATGATGGTGGACATGGATGTAATGCATGTGAAAGAGACTCACAATCAAGCATGTTTGGTCACGTGTTGAGGATTTTTTGCCCCCTTATTGAGAAACATGTTAATTGGATGACGTTGAGGATCGGATGTGGTGTACGTGTTTTCACGTGTGTGTTGATTTGTTCCTAAAATTAGAACACATAGCGGCTAGCGCCTACGCCTGTCGTTCCTTCAAAAGACGAGTACAGCGATACATAATTGCAGCATGCGATCGATTAATTTGATGAACCACGTACGTATGTAGTGAGAGCTGTGTGCTTATTGGACGATGGTAGTCCACATTCTATCCTCGTACTGTCAAAGGAACATCCTTGTGTCAAATTTGTTATCTCTATTGATGACAGGATAATATCCTTCATTAGTGTGGCAGATAAACTGCCATATAGGTTGAGAGCATACACACATGCATGGTAGAGAATATGATAAATATATAAATATATATACATGGTAGGAAATATTATTCTATTATTGGAATACATGTTTGGGACGTATCATGCATATGTACGTCTAACATCCATGTGAAAGACCTCGATCATGTTTGCTGACGTTATGTGTTCTCTTTTTTGTTGAGAGATCGTCATGTTTGAGGCTTGTTGATCATGTTTGGGGCGTAGCATGCATGGAAAACTAACATGCATGTGAAAGACCTCGATGCATGTGAAATAACATGCATGTTTTTAAAACCAAGATATTGTGTTTCCTCAAGAAAAAATAATTTTATGAGAGATTGGGCGCAGAAGCACAAAAGCTAGAACTTGAGCGATGCTCCTACAAATTCCATATGCCGAGATGATCGACAGTAGCCGATCCGCAAACTCGGTGGTAAGATCAGTAGTCGCCGAAGAGCAGCTTGTACGCACCCCAGTTGCTTGTCCTCACCCCGTAAGGCTTCTCCATGTCAGCGCCCATCATGGCGCTCGCGATGTCCTTTAGCCCCGCGCGGCGGAGGCTCGGGCGATCCACTCCTCCGCTGCGAGCTCGGCCAGGTCCATCGTTTTGGCCACCTTCAGTTGCCAGTCCTTCCAAAGTTTGTCGGCGTCACCCTCCACGCCTACGCCGACGAAGCTGTAGTCAGAATCGCTGAGGAAATCTTCCAGCTCGTCGGGGAAGTAGTCAGCGTGGATGACCTGGAAGATGAGGCAACGGCGGTCGACGTAGAGCTGGAGAACGACGATGGGGTTCTGGTCGGCACAGTAGCTGGGGCGCCACTCGACGTCGAGCCCGATGACGAGCTTGTGAAGGCGCCGATGGTGGATGGAGAGGACCTCATCGAGCCAGTCCTCCACGGTCTCGCTGGTGGAAGTCATGGTGGTGGTGATCACGTCTTCCTCGAACGTCATGTTGTACACCTGAGTCCCCACCATTAGGTCTCTCTCCTTGTCGTCCCTACGGTTGTCGTCTGCAGCGACGCGGCGCAACTTCTCTCTTGTGCAAAACCTTCGTCTACACCTTTAGTTTGGATTTTAATTGGAAACGGGCCTAGATATATAACTGATGCAGTTACGATATGAGCAGAGGAGTTTCCGAATTTGACGGGCCCGAGCCCAGAGTAAAGAGAGTAACGAAGATTTTTGAATCTGATATACTCTTTCTAATTTTTAATTCTTATCGTTATGACCACAAGTTGCATTTCCTCAACCTAACACCACGTACAATAGCAACAACATTTCTCAGGGGCCCACCCACTGGGTATGCCCGGTGGGCCACGGGATACACTGGGTCCAGTCACCAGAGAGTAGGTAGTGTGAATGCATGCTGGAGAGATCAGCGGAATCTGGAACTGGCCAATGAAGATGGATGTCACCAGTGTCACGGTTCATGTATCGAAACGTGCTCCATCCTCTTTGTTCTTCCCCTTTTTCTTATAAGTTCGTATTATTTTCCATCAATCTTCTAGCCCTCCTTTATTTGAAGTTGTACGGTTGGATCAGGATATGTGGCCGATGTTAGGCGAGAGCCGTGTGTGCAACACCAGGCGGAACGTCGTGGAGAGACATTGCTCCCCTTGTGGAATTTGATGATGTTGAGGATCGGATGTGGCGTACGTGTTTTCACAAGTATGTTCATTTGTTCCTAAAAGCGGCTAGCGCCTACGGCTGTCGTTTCTTCGAAAGGAGTACAACATGGTTGGAAATTATATTGTACTGTACTTTGCAAGGCATGCGATTATATTGTACAGTACGACCGCAATGATACACCAAGTTGTAAAGAACAACAACAAAAGACTCAACCCGACACACTAGCTAAAGTAAAACATCGATACATTTTATGACACACTTGTGAAAGTAAAATACCCGATACATTTTATTATTATTGAAGTCTATAACTATGACTCAATCCAAATCGGGCAAAAATTTGATGACCTTGACTTCTAGTTTGTTTTTGCATGCCATCCGAATCAAGTCTTTTTTGTCTTCACCCTTTGAAATGACGCCCACGAGCATTTAATCTGGGCTAAAGTTGATACGTACTCCAGAAACCATTGTTGCGTTTTTTGTGATTTACTACGTGCTTTGCTGTTTGATTGCTCATTGTGTTGGATCTGTGTTGGGTTTGAAAACAGAGAGTGGGCTTCTCCGTGGTGGTCCTATCAGATAAACTAGGTGGTAGTCACTTTCTGGATCTCCAGCTCAGTAGAGTTGGAAGTGTGGAAATATATTCCATTCTAAAAGATAAAAGAGATAAATAGTCCACTAGTTTATCGTTAGAACAACAACATTAGAACTATTTTTGCACACCAATGAACAGAAAAGTAAAGTTCATTACCTTAGGATGATACCTTACAAACAAGAAAAAAGAAAAACACAAACTACAAACAAGAAAAGAAAAACAACACAACTAGGAACAAGAAAAAAACTACTTCACCTCCACCTTGCTCCACCTACTTCTCCTTCTCCTTCTCCTCCCCCTCCTCCTTGGGCTCCTTGCTAGGCGGGGGAGCCTCTCACGGTGGAGATGGGAAGCCCTGTTTCCTGGACATCACCGCCACCAGGTTGTCGCAGCCGGCGACGCCGAGCTCATCCGCCAGCGTCTCATAGAGGACGTCGAGGCGACCGGCCAAGAGTGTCATGCGGAAGACGTAGTGGCTCGTGGTCCCCATTGCAGCATACTCTGGAAGGGGACCAAGCCCAAAGCGACGCATGGAGCGCGATGTATTGTCAAATACATCGCGCACCATCTTCCGGAGAGCCCACTCCTTGTCCCGTGGGGGGGGGGGGAGTCCGGTCGGGGACGCTTCCCCTTGGCGTCCTTTGGCGGTCTTGGCGGCGGTGTTTTCTTGCCAGCCATGGTGTTCTTGGTGCGGTCTTGGGAAGAGAGGAAGAGTGGCTGTGCGGAGAAGACGATGGCGTGCCCGGGTGATCTTATAGCGTAGTAGCAGCCTGGTTGTTCGTCTCTCGACGCACGCAGTAGTGGTAATGGGACGCGGAGCGGATCCAATTGAATTCAAAGATGCGCATGCGCTGCGCGCGTTTAACGCATCTCAGTGACTGGCGCACACGTAAGCTCGGTGCACCCGGTCGCATCAGCCGCCTGTACAAATGGCTACGACTTCAAGGACCAAACCTTAGAGCATCTCCAACCCATTAGCTATATGATGTGCTATCCTATTATTTAGCAAATCTAGAGCAAAAATCATCTCCAACCAGTTTTCTATTAGGATTGCTACTTTTAGCCATTTGCTATATGGAGCTCTCAATGTGCTACTAGTAGCAAATGCTATCCAGTTTGGTATTCCTGATTTCTGGTACATTATTGTCCTTCTGTTGCAAAATAGTCGTTGAAAATTAGCCATTGGAAATACATCCGTTGAAAAATAGTCGTTAGAAATATAACCATTGAAAAATAGCCGTTATAAATACAACTGTTACAATATAGACATTGCAAAAATGTTATTTGAATTTTAAAATAATTATTATATACTAATAAAATATGAATTTTTTTTTAATATAGCACATCATATAGCAAACGGGTTGGAGATGCACATGGAATGAGATGCTAAATGTGGATAGCATATTTGTCATTTGAAAGAATAGCAAACCAAAAATAACGAAGGGGTTGGAGATGCTCTTATGCGGCAAACAGCAATGTATAATACTTCCTCCGCCCCAACTCAACTCTATTTCTGTTTTGGTCGAACTTACCTTTGACCAATGCTTTATATGGAATTTATTAACTTCAATAACATGTAGTACTAGATTGTATATTATGGAAATATTTTCATGGTGAATCTAAAAGTACAATTCTTGTATTGTTAAAGCAGATCAAAATTGCATAAATCATTGACCAAAGATAGATTTAACGAAACCTAAGACTTCCTTTTGAAAAAGTTTTATATTTTACATTATTTTTACATATGTAATGTGCACATAGGATATATCACTGGATAGTTTTGCAAAAAAAAAAACATCGAGGAGAAATATGTATATCCCAAATTAGGGGTGGGCAAAAAAAAAACGAGATCGAAAAACCTAAATCGAAAAAATCATGACTGTAACCGAAAAGACCAAAATATTGGGTATCGGGTACTTTTTGGGTAGCAAATATAAATAACCAAAAAATAAATGTCGGGTTCGGGTACCACTCTTGGGTAACTGAAATAACCTAATAGTCAGTCCATCAAATAATAAGTTAAATTATGCGTGGTAAGCTATGAACAATTCAAATTTAGACATTTTATTTTCAAGTTGTGATGTGTGAAGTTGTTGGATTTAAATGTTTATTTTTGATTTTTCATTTGTCAATTTATAATAAATTACCTCATGGGATTAAATTTATAAATCATATTAAATTTGTGCAAACATGACATGGATATAATGTATAATTCGGATATATCCGGTAGGACCGAAGACCGAACCAGAATTTTGGTACCCAAAATGTTCGGGTACCTAATATTATTACAACAATTCGGGTAGTGATTTCAAGAAACCGAATTTTGAAAAAGACCGAAATACCCGAACCGAAATATCGGGTAGACCAAATGCACACCCCTAACGTAAATCCACCCGAATTAATTAGCTAGTTTGAGGATGAATGAAGTTGAGCTTGCGAGCTTGATGAGCACTGTCATTGTTTTGAGCAGCGATTAGTTTATGGCATCATCAAATCTGGATTAATTTTTCTAGATATTTTGGGGCCAAAAAATTAGTTAACACGCTCTATATGAGGATAAAGATTAGGATATGCTACCTATTGCTTGTGTTTAATAACGTTGCACCGTGGACAACATATCCGACACTTCATTATGGTCGCCAGGATCATTCTGCACCAAGTCATCTGTGGCAGCAGGCGGAGGACCTTGATCATCAGGATAAGGACCACGCAATAAATCATTGGTCAAAGGTATGTTTGACCAAAGATAAAAATAGAGTTGAGTTGAGACGGAGGGAGGAGTACATTTTACAGACCGCTTTGTAGGTCCCACTGCGGGCGATCCCCTGCCTGCTGACAACTCCAGCGGCTAAAGTAGCGTACAACTACAATTTAGAAGCCATAACCCCAGTTTGCATGAAAGGAAACTCACGGGACATTTTAAAGGAATGGAATCCTCAGGAAGGGAAAGACATTCATACGAGTTTTGCAAGTAGCATTCCAAATGGTGCACTTTAGAAGCCATAACCATCACTACGCGCGTCTCATCGTCTTCTTCGCGAGTACTAATAAGGACACACCATCCTCTTCTCCGCAACACACACAGGCCATCCTCTTCTCCGCGCGTACTCTTCCTCTTCTTCTCCATCGCGCGCACCCTCATTGGTTCCCTTTGAAGCCCATGGAGTTCCCCTTGCCGCACGACAATGCGGTCCTGATTGTGGGGTGGGTCGCCGCAACCTCCCTGCATCCCATGGACGACCTCTCTAGTCTGCGCGCCACCTGCAAGGCCATGCACGCGGCGTGCTAGGATTGAGTCGTGGGCAGGCGCGTGGCGCTGGAGCGGGAGAGCATCTGGAAGCTTAACTGGAGCTACGACCGCCTCGTGGAGCGCCTGGCAATTGTTGGCAACCCTCATGCGTGCTACGTCACAGGGTTTGACCTCGTCTTCCTGCACGTTTGTGCGCAGCCGGGCACCCAGTTCCTTGCCCGGGCGGCCACGAACGGCCACATGGTGGCGGCCTATGTCCTCCCCATGCTCTGCTACGACGCTGACCGCAGGGCCCGCGACATCTTCGAGTATATCCGACAAGTCGAAGGTGAGGCCCACGTCGGCTACAACGCGACCGGGTCCGTTGCGATGAAGTGGACCAACAAGGAGTGCTGTCGGTGTCAGCATGATGCCATGAATAGTATCGATCGTGTCGTCTAGAGGTTCTTGGGCAGGCCTCGTCCGGAAGCGCCGCCGATGGCGGTGCCCAACATTGATGATGACGCTTGGGGTTGCTCAATAGGGTGGAACCAGTGAACTGTCTGCTGCGACAGGCCGACGTGGGAGGAGTGGAGAGTCTTCTGTACTAAGAACTGTAGGATTAAGCACGAGCATGACCTATTTTGCCATCAGGTGTTGTACTCTATGGGTTATATTCCCTCAATTCCCGTTTGGATGCACCCCTAGTTCTCCCAACGCCAATTAAAAGAGAACAAAGGGAGTATATAAAATAAACTTGTAGTATATGTGTTTCCCCTATGTCCGCTCATCTCTGATGAATGTTGCACTTGTTGTGTTTCCCCTATGCGCGCTCGTCTTTTGTTTAGCCCTGTTTGCATCAAAGGAAACTCAAGGGACAATTTAAAGAAATGGATTCTTCCGGAAGTGAATACATTCAATCATACAGTAGTTTGGAACAAAGGAAATCAGTGTTCCCTTCTCTTTGTTCATTGTCTCCACTTTTCATTCCAGTCCTCGCTAATCGACAGAACTAGCTGTTACATAATCCCCAATAAACAAAAAATAAACTAATCGACACATCTAGTCCGCAGCACTTCCCTTGAAGAAGTGGTAATACCTTCTGGCCGCGTATAGGAGTAGTGATAATAATTAGACTGCGTATAGGGGCATAGGGCCAGTGGTACGTTGGAGTTCTACCTATCTTTTTTCTAACATTTTTCTCGTCCTTTCTTTTCTTTTCTCTCTGTTGATTGTCTCCACTTTTGTTTCCATTCGTCGCTACGTGTTAGTACTGTATACTACTACTTTACAGACCGCTTTGCAGGCCCCACTACGAGCGATCTCCTGGCACCTTCTGCGGCTAAAGTATCGTACATGCAACTTTACAAGCCACCAGCGGTGTGGAGGGTTGTTCATTAACAGAGAATACAAATAGAACAGATAGTTCAGTAAACAGCAGATAGAAAACAAAATAACAGATGGAACAGATGAACAACATTGAGTTCATTATCATAAAACATTACAACCTTGTACCTATATTACTTGTCGTTAAAACAAGTTTTTTAGTTCTTATTCGAACTAGAAAACTTGTCCTAATTATTAATGACAAGTAATATGGGAAGGAGGAAGTACAAAATATGGAAATCAGCATCACGAAACAGGAAAAAATAAAACATCACAAAAACAAGAAGAGAAAAACATCATGACTGGATTAATCAGTGTCAAAAGATTTCCTGTTTTAAAGTTGTATTGAACTAGAATGTAATCGGATGTTTGGTGCAATCGTGCAATCAACCATCTTCAATCGTTGGATCGATCAACATTAAGGTCATTGAATCTTTTTATTTAACCCCCTCCACCAGGTGGAGGGGTGGTGGTGGTGGTG
The DNA here is from genome assembly GCA_036927565.1 of Tuctoria greenei. Lineage (NCBI taxonomy): Eukaryota > Viridiplantae > Streptophyta > Magnoliopsida > Poales > Poaceae > Tuctoria > Tuctoria greenei. The sequence continues at coordinate 117,470,556 of JAYESD010000007.1, read as the reverse complement.
GAAGAGGTTAAATGAAAAGATGTAATAACCGTAGGATGTATAGATCCAATGGCTGAAAATCTTTGATCCTAGGGAATAAAATATAAAATGAAGCTACGCGGCTGGTCGGGTACACGTATAGTCTGGGCCGGTGTGCCGGTGCACGTTAACCCCTGTCGTGCGTCGTCCCCGGTGGTTGTTGGGAAGACCCTTGCAGGTATACCAGGATCGCCTGACAGAGTGAATCTTACTGCATCCTATTTTCAGGAGTCTTTTTAAATATGACATTTTCTCATTAATTATTGCGGTCGATCTATATGACACTTCATGCTCTAGGGAAAAAGGAAACAAGATTGTACTTCATGCTGATGCAAACAAGAGGCAATGAAAATAAAACTCTTGAGTTCTTGTCAAGTTTACAAAATGAAAGCATCGGAACCCTCCCTAATGTCCTCGATAGTAAAATGGTGGATGCAGTCTTTACAGCACGCATGCAGTAAAATGTCGCTACGTCTGGCGATCCTGGTCCAGGCAGGTATGCTCCGATTCCTATCTTCCAACTCCATCTAGGCTTTGGATGACGCATGCGGTTCACCACCAGACTGTAGAAAGGATAAGCACGCACACATGTAACAGTCATTGTTGACTGCGTTGGTCTAACATCATTGTTTGACTGCATTGGCCTAAGTTTAGTCATTAATGCTATCTTTTTAGTCTGTGTAGTGCGAAAGGGTTTAGTTTTGGTTTCACACTACACTGGTTAGCCTATATAAAGTGTATATGTGTTCCCTGATGAATACACACCAAACATTCTCCATACAGAATAGTCTCGAGACCAGTAATCTTTCCCTGCATGCTTCCGCTTTCTTCTGTCGGAGGTTCGAAGGAAACTAGTACATGGCTTATCGGGTACACGTACGGTACGAGTGTGCTGGTTTACCTTAACCCTGCGTCGTCCGTCCCCGCTGGTTGTTGGGAAGAGCCTTACGGGTATGCTATGATCCCTGTCCTCCTACTCCATCTCTAGATTTCTGATGACGCAGGCAGTTCAGCACCAGACAAACCAACAAAGCCTCGGTGTTGAGCGGCATGCAAGTTTTTTGATGAAAAACCAACAAAGCCCCGCAGTCTATTTTTCAAACAAAAACTTGCATGCCGCCCACTTTCCCCCTCCCATTTGTACTCTCATGCGTACTCCCGCTAACGTGTCATCATCTTATTTGTTGTGAAGGTATGGTAGTTAAACTAAGCATTAATAAAGGGACCAAAAACATTTTGACACATCAACGGGATGACGCATGGGAGGACAGAACGGGAGGCCTCCGCAGTCAGTTTTTCATTAAGAAACTTGCATGCCGCTCATCACCGAGGCTTTGGTGGTTTGTCTGGTGGTGAACCGCGTGCGTCATCGGAAACCTAGAAGGACTTGGAGGATTGGAATTAGAACATACGTGCAGGGGTCTTCCAACCACCATCGGGGACACACGATGGGGGTAAGGTACACCGGCACACCCGGACCGTACATATGTGCCGGTGAAGATGGAACTCAACAGTCTCACGGTTATGGATAGAAAAAAAGGAAGAAGAAAAAGGATGGCGTGTGTTTCGATCTATGAACCGTGAGACTGCTGACTTCCATTTTAATTGGCCAGTTCCCAATTCCGCTGAGTCATTGTTGTTGTATGTGGTGTTTGGTTGAGATAATGCAACTTGTGGTCATAATGATAAGAATTAAAAAGTGGAGTATATCAGATTCAAAAATCTTCATTAAGCCAGGTCGTATGATGGTCGGACACTTTCCAATCCACTTAGATTGATGTAGAACCAATCCTACCCAAACGAGGAAAAAAAAATTTATGGATACAGTATGCATATCCAAGGCTGTGCATACCGTTCCACATTTGTGACATGTGTCCACATGAACAGACGGATGAAGCAGTTGCATGACTGTGTCATGTGTGCACTAGAGAGCAAGTGCATACCGTTCTCAGATGGTGCCACATGTACTTCCTTCTCGTGTCTTCAATCGCCGTTCCCTGATAGTTGCACCATATATATACCACTTGCCCCAACGTAACAATGGCCCAATGCCCCTATACGCGGTGTAATCATTACCACTACTCCTATACCCGATGTCCGTAACGAATTCGTGCGAGTAATTTTGACAAGCTGTGAACGATTTGTCCCACCTCGGAAAGTTGAGATCGTTGCAATGAGAATATAAGGCAACGCGCGCTATTATAGTCAGACATTCAATTGGAAAAAGATGTCGTACAAGACTCCTGCACGCTCCGTTCGATTTCAACCTGGTGAGCTCCATTTGACATTGTCTGCTCGCCCGGTCGAAATCAAAAGGGACGTGTAGGAGGCGTGTATGGGGCATATGTTTTTTAGATAAAGCCCTGGGCCATTTCCATGTCAAATTAAAAAACTGCCAGTGAAACCGATGGGACAAGTCGAGCCGTTGTGATAACTGAGAGGGATGCAAACCGGGGTATTTTATAAGCATAATTTTTCCCCGCATACGCTGGGCCCTTTGCGTGTCAAATTAAAAATTTCACCTTTTATCGGAAAACATATCCTTTAACAATGCACCAGAGAGCAAGTGCATACCATTCTCAGATAGTGCCACACGTACTTGCTTCTCGTGTCTTCAATCGCCGTTCCCTGATCGTGGCACCATCTATAAACCACTGGCCCCAACGTAACACTGGCCCAATGCCCCTACGAGCGGTGTAATCATTACCACTACTCCTATACCCGTTGTTCGTAATGAATTCGTGCAAGCGATTTTGACAAGCTGTGAACGATTTGTCCCACCTCGGAAAGTTGAGCTCGTTGCAACGAGAATATAAGGCAACACGCGCTATTGTAGTCAGATATTCGATTAAAAAAGATGTCGTACAAGACTCCTGCACACTCCGTTCGATTTCGACCTAGCGAGCTCCGTTTGACATCGTTCGCTCGCCCGGTCGAAATCAAATGGGACGTGTATGAGGCATGTACGGGCGGATGTTTTTTTATATAAAACCTTGGGCCATTTCCGCGTCAAATTAAAAAATTGCCAGTGAAGCCGATGGGACACGTCGAGCCATTGCGATAACCAAGAGGAATGCAAACCGCGATTTTTTATAAGCATAATTTTTCCCCACATACTCTGGACCCTTTGCATGTCAAATTAAAAATTTCTCCTTTTATTGAAAAACATCTCCTTTAACGACGCAACGGAGAGCAAGTGCATACCATTCTCAGATGGTGCCACATGTACTTCCTTCTTGTGTCTTCAATCGCCGTTCCCTGATCGTGGCACCATCTATATACCACTGGCCCCAACGTAACACTTGCCCAATGCCCCTATGCGCGGTGTAATCATTAACACTACTCCTATACTTGGTGTCTGTAAAGAATTCGTGCGAGCGATTTTGATAAGCTGTGAACGATTTGTCCCACCTCGGAAAGTTGAGCTCGTTGCAACGAGAATATAAGGCAATGCGCGCTATTGTAGTCAGACATTCGATTGAAAAAAGATGTCGTACAAGACTCCTACACGCTCCGTTCGATTTTGACCTGGCAAGCCCCGTTTGACATCGTCCGCTCGCCCGGTCGAAATCAAACAGGACGTGTATGAGGCATGTACGGGCGGATGTTTTTTTATATAAAACCCTGGGCCATTTTCGCGTCAAATTAAAAAACTGCCAGTGAAGCCGATGGGACGCGTCGAGCCGTTGCGATAACCGAGAGGGATGCAAACCACATTTTTTTATAAGCGTAATTTTTCCCCGCATACGCTGGGCCCTTTGTGTGTCAAATTAAAAATTTCTCCTTTTATCGCCAAACATCTCCTTTAACGACACACCGGAGAGCAAGTGCATACCGTTCTGAGATGGTGCCACACATACTTCCATCTCTTGTCTTCAATCGCCATTCCCTGATCGTGGCACCATCTATATATCACTAGCCCCAACGTAACACTGGCCCAATGCCCCTATGCGCGGTGTAATCATTACCGTTACTCCTATACCCGATGTTCGTAACGAATTCGTGCGAGCGATTTTTACAAGCTGTGAACGATGTGTCCCACCTCGGAAAGTTGAGCTTGTTGCAACGAGAATATAAGGCAACACGTGCTATTATCCTTACGCATCCGATTGAAAAAAGATGTCGTACAAGACTCAGCCACATTTCTTTCGACATCGTCCGCTCGCCCGGTCGAAGTCGAACGGGGCGTGAATGAGGCGTGTACGCTGCGGATGTTTTTTATATAAGCTCTGGGCCCTTTCAGTGTCAAAATAAAAAACTGCCAGTTAAGCTGATGGGACACGTCGAGCCGTTGCGATAACCGAGAGGGATGCAAACCATGGTTTTTTATAAGCATAATTTTTCCCCGCATACACTGGGCCCTCTCCGTGTCAATTAAATATTTTCCTTTTATCGAAAAAAATCTCCTATAACGACGCCAAATTTTCCCCTTTGATCGGAATACCACCCCCATTGCTACATTAACTTATTTAGATTACAAATTCCCAGAGCCAGAGACGAGCACCCGTACATGAGCTCACGCGTCATGGGGACGAACACCAAGCTTCCTAGTGCAGTTTCGGCCCAGGAATACAAAGTGACTTAGCGCAATTTCAGCATACGATTAACAAGCGGCCCAGCGCAGTGTTGGGCCTACTCTTATAGCTTCATGTACGCTTTGTCCAGGCTACCTCCCCGCTGGACCATTCGATCCACAACGGCCCCTCTCCCGATTGCATGAAATGCGCCTGGAGGAGCATCCGCCGTCCGCCACGCTCTTGGAGGAGCATCCGCCGGCCGCCAAACTCTTCCAAGAGCATCCGCCGTCCACCGGCGTGGAGGAGCACCCGCCGGCCACCGCACGTGGAGGAGCAACAGCGCAAGGTACAATTGCTCACATAATGTTATTGCAGTTCAATCCTCTTACGGATACGCTGATTGAATTGTAGGAAGCGACGTCAGAAGATAAGACATGGATGGGAAAAGACAGGTGTATGAAGGAGTGGCAGGATGGAATGAAGTCATTTTTAAATTCAGCATTCCAGGGCACTCTTGAAGAAGAAACTAAGCCTTGTCCATGCAAGAAATGTCGTAATATTTGCCACGGAACACGCAAGGAAGTTCATCTTCACTTGCTTTGTAATTGGATTTCATTTGATTATACTTGTTGGGTACACCATGGAGAAAAATGAGTTGATGAAAATATTGTTGAACAATCAACAAATAATGAGGAGATAATTCTTGATGATGCTGCTATGGAAAATATGTTGCCAGTCTTCTTAGAGGCGCTGATCATGGTGGTACTTCAGCAAATGTTGATGATCCAGAAAATGCTATAAACTAGCAGGAGCCAACTAGGTGTGCAAAGGCATTCTATGACTTTAATGCCAGAAAGGAGTTGTATCCAAGTTGTGAGAAGGTGACGCAATTATCCTTCATTGTCAGGTTGTACCAGATAAAGTGTTTAACTGGTTTGAGCAAAAAAGCGTGTGAGTTGATCCTTGAACTATTCTCATATGTGCTTCCAAAGGGCCATTGCATTCCTAATACACTTGATAAAGTTCAGAAGGTTATTCATGACCTAGGACTGAGCTACGAAAAGATCGATGCATGTGTCAATGACTGTGTGTTATTCCGGAAGGACTATTCTCTGCTGGATCGATGCCCAAAATGTGGTGAATTAAGATGGAAAAATAGTACTGGTGGAGATGCAAGAGAGGCTTTACCTTGTGGAAAAGCCAAGAAGCTTGTAGCACGCAAGATTCTATGATATTTCCCTCTTATTCCCCGTCTTCAAAGGTTTTATATGGCAGAATCAACGACATCAAACATGCGCTGGCACAAAGAAGAACCCATTGATGATGGAATATTACGCCATCCTGCAGATTCGAAAGCATGGAAGCATTTTGATAGCATTCACCCAAATTTCTCATCTGATCCTCGCAACATAAGACTTGGGCTAGCATCTGATAGTTTCAATCCTTTTGGAGTAATGAATGTTTCTTATAGTACATGACCCGTGATTCTAATCCCTTATAATATACCATCTTGGTTGTGTAAGAAGCAGCCTTATTGGTTGATGTCAATGATAATTCTTGGGCCAAAGTCACCTGGAAACAACGATGACGTGTATCTGCAGCCTTTAATTGATGAGCTACTGAAATTATGGTCTGATGATGTTGAAACATACGAAAGTTCAAAGAAAGAGACATTTCTCAGGCGAGCTTCTATATTGTGGACAATAAATGATTTTCCAGCATATGCAATGCTATGTGGATGGAGCACAAAAGGTAGGCTAGCATGTCCATACTGCCATGTAAACACTGACGCCTTGTGGTTGAAACATGGACGAAAGTATTGCTACATGGGTCATCGTCGTTTCCTACCTCAGGATCACCGGTGGCATCAGGACAAAGCTTCTTTCAACAACAAAATAGAGAATAGAGAGGCTCCAACATCACTCTCTGGTCACGAAGTACTCCAGCAATACGAGACTTTTGATCAAGTGAGTTTTGGAAAGACGAATAATAAGAGAAAGCGCACTGAGGAAGATAGGTGGCATAGTTGGAAGAAGAAAAGTACATTTTTTTAGCTCCCATATTGGAAGACGTTGCTAATAAGGCATAACTTGGATGTCATGCACATTGAGAAAAACATTTGTGATAGCATATTGGGTACATTGCTTAATATGGATGGTAAAACAAAAGATAGTCTACAAGCTCATTTTGATATGCAAGAAATGGGTATACAGCCAAAGCAACATTTGTTGGGTATGAAAGGGAAGTATGATTGTCCATCAACATCATATACTTGGCATAAAGATCAGAAGACCACCTTGTGCAAGTTTTTGGCGGATGTGAAGATGCCCGATGGTTATGCCTCAAACATCAAGAGAAGTATGGACATAACAGCCCGATGGTTACCTCTTTGATCGTGTGGATCCTTCGTTGTAGTCACAAAGTGCTTTCCACACATCGTATGTAGATCGGAGGTGTGCAACACGGTCGAAGTCGCTTTGTGTTAATCCATGTATGATCAAGTTCTGAGGCTTGTTGTTGTTGTCGACATCTCTCAGATTTGTAGCTGTAACTTGATCGTTTGATGGCACTTCGTAAGGCTTGTATACCTTCTCCCACATTGCAAAGCCTTGTGCCTGGATGAAAGCCTCCATGCGTGCCTTCCAAACCTGAAAATCAATACCAGCGAACACACAAGGTTTGGCAGAGTACTTCTCCATGATGATTAGTCAAAAACATGCGAAATCATAAAGACTAGAGCACTGTGGCTCTGATACCAATTGTAGGATCAAAGAGCACGTGAGAAGCTACCAGAGGGGGGTGAATGGTAGATTTAAAAATCTTACACAGCGGAAACAATTAAACCCCAACACCTTTGGCAGAAAAATGATCTGTTAAAGAAATCGTGTGTGGGACTAATCTTAACGTGTTTCACCGTGAAAAAAGTGACAGATATCAGAGAGAATCAAGTCACGAAGAAAACACAAGAGCACTCAAATCCGTCGAGAGAAACTCAAGTTATGATCGAAAGATCGAACAAAAGTCAATCTGTCCTACCCGAGAAAAACAGTTCTGGAACGCTGCAAGGAAACTCGTGTAGATCAGAAGCCACAAATCCAATGACCGTGAAATTTTGAAAGATGATAGATAATCAAGTTGTGAAGATAACACAAAAAGAATCAAGTCAATTGGATCTGTAAAACTCCAGTTATGTTAAAACCACCGACGAAAGGTAGTGCTGTCCAGAAACTCGACGAGTAAAAATTGTCTGAAACAAGATGGACGAACAAGGCACAAGAGTTCCTTAAAACTACGAATTTTATTCAATAGAACACAAGAGGAACATCCCCAAAGTCGTGCACCATGATCTCTGGGCTCCCTTGCTTATATAACCAGCTCGAAAGCCAACTCAACTCAAATCAGGAACCTAATCCTACTCTGTTCACGAATCGTAAATTTCCATAACTGCTTAGGATTCTTCTATACACAGATAGAACCAATCTCAAGACTTCCAAACACCTTAGGAACGTATACCACATTCCTAAACATCTCAAATTGGTGACCCACACGAAATCCTATCATAAACAACCCAAATCTTTCCATATTTGAATCAAACCCGACTCAGCCGTAGCCTAAGTCCATAACCTAGTCGGTTGGACCTTTCCGACCAACTCTTTACATCCAAATTTCTTCATCACGTCTCGGAACCATGTAGCCACGTCCATGCACTCCTTGCACACGTGCAACCATCTTCCAATGACGTCCATGATATCTTCACATGCATTGTTCTTGATTCAATCATGCTACGCAACCTCCTGATCAGCTCAACCACAATTCCTCCTGAATTTGGTTGTTGAAACCTCATCTCCTCCTTGAGACTAGTCCAATGGATTCCATCACCAGCCATGTCTTGAACTCAAGCAACACCCGCACATGAATAAACAACCAATCCATACGAGCCCAAGTCCTCGACTTGACTCAAGTTAGTTCCGAACACAACACCTTATGTTAGAACCTCACATAAGCATGTTGCAAATCCACAGTAACATGATATCAACCATATCATCCAAAGCGCACCAAAAACTTAGCAAATGAATACTAAGCAATCTTTCCAGAGATGTAAAGAAAGTACGAGACATTGTAAATGAAAAACAGAAGCATTGCGGTCAAGTTCTGGACCTTGCCAGAGCAACCCGGACCTTGAGCCGGAGCTAACAAAAACTAGTAGAACCTAGCGCCGGGGCTAACCAGAACTAGTATAACCAAGCTCCCGCCGGAGATTACAAAGCTAGAAGGATCTTAATAAAAAGGTGTTTTGGTGATATTCAAAATTTCTATCGTCAAAGCAAGTGTATTCACTACAAGCCAATGTATTCAGCACACATAGGTCTTACAGACGCGATGCAAGTTGCTGAGAATTTTATTAAAACGAGCAAAGAGGTTATGTATAGACTCACCGGGTTGCATCTCGAAGCGCATGTATTCTGTCTTGAATATATCCTGCCTTACCTCCTTGATCGTGTTGGATCCTTCATGGTAGTCACAAAGTGCTCTCCACACATCGTACGCCAATCGGAGGTGTGCAACACGGTCGAAGTCACTTTGAGTTAATCCTTGTATGATCAAGTTTCGATCCTATTGTTGTTGTCGACATCTCTCAGATTTGTAGATGTAACTTGATCGTTTGGAGGCACGTCGTAAGGTTTGTACACCTTTTCCCATATTGAGCCTTGTGCCTGGATAAAAGCCTCCATGCGTGCCTTCCAATCCTGAAAATCAATACCACTAAACACACATGATTTTGCGGAGTATTTCTCTATGATGATTAGTTAAAACACGTGCAAATCACAATGATTAGAGCACCGTGACCCTAATACCAATTGTACGATCAAAGAGCACGTGTCAAGCTACCAGAGGGGCATTAAAACTTTTTCAGCGGAAGCTACAAAAACCCCTTGGCACAAAAACCATTCTAATAAGAATACGTGTGTGAGACTATTCTAAACGTATTCAATAATGACAAAGTAGTAGATATTATAGAGAATCAAGTAACGAAGACAAGAAAACAAGAATCACAAGAAACCGTTGAGAAAAACTCAAGTTATAATCGAAAGATTGAACAATAATCAATCTGTTCTACCCAAGAAAAACAGTTCTGGAACACTGCAAGAAAATCGTGTAGATCCAAAATCACAATTCCAATGATCGTGAAATTTTCACGGATGATAGATAATCAAGTTGTGAAGACAACCCAAAAAGAATCACATTTTTTGGATCTGTAAAACTTGAGTTATGATAAACCACCGAAGAAAGGTAGTGTTGTGCAGAAACTCGACGAGAAAGACTTGACAAAAACAAATTGGACGAACAAGGCACAAAAGTTCCTTGAAACTATGAATTTTATTGATCAAAACACAAGAGGAGCAGCCCAAAAGTCCTCTACCACAAGCTCTGTCCTCCCTTGCTTATATAACCAGCCCGAAAGCCAACTAAACTCAAACGAGGACTCTAATCCTACCCAATTCACGAATCAAAACTTTACATAACTGCTCAAGGCTCTTCTATACGCAAATAGAATCAATCTTAAGACTTCCAAACACTTTAGGAACGTATCCCACATTCATAAAACAGCTAAAATTTGTGACCCACACGAAATCCTATCATAACCAACTCAAAACTTTCCATATTTGAGTCAAACACGAGTCAACCCCAGCCTGAGTCCATAACCTAGTTGGTTGGACTTTTCTGACCAATTTTTTACGTCCACATCTTTTCATCACGCCTAACAACCATGTAGACACATCCATGCACTCCTTGCATACGTGCAAACACCTTCCAATGACGTCCATGATACCTTTATAAGCATTGTTCTTGATTCAAACATGTTGCACAACCTCTCGATCAACTCAACCACAATTCCTTCCAAACTTGGTTGTTGAACCTCATCTTCTCCCTAAATAACCTGTCACCAGCCATGTCTTGAACTCAAGCAACACCTGCACATGAATAAATAACCGATACTTCCGAGCACAAGTCCATGACTTGACTCTCGTTAGTTCCGAAACCACAACACCTTATGTGAGCACCTAACATAAGCATATTGCAAACCATAGTGAAATGATATCAGCCATAACCACCAAAACACACCAAAAACATAGTAAAATATTACTAAGCAAACTATCCATCAATGTAATGAAAGTACGAATCATTGCAAGTTAAAAGCAGAACCACTATGATCAAGTTCCGAACCTTGCCAAAGCTAACCGGACCTTGAACCGAAGCTTACCAAAGCTAGCAGGATGTAGCGCCAGAACTTACCAAAGCTAGCACAACCTAGCACCAGAGTTAACCAAAGCTAGTCGGACCTAGCGTCGGAGCTAGCAAAAACATGTCGGACCTAGCCATAGCAAGCTGGACGTAGACAAAGAAGTCGGACCTAGTCAAAGCAAGTCAGTCATTACGTCAGACCTTGCCGGAGCTACACAAAACAAGCCGGACATATCGTCAGACCTTGCAGCAGCTTCGACCTAGAGTCGGACCTTGGTGAAAAGGTGTTTTGGCAGTATTCAAAACTTTTATCGCCATAGCCAATATATTCAGCACACATAGGTCTCACACTTGGAACCGTTGAATGAGGACCTCCTCCAAAGAATTGCAGCTAATACCCACCGTGAGCAGGAGCTACAGGGGAAAGAGGCGGACCTCTCCCCGGAAGTTCGACCGGAGGTAGCGGGAGCTTGATTCCCTAGTCGGTGATTACACAAGCGGCCATTGTAGTGTAACACCCTCATTTTCATCCATCATGCATTTCATTCATTCTTATATATGTCTAACATGATGCAACAAAAAATAGACCAAGATAAAAATGAATTAAGACCAAAACAGCAGTTAAAAACCATGCTTACTATGTTCTTGTTTGGATGGGACCATGGACTAGTCCGATTTTAGCTACTGTTGTTCCCCAGACTTATCCAATTATTGCTACGAATTGGTCCGCAAATTGTCTCTATTGTTCTCCAGACTTGTCCTTTAATTTTTACGGACTAATCCAATTTTGTTTCTATTCCCGTCCGGACTTTGTCTGTTGCATATACGAACTAGTCTGATGATCGCTGTTAGAAACTCCTAAAAACTTGGTCTAGATTTGATACTGGACAAACCCCAGACTTGTCCGGCTTGACACTGGACCTGTCTAATTGACTTTCTGTTCTTGAACGGACTTGTCTAGCATTGCACCGGACTTACCGGTTGAACTTTCTGTACCCGATCGAACTTGTCGGGCCTCACTATGGACTAGTCCGGTGTGTAGGGTTTTGACTCGGATTCTATTTTTCCTCCATGATGAGTTATTAGGTAATTTCCTTAATTGGGCCCAATAATGTCGTGCTCTGCCCCTGAGGTGCCCAAGTGGGACCCCACCAAGGCCTCTACTTGTTCTCACCACCTTATGCTTGGATTCCACCCTAACCCTACCACCTCTACCTCTATATAAACACCGCACCACCCACCTCTAACCCCTTTGCCACATTTAAGAAACCCTTAGTGCCTGTCGTGTTATGCCGCCATCAAGAGGGGTTCACCGCAAGGAAGAAGAGGAAGGAAGAGGAAGAGGAGAAGAAGGGAGAAGGAGGATCAAGCGAGATCATCATCGCTACTGCGATCTTCTTCATCAATTCTTTGACATCAACATTCTTCTTCGCCAATTCTTTGTCTTCAACTATCTAGCCATCGAGTTCTCGCATTTCACCTATTCTGAGTATGACACTTGCTGAGTACAACATGTTCTTACCATTGCAATTCCCCCACAAAAAGTTTCAGGTGATGTTTGGGAGTATCATGAGGAACATGCAGAGTTCTAGGTTGTGTCCTATTGTCCATTACCTATGGATGGGAGTCGCACTTCTTAATTTATCTTTTCGCTGCAATAGTAATAATTAGAGATTTGTAATTCGTGAATCATTGGAATATTGTAATAAGATATTTATTTACTATTTGTGACGTGGTTATTTTTGTATGTCATTTTTGGTTTTCTCGTGTATTTGTGTTGAACATCCTGGGCACACATATGCGTTCACATGGTTTCAGAACCCGGTGTCACATGTAGAGGTGGAACGGGACTGGATGTGGCGGCTAGGAATGGGATCTTTCCTCCCGAGATCTTGAGCTCTCCATGAAGGAGGGTGCATTGACTGCTCGGGAGGAGAACCTGGCCAGTTGGGAGAAACTGCTGGCTGACAGGGAGAAGCAGCTCATTGAAAGGCAGCAACACCGCAGCATGCCAGACGATGGAGGAGCTTCAGTCCACACGTGTGGAAGAAGCCATACGGGTCTGGTACTTCCTGGGATGCACTGAGCAAGCTCTGGTGCCTCTTGGATTTAGTGCAATCCAATCATGTGAACCGGTGCAGGAGCTAAGCCAAGCACTCCCGGCACTGGACTCTGTCGCGGACAAGATAGCAGCTCTGGAGGACATCATGGAAGACCAACTGGAGATAGAGGGTCGATTCCTACCCAAGACTGTGGCACTGCACGTGTAGACATGCTTCCGAAGATGGGACACCTCTATCTCACTAGAGCCTGTGATGAAGGGACCAATGGCAGAGACTGAAGAGGCAGCCAGAGCCAGCGTACAAGACGCTACCAAGGTTGTGACTGGTCAGTTTAAGCCTGGGTCCTCTGGTAGTTAGCACTCCAATGGCTAGTGTTTATTTTTTTTCTTTTTGTTCAAACTCTTCTACAAAAGTTTGTTGAATGAATGATCTTGATGTTGGTCTTTATTGTTGGCTCGTCCGAGCATGGCCACCATAGTTATAGATGTAGGATCAAAGAGCACGTGAAAAAGCTACCAGAGGGGGGGTGAATGATAGATTACAACTTTTTCAGAGGAAGCAACAAAAACCCCTAAGCAGAAAATTGATCTGTTAAAACAATTGTCTGTGCAACAATAGTAAATGTGATCAATTGTGGCAAAACTAGTATAGATTGTGGAGAATCAAGTAATGAAGACGTCACAACAAGAATCACGAAAATCCATCGAGAAAAACTAAAGTTACGATCAAAGGATCAAACAAAAGTCAATCTGTTGTACTCGAGAAAAATCAGATATACAACACTGCAATGAAACTCATTTAGATCAGAAACAACAAATCCAATGACTAAGAAATTTTCACAGATGATTCATAATCAAGTTGTGAAGACAATCCTAAAAGAATCGCGTCAATTGGATCTATAAAACTCGAGTTATGATAAAACCACCAAAGCAAGGTAGTGCTTTGCAGAAACTGGACGAGAAAAACCCGAATGAAACAAGTCAGACGAACAAGACACAAAAGTTCCTTTAAACTATGATCTTTATTTAATAGAACACAAGAGGAACAGCCCAATATCCATGCACAACAAGCTCTGGCCTCCCTTGCTTATATAACCAGCCATGAGGCCAACCCAACCCAAACTAGGACTCGTATCCTACTCAGTTTCCACCGAAAATTTCCATAACTGCTCAAGACTCTCCTATACGTAGATAGAAGCAATATTATTATTTCCAAACACCTTAGGGATGTATCTCACATTCCTAAACACAACTCAACATTGTGACCCACACGAAATCCTATCATAACTAACTCAAATCTTTCCATATTTGAGTCAAACCCGACTCAGCCGCAGCTTGAGTCCATAACCTAGTCGGTTGGACCTTTCTGACCAATTCTTTACGTCCACATCTCTTCATCATGCCTTGGAACAATGCAGCCACGTCCATGCACTCCATGCACACATGCAACCATCTTCCAACAATGTGCATGATACCTTCATATGCATTGTTCTTGATTCAAACATTTTGCGCAACCTCCCGATCAACTCAACCACAATTCCTCCCGAACTTGGTTGTTGAACCTCATCTTCTTCCTAGGACTAGTTCAATGTATCCCATCACCAGCCATGTCTTGAACTCAAGCAACAACTGCACATGAATAAACAACCAATACTTCAAAGGACAAGTCCTTGACTTGACTCACATTAGTTCCGATAACCACAACACCTTACGTGAGCACCTCACATAAGCATGTTGCAAACCATAGCAAAATGATATCAGCCATAACCACCAAAACAAACCAATAACTTTTAAAAGAATACTAAGCAAGCTTTCCATAATCCAAAATGCAAGTTCGAAACATTGCAAGTTAAAAGCAGAACCATTGCAATATAGCATCGCATCTTGCCAAAGCTAACAGGATCTTGAGACGGTGCTTACCAAAGCTAGCAGGACCAAGCACCAGAGCTTACGAAAACTAGAAGGACCTAGCACTAGTGCTTACCAAAACTAGCAGGACCTAGTGCTGGAGCTTATCAAAGCTATTCGAACCTAGCGCCGGACCAAGCAAAAACATGTCGGACCTAGCCAAAACAAGTCGGACCAAACTAAAACAAGTCAGACCAGGACAAAGTAAGTCAGACCTTACATCGAACCTTGCCGGCTACCCAAAATAAGTTGGAACTATTGTTCGACATTGCCTGAGCTCGGTCCTAGAGTCAGACCTTGTTAAGAGGGTGTTTTGACAGTATTCAAAACTTTTACCGTCATAGCCAATGTATTCAGCACACATAAGTCTCACAATCTCCCCCTTGATGAATGCATTGGCAACACCACTTAAAAACTGAGCATTGGTTTATGAAAAGTTTTTGAAAACAATCAAATGAGAAAAAAAGAAAACTCAAAACAAAAATTTCTCCCCCTTTATAAATTAGAAATAAAATGAGAAAAAAACAAAAATCTCCCTCTAAAAAGAATCGTGCCAAAACACTTGTGAATGTGTGCAATGTGTGATTAATTTCTCCACCTTTGACAATGTATTCAGCAAGATTCAAAAGAGAAATTTCAATTGTTATGAGCATATTGTAACACATACATATAAAACAAAGCTCATCCAAGTCATACTATCAAGTAAATTACACTATCACATCAATGGGATACATAAAGTAGTGTAAGTCATGCTAGAGATCAAGTGTAATTTTCAATTTTAGCATGTCATGATCTCACAAACTTAACAATTTAAAACCTTGAAGCATGACACTTGTTGCTGCATTTTTATTATTTTTTAAAGCACAACTTCAGATCATATGACATTTGCAAGAGATTATATGCCACATCTGCCTTATTCTAACCAACCAAGCCAAGCCCATGTCATTTGACAATCAGAAGCTTAGGGACATGGTTTTAGTCATACACAACTTCTTCTAACTTCATATCTAAGTGCAATGATAAGCCATCTCAAAAGAAGAAGTGTGATGCATGCATATTCTCTTGAACTTTTCTCAGTTTTATTTGATCATAAAAGCTCAACATGTGGATAGATGATTGATTAATTTTTCATTATTAAAAGCACTTGTGAGCATGCAACAAGTTCAAAACACCAAGAAAGTTTGATAATGACCAGATTTAGTGTAAGTATTTATTCCAATTACCAGTCATGGCAAAAACTACAAAATGTTGTAAGAATTTTCAGCATGTAAAAGGAATCACAAAGTCATATATGTATGAAATACTATGCTCATATTATTTTAAATTCAGATTCACACATAGACTACCCATGTTTCAAAACTCCCCCTCAATTTAAGCCATGAGGATGCATATCCCCTATTTTACTATGAATGAAACAAAAATGAGTGAAATCCAATGGTTTTGTGAAAATATCAGCCAATTATTGTTCGGTATCTACATGGTGAAGCACAATGTTTCCTTTTTCAACATTGTCATGGATAAAGTGATACCTAATGTCAATGTGCTTTGTTCTCGAATGTTACACGGGATTTTTAGCAATGCAAATGGCACTAGTGTTATCACAAAATAGTGGAACATAATCTAGATCAACCACATAGTCCTTAATTGTTTGAACGATCCAAAGAACTTGTGAACAAGCGCTAGCAGCAGCTACATATTCCGAGTTTTGTGCAACTGAGTTTTGTTTTTTATAGGACCAAGCAACAAGTGAATTACCAAGAAAATGACAAGCACCTGAAGTACTTTCCCCATCAATCCTACAACCCCCAAATCAGCATCCGAAAAAGCTTTCAAAGTAACGGTTAAGGAAGAAGGAAGAAAAATGCCAAATTCTTAAGTTCCATGTAAGTACCTAAGAATTCCTTTGATGGCTTGACGATGTGAAGCATGTGGGAAGCTTGAAATCGTGCACAAAGACAAACACTGAATTGTATATCCCGTCTTGATGTCGTGAGGTACAAAAGTGATCCGATAATGCTTCTATATTCTTTTTTATTGTTTGGGTTACCATCTTCATCAAGTTCAAGTGTCGTTGCTATACCCATTGGTGTCCGAAGAGGCTTGCTTTTATCCATGTTGAAGCTCTTAAGAAGGTCTCTTGTATACTTCATTTGATGCACAAAGGTACCTTCCTTGGATTGCTTGATTTGCAGCCCCAAAAAGTACATGAGTTCTCCCATCTTAATCATTTCGAAATCCGAACTCATCATAGCTGAAAACTCGGACACAAGATCATGAGAAGCACAACCAAAGATAATATCATCCACGTACACTTCAACGAATAATGGGTCATTGCCATGCTTCGGCACAAAAAGAGTTTTATCAACCTTGACCATGGTAAACCACTTTCCAAGTAAGAACGTTTCAACCTATCGTACCATGCTCTAGGGGCTTGTTTGAGACTGTACAAGGCTTTGAACAGTTTGTAAACATGATTAGGATAATCTGGATTTTCAAAACCCGGTGGTTGCCTGACATAAACCTCCTCATCTATATAACCATTAAGAAAAGGACTTTTAACATCCATTTGATATAACTTGAAACCTTTAGATGCCGCAAAAGCTAACAAAATTCTTATAGCTTCTAATCTAGCAACAAGAGCAAAAGTTTCAACAAAAATCTAGACCTTCAATTTGTGTGAAACCTTGAGCAACCAACTTAGCCTTATTCCTAACCACCACCCCATGCTCACTTTGTTTATTTTTAAACACCCATTTAGTTCTAAATAAAGTGTGACCTTGAGGTCAAGATACAAGTTTCCAAACATTATTTCTTTCAAAATTTTCTAACTCTTCTTGCATGGAAATAATCCAAGATTCATTAGTGAGTGCGTGTGATATATCTTTGGGTTCAAAAGAAGCAACAAAAGCAGAATGAGCATGAGTGTTTGGATCACAAAACCTGGACCATTAAACTCGTTTGTGCAATCTCCCAATGATTTGTTGTGGAGGATGACTTTTGAGGATTCGGAGGGGAGTATACACTTCACAAGCTCCTTGTTCTTCATAATCATCACAGATCGAAGAACTTGTGGCTTGAGGACAATTTTGTACCAGCCGCAGTAGTTGTTGGTGCTAGTTGTGGTGCAAAATCAGCAGCGTGATCAACGTCACTTGCTTCTGAATTTTCGGGCAGCCGCACCACTTCGTCGTCTTCTTCAATGAAAATACTCTCCCCCTTTGGATATGGATCTGGACCTGCAATATTAGAGCTAGTACTTGGGCTAGCTTCATCAAAAGAAACCTCACAAGTCTTCACAATTTTGTTAGTGTCATGTAAAAGCACAAGGTAGCCTCTAGTATGAGATGGATAACCAAGAAACATAACATCAACAAATCTAGCTTCAAATTTATCAAGATTACCATGTTTCTTATCAAAGCATTTACAACAAAAGACCCGAAATTGTGTGACACTAGACCTATGTCCAAACCAAAGTTCATATGGTGTTTTTCCTAGCTTAGCACGCAAGAAAACACGATTTGAGACATAAAAAGCGGTTGCAATTGCATCTGCTGAAAACTTTCTAGGAGTTTGATATTCATCAAGCATAGTCCTAGCCATCTCAACTAACGTTCGATTCTTTCTCTCTACAAAAACATTTTGTTTAGGTACATAAGGTGAAGAAAATTGGTGATCTATTCTATTTTCAGCACAAAAGTGATCAAATGATTGATTTTTAAATTCGGTTCAGTTATCACTTCTAGTTGATTTTAAAGATCCTGGGTGATCAATTGATAATCTAAGAAATAAAGTTCTAAAATGACTAAAAGCTTCATTCTTAGATGCAATAATGTAAACCCAAGAGTATCTAGAATAGTCATCAACAATCGCAAGAACATACCATTTAGCTTTGAAGGATTGGACACGTGAAACTCCTACGGTGTCAAGGTGCAAAAGTTGACCCGGCTCAGTTGTCATGGTCATTATGAGAGTAGCATGTGAACCTGCAACCATACTAGCATGTCTACAAGAAGAGCACACAATTTCCTTGTCCCCTTTAAGCTTAAGCAACCCACATATGCGATCAAGAGCACTAACCCATGTTAGATGATCAAAGCCTACGTGACCAAGTCTACGATGCCAAAAATATAAGTCCTTTAAATCATTATCAACTAAACACCTACGCTTAGAGGATGACATATCAAAATTGGCTTTAAAAACTCTTCAAAACCTAGACATGCTAAAAATACGCTCACTATTTCAATCTACAACCTTGTCGCACTTTTTAGTGAAAATAATTTCCAGATTTTCATCTAGCAATTGTGAAACAGAAAGCAAGTTGTATTTCAAATTTTTGACAAGTGCCACATCCTTCAAAGTGTAGTGATTATTTATTTTAACCAAACCTTTAGAAGTTATAGGAGTTGAAGAATTATCGGCAAAGTAACATTCTCTACATGTGACACAAAAGAGAGAGAGGAGAACCAATCTTTGTTACCAGTCTTGTGGCGTGAGCAACCTGAATCAACAATCCAAATGTTCTCCTTCCTCAAACGTGTAACCTATATAGAAGCACAATACATCGATGACTCAATACTGGGGTTAGTCAAAAAGCATTTAGGAATCCAGTACTGAGTCACATGACGTGCAACAGTAAAAACAGGCAAAAGCTGAGACAAAACAACAGGTTTATGAGCCAAAGTTTGAGGATTTTTGTACCCAACTAATGACTTACGAGGTGTTACATGTGTAGAATGAAAAAGAGTAGGTTTGGAAGCAAACTTTGCATGTTTTACACTCGTAACTGCAGATTGCATGTTCTTGATATTTGGTTTAGCATGTGCAGCAAATGTTGCATGAGAGTTATGAGATCTAGCCTGCATTCTTTCCTTTTTCTGTTGTTTAGCTAGTCTATAACAAAAATCTATGACATGACTATCTCTACCACAGTAGGTACAATGAAATTTAACTTTGTGTTCATGTCTAGATGAGCAAGCAACATGTTTACTCGAAACTGAATGAGACAGCACCCATGCAGTTTTGAAAATCACTTCTTTATGTTAGGAACTGTTTGAATCAAACCACTTCCGAATGACTTTACAATTTTAGATGGAAGTTCCTTAGCATGAACATGAGAATCAAAACCTAAACCAATTTTATCATTGCAAGACTTGGAAGAATTCAGCAGCAAGTTTAGGTTCTTATTTGCATTACAAAACCGATCTAATGTCCTATGCATGTCATCAAGTTTATTGGATAGATCAAGGCAATTTTCACATGAATTTTTTCCTTTTAATTTGCAATTAGAACAATTTTTAACTTCATTAGCACGTAAATCATTGTTCGAAATAGAAATTTCATCCATAGCATCATGTAGTTTCTTATCAAGATCATCACAAGTAGAACAATGCAAATCAATTGTAGAAGAACTAGCATCTTTCAAGTTTTTATCATTATGTGCAACAAGATCTCTATTCTTTTCAATTTCTAACTCAAGTTTATCAAGTGTGGAGGTGTGTACGCTTCTTAGAGAGGACAATTGTTCATATATTAAATCACATGAGGAACAAGAATCATCACTAGGAATCAAAGATTTCAAATGATTAATTTTAGATTCTAGAGACTCAATTTTAACAGCATTGCTCTTAAGCCTTTTGTCCATTTTCTTAACTATAACAGTGGCACAAGAAATAGAATCACACATTTCTTCGCAGGCAGGGCATACCTCTTCATTGTCACTGTTGTGTTTTGCCTCCTCCATACTTGATCTTGAATTGCCCGCCATGAAGCACAAGTTTGCCAAATCATCTTCATCTTCGTCTTCTGATGTCCACATCGCTTGAGCCAAGTTCTTGAAGTGCGGAGATAAAACTATTAACCAATTGGCATCCTATAAAACCTATCTTTTTCTTGTTATTGTTTATAGATGAGTGCATCGTCCTTGTTTGCTTTTTCATCAAGGGAAGTAGTACTTGAATGTTTAGGGCAATCCATGCAAAAATGTCCTGTCTTACCACATTCAAAGCATTGTTGAGGTCTGATACTCCCTCTCCATCTAGTCCTCACATTTTGCAATGCTTTTGAGAACCGAGTAGAGATGAGTGCAGTTTCTTCCTCTGGAAACTCTTCAATCTGTTCAAGGGTTAGAGAGGACAACAAAGCAAGTGTTCCACAAGATGAAGATTGGCCGGAGCTAGGCATGTCACGTTGAGAAACAAATGCAAGAGACTTGTTGGGGTTGTTACGTGAGATTATGTCAATTTCATAAGTTTTCAATTTAGTATATAGAACATCTAAAGTAAGTGTACTCATGACAGTAGATTCATGAATATATGTGACTTTCATCTCCCAAATTGACATGTCTAATGCACTTAGTAATTTCCTAGCATTCTCAGCATCTGAAAAATTAACATTGAAGCTACGCAAGTTGCTGAGAATTTTATTAAAGCGAGCAAAGAGGTCATCAATGGACTCACCTGGTTGCATCTCAAAGTGCATGTACTCCTTTTTGAACATGTCTTTCCTTACCTCCTTGATCGTGTTGGATCCTTCTTGGTAATCACATAGAGCTTTCCAAACATTGTACTCAGATCGGAGGTGAGAAACACAATTGAAGTCTCTTTGAGTTATTCCTTGTATGATCAAGTTCTAAGCCTTGTTGTTGTTGTTGACATGTCTCGTTTTTGTAGCTGTAAGGCTTGTAAACCTTTTCCCATACTGCAAAGCCTTGCGTCTGGATGAAAGCCTCCATGCGTGCCTTCCAAACCTGAAAATCAATACCACTAAACACACAAGGTTTGGTGGAGTATTTATCCATGATGATTATTCAAAACACGTGCAAATCTTAAATATTAGAGCACCATGGATTTGATACCAATTGTAGGATCAAAGAGCACGTGAAAAGCAACCAGAGGGGGTGAATGGTAGATTACAACTTTTTTAGCAGGAGCAACAAAAACCCCTCAATAAAAATTGATCTATTAAAGAAATCATGTGTGCATTTAATCTAAACATGATCAATTGTGACAAAACCTGTATAGATTGTGGAGAATAAAGTCATGAAGAAGTCACAACAAGAATCATGAATATCCGTCGAGAATAACTCAAGTTACGATACAAAGATCGAACAAAAGTCAATCTGTTCTACCTGAGAAAAATCAGATCTACAACACTGACAAGAAACTCGTGTAGATCATAAACCACAAATCAATGACCACAAAATTTCCATAGATGATATATAATCAAGTTTCGAAGACAACCCAAAAAGAATCACGTCAATTGGATCTGTAAAACTCGAGTTATGATAAAGCCACCGAAGTAAGGTAGTGTTGTGTAGAAACTGGACGAGAAAAGCTTGTCTGAAACAAGTCAGACGAACAAGGCACAAAAGTTCCTTTAAACTACAATCTTATTCAATAGAACGCGAGAGGAACAGCCCAATATACGTGCACAATAAGCTCTGGCCTTCCATGCTTATATAACCAGCCATGAGGCCAACCTAACCCAAACTAGGACTCCCATCCTACTCAGTTTCCACCGAAACTTTCCATAACTACTCAAGACTCTTCTATACGCAGATAGAAGCAATCTTAAGACTTCGAAACACCTTATGAATGTATCCCAAATTCCTAAAAACAAATCAAATTCTTGACCCACATGATATCCTATCATAACCAACTCAAATCTTCCCATATTTGAGTCAAACCCGACTCACCCACAGCCTTAGTCCATAATCTAGTCGGTTGGACCATTCTGACCACTTCTTTACGTCCACATCTCTTTGTCATGCCTTGGAACCATGCAGACACGTCCATGCACTCCATGCACACATGCAAACATCTTCCAACAACATCCACGATACCTTTATATGCATGGTTCTTGATTCAAACATGTTGCGCAACCTCCCGATAAACTCAACCACAATTCCTCCCGAACTTGGTTGTTGAACCTCATATTCTCCCTAGGACTAGTTCAATGGATCCCATCACCAGCCATATCCTGAAATCAAACAACACCCGCACATGAATAAACAACCTATACTTCCGAGCACAAGGCCTCGATTTGACTCTCGTTTGTTCCAATAACCACAACGCCTTACGTGAGCACCTCACATAAGCATGTTGCAAATCGTAGCAAAATGATATCAGCCATAAGCGATAACCACAACACCTTACGTGACCACCTAACATAAGCATGTTGCAAACCATAGCAAAATGATACCAGCCATAACCACCAAAACACACCAAAAACTTAGTAAAAGGATATTAAGCAAGCTTTCCATAATCCAAGAAGCAAGTTTGAAACATTGCAAGTTAAAAGCAGAACCATTGCAATCTAGCACTGGACCTTGCCAAAGCTAACTGGACCTTGAGATAGAACTTACCTAAGCTAGCAAGACGTAGCACCAGAGCTTGCCAAAACTAGCGGACCTAGCACCGGAGCTTACAAAAAATAACAGGACCTAGCGCTGCAGCTTATCAAATCTAGTCGGACCTAGCGCCGGACCTAGAAAAAACATGTTGGACCTAGACACAGCAAGTCAGAACTAACTAAAACAATTCGTACCTAGACAAAGTAAGTCGGACCTTACATCGGACCTTGCCGGAGCTACCCAAAACAAGTCGGAACTATTGTTAAACCTTGCCGGAGCTTAGTCCTATAGTCAGACCTCGTTAAGAAGGTGTTTTGGCAGTATTCAAAACTTTTATCATCAGAGCCAATGTATTCATCACACATAAGTCTCACAGTAGAATAGTAATGGCCCCTTGATAGGTGTGGCCAATTGATCGGGGACGCCTACCACTAGGTACATAATATCGACTGCGAGTCCCTTGGTGAGGTCCGGAGCCCAACAACAGCTATCTTGCTGGAATGGTGACAACAGATACAACATCATCCATTGTCTTCGTGAAAGAGTCAACGGCGCACCCCCATGAGGGGCCAAAAATGGATGCTCTAGCAGCACCCATCACTAATGTTGTAAGCGTCGACAGCAGGGCCCCTAGAAGGTGCCGACGTGGGATCCCAAAATGTTTGTCCTGAACAAGAGTGATAGCAAAAAAGAGTAATATTGATAATTACGATCTTCTTGCCTTTAGTTTTGTTGTGGCTTACAGTCCTTAGCAGGACTACGGGGCCTTAGTAGTTTAGTGCAATAGGATATGGGTACTAGTTGCTACCTCACCAAGGAACGTGTGCTGTCCGGACCCTCCTTAATTTGTCCCAACGCCAGAACAGTAGTGTGTGCATACTTAGGGTGCATGACTAGTCTAAGCAAGCAACACACTCGAAACCATCCATCGTCATTGTTTTTTCAAGCGAGTAGGCCATTCATTGACCACGGGATCCCAAATGAGAAAACTACCAGAAATACCCAAACACATCACATATACTTCAGGCCACCTATCTGCAACAGGATAGCACAATCCTACTTTGGGCAATTAGGAAGATGTAATAGAGCAAAAAGGAGTAATAGTATCCATATTGTTTATGTACACAGGGTGAGACAAATCTTCCATATTATAATATTTCATAGGGGAGGCAAATCATACATGCTTAGGATACGGAACCAAGCTAAGCATACTGTACATTTTGGACCAGCCACACTGAAGCTTGGCTACTGTGAGCACTGCGTTTTAACACGATGAAATACTACAATAAGAACAGTCTCACCACTGTGTTAATTGTAGAACTTACAGAGGTGTTCAATGTTCCATAGATTGGGAAGCGGTGTTCCATCTTTTGTTGCCAAGCGAACACATCCAGAACGAGAAACTTTTGTCACCCAGAAGGGACCTTTCCAGCTAGGGGAAAGCATGTTTGCACCTTTGCGGGAGATTATATGCCGTAGCACCAGATCACCAACTTCAAGCTGCCTACTGCGCATGTGCCGCTGCTGATAGCATCAGAGCGCTTGTCTGTAGCGTGCTTATCAAACAGCTGCTCGACATCTTGCCTCATCGATGAGGTCCAGGTCACCGCGCCGATGCTGGTCCTACGCGGCTTCATCATAAGCATAGATACAAAGAGAGCCCATGGTGATATCTAGAGGTAGGACGGCCTCAGCTCCGTACACTGAGAAGAAGGGTGTTTCTCTCGTGGCCCGGTCGGGTGTTGTGCGGCTAGCCCATAGTGAACACGGAAGTTCCTCAATCCAGTTGGCACCATACCTTTACAAGCGTTAATAGGTGTGTGTCTTGAGTACCCTGAGTATCTCAGCATTAGCTCTCCCGGCTTGCCCATTACTTTCTGAATGTTCTAGTGATGCGTTGCAATCTTGATGTCGAGGTCTTCACAATATTCTTGAAATGTTGCACTCGTGAATTGGGTCTCGTTGTCAGTGATGACTCTGTTTAAGACACCAAACCTGCTGACAACATGTTGATTGTGACTATAGGGGCAGCTTTTTGGGCACTTAGTGAACTTGTCTATGGCGACGTAGAGACATTGATACCCTCCGACGACTTTGGGAAAAGGTCCTAGAATATCCAATCCCCATACAGTGAATGGCCATGAGGGCGGGGTCGTTTGCAGTGTCTGAGTCGGCTTGTGGATTTGCTTGGCATGAAACTGACACACGTCACATCTCTTGACCAGCTTGACGGCATCCTGGAGAGATGTAAGCCAGTAGAAACCATGACGAAAGGCCTTACCGACCAGCATGCGAGATGAAGTATGATTCCCGCACTCGCCTCCATTGATTTCTACGAGCAGCTCACAGCCATCTTCTTGGGATATGCACTACAATAGGACGACGTTGGTGTGACATTGGTAGAGGACCCCTTTTACCAACATGTCTCCTTTAGCTATACGAACGATCCATTCAACAAATACATCTTCTTCAAGAAGGATATTATCGTTCAAGTAGTCCAGGACCTCCGTGATCTATGCATAGGGACTAGCTTGAGATTCTGGATCTTACACACCAGGTTGCACGGAGCTCCCCGTGGCGCCTACGATCCTTGGTGGACTCCATGGCTGCAGGGCCATCGGGACCGCTAGCTTCGAGGTGCTGGTCTCGTCCCCTTCACCCGGTTCAACAGGTCAGTAGAAGGAGTCTGTAGCCTCCTTTAAAAGACTCCATCGCGTACCAGAGCCCTGATAGAAGCCTTTTTTGAAATGTCATCAGCAGCAGCATTGTTGGGACGCTGAACATGGCACAGGTCCAAGATCTGGAAGTCTTTCTCCTACTTCTTGACTTGAAGCAGATAAGCCACCATATGTGGATTATTGTAGCAACATTCACCTTTAACTTGTTTGATGGTGAAATGTGAATCTCCTTTAACTAGTAGCAGTTGGACACCAACTGAGAATGTTGTCTTTAATCCAAAGATGAGGGCCTCATATTCCGCCATGTTGTTGGTTGCTTTGAAGTCAAGGCATACCGTATACTTGATCTGCTCCCCAGTTGATGAGAGGAGCAAAATTCCTGCACCGACTCCTTAATCGGCTCCTTTCTTCCGCACAGAGTCATAAAAAAAGACGGTCCAGTGAGGCTCAACGAAGATTGGAGCCTTGGGCTCCAGCTTGTCGATGTCAAGGCCCCATGGACTGGATGGTGATGGTGTCTATTCCGCCATGAAGTCAGCTAGTGCTTGACTCTTGACAGCATGTTGTGGCAAGAAATCAAGCTCAAACTCCGCTAGCTCCGCAACCCAATTGGCGATGTTTCCTGTTGCATTAGGGTTATGGAGCACATCTCGTAGTGGATAAGAACTTACCACTCCGATCTTGTGAGCTTAGAAGTAGTGGTGTGGCTTCCTTATGCGATAAGAACTGCATAGAGCAGCTTATGCACTTCAAGGTATCTAGCTTTGGCATCGTGGAGGACCTTGCTCACGAAGTAGATAGGTCGCTAAACGGTTTGGACCCTCCTGGAGGGGTCCGGTCCATCCTCTTCCATTGGTTGGACCCTCCCAGAGCGGTCAAACACTTCTTCATGGCTTGTTGGTATCCTCCTGGAGGGATCTCACTCTTCTTCTTGCATGGACGGGACTTCCCTAGAGGGGTCCGACCCATCCAGTTGCAAGGATTCTTGCCCTTAAGGTTACTGGCCTTTAGGACCTGCACCAATATCCAGGGTCTAGGACCCGGATAAGTCTTCAATGTTGCCTCTTCTAGGCAGTTCTGGACCTTCTCAGAGGGGTTCGACATCTTCTGGAAAGGGATTCAATGATGCTCAATGTTTTTGGGGCTCTGGTCATTGAGAGACCAGCACCATGATAATCACCTCTGCCGGTGCAATGATATAAAGTAGTAGATGCTTGCCTGGTTCTGGGGCTACCATCATCGGTAACATGGTGAGAGATTTCTCCAGCTCTAGGAATGCCTTGTCTGCTTCTTTGGACCATTTGAAATGTCCAGACTTCCACAACAGCTTGAAGAATGGAAGAGGCCACTCAGTCATCCTGGAGATAAATTGATCGAGTGCGGCTAGGCATCTCGTAAGCTTCTGCACGTCTTTGATATGTGCAGGAGGCCGCATTGCTTCAATAGCCTTTATCTTTTCTGGGTTGGCCTCATTTCCTCGGTCTGACACCAGGAATCCAAGGAGCTTCCCAATATAGACCCCAAAGACACATTTGTTGTTTTTCAACTTCGTGCGCGTCATGCACAATCCGTCAAGGACTGACTGGAGGTATTCCAGCAAGGATTCTCGGACCCTTACTTTGACTACGAAGTCATCAACATACACCTCTAATAGGTCTCAAATCAGATCTCCAAATGTTTTATGCATAGCTTGCACAAAATTTCAAACGGCATTCTTAAGACCATACGTCATGGAAGTATAACAATATAAACCACCTACCGTGATAAAGCTATATGTTCTTCATCTTTCCTAGCCATTGGTATTTGATGAAAACCATAATATGCATCTAGGAAGCATAACAGATCGCAACCAGAAGTAGAATATATAAGCCCTAAATTCAAGGTACAAAGTTCATATAAGAGAATTTAATATTTGAATAGCAAAAAGAAATAAAAATGGAAACTGAAAAATCAAACCGATTCAAACTTCAATGGAGGGAATTCAAATATCAAAACATTCTCCTGTACAAACTTTGTCAAAATAAAAATCTGAGTTCACTAAATTCTAAATATTCCAAATAGCCTCTCTGCAAAGTTTCAAAATTTTTGAAGCACATCTGCTATTTAATTCAGTGGCTCCAATGAATTCCATTCAATTTCAAATTCAAATCTGCACCTCTGTTTTCATGGTTGACACCGCACGGCATGCAAGACACCGAGCTGCTTGCATGGTTGCATCGTGGCAAGCTCTCCACTCCTCTCCCTGTCTATTTCTACCCCTCCTGGCCGACAGCGTCGAGTTCCTAGCTCTGTTTTGCCTTCCCACGCAGCAGTTTCGCCCCGCCATTGCCATTGTGCCGCCCTCCAGCTTGTCGCTTTGTACCACCGTTGTAGCCATCGTTCCTTCCCGACTTCAAAAGCAAAGTAAAGCTAAACCTTCTATTCTACCTTCTGGTGCCAACCGTTCTTCGATTCCTCACTGGTTGGCGTGCTATTTTGAAGTTTTGGCGGAGCTCACGGTGAAGCGCCGGGAACCGCCTCTGCATCACCGTCTCCAGCCCTCCACAAGCAGCGTTACACCTCGACTCCAGCAGCAAGAAGGATCGCCAACACGAGCTCTTTCTCACAGTAAAACCCGTGCCTCCCTTCCTTCAGTATCGAGCAAATGGTTTGAGTTTTACTGAAGCTAGTTCATATCGAGCTTCCTAGGTCATCGATTTAATTCCGTTTCTACGTGCAACGATTTTTCAAATTAATTAAGGATTATATTCTATACCTCCTGACTCACATCTCTACCAAGAATCAAGAGGAACTATTGAGTGACGGCCGAGTTATTGTATTTTTCCCCACCGCCACAGAAAAAGCTTCAGTTCACCGTCGAACTTGACATGGCCAACTGTTCCATCCATTGTTCTCTCCATTTTCATCTTCTTCATGATTCCCAGAAGCTTCCCAACTATTTTCTGTGCTGTTTAGGCTAAGGGACAGCAGTTCCGACTTTGCCGGAACCCTAGCTGCCGCCGCTACCGTGGCAAGCCGTCGTACAACCATCGTCGGGCTAAATGGACAGCACCATCGTATTCCTCGACCCTCAAAACGGTTGGAGGAAGAAGCTCAGCAGAGAAGATGGCCACGAGAAGGGAGCCGACGAGCTCGCCGGCGCAGCGCCGCCTCGGCAGCTCGGGCGCCGCCCGTGCCACGAAGTTCAAGATGACCCGGCGGATCCCACATGTCAGCGACTGTTTTCCTTTCCTCGGATCAGCTGTGTCCTTGGGATCGGGTGTAGCAACGCGGTTTAATCCATGCCCCTCGGTGTGGCCCAGCTCTGATTGGCCTATTTAAACAGTAGGGCCCAATTTGATTCATTCAAACTTTCCCCTTCCAAATAATTCCAGAAATTGAGCAAACTTCAAAAATCCAATACTCCTAGTGCTCTTGCTCAAATAATTCAAAATAAATTATGGTAGACTCATATTGATCTCAAATTTGCAGTGGTGCAATTTATTGGACATGAAAGTCCCAGCATTTCCATAATTAATTTCTTCAAGCTAACTGCTTGGGAAATTAATTACACCTGTTCTGTTAATTGGAAAATTACCAAATTTGTTTCGGACACTCTTAAAATTACCCTTGACATCACGTAAAAATTTCATGTTCATCGGACTTTAATTACTGGGTGAAGTGGTGTTCTAATTCTCTAGGTCCTATGAAAAATGAAAAATATACAGAAACATTTCCAGAAGTTTCCCGAAACTTGTAAAATAAATTTCTCCCTATAGAGAGCTCATAAAAATATAAAGCAAATTTTCCTAGAACCAGAAGAACCTCCTCTACCATAATCATCTACTTTTCGACATGAAAAAACTCCAGAATTAATACCAAATTTTGGAGAAGGCTTTTTTGTCGGAATTTTAGAGACAACAAGCTTCCTTGAGCATCTCCAATTCTTGGTCCAGATCTTCCTCATAAAATCTAGTATCCACCGTAAAAATACCAAAGCTAATTAAAATCATTTACTAACAGAAACTTTACTTAGAAGTTGATTTGTATAGTTTTATGTCACTTATATGCTTTCAAATTGTGCACCTCATATAGTAAACGAGATCGAAGAGGAGCCGGAGGCCTTGGA
Source organism: Tuctoria greenei (assembly GCA_036927565.1). Lineage (NCBI taxonomy): Eukaryota > Viridiplantae > Streptophyta > Magnoliopsida > Poales > Poaceae > Tuctoria > Tuctoria greenei. The sequence goes on along the minus strand of JAYESD010000007.1, from coordinate 117,440,669 downwards.
CAACATACTCCCCGAAGCTAACTTTGAATCTGATTCGCAGCCAGGCAAGCCCCGGTTTGCATTTAAGTGCTATTTCAAAGTTTCTATTTGTATCACTTATGTCTAGGATGAGTTTTGTGCATTAGGGCTAAGGTGATTGAAACTCCACTTGCATGACCAACAAATCCCATAAAGTATTGGGTAGGTATACAGCTTGACGAGTATAAAATGCCATGCTAATGTTTTGATAAATCCGGTAGAAGTCGAGTAGTTGGAATCTACTCACGAGGTAGAATTTTATCACATGGGAAAGATTTGATCAAAGAATGATTTAGGAATATGAATTTGAGACCGAGCAGCGGGTAGGATGCAGTGAGATGTGATCTCACGTGCGTAGCCCTTCTTGTGTCGATTGCGGACCGATCCGTGTGCGGCCCTGCTAGACAAGTTTGAACTGTACCAAATGCATACTGGGCATATGGAACCTAGGAAACCGATGTAACTTGATAACTTGGGTGTCGAGGCATAGCCCACCGTCGATAGGTGTGGGTTGAGGGCAGCAAGGTGTAAATCTGTCGGCGGGCACAGACACGCTACGTGCGGGGACCTTATGCCCGCGATGGTGGGACCGGTTCGACGTTTGAGTTTCTTGTGAAAGGTTGCTGTGTATGATGTGGTGAGGAGCACGGCACACTCCTTATGCATGTGTGTACATGATGTTTTATCCGGGTGTCTACTGATTGCAATCACCATCCCTCGTGGTTATTTGAGTACCGCTTGTTCACTGTGCTGTGATGTAGTAAATACTGAAGAAGCCAGGAGAATATGATGTATTGAATTATAATTTCTTTGCAACTATGATTGATATATAATATGCTCACTAAAGTTCATTTTACTGAACCTTTAAGCTGCTGTTAATAACTTGAAAAATTAAGGATCAATGTTTAGGCGAGTCATTTATTGCTATATTTATTCCCATGTTAAGTATCCCTGCATGTAGAATTTAATGTTTAGGTGAGACGGTTAAGTATTGCTGAGCCTTCGTGCTAACAGTTGCTATATTAAGTTCTTTACAGGTGAGATGTATGAAGAAGGGCCCGAGGATGAGGCGATGCCCCCGTTGGGGTATACCGCCGAGCGGGAGTATTGCACGCCGTCGTAAATTGTTGTGTGCTGCTAGTGTGTAGTGTCCCCGGGCTGGACAGTTGCACTTTTGCATAGCTAGACTGATAGTTTAGCTTTGAGTATTATATTTCACTGTATATTAAGTATTGTAAAAGACTTACACTTTTTATATAAATAAAACTTTGTATTTTGTCGTATTCTTTTTGTGTGCGCTATTGGGTGCCGCATCGCACGGCACCACCCTCTGCAATTCCTGGAATGTGCGGGCCCGGTCCCCACAACCTGGTATTAGATCCGCATTGGGAATAGCATGCTTGAAAAGATCCTATTTTGAAAACTTAGAAGTAGTCGAGTGAGGATTAGTACTATGCCCACATAACACCTATTATAGTATTAGTTATTTAAGGTGGCAAGCTATCTTATGTGTTATTATATTCTGTAACGACGCTCTGACATCAGGTAAGAGGTAAGGTACGCCACCGCAAGCGGATCAATTGCGGTAAGTTCAAAATGAAAGAGGTAGCATGTGATTGTTTCCGTGGCTTGGCACGGAACAGTTAATATGAGTCTCTGAAACTTTTCATGTTTCTGAGAACATATGACACGTGATACCCAAACATGCTTCAAAGTTAGTGGGAGCCCCCGTCGGGTGGGACATAATCCGATGCGCCCCCTACTGGTGCAGCACTATGCAAAGACGTGGGACCCCGTTGGGTGGTAGAAAACCCGGTCGTGTACCTCGAGACGTGGATTAGCTCGGGGCGGCCCGTATGGAATGATACGGGGTGAATGTTTTTACTTTCATATATATTATTGTGGGTCACCGTGCGGGCTGTGCCGTACGGCACCATATGATTGATCTATCATTTGTGTGTAGTTGCAGGACACTAACCACACTTTAAGTAGCTCGGGTTGTAAACGTTTGCGAGTGAAAGTCATTAGTGCCACCATTGAGACGTATGTCAGAATACCGGCTTAGGATTTTCTTTGGTGAGGGCGTAGTACCGGCATTGCATTTGAGTTTCATCAGGCACGTCGACGACGATATCCGTGTTGGAGGTGTGACTCGACAGCAAGTAAAAATTTCCAACTTATGACTGAGTTTGAATTTGTAATCTCTATTTTGGAGCGTGCTGGTTATATTTAAAATTAATCATGTGGTCGCTGCAGTAAGCAGGCATATGGTTTGGGAACTTGAGGAAGTCCTCCACAATTATTATTTTCAGCTCAAGGCAGATTTCAAGATTTAAAAGTTGAAAACTTCATTTGAACTTAAATTGCCCAGTTCCTGGTTCAAACTGTGAACTGGACAGAAAATTGACTAAGTATGGAATAACATAACTTCCTGTATATTGTACCCCTGAAGGTTTACCACACATGGGTGGAAAGTGTAGAGAGTCCTTTAAAACTCTTATGTTCAACTCCAGATCAGAATACTTAAGTGTAAACTAATGAAAAATTCAAATTTCGAAACTCTATTAAATCTGGACAGAGACTGGACAGTTTCTGTATCCTGTCACTGTCTTGATCATATCTCTTCATAGACTCGAGGAATGATTTCATGTAATGCCTTTCTGTAATCCTGAGGATGTATGCAACAATTTTGTAAATTATGATTTTTGCATATTTTGATGTTTTGTATCTGGAAAAATGTGGACAAAATCAGCCTTAAACAGAGGAGGTGCTGTCAAAATTTTTCCAGAAACACTGTTAAATTGCAAAAATCATATCTCCTTATACAGAAATGTTCTGGAGGAAAATAAATACATTATGGAAATCTTTTTAAGAGTACTACAATTTTGTTGTTAAACTCCAGTCCATATTGTTCCTCTAACTTGTCAAAACATTTTAATCTCTCCAGACTGGTCAGCTGGATCAGAATCTGGACAGTGAAACCAGTTTTGAATTCTTCAATCCAAACCATCCTGGTTTCAATTTTTTGTGTCATATCTCATGTCCAGCGGCTGTTATTTGATATGCTGGTTTGGAATCGAGTATGTGATACAATCAAAACATTACTTCGAGTGATGGCATGTGTATGTCTTGTACAATAGCGAGGATACACGTACGCGAACACATTCAACATTCTGTTGTGACAAGGATACTCGAAATGGACTTCCATCCATGAAGTTCATTACTTTGGAACTCAATTATGATAACCTGGTCCAGAAATGTGTATGTTGTGTAAACTTTACACTTTATCAAGAATGTTATGCATGTTACTTGATCAATTCTCGCATTACTATTGTATGGACTAGAGGAAGTAAACAAACATGTTGTCTTTGGATAATGTGGATGCAGAATGGTGCGTACACGTTCTACGCCCAGGATATGAGGCTCTAGCTGGGGTCGTGAGGATGAATCTCCGACCCGGGAGCAAAGCACGACACTGCAGCGACAAGCTCCTCCACCACCGCCACCTGAACCTCCACGGACTCTCGTGGACTGGCTGCAGTATTCGGCTCGCGCGAAGAGCAAACCGAGTTGTTGCGGAGGTTGTTGCAAAATTCGTCCCATCAAGGGGGGCGACAAAACAATGGGCAACGCCAGACCTGACATAGTTCATACTCAGACTTCTTGGGGACGCATCCACCAGTCTTCACGGAGACTGAGGAGCCTCTGGAGGCGGACAACTTTATCTGCACCCTCGAGGCGAAGTTCGGTTTGCTATGATGCACCGAATAGCAGAAGGCGCTGTTCGCGGTGAAAAAACATCAGGGATCCGCCAGTGGTTGGTGGGCGAACTACATAGCGTCACTGCCGGCTGGTCATGCAGTCACATGGACCGAATTCTGAGAGGTGTTCCGCGCCTACCATATACCTCCCGGTATAATGAAGAGGAAGCTTCAGGGATTTTTGGAGCTGAAGCAAGGCGGGAGGAGTGCTCATGAATACTCGGCGCCAGAGTATGTGGGAACGGAAGATAAGAAGCGAGAAACATTCTTCACTTGGCGCAGTATGCGCCAGAGTATGTGGGAACGGAAGATAAGAAGCGAGAAACATTCTTCCGGGCCTTAATCCCAAGATGAAGGTCCAACTCGCACAATGCAATCGCGGCACCTTCAACGACATCGTCAATGCCGTGATTGTACAGGAGGACGCTCAGCACGAGCGCATTTCTGATAAGAGGAAACGGAGCGCGACTTCGAGCAGCAGCAGTGGTGGTCCACCGAAGTACCGCGTGGTGTATCGCTCACTATCCCGTCGGCGATGGAAGCCATCGGCACGACCACAACAACTCCGCGGTCGTTCTTTCAACGCACCGAATTTCCGACCACCATTTTCACAGCAGCAGCAGCAGCAGCAACGGATGGTTCCGCGTGCACATCCACCTCCACCACGTGCACCGGGATTCCGTCCGCAGCTTGGCGGAAACCTGACACAATACATGTGCTACACATGTGGCCGTGTCGGGCATTTTTCAAGAGACTGCCCCGAACAGCGACAAGGCAGCGCGCAAGCACCATATCGGGGTGCAACTCAGCCCCGCAACCAGCCCAAGAAACAAGCACCAAAACCCGGCAACATCGACCACATAGCCATCGAAGACGTGCCGAAAGGCGAAACCGTCTGTTGGTACCCTGTGTACCGTATAAACCTTGGGACTACAAAAAAACCAAAGGGACTTCACCAGTCTGAGTTGAAAACCTGCAAAGGCTCCACATGTGGTACGGGACCAGAACTGCCTCCCATCTATGGTTAGTCCTGGTGCTGCCACGTGTATACATCAACCGGACCTACATCCCACACATGGGATAGCTCCGGGCTAAACACTTGTGCCGCACCCTCGGACCTAACCTCCGACAGAGGGAAGCTCCGGTACCAACACGTGTACATCTACACCAGACCTACTCGTCCCAGACGGAAAGCTCCGATGCTGCCATGTGTCCAACCGCCAGACCATCAGCCTCAACAATCAGACTGGTGGACCCCCAATGGCTCAGACCTTCAAGGGGCAATCAAAGACACCAAGACCCGATTAAGTGTCATTAATACCATATTAATGACACACGATCTGAAGGCCCTTAATACCAGTAACGCCGCTGTCAAGGCCCTTTACCATGCTGTTAAGGGTAACTAATCTCATTAATTGTGTATTAAACATCAATAACTGCTAGGGCCACATGTCGGGACAGGCTAACGGTGTAATGACCAGCCCTTGTACTATAAAAGGATTGGTCGACGATACACAAGGGATGGCTCTGAGAACTCTGAGACCTCTCCCATACTCAGCTTTGACACCCAATACAACAACTACACACCCCGTGGAGTAGGGTATTACGCTCAAGCGGCCCAAACCACGTAAATCATTATGTCTATTTGCCATCATCTTCTGAATCTCTGCGCGCCCAATACCGAACTACAAACTCCGCGGGCTACCAACAGTTGTACTGGGAGAATTGCCGGAACCAAACTCCAACAGCTGGCGCGCCAGGAAGGGGCGCTCGAGATTCGAAGATGGTGAACTCTGCTGCTAGATCGTCCAACGGCAACCCTGCAGTTCAACCTGCTGGAGGCAATCCCTCCAATGTGCAACAGCCAGCAGGTGTCGCGGCTCCAGCAGGAGTCATGCTTCCACCGCCACCGTCCGCACCGGCAAATCAAGCTGGACAGTGGGACGGGGCATCTGCGTCGGTCACGACATCGGCTAACAACAACCCTGAACATGCGCTCCATGCAGCGCGTGCTCTTCTCCAATGCCCACCACCTCCAAGTGCATCCCAGGGTGCAATGGAGCAGTGGAGGGCAGATGTGGAACATTTTGTTGCAGCAGCAGCTGACCGCATCAACACCCAAGGTCCTCCCCCCTCGGGGCGGGCCCCATCGCAGCATCGGACTGTGTCGGGCAGACTTGGTCCACAAGCTTCCCAACATAGGAGGCGTGCTGCATCTCAACAAGTGACGTCGCTGCCTTCTAGGGCGCGACGCACTCATACGGTAACCAGGCATTCAACTCACGACCCCCGAGCAGAGCTTGATCGCCGCCGTCAACAAGACGGCTGCGTCCATATTGAGCATGCTCATGAAAGGCGAGAGGCTCGAGACAGTCCTGCTCCCAAGGGAGTAGGAGGAGGCTGTTCTGCTCAGTCCATGCACCTACGAATGGTCAGATGGCCACAAAAGTTCCGGCCTCACCTGCCGGAGTAATTTGACGGGACTGTCAATCCCACTGAGTTTCTCTAGATTTATCCCACCGCAATCCTTGCGGCCGGAGGCGACGAGGCGGTAATGGCCAACTACTTACCCGTGGCTTTGACTGGGACCGCTAGGTCCTGGTTCATGAGCCTTCCGCCCGACTCCATCAACAGTTGGGCAGAACTATGCCAACAGTTCACCGCCAATTTCGGGAGTTCATACACCCGACCAGGCACCGAATTGGACCTTTTTGCTATCGAGCAGAAGGGGGAGAATCCCTGCGATATTTCATCCAGAGGTTCTCTCAGGTATGAAACACTATTCCTTCTATCTCCATCGCCTCTGTTATTGTGGCATTTAGACAGGGCGTATGAGACAAGAAGATGCTAGAGAAGCTGGCGACCAAGGAGATCACCAGCGTCACGGAGCCCTTCAGCTTGGCAGACAAATGTGCCAAAGCTGCGGAGGGTCATGAAATGCACTCCCAACCACCTCCGGGGGACAACAAAAAATCCTTTAAGGGTGAAGCCACTACGTCTGGGAGTGGTAAAAAGAAGAAAAAGTCCAATGGCAAGAAAAAGTCATCATCCGGCACACCTACTGCTGCAGTTGCCGCAGCTCTGGGTGGTCGGGGGCCATGCCCCGAGAAATGACTTCGGCCATCATCTGAAGACGGTGGCAGCTCTAAGATGTGGTGTCCTATACATAAGTCGAACAGCCACAACCTGGAAGACTGCCGAGAGGTCTAGAACCTTGCCGAGCGCTACAACAAGTGCCGGGAAGAAGTTCCTTTTCATCAAAGGGAAGGAAAACAGAAAATCGACGAAGCTTCGGCTGAAGAAGAGTTAGGCTTTCAGGACCCTAAAAAGGTCTCGAAGGCTATTTACACCTCCGTCGATGATGACTCCAACGTCTCCGACAATGAACATCGGAAAACCATGAACACCATCTTTGGTGGATCATGGGACATCACCTCCCGCCGTGTCCTCAAGACAATGCAGCGGGATATGGCCTCAGTAGCTCCCACCGCCAGGGCGGAGCCGCACCGGAAGTGGATGGATACTGCCATCACTTTTGATGCATCAGACTGCCCTCAGAATATGATTGGAGCTGGCCAACTCCCATTGATGGTATCTCCGACCATCAACAACATACAACTCCACCATATAATGGTGGACGGAGGTTCGGGGTTGAACCTCATAAGCTTCGAAGCTTTCGTCAAGCTCCAGCTCCGACCTTCGGACCTTCGCCCTTCCCAACCTTTCTCCAGAGTAGGTCCGGGGGCCATAACCCCACTTGGTGCAATTACTCTTCTGGTGACCTTTGGGACCCGAGAGAATTACCGCACTGAGAAGTTGGTCTTCGATGTGGCGCAGATCAACTTAACCTTCAACGCCATTCTGTGCAGGCCAGCCTTATACAAGTTCATGGCTGCTGCACATTATGGCTACCTGGTGTTGAAGATGCCAACACTAGCCGGTGTTCTCCGGATCTGTGGAGATCGCACCGCCGGAGTGACATCTCTGGAAGAACTCCACGTGCTTGCTACAGCATAGGAAGAAGAATCCGTAAAGGAGCATGCTCCGAAATCCCCGAGCATTCGTCATCGAGGCTCAACCTCCACACCTCACGTGAAACCAAGCGGCGACACCAACATTCCCATCAAAGTCATCCAAATCAATTCCGACGCCGCTCAGACCATCGTATATCGGGAGGTCTGAATGACAAATAGGAACTCGCGCTCATCACTTTCCTCTGGGCTAATGTCGACGTGTTTGCCTGGCAACCTTCTCGAATGCCTGGGATCCCTAGGGAAGTGATCAAGCACAACCTGAAGATCTATCCCGACGCTCGTCCTGTAGATCAGAAGCCTCAGAAGCAATCATTAGGGTGATAGAACTTCATACTTCAAGAAGTGAAGAAGTTGCTTGAAGCTGGATTCATCCAAGAAGACTTCCACCCAAAATGGCTGGCGAACCCAGTAGTTGTATCTAAGGCTGACGGGAAGCTTCGAATGTGCATCGACTACACTACACTGAATAAGGCATGCCCAAAAGATCCATTCCCACTACCTAGAATAGATCAGATAGTGGATTCCACCTCTGGGTGTGAATTACTGTGTTTCCTAGACGCATATTCTGGGTACCATCAAATCAGAATGTCTAGGGAAGATCAGGAGCATACCTCCTTCATCACAGTAGATGGATTATATTGTTATACTGCCATGCCATTTGGTCTCAAAAACGCTGTTTCAACATTTGTACGAGCTGTGTACAAAACTTTTGGAGAGCTCATCAGAGACATAGTGGAAGTGTATGTCGATGACATCGTCGTTAAGATTAAGAACAAGGAGTCGTTCCTTGACACCTTGCAAGCTGTCTTCGACAAGTTGTGAGTCACTTGCACGAAGCTGAACCCGGACAAGTGTGTCTTTGGGGTTAGCTCCGGGAAGCTTCTCAGATTCTTGGTGAACCACCGAGGAATAGAAGCGAATCTAGCGAAGAATAAAGCTATCTAAGATATGCGGCCACCAGCCCGCATCAAGGACGTCCAGGAGCTGACTGGATGTTGAGCTGCCCTCAGCCGGTTCTTCTCAAGACTGGCAGAACGGGCACTACCCTTCTTCAAGCTATTGAGGAAGACCGGACCATTCCAATGGTCTGAAGAAGCAAAGAAGGCATTCTAGGAGCTGAAGCGGCTCCTCACCACCCTACCAGCCTTGGTAGCTCCGAACCCCGGTGAGCCACTCCTACTTTACATTTCGGCAACTGACGAAGTTGTCAACATGGTCCTGGTGGCGAAAAGGCCAGAACCATCTACAGTTCATTAATACAAACCCCTTCGGGAGGGTCCGGAGCTACCTGAAGTCGAGTCTGGGTCCCAGCTCCCAGACCCGGATCCTCAAGGAGAGACTCCAAAGGATCCCTCTCCTTCAAATAAAGGAGTCACTACTACTAAGCAAGAAGATCCGGACCCCTTTGAGAAGGTCCGGGTCACTTTAGGAGAAGCTCCGGTTTCCTCCAACTGGAACCTGGAAGTCCCCGAACAAGGTCCGGACACCTCTCGGAGGGTCCGCGTAGATGAGGAGGATGCTCCGGGCCCCTTCGGGAGGGTCCAGACGGTCCAGCGTTCAGTATACTTCATCAGCGAAGTATTCCATGACGCCAAGACTCAGTATCTGGAGGTGCATAAGCTGCTCTACGCAGTTCTTATTGCCTCTAAGGAAACTCTGACACTACTTCCAAGCTCACAAGATTTCGGTGGTAACTTCTTATCCACTGCGTGCGATCTTGCATAACCCCAATTCCATTGGGAACATTGTAAAGTGGGCAGCGGAATTAGCCGAGTTCGACCATGAATTCGTTCCAAGACAAGCAATGAAGAGTCAAGCACTGGCGGACTTCATGGCGGAATGGACTCCCTCTCCATCAAATCCTGGGGGCCCCAGTGAGCAGAAGTCAGAACCCAGGGTTCCGGTCTTCACTGAGCCTCACTAGACTCTCTACTTTGACGGCTCCGTGCAAAAGCAGGGAGCGGGAGCTGGAGTCCTTCTCCTCGCTCCGATCGGGGAGAAGGTTAAATACGTGGTGCACCTTGACTTCAAGGCGACCAAGAACATGGCGGAGTATGAAGCACTAATTTATGGACTCAAGGTGGCACTATCGTATGGTGTCAAGCAGCTGTTGGTAAAGAGTGATTCACAACTTGTTGTAAAACAAGTTAAAGGTGAATGTTCCTGCAACAACCCTCAACTAGCTGCATACCTACTTGAGGTCCAGAAGCTTCAGAAGGACTTCGACGTCTTAGATCTTTGCCATGTCCAGAATCTCAACAACGCTGAAGCCGACAAACTCTCGATGAAAGCTTCAACCAGAGCTATGGCTCCCGACGAAACCTTCGTCTGGAGGTTGTCTAAACCTACAGCTCAGCCTGCCGAACTGAGCGAAGGGGGCAAGACCAGCACCTCAAAGCTGGCGGTCCTGATGGCCCTGTTACCATGGCGTCCATCAAGGGTCATAGGTGCTGCAGGAAGCTCCGAGCAACCCAGCACGCAAGACTCAAATCCTCAAGTTAGCTCCAATTCATGGATCTCGGAGATCCGGAGCTACTTGAAAGACAATTTCCTTTCTGAAGATAATGTATCCGCTGACCGTATAGTTAGATTGGCTAAAAGATACACAGTGGTAGAAGGGGATCTCTACCGGCGTGGTGCCAATTGCGTCCTAACGCGGTGCATTACAAGGGAAGAAGATTGCAAGCTCCTTGCGAAAATCCATGGAGGCGAGTGTGGGAACCACGCGTCTTCCCGCATGCTAGTTGGTAAATCCTTCCGACATGGCTTCTACTGGCCTACAGCGCTCCAGGGTGCAATTGAGCTAGTGAATAAATGTGAAGCATGCCAGTTCCATGCGAAACAAATTCACACATCGGCTCAACCTCTACAAATGATACCTCCTACATGGCCATTCGCTGTGTGGGCGATGGATATCTTGGGACCTTTTCCAGGAGCCGTTGGAGGTTACAAGTTCTTGTACGTTGCCATTGACAAATTCACCAAATGACCGGAATCAACTCCAGTTGTGACAATAGACAAGCAATCAGCTATCAACTTCTTGTAGCCCATCGTATGCAGATTTGGAGTCCCAAACAAGATCATAACTGAGAATACAATCCAAAGAAGGGTTAAAAAAACATTCCCCAAGCTAAGAAGGACCCTTCCGAGTGATCAATGTATCCCGTCTCGAATGCGTTCGCTTGGCAACTGAGGATGGGACACCCTCCCTAATCCTTGGAACATCGAGCACCTCCGTAAGTTCTACGCTTAATATCACGGAGGTGAGTTTGTAATTACATGTGGTGTATGTTATAGAGTCATTGTACAGAATCGGGTAGCTCCTCCGGGAGAACAGCCGGACCTTCCCCGGAAGGTCCGCAAAGTTCTGGCAACACTTGTCACAGTCTCAGAACTAAAAGTGTAGCTAGCTACCTTGGGTCAAACGAGAAACGAAACACACTTAGCCTGGATCCGTACACTAAGAGTGTACTTGTTTCCCCTGTACCCCGGACCTATAATGAAAGACATCATTGTGTGAAAACAGACTCCACGTGCATTTACTTTGTATAGGCTCAATATTTTTTATTTTTCTCCTTCTTGTATATAACAAAGTTGTGCAATTCTTAAGAAACTTTAGCTCGACCAGTTCATGTACAATTCGAGTTGCATCGTCTATTCTTCTGGGTCCAAACATTGTTAATGGTATACTCATCTGAATGCCGCCAAGCCAATCTAGGGCCGGAGTGTGCTCTCGACTTAGCCTAGTCATGCACCCTAAGTATGCCACTCTACCTACACCCCAACAAGCCGAAGTAAAGCGAGTACAGAAACGATCGGACGTGAAAGAAAACAAGGCAGAGCACTTGATTGTATTTAGAATTGAGTTTGACCTAAAACTTTCTCGAGAATAGTAAGCCGCTGTCAGTGGTTTTGATCCGGCAGATCTCCCGACACTACTAAAGTGTTGGTGTTGTATTGGATGTATGAACTCAACTCAGTGCGCGATCAGATCAGAGCCTAGAGAGAGGTCCGATCAGTCGGGTGAGAGCGTAGAGTGAGCCCGTCTATGTATTGTTGGCCTGTCCTTTTATAGTACAAGGACAGGCCGTTACAAGTTGGTCTGGCCCGACATGTGGCCTTGGCGGTTACTAATATTAATACACATTTGATGTGCTTAATTACCCTTAATGACCGAGTTACGGGCTTTGACAGCACCATTACTGGTAATTAAAGTCGTCCGATCATGTGTCATTAACATAATATTAATGACACTTAATCGGGTCTTGAAGTCCTTGATTCCCCTTTGAAGATCCGGAGCCGTTGTGGAGTCTTCCGGAGGTTTGAGGCTGAATATCTGACGTTTGGACACGTGGTAGCTCCGGAGCATACTGTGAGGAACATATAGGTCCGATGCCACCAGACACGTGTCAGTTCCGGAGCTTCCCTCGGTCTGGGGTTAGGTCCGGGGGTGCCATTATGGTACATAGCCCGGAGCTTCCCCCTTGCGGGCGGTAGCTCCGGTTTGATGGTACACGTGGCGACCCTGAGACTAACCATATTGGGGAAACGGGTCTGGTCATGTTTGACATGTGGGCCTTCGAAGGTATTCAAATCAAGTAGTTGACATTTCCTTGAGATCTTTGCAATCTTAAGGGGTATACGGTACCCAGGGTACCGACAGTGGCCCCCTGGGCCCACCTCTGGGGAAGACCCCTTGGGTGAAGTCATTCCTCCGGAGGTGGGTCCATCCTTCGACTTTTGAGCCGAGTCATCAAAAGTCTTCAGATGTGCCGTTGGCGGTAGTTTTGGAGTTAAATCCTCGCCGCGTGGCACGTCTCGAGTGCGGCGAATGAGATCTTTGGCGTGCGGATCTCACGCAACTGAAGGTCGCCGGTTCCCGATACGAAAATCGTATCGGTTCCGCACGCCTTGTCAGGCCGCTGCCTTCGGGCTTCCCGCCTTCCATGATGACAACCGTTCACCTGGGTAAGAACCTCGACTTGATCGTCGGGGTGGTCCCGGGCCCTCTTGTCATCAGCGGGGTGAAATTTTTGAGTAGTATCTTCGACTTCCCTGCGGTTTCCATCCAAGCGTTGCGAGGGCTTACTTAAGAAGGAAAGCGTGCACCGTCTGGAGTTCTTTATGCCTCTCATCTGATCTTGTGCTCAAACTCCCAACTTGTCCTTGCTTTTCCTCTCTTGCCTCGCTGTGCCGCGATGGAGTTGGGTCTCCGCGAGAGCCGCTTGAAGACCGAAGGTGACCTGAAGAAGGTCCGGGCGCTCATGGGGTGGTCCCCGGACTTCTTCAACCGCCTGGTCCATGCCGGGGGAGAGCTCCCGTTCGAGAAGGAGCACGCCGGTGAGATGGTGTACTTCTCTTCGTACGCCATGGTGGGGTTGATCCCACCTTTTTCCTCCTTTTTCTTGATGCTGCTAGACTTCTATGGTCTGCAACTGTACCACCTTGGCCCCCACTGCATTCTTCTAGTGTCTGTCTTCATCCACTTCTGCAAAATGTGGGTGGGCATCCCCCTGCATTGAGCTTTTCTGGACCTTCTTCACCGTCCATACCACCGATAGTAGTAATGAGTACCTTGGCTTCTACTACTTCGTGCAGCGCAAGAAGTGCCCATTCAAGTACCTCCGGTCGTTTCCCTCTGGAAAGTGGGATGATAGGAAGAAGGACTAGATAGTCATCCGGGTGGAGGAGCACGAGAAGCTGGAGCTGCCAAAGGCCTCCCCAACATCGACACTGCAGTCTGGAGTGAAGCTCCGGTGTTGTCGGATGCCTTCAACCTTGCTCTGACCAGGATCCGCCAGTGTGTGGAGGGAGGATTGACTCCTCAGGCAGTATTTTGCAATTTCCTAGTCAACAGGTGGGAACCGCTGAAGAGGAGAGAAAAACTCGCTTGGGCCCTCAACAGTGTGATGGACGATGACCGGGTCGTGACCGAGCTGAAGTCCAACATGGAGGGGGCGACCTTGGAGTTTCATCTCAAGAAATTCCAGCACGGCATCGACGTTGAGGGTGATGACTTCACCCTGCCACCAGCTTTCCTCCCTCTGAATGTGGAAGTAGAGTTCAGAAGGGAGATCCAGCGGACGATGGTGCTTGACAACATCGGTGTCGTCGAGAGAAGATTGACCTCCAGGGTGGTGATCCCTGGGGCTTCTGAAGGTGGCTCCGACCCTGCCCCGAAGCTAAGGACCGAAGTCGTCGGCAAGGGCAAGGAGCCGGCGGACGAACCCTCAAGCCGGTAGAGGAAGCTGAAGCATGCCGACGAAAGGTCCGTCAGGCCTGCATCCTCTGCAGCAGCTCCTTCTCCCTGGAGGGGGAGGTCTTCTACAACTGCGGCGACTGTACCTGCAGCAGTGTCTTCCCGGGGTGTAAGCTCCGGGCATGTGACTCCAGCACCAGGGCTAGTTGAGGCCTCTGGGTCCGGAGGTCCTTCCCGGTCGAGGGGGGCCTTGACTAAGGAAATGCCCGCGGCTGCAACTAGTTCCGGGGGGCCTTCCAGAGCTACCACGTCGGTGGCGGCTATGGTCAGCCCAGAACGCCCGGGAAACAGATTTCGTGCAAGTTGGTGCAGAAGCCTTCCGAGGTAATTTTTAATCTTTACCTCAGACAGTTATTTTGTTGTAGTAATTGTTTTTTAAGTTTCTTCATCCATCATCTGCAGCGTCCCCAAGAAAAGGAGTGAGGCTCCACCCTCAGCCACAGCAACTGAAGCTGTGAGGGTGGAGGCTTCTGCTCCTGTCCCGGTGCCGCCCCAAGTGGTGGCTGAAGCTGCGGCAGCTCCGGCGCCAACTGTCGTGGTCATGGACCTCGACTCATCCCCCGAGACTCCCGTGGTAGCGCTGTACCACGGGAGAGAAGATGCGCCAGCGGAACCTGCCGTGGAGGTTGAAGCCCCGGGTCTTGATGCTGAGATTATGGAAGCTCCGGCCGTTGAGCCGGAGGAAGCAGTGATTCCGGCCCCAGAGCCATAAATTGTCGAAGCCCCGGCAGTTGAGCCGGAGGTTATTGAAGTCCCGGAGGTTGGGCTGGCTACCTCCAAAGCTCCAGCCTCAGAGCCGGTTGCCACTGAAGCTCCGGCTGCAGAGCCAGTTGCGGTTGAAGACCTTCCGGTGCCTGAGCCGGTTGAGGTTGAAGCTCCGGCCTCAGGGCCGGTTGTTGCGGAGGCATCAGCACTCGAACCCATGGTGGTTGAGGTGCAAACATCCGAGCCACCAGCGGAGGAGGAGCCCAGGCCGGAGCCTGAAGTTGCCCCTGCTGCGGCAGTGATGACGGCGGAGGTGCCTGCTGCTGGGCCAGGGTGCCCAGATGAAGTCGCTGGCCCCCTACCTGAGGGGGCAAATAAAGACCTGGCGGCAGGGCCTTCGGAACCACTTCCGGAGGTCGGAACTTCTTCTGCGGGACCCTCCTTGGTGGCGACTGAGGCTATCCCGGAGGACGGCCCTAGTGCCGTGGAGGCTCAGGGGACCACTCTTGTGGAGTGGGACCCAATTTTTGTAAGCGAGAATCCGCTGGAACCAGCGGAGGAGACCCCAGCAGGTCCGGACCCTATTCCCCTGTCGTTGTCCATTGACAACGCTTGCTCCAGTCTGCGTCAAGTCCAGTTGGCGTTCTACCACGACAACAAGGCTCTTGAAGAGGAGCGCCAAACCCTTAGGCAATGGCGTAATCGGCTCTACTTCGAGACCAAGCTGGCGCAGTCGAGGTTGGCAGACGACAAGGATAGGATGAAGCAGGAGAAGGTCCGCCTGGAATACTGGGGCAAATTGTTGGATGATAGGGAGAGTTTGACTCGTGCCCTCGATGCTCAATCCCGGGCCATTTATGAGCAGACCAAGGCTGCTAATAGTGCGGCTGATGATCGCCAAGAAAGGCTTGAAGCCATTAACACTACCCTCATGAAGCGCCGGGAGGCACCTGAGGAGAGGGAGAAGAGGCTCCAAACGAAGAGCAAAAACTCCTAGAGCTGCGGGATGACGTCTTGAAGAGGGAGGAGGAGCTCGCCAAAAAGGTGGCTCTGGCTGAAAAGGGCCTCGACGAATGCGCCAAGAAATTGGAGGAGCGTTGCGTTGAGGAGGAGGAGAAGGCCTGGTTGCGAGGGCAGGAACTCTACCAGCAAGAGTGTGCCATCGCTGCGAGGGAGAAGAAAGTTAGGGGCAGGGAGAAGGACCTAGTTGACCGCCGGAACAAGATATACCTCTGGGAGGAGGAGCATGGAAAACTGGAGAGGCAGGTTGCTGAAAAGATTCAGCAAAATGTCAAAGAGGTTGAGGGCCTTGCTCGCGAGAATTCTGAACTGGCGGCGGCCAAAAGATCCTTGGAGGAACTGAAGAGCTTGAGGGTTGCAGACTCCCTATAGGTTTGGGAGTTCCTGAGCAAAGCCAACGACGCGCTGACACCGATGGGCTTCAGTCCCGTGTGTCCGGATGATCCAAAGCCGGAGCCGGACCTGGCGTTGCAGGCGTTGAGCTCGGCAGGTAGCAAACTCTCCAAGGTGGGTGACGTCATCGCGGACCAGTTGGAGGTTGAGGGGCAGTCCCTTGCGAAGAACGTCACAGAGTATGTGCTGACGTGCTACACCAGCCGGGATCCCCAATTCCCTCTGGACCCGGTGCTTGAAGGCCCCGTTGAAGGAGAAGGTGAAGCCACCCGAGCCAACGTGTCTGAGGTTGCTCAGAAGGTCGCCCAGTTCTTTCATAGGGTCTAGGACCATCTCTGTAGCTCCCACTTGTATTCTCTCTTTTTCTTCCCCAATTTTGTAATCCCTTGTCTCCAGATGAATGAAATCCATAATTTGTTAATGAATTTCATTTTTTGTCTTCAACACTTCTGTCTTCACTTGGCCCCCTGGTAGATGTACACAATTTGATTGTGAACATGTACCAAGAGGATATTGTGTTTTGTTGAAGACTCGTTTGCTTCGAACTTGTCGAGTGTAGGTCCGAAGTCTTCGATAGTGAAGGCCCCCTGAGGTTGTCGGAGCTTAGAAGCTCCGGCATTGACTACCGTCGGAGCTTAGTAGCTCCGGGAATAGTCCCTATAAACGCATAGAGCATCGATAGTTAGCTCTCCGGGGTGTCGGAGCTTAGTAGCTCCGGCAGTGACCTTTGCCAACGCGTAGTTTATCGGCAGCAGACTCCACTTTTGGGGTCTTCTCACCATCTTTTATTCTGCGTCGACGGCTGGCCCCCCTAGCTTTACCGGAGCTTGGTTGCTCTGGTGATGCTCATTTTCAATGTTTAACATCGATTACGAGCCACCTAGGGGGAGTCGGAGCTTCGTTAGCTCTGGCTTTTCTCCATCAACGTGGATTCTTTATTTTTCCTGCACACTTGAAGCCAAGAAAAAGAGTAAAATTTGCTCCTTGCCTATAACTTCGTCGCGGCTTACGATTCCCGAGAAAGTTTTAGGTCAAACACAATTTTGAATACAACCGAATGCGTTGTCTTCTTTCTTCCAGATCCAATTGTACTTGGACCCGCCTTACTTCAGCCTGCCGGGGTGTAGGTAGAGTGGCGTACTTAGGGTGCTTGACCAGGCTAAGTCGATATCACACTTCGGTCCTAGATTGGCTTGGCGGCATTCAGGCGAGTGGGCCATGAACAATATTTGAATACAAAAGAATTGACAATATAGCTCGAATTGTACATGAACTGGTCGAACTAAAATTTCTTAAGAATTGCACAACTTTGTTATAGACAAGAAAGAGAAAAATGTTGAGCCTGTACAAAGTAAATGCACGTGGAGTCTGTTTCACATGAAGATGTCTTTCATTATAGGTCCGGGGTACAGGGGAAACAAGTACACTCTTAGGATACGGAACCAGGCTAAGCGTGTTTCATTTCTCGTTTGACCCAGGGTAGCTAGCCACACTTTTAGTCCTGAGACTGTGACAAGTGTTGCGTGAACTTTGCGGACCTTCCGGGAAAGGTCTGGCTGTTCTCCCGGAGGAACTACCCGACTCTGTACAATGACTCTATAACATACACCTCAAGTTACTACAGACTCACCTCCGTGATATTAAGTGTAGAACTTACGGAGGTGCTCAATATTCCAAGGATTTGGGAGAGGTGTCCCATCCTCGGTAGCCAAGCGAACGCTTCAGGGACGGGATACTTTAATCACTCGGAAGGGTCCCTCCCAGTTGGGGGAGAGTTTGTTTAACCCTTCTCTGGATCGTATTCTCCGTAGCATCAGATCGCCTTCCTCGAGCTGTCGGTTGTGTACATGCTGCTGATGATAGCGCCGAAGGGCTTGGCAGTATCGGGCATTCCGAACAGCTGCTTGGCACCTTCCCTCCTCAAGGAGATCTAGGTCTTCACGCCGGAGCTGGTCCTGCGTGGCTTCGTCGAAGGTCCGGACCCGGAGTGACCCTAAGGTGATCTCCGGAGGAAGGATCGCTTCAGCTCCGTACACCAGGAAGAAGGGTGTCTCTCCAGTTGACCGGTTTGGAGTTGTCCTGTTGGCCCATAGAGTGGGCAGAAGCTCTTCAATCCAGTTGGCTCCATGTTTTTGCAAGCGCTCGTAGGTGCGCGTTTTGAGTCCTTTAAGGATTTCAGCATTTGCTCTCTCGGCCTGGCCATTGCTGGCCGGGTGAGCTACGGAGGCGTAGCAAACTTGAATGCCGAGGTCTTCGCAATATCCTTTAAATGCAGAGCTTGTAAATTGGGTCCCGTTATCAGTAATGATTTTGTTTGAGACCTCTGCATACGATGGACTGCAAAAAGTTGATAGCAGATTACTTGTTTATTGTCACAACTAGAGTTGCTTCCGACCACTTGGTGAACTTGTCAATGGCGACGTACAGGAACTTGTAACCTCCGACGTCTCTTGGGAAAGGTCCCAAGATGTCCATCCCCCACACGGCGAAGAGCCATGTAGGAGGTATCATTTATAGAGGCTGAGCTGGTGTGTGAATTTGCTTCGCATAAAATTGGCATGCTTCGCATTTCTTCACCATCTCAGTTGCATCCTGGAATGTTGTATGCCAGTAGAAGCCATGCCGGAAGGCTTTACCGACCAGCGTGCAGGAATACGCGTGGTTCCCACACTCGCCTCCATGGATTTCTATGAGGAGCTCGTAGCCTTCTTCCCTTGTGATGCATCGCATTAAGACGTTGTTGGCACCGCGCCGGTAGAGATCCCCTTCTACGAACTTGTATCTTTTAGCCAATCTGACTATCCGGTCAGCGGATACGTCATCGTCAGGAAGGATGTTGTCTTTGAAGTAGCTCTGGATCTCCGAGATCCATGCATCGTAGCTAACTTGAGCATTTGAGTCTTGCGTGCTGGGTTGCTCGGAGCTTCCAGCAGCACCTACGACCCTTGATGGCTGCCATGGTAACAGGTCCATCGGGACCGTCAGCTTCAGGATGCTGATCTCACCCCCTTCGCTCAGTTCGGCAGGTTGAGCTGTGGGTTTTGACAACCTCCGAACAAAAGTTCCGTCAGGAGCTGGGGCTCCGGTTGACGCTTTCGTCGAGAGTTCGTCGGCTTTAGCATTGTGGGCACGCTGGACATGGTGAAGGTCTAGGACTTCGAAGTCCTTCTGAAGCCTCTGGACTTCAAGGAGGTAAGCAGCTAGCTGGAGATTGTTGCAGGAGCATTCACCCTTCACTTTCTTAAGGATGAGCTGTGAATCTCCCTTGACCAGCAGCTGCGTGACACCGTATGACAGTGCCACCTTTAGTCCGTAGATGAGTGCTTCGTACTCCGCCATGTTGTTGGTCTCCTTGAAGTCAAGGTGTACCATGTATTTTACCTTCTCCCCTGTTGATGCGAGGAGAAGGATTCCAGCTCCAGCCCCCTGCTTTTGCATGGAGCCGTCGAGGTAGAGTGTACAGTGAGGCTCGGTGAAGACCAGAGCCTTGTGTTCCGGCTTCTGCTCACTGGGGCCCCCGGGGATTGATGGAGAGGGAGTCCATTCCGCCATGAAATCTGCCAATGCTTGACTCTTGATTGCTTGCCTTGGAATGAATTCGAGGTCGAATTCGGCCAATTCCGCTGCCCACTTTGCAATATTCCCAGTTGAATTGGGATTATGCAAGATTGCTCGAAGTGGGTAAGAAGTCACCACTGAAATCTTGTGAGCTTGGAAGTAATGCCGAAGCTTCCTAGAGGCAATAAGAACTGCATAGAGCAGCTTATGCACCTCTAGGTATCGAGTCTTGGCATCATGAAGTAATTCATTGATGAAGTACACTGGGCGCTGGATGGTCCGGACCCTCCCGGAGGGGTCCGGAGCTTCCTCTTCATTGACTCGGACCCTCCCGGAGGGATCTGGACTTTCTTTGGGGACCTTCGGGTCCATGCTGGAGGGACCCGGAGCTTCTTCAGAAGCGACCTGGACCCTCCCGGAGGGGTTTGGGTCTTCTGAAGTAACTTCTTGTGGACTCAAGTCTGGGAACTGGAACCCAGACTCACTTTCAGGAACCTCCGGACCCTCCCGGAGGGGTTTGGATTCCTGAGCATGGGATGGTTCTGGTCTCTCCGCAACCAGGACCATACTGACGACTTCATCAGTTGCTGAAATGTAAAGCAGTAAAGGCTCACCAGAGTTCGGAGCTACCAGAGTTGGTAGGGTGGTGAGAAACTGTTTTAGCTCCTCGAAAGTCTTTTCTGTTTCTTCGGACCATTGGAATGGTCCGGACTTCCTCAATAACTTGAAGAAGGGAAGTGCCCGTTCCGCCAGTCTTGAAATGAACTAGCTGAGGGTTGCTAGACATCCAGTTAGCTTTTGGACATCCTTGATGCGGGCTGGTGGCCGCATGTCTTCAATGGCTTTGATCTTCGCCGGATTAGCTTCTATGCCCTGGTGACTTACCAGGAAACCAAGAAGTTTTCCGGAGCTAACGCCGAAGACACACTTGTCTGGGTTTAACTTTGTGCGGGTGACCTGCAGCTTATCGAAGACAGCCTGCAAGGTGTCAAGGAGTGACTCCTTGTTCTTGACCTTGACCACGATGTCATCAACGTACACTTCCACTATGTCTCTAATGAGTTCTTCAAAGGTTTTGTACATAGCTCGTACAAAGGTTGAAGCTGCATTCTTGAGACCAAATGGCATGGCTGTATAGCAGTACAATCCATCTACTGTGATGAAAGAGGTGTGCTCTTCATCTTCCCTAGACATTCTGATTTGATGATACCCAGAATATGCGTCTAGGAAACACAGTAATTCACATCCGGAGGTGAAATCCACTATCTGATCTATTCTAGGTAGTGGGAATGGATCTTTTGGACATGCTTTATTTAGTGTTGTGTAGTTCAATACACATCCGAAGCTTGCCACCGACCTTGGGCACAACGACTGGGTTTGCCAGCCATTTTGGATGGAAGACTTCTCAGATGAATCCAGCTTCGAGCAACTTCTTCACGTCTTGTCGAATGAAGTTCTGTCGCTCCACGTATTGCTTCCGAGGCTTCTGATGCACGGGCCGGGCGTCAGGGTAGATCTTCAGATTGTGCTCAATCACTTCCCTGGGGATCCCAGGCATTTGTGACGGTTGCCAGGCAAACACGTCGACATTAGCCCGGAGGAAAGCGATGAGCGCGAGTTCCTATTTGTCATTCAGTCCCCCCGATATACGGTTGGTCTGAGCGGCATCGGAACCGATTTTGACGACTTTGACGGGAATGTTGGTGTCGCCGCTTGGCTGCACACGAGGTGCAGAAGTCGAGCCTCGCTGATGAATGCTCGGGGGTTTTGGAGCTTGCTCCTGCCTGGAGTCCTCCTCTTGCGCCGTAGTAAGCGCATGGAGTTCTTCCAGAGCGGTTACTCCGGCGGTGCGATCTCTGCGGATCCGGAGAACGCCTACTAGTGTTGGCATTTTTAACACCAAGTAGCCATATTGAGCAGCTACCATGAATTTGTACAAGGCAGGCCTGCCCAAGATGGCATTGAAAGGTAAGTTGATCTGAGCAACGTCAAAGACCAAGTTCTCAGTGCGATACTTCTCCCGGGTCCCGAAGGTAACGGGGAGAGTAATAGCACCGAGTGGGGTAATGGTTCCCAGACCTACTCCGGAGAAAGGTTGGGAGGGATGAAGATCCGAAGGTCGAAGCTGAAGCTTGGTAAAAGCTTCAAAGCTTATGAGGTTCAGCCTCGAACCTCCGTCTACCATAACATGGTGGAGCTGAATGTTATTGATGGTAGGAGATGCCATCAAAGGTAACTGGCCTGCTCCAACCATGCTTCGAGGGTAGTCCGAAGCATCAAAAGTGATGGCTGTGTCCATCCACTTCCGATGAGGCTCCGCCCTGGCTGTAGGAGCTACAGTAGCCATGTCCCGACGCATTATCTTGATGATGCGACAGGAGGTGATGTCCCATGATCCACCAAAATGGTGTTCATGGTCTTCCGACGCTCGTTGTCAGAGACGTCAAAATCGTCGTTGACGGAGGTGTAGACGACCTTCAGGACCTTTTTGGGATCCTGAAAACCTAACTCCTCTTCAGCCGGAGCTTCGTCAGCTTTTTGTTTTCCTTCCCTCTGTCGGAAAGGAACTTCTTCCCAGCTCTTGTTGTAGCGCTCGGCAAGGTTTTGGACCTCCCGGCAGTCTTCCAAACTGTGGTTGTCCGTCTTATGAATTGGACACCACACCTTGGGTTTGCCACCGTCTTCAGAAGACGGTCGAGGTCGCTTCTCGGGGCGTGGCCCCCGGCCACCCGGAGCTGCAGCATTAGATGCGCCGGCCGACGACTTCTTCTTGCCGTTGGTCTTTTTCTTATTCTTGCCACTCCCGGAGGTTGTGGGTTATCCTTTGGAGGATTTTTTGTGATCCTCTGGAGGTGGTTTTGAGTGCATTTCACGGCCCTCCGTAGCTCTGGCACATTTGTCAGCCAAGCTAAAGAGTTCCGTGACACTGGTGATCTCCTTGATCGCCAGTTTCTCCAACATCTTCTTATCCCGTACGCCCTGTGTAAATGCCACAATGACAGAAGCGCTAGAGATAGAAGGGATAGTGTTTCGTACCAGAGAGAATCTCTGGATGAATGATAGCAGGGATTCTCCTCCCTTTTGCATGACTGCAAAAAGGTCCAGTTCGGTGCCTGGTCGGGTGTATGAACTCTCGAAGTTGGCGGTGAACTGCCGGCACAACTCCTCCCAACTATTGATGGAGTTGGGTGGAAGGCTCATAAACCAGGACCGGGCGGTCCCAGTCAAAGCCACTAGAAAATAATTGGCCATTACGACCTCATTCCCTCCAGCTGCCAGGATAGCAGTGGAGTAAATCTGAAGAAATTCGACGGGATTAACGGTCCCGTCAAACTTCTCCGGCAGGTGAAGCCGGAGTTTCCGTGGTCACCTGACCATACGCAGATGCATGGCCAGGGCCGAACAGCCTCCTCCTGCTCCTTCAGGAGCAGGAACGTCCTGAGCTTCTCATCTTTCACGAGCACGCTCGATATGGACTCGGCCGTCTTGTTGACGGCGTCGGCGATCAAGCTCCGCCCGGAGGTCATGAGTTGAAAGCCTTGATACCGTGTGAGTGTATCGTGCCCCGGAGGGCAACGACGTCACTTGCTGTGACGCATCACGTCTCCTGTTGTTGGAAACGTGCGGACCGAGTCTGCCAGATAAAGTCCGTCGCTACGACGGGGCCCGTCCAGAAGGAGGACCCTGATTACTGATGTGGTCGGCTGCTGCTGCAACCAAGTGTTCCACATCGGCCCTCCACTGCTCCATTGCATCACGGGATGCATCCGGAGGTGGTGGGCGCTGAAGGAGAGCATGTGCTGCATGGAGCGCGTGTTCCGGGTTGTCATGATTCGCCGACGCAGTGATTGACGCCGGTGCACCATCGCGCTGCCCAGCTTGATTTGCTGGTGGAGGCGGCGGTGGTGGAAGTGTGACTCCCGCTGGAACTGAGGTTCCTGCTGGTGGCTGCATATTGGAGGGATTGCCCCCAGCAGCTTGAACAGCGGGATGACCATTGGATGATCCAGTAGCTGAGTTCACCATTCTTGAAATCTCAGGCGTTCCATACCTGGCGCGCCAACTGTCGGTGGTTTTGATTCGGCAGATCTCCCGACACTACTAAAGTGTTTGCGGAGTTTGATGTTCGGTGTGGGCGCGCGGAGATTCAAGAAGGTGAAATATAAAATGACACAAGAGATACGAAGGTTTACGTGGTTCGGGCCACCTGAGCGTAATACCCTACTCCACGGGGTGTGTTGGTGTTGTATTGGATGTATGAACTCAACTCAGTGCGCGATCAGATTAGAGCCTAGAGAGAGGTCCGATTAGTTGGGTGAGAGCGTAGAGTGAGCCCGTCTATGTATCGTTGGCCTGTCCTTTTATAGTACAAGGACATGCCATTACAAGTTGGCCTGGCCCGACATGTGGCCCTGGCGGTTACTAATATTGATACACATTTGATGCGCTTAATTACCCTTAATGACCGAGTTACGGGCTTTGACAGCACAGTTACTGGTAATTAAAGTCATCCGATCGTGTGTCATTAACATAATATTAATGACACTTAATCGGGTCTTGAAGTCGTTGATTCCCCTTTGAAGATCTGAAGCCGTTGTGGAGTCTTATGGAGGTTTGAGGCTGAATATCCGACGGTTGGACACGTGGTAGCTCCGGAGCATACTGTGAGGAACAGATAGGTCCGGTGCCACCAGAAACATGTCAATTCTGGAGCTTCCCTCGGTCTGGGGTTAGGTCCGGGGGTGCCATTATGGTACATAGCCCGGAGCTTGCCCCTTGCGGGCGGTAGCTCCGGTTTAATGGTACACGTGGCGACCCTGAGACTAACCATATTGGGGAAACGGGTCCGGTCATGTCTGACATGTGGGCCTTCGAAGGTCTTCAAATCAAGTAGTTGACATTTCCTTGAGATCTTTGCAATCTTAAGGGGTATACGGTACCCAGGTTACCGACAACCGCAATATAGTTATAGATAGGAAATGGATTTTACTGTTTTTCTTGACTTCAGTGTGCAGGAAAAATAAAGATCTCACGATGATGGTGAATCAAGCCGAAGTTACCAAAGTTTCGACATCCCCTAGGTGACTTGTAGTCGATGTTTCAAACATTGATAACAAGCGTCTCTGGAGCTACTCAGCTCTGGTAAAGTCAGAGGGTCATCCGTCAACGTAAATAAAAAAGATGGTGGGAAGACTCTACAGTAGGGTCTGTTGTCGACACACCGCGTGTTGACAGAGGTCACTGCTGGAGCTACCAAGCTCTGACACCCTAGAGGACTAACTGACGATGCTCTATGCATTGATGGAGACTGCCACCGGAGCTACTAATCTTCGATGATGGTCAATGCCGGAGCTACTAAGCTTCAACAACCTCAGGGGGCCTTCACTATCGGAGACTTCAGACCTACGTTCTACATGTTCAAAGCAAACAAGTCTTCAACAACTATTATATCCTCTTGGTACATGTTCACAATCAAATCATGTACATCTACCAGGGGGCCAAGTGGGACAAAGGTGTTGAAGACAAAAAATGAAATTCACAAAAAAAACTTGGATTTCATTCATCTGAAGACAAGAGGTTACAAAATTGGAGAAAAAGAAGAGAGAATACAAATGGGAGCTATAAAGAGATGGTCCTAGACCCTATGGAAGAATGAGGCAACCTTCTGGGCAACCTCCGATATGCTGGCTTGGGCAGCTTCTCCCTCTCTGTTGATGGGGCCTTCAAGCACCGGGTCTAGGGGAATTAAGGGTCCCGACTTGTGTAGCACGTCAGCACGAATTCTGCAACGTTCTTGCCAAGGATTGTCCCTCAGTTTCCAGCTGGTCTGCAATGACATCACCCTCTTGGTGAGCTTGTTGCCTGCCAAACTTAATGCCTGCAACGCCTGGTCCAGCTCCGATTCGGGATCATCCGAATGCACAGGACTAAAACCCATTGGCATCAGCGCATCGTTGGCTTTGCCCAGGAAGTCCCAAACTTGTTGGGACTCCACGGCCCTGGAACCACGCATCTCCTCCAAGAATCTTCTGGTCGCTGCAAGCTCCGAATTCTCGCGGGCAAGGCGCTCAACTTCTTTGTCGTTCTGCTGAATCTTTTCAGCAACCTGCCTTTCGAGTTTATTGAGCTCTTCCTCCTGGAGGTTGATCTTGTTCCGTCGGTCGACCAGGTCCTTCTCCCAGCCCTGCACCTTCTTCTCCCTGATAGCAATTTCATCCTCCCTCTTGTGGAGGTCCTGTCCTCGCTGCCAAGCCTTCTTCTCCTTTTTCTTGCAGTGCTCATCCAACTTCTTGGTGCGCTCCGCGAGACTCTTGTCACCCAGAGTTAGCCTCTGAGTAAGCTCTTCCTCCCTCTTCACGAGGTCATCCTACAGTTCCAGGAGTTTTTGCTCTTCATCCTCGAGCTTTTTCTCCCGCTCCTCAAGGGCCTCACGGCGCTTGACGAGCCTGTCGTGGATAGCGCTGAGCTTCAACCCGTGATCATTCACCGCATTATTAGCATCTATGGCCTGTTCATGGATGGCCCATGACTGGTTGTCGAGGGATTGCACCATGCTTTCCCTCTCGTCGAGCAGCTTAACCCAGTACTCCAACTGGACCTTCTCCTTCTTCACCCACTCCTTGTCGTCAGCCAGCCTCAACTGCGCTATCTTGGTCTCGAATTGGAGCCGGTTGCGCCACCTCCTAAGAGTTTGGTGCTCCTCCTCGAGGGCCTTGTTGTCATGGTAAAAAGCCAGCTGGACCTAACGAAGACTGGAGCAGGCGTTGTCAATAGACATCGACAGAGGGATCGGGTCCGGACCTTCCGGGGTCCTCTTTGTTGGCTCCAGCGGGTTCTCTGTGTCAAAAATTGGGTCCCACTCTACAAGAGCGGTCCCCTGAGCTTCCACGACACTAGGTCCGCCCTTCGATATAGCCTCGGCCGCAGTCGAGGAAGGTAATGCTACAGAAGTTTCAACCTCCAGAGTTGGCTCTGAAGGTCCCGCCGCTAGGTCATCCACAACTGGTCCCTCAAGCGGAGGGCCAGGAACTTCATCCTGGCAACCTGGCTCAGGTGCGGGCACCTCCGGGACCATCACCTTCGGGGCAGGCGTTGAAGATTCGGCCGGAGCTGAAGCCACTTCTGGCTCCGACGCTTGCGCCTCCTCCACCGCCGGCTCAGGCGTTGGTGCTTCGACCATCAGGGGCTCGGGCACCGGCACCTCTGCAGCAACTGGCTCAGGCGCCGGAACTTCTTCGATGACTGGCTATATCGCCGGAACATCGTCAGCCACCGGCTCCACTGTCGAGGCTTCAACAACAACATCCGGCTTTAGGGGTGGAACAGCAGCTACCTCTGGCTCTGAGGCCGGAGCGTCCATCATCTCAGCATCCATGCCCGGAGCTTCGACCTCCAGGGCTGGTGCCGCTGGTGCATCTTTATTCCCGTGGTCCGGCGCTACCACGGGAACCTCTAGGGATGAGTCGAGGTCCATGACCACGACAGCTAGCGCCGGAGCTGCCGCAGCCTCAGCCACCTCTTGGGGCGGCACTGGGATTGGAGCCGGAGCTTTCGCCTGCACAACCTCAACTGCTGCCGCAGGAACCGGAGCTTCAACCCCTTTCTTGGGCACTCTGTGGATGAAGGACGAAAAAACTCAAAACATAGTTACAACAAAAAGCAATCATCTGAGGTAAAAAATCAAATTTACCTTGGGAGGCTTCCGCTCCAGCTAGCGCGAAACCTCTTTCCCGGACGCTCGGGGCCGGACCCTGTTGCCCCTGGCGTGCTAGCTCCAGAAGGTTCCCGGAACTCGCTGCTACTATTGGCGTCACTATGGTTGAGGACACCCTCGACCGGGAAGGACCTCCAGACACAGAGCCCTCAACTGGCCCTGGTACTTGAGCCGTATGGCCGGAGCTAGCACCGCGGGGAGATACCTATGCCAGAGTGGTTGCCGCCGTTGAAGACCGTCCCCTCTAGGGAGAAGGAGCCGCTGTGGAAGGAGCAGGCCTGAAGGACCTCCCGTTAGAGTGCTTCAGCTTCCATTTACGGCTCGAGGGCTCGACCAACTCTTTGCCCTTGCCCACAACTTCAACTCTCTCTCTCTCAAGGCAGAAGGGGGACCACCCGCGGAAGCTCCGGGGAACGCCAACCTGGTGGTCGGATGCCTCTCAACTTAACCAAGGTCGTCAAGCACCGACATCTTCTGCCGGAGATCCCTGCTCATCTCCACCTCCATGTTCAGAGGGAGAAAAGCCGCCGGTGGAGTCAAGTCGTCACCCTCGACGTTGATGCCATGCTGGAACTTCTTGAGGTGAAACTCCAAAGTTGCGCCCTCATGTTGGACTTCAAACAGGTCTCAATCTGGTTGTCGTCCATTACACTGTTGAGGGCCCAGGCAAGCTTCTCCCTCTTCTTCAGCAGAGCCCACCTGTTGACCAGGAAGTTGCAGAATACCGCCTGAGGAGTCACCCCTCCTTCCATGCATTGGTGGATCCTAGACAGAGCAGGGTTGGAGGCGTCCGATAACACCGGAACATCGCTCCAAGCTTCAGTGTCGACATTGGGGAGGCCTTCAAGCAGCTCCAGATTCTCATGCTCCTCCACCCTAATGATGATCCAATCCTTCTTCCAGTCGCCCACTTCCCAGAAGGGAACGATCCCAAGTACATGTACGAACACTTCTCGCGCTTTAAAAAATAATAGAAGCCAAGGTACTCGTCACTCTTTCCGGTGGTGTGGATGGTGAAGAAGATGCGGAAGAGTTCGACGCAGGGGGGAATGCCCACCCACATCTCGCAGAAGTGGGCAAATATTGACACCATAAGAACGGAGCGGGGGCCAAGTTGGTACAACTGCAGACCATAGAAGTATAGCAGCATCAAGAAAAAAGTGGAGAAGGGTGGGATCAGTCCCACCATGGCGTACGGGAAGAAGTACACCATGTCGCCGGCATGTTCCTTCCCAAACATAAGCTTGCCGGCGCGGACCTGGTGGTTGAGGAAGTCACTGGACCACCCCATGAGGGCCCGGACCTTCTTCAAATCACTGTCAGTCTTCAGTCGGCTCGTGGGGAGTCCCAACTTCATCGCGGCACAGTGTGGTGAGAGAGGCAAAGCAAGCAAAAATTTTGGAGGATTTGAGCGCATGTTCGAATGAAGGCATAAAGAATCCCCAAACAGTCGCACTTTCCTTCTTAAGTAAGTTCCCACAACACTTGGATGGAAACCTCAGAGGAGCCGACGATACAATTCCAAAACATCACCCTACCGATTACAAGGGGGCCCGGGGCCACCCCGACGATCAAGTCGAGGTCCTTACCCCAGGCGAACGGTTGTCATCATGAAAAGCGGGAAGCCCAAGGGCGGCGGCCTGACAGGGCGCGCGGAACCAATATGATTTTTGTATCGAGAACTGGCGACCTTCAATTGCGTGAGATCCGCACGCTCAGATCTCACCTGCCTCATCCTGGATATGCCACGAGTCATTGGTTTAACTGCGAACTACCACCAACGGCACATCAGAAGACCCTTGACGACACGACTCAAAAACTGAAGGATGGACCGACCTCCGGCAGAACGACTTCATCCAAAAGGTCTCTCCCAGAGGTGGGCCCAGGGGGCCACTGTCGGTATCCTGCGTACCGTATACCCCTTGGGACTACAAAAAGACCAAAGGAACTTCACCTTTCTGAGTTGAAGACCTGCAAAGGCCCCACATGTCCTACGGGACCGAACCTGCCTCCCATCTATTGTTAGTCCAGGTGCTGCCACGTGTATACAGCAACCGGACCTACATCCCACAAATTGGGTAGCTCCAGGCTAAACACTTGTGCGGCACCTCCGGACCTAACCCTCGACAGGGGGAAGCTCCAGTGCTGACACGTGTACATCTACACCGGACCTACTCGTCCCAGACGGAAAGCTCCGATGCTACCACGTGTCCAACCGCCGGACCTTCAGCCTCAACAATCAGACTGGTGGACCCCCAATGGCTCGGACCTTCAAGGGGCAATCAAATACTTCAAGACCCAATTATGTTTCATTAATACAATATTAATGACACACGATCGGAAGGCCCTTAATACCAGTAACGGCACTGTCAAGGCCCGTTACCACACTGTTAAGGGTAATTAACCTCATTAATTGTGTATTAAACATCAGTAACCGCTAGGGCCACATGTCAGGCTAGGCTAACGGTGTAACGACCAGCCCTTGTACTATAAAAGGACTGGTCGACGATACACAAGGGACGACTCCGAGAAATCTGAGACCTCTCCCATACTTAGCTTTGACACCCGATACAACAACTACACACCCTGTGGAGTAAGGTATTACGCTCAAGCGGCTCAAACCACGTAAATCCTTATGTCTATTTTCCATCGTCTCCCGAATCTCTGCGCGCCCAATACCGAACTACAAACTCCGCGGGCTACCAACAGTAGTACCGGGAGAATTGCCGGAACCAAACTCCGACACCATCATCGTGGGTACGTTTTCTCTACTCCAAAATCCCGTAGTCATACTCTTTGACTCCGGTGCCACCCATAATTTCATTAGCCAATCATATGTTGTCAAGCATCAATTACCTATCACTCCCACAGAAAGTCCATGTTTGATTTGCTCTCCGGGTGGGAAAATAGCAGTGGACATGAAAGTCCAGAAAGCACAACTTAAAATGTGTGGGAATATCTATCCGACTTCTAAAATTATATTAGAGGGTCAAAAGCTCGATGTCATCTTAGGGATGTCGTGGCTGCACCGTCATGGTGTTGTTCTCAACATTGTTTCACGTGTGATCCATTTAAACTCTCCGCTGTATGAACCATACACTCTCATTCTACACCGCCTTAGCCAAGAAATTCCAGCCACATACAACACGGAAGCCACAAAGCTTGAGGACATTTGTGTGGTCCCTGAGTATCCGGACGTGTCTCCCAACGACCTTCTGGGTACGCCACCGGATAGAGACATCGTGTTCAAGATTGAACTTATTCCGGGAACCACGCCTAATTCTTGAAGGCCGTACAAGATGGCACCAAATGAGTTGGTAGAATTAAAGGAGCATTTGAAAGACCAGCTGGAGAAAGGTCTCATACGCCCAAGTTCATCACCTTGGGGCTGCTCTGCAATATTTGTGAAGAAGAAGGACAAGACATTACGTCTATTTGTGGACTATCGTCCGCTCAACGCCGTGACGATCAAGAACAAGTATCCACTACCGTGCATTGATATTTTATTTGATCAACTAGTGGGTGCTAAAGTATTCTCAAATATGTATCTTCAGTCCGGATACCGTCAAATAAAAATCCGACTGGAGTATATATGGAAGACGGCATTCTCCATAAGATACGGCTCTATGAATATCTCGTCATGTAGTTCGGACTTACCAATGTGCCGGCTCACTTCATGTATTTGATGAATTCAGTGTTCATGCCAGATTTGGACAAGTTTGTCGTTGTCCTCATCGATGACATTCTGGTTTATTCTAAACATGAGGAAGGACACGCCAAACACTTGCATATCGTGCTCCAACGATTGCAAGATCACAAGCTTTATGCAAAATTCAGCAAGTGTGAGTTTTGGATTAGCCAAGTACCATTTGTTGGTCACATTAATTCGGCGGAGGTCATCGCTATTGATCCAAGCAAAATTGTGCAAGTCCTGAAATGGAAGTCTCCAATGTCCGTACATGAAGTTTGCAGCTTTATCGGATTAGCGGGATATTATTGAAGGTTCATTCTGAGCTTTCCAAAAATTGCTAAACCAGTGACAGAGCTGCTGAAAAAGGGGACAAAATATATTTGGAGCAAGGCATGTGAGGATGCATTTCAAGCATTGGTGGAACATCTCACAACAGCCCCAGTGCTAGCTCAGCCGGATACGACCAAATCTTTCAACGTTTATTGTGATGCATCTGACATTGGTCTCAGCTGTGTGTTAATGCAAAAAGGCCGCGTGATCGCGTATGGATCATGTCAGCTCTGAAATCATGAGCAACAGTATCCAACTCATGACCTTGCGGTCGCTGCCATGGTACTCGCTTTGAAAATGTGGAGGCATTATTTACTTGGCAATCTAGTGCACCTCTACACTGATCACAAGAGCCTAAAATATATCTTCACTCAGAAGGAGCTGAATATGCGACAGCAAAGATGGTTAGAGCTAATCAAGGATTATGAGATTGAAATTCATTACCATCCCGGCAAGGCGACTGTGGTTTCCGATGCGCTAAGTCGCAAGTCTAACGTCAATAAGCTGTCCATCACTCCAATGGACGAGGACGAATCAAGTTTATACTTGGTTCCATGTGGAGCGCTATATAATCTTGCTCTCAATCCTACTATACGAGAGGAGATTATGGAAGCTCAAAAGAAAGACATGGGTATGTCGCACATTTGGAGGAGAATGAAGAATGGGGAAATGATGTGCTTCTGAAGTGATGAACATGGTACCCTGTGGTTCAAAGACCGTATCGTGGTACCCCGTGACATGGAACTTCGGAAGAAAATCTTGGATGAAGCTCACTTGTCCAAGTACTCTATTCATCCGGGCAACAACAAGATGTATTAAAATCTGAAAACAAGATTTTGGTGGACACGGGTGAAAAGGTAAATTGCACAGTACGTGTCTGAGTGTGATACATGTCGGCGGGTGAAAGCCGACCACATGATAAAGGCCGGACAGCTGCAACCATTGTAAATTCCAGCGTGGAAATTGGAGGATTGTATGGATTTCATCGTTGGTTTGCCTCTCACATTCCACAAGCATGATTCGATTTGGGTGATAGTCGATCGACTAACCAATTCAGATCATTTTATCCCAGTACATACAAAGTACATTGCCAAGAACTATGGAGAGTTGTATATTGCAAGAGTCGTGTGCTTGCACGGAGTTCCCCAGACAATTATTTCAGATCGTGGTGCGCTGTTTATTGCTTATTTCTGGGAACAGCTGCATGCGTCGTTGGGGACAAAACTGATCTGAAGCTCCGCATATCACCCGCAGACCGACGGTCAAACTGAATGGGTGAATCAAGTTCCCGAAGATATGCTACGGGCTTGTGCCATCCACCACGGTAAAAATTGGGATGATCATTTACCGTTGGCGGAGTTCTCATATAACAATGGCCATCAAGCTAGCATCAAGATGGCACCGTATGAAGCTCTGTACAGCCGTAAATGTTGCACACCACTCAACTGGTGTGAATCCGGTGAGCGACTGATATATGGTATTGATCTTCTGAATGAAGCCGAATAACGAGTGTGAGTGATACAAGCAAATCTCAAGGCTGCTCAATCTCGTCAGAAAAGCTATGCGGATAAAAGACGTCGACCTCTCTCCACTTCGACATCAGAGACCACGTTTATCTCCATGTCTCTTCGATAAAAGGGATTCATCATTTCAGAGTGAAGGGAAAGCTTGCTGCACGATTCATCGGTACGTTCGCCGTCATTGAAAATGTGGACCCGTGGCCTATCGTTTGGAGTTACCGGCGTTGCTTGCTGGTGTTCATAATGTATTCCACATTTCTCAGCTGCGGAAGTGCCTTAAATCCCAAGCTGAAATCTGCACCGAAGACATCAAAGCTCTCTGACCCGATCTCACTTATTCTGAGTATCCGATCCGGATTATCGATGAAAAGACTCGCGCCACCAAAAACCGGACTTTGTGCTTCTACAAAGTCTTGTGGAGCAACCATACTGCTGAGGAAGCAACATGGGAAAGCGAGGACTATCTCCGATCAAACTATCCGGATTTATTATCATCTCATATCCGGTAATCTTTTTACCTCCATCTCTTTCATTGGTAATCTCGGGGCGAGATTTTTATAAGGGGGGAGGAATGTAAAGTTAATATAGGAGAATTTAAAACTTGAATAGGAAAAAGAAATAAAATGGAAACTGAAAAATCAAACCAATTCAAACATCAATGGAGGGAATTCAAATATTCAAAACATGCACCTGTTCAAACTTTGCCAAAATAAAAACCTGAGTTTAGCATTAAATTTCAAATATTCCGAATACCCTCTCTGAAAAGTTGCAAAATTTTTGAAGCACATTTGCTATTTAATTTGAAACTTGATCAATTCAAAGTTTTGAATTCAGAATTACATCCTAGATATTTTTTTGAGCCTATCTACATGTATTCATGAATTTTGGACCTTGTTTGGTGGTAGAATTAAAAGGACAGAGAAGGGATTAGGATGGAAATGTGGGGCCCACTGTCCAGTGACTCAAATGCAGTGCTGCACCTCTGTTTTAACGGTCGACACCGCACGGCATGCAAGCCACCGAGCTGCTTGCTTGGTTGCATCGTGGAAAGCTCTCCACTCCCCTCCCTGTTTATTTCTACCCCTCCTGTACGACAGCGTCGAGTTCATAGCTCTGTTTTGCCTTCCCACGCAGCAGTTTCGCCCCGCCGCCGCCATTGTGCCGCCCTCCAGCTCGTCGCTTTGTGCCGCCGTTCTAGCCATCGTTCCATCCCAACTTAAAAAGAAAAGTAAAGACTAACCTTCTACTCTACCTTCTGGTGCCAACAGTTCCTCGATTCCTCACTGGTTGGCGTGCTATTTTGATGGTTTGGCGGAGCTCATGGTGAAGCCGCCGGGAACCGCCTCTGCCTCACTGTCACCAGCCCTCCACAAGTAGTGTTACACCTCAACTTCAGCAGCAAGAAGTATCGCCAACGTGAGCTCTTTCTCACGGTAAAACCCGTGCCTCCCTAACTTCGGTATCGAGCAAATGGTTTGAGTTTTACTGAAGCTAGTTCATATCGAGCTTCCTAGGTCATTGATTTGATTCCGTTTCTACGTGTAATGATTCTTCAATCCAATTAAGGATTATATTCTATACCTCCTGATGCACATCTCTACCAAGAATCAAGAGGAACTATCGAGTGACGGCCGAGTTATTGTGTTTTTCCCCACCGCCACAGAAAAAGCTTCGGTTCACCGTCGAACTCGACATGGACGACTGTTCCATCCATTGTTCTCTCAATTTTCACCTTCTCCATGATTCCCGGAAGCTTCCCAACAATTTTTTGTGCTGTTTAGGATATGGGACAGCAGTTCCGACTTCACCGGAACCCTAGCCGCCGCCGCTACCGTTGCACGCCGTCGTACAGCCATCACCAGGCTAAATGGACAGCACCATCGTATTCCTCGACCCTCAAAACGGTTGGGGGAAGAAGATCAGCAGAGAATATGGCCGGAAGAAGGGAGCCGGCGAGCTCGCCGGCGCAACGCCGCCACGGCAGCTTCGGCGCCGCCCGTGCCGCGAGGTTGAAGACGACCCGACGGGTTCCGCATGTCAGCGACTGTTTTCCTTTCTTCGGATCGGCTGTGGCCTTGGGATTGGGTGTGGTAGTGCGGTTTAATCCGTGGACCTCAGTGCGGCCCAGCTCTGATTGGCCCATTTAAATAGTGGGGCCCAATTTGATTAATTCAAACTTTCCCCTTCCTAAATAATTCCCGAAATTGAGCAAACTTAAAAAATTCATTACTCCTAGTAAACTTGCTCAAATAATTCCAAATAAATTATGGTAGACTTATATTGATCTCTACTTTGCATTGGCGCAATTTATTGGACATTAAACTCCCAGAATTTTCATAATTAATTCATTTGACCTATCTGCTTGGGAAATTATTTACCCCTGTTCCGTTTATTGGAAAATTACTAAATTTGGTCAGGACACTCTTAAAATTACCCTTGATCTCCAGTAAAAATTCCACGTTCATTGGACTTTAATTACTTGGTGAAGTTGTGTTATAATTCTCTAGGCCCTATGAAAAATGAAAAATGTACACAAACATTTCCAGAATTTTCCCCAAACTTGTAAAATCAATTTCTCCCTGTAGAAAGCTCAAAAAAATATGAAACAAATTTTCCGAGAACCAGAATAACCTCCTCCACCATAATCAACCATTTTTAGCCATGAAAAAACTCCAGAATTGATTCCAAATTTCAGAGAAGGATTTTATTTGTTGGAATTTTAGAGACAACAAGCTTCCTTTAACATCTCCAATTCTTGTTCCATATCTTCCACACAGAACCTAGTATCCACTGTAAAAATTTCAAAGCCAATTAAAAGCATTTAGTAACATAAACTGTATTTAGAAGTTGATTTGTATAGTTCTATGTCACTTATATGCTTTCAAATTGGGCACCTCATATAGTAACCGAGATCGAAGAGGAGCCGGAGGCCTTGGACAGCATACTCCCTGGAGCTAACATTGATTATGATTTGCAGCAAGGCAAGCCCCAGTTTGCATTTAAGTGCTATTTCAAAGTTTCTATTTGTATCACTTATGTCTAGGATGAGTTTTGTGCATTAGGGCTAAGGTGATTAAAACTCCACCTGCATGACCCACAAATCCCATTTATTATCGAGTAGGTCTACAACTTGACGAGTAAAAAATGCCATGCTAATGTTTTGAGGAATCCAGTAGAAGTCAAGTAGTTGGAATCTACTCGCGAGGTAGGATTTTATCACACGAGAAATATTTGATCAAAGAATGATTTAGGAATATGAATTTGAGACCGAGCAGCTGGTAGGATGCAGCGAGACGTGGTCTCACGTGCGTAGCCCTTCCTATGTCAATTGAGCACCAATCCGTTTGCGGCCCTGCCGGACAAGTTTGAACTGTACTAGATGCATACATGGCATATGGAATCCAGGAAACCGATGTAACTTGATAACTTGGGTGTCGAGGCATAGCCCACTGTCGATAGGGGTGGGTTGAGGGAAGCAAGGTGTAAATATCCTGATGGGCACAAACACGCTCCGTGCAGGGACCTTATGCCCGCGATGGTGGGACCGGTTCAACGTTTGAGTTTCTGGTTAATGGTTGCTGCGTATGCCGTGGTGAGGAGCACGGCATGCTCCTTATGCACGTGTGTACGTGACGTGTTATCCGGATGTCTACTGATTGTAATCACCATCCCTCGTGGTTATTTGAGTACTGCTTGTTCGCTGCGTTGTGACGTAATAAATACTGAAGAAGCTATGAGAATATGATGTATTGAATTACAATTGCTTTGCAACTATGATTGATACAAAATATGCTCACTAAAGTTCATTTTACTGAACCTTTAAGCTGCTGTTAATAACTTGAAAAATTAAGGATCAACATGTAGGGGAGTCATTCACTGCTATATCTATTCCTATGTTATGTATCCTTGCATGTAGAGTTCCATGTTTAGGTGAGACGGTTAAGTCTT
The DNA here is from genome assembly GCA_036927565.1 of Tuctoria greenei. Classification (NCBI taxonomy): domain Eukaryota; kingdom Viridiplantae; phylum Streptophyta; class Magnoliopsida; order Poales; family Poaceae; genus Tuctoria; species Tuctoria greenei. The sequence continues at coordinate 117,403,718 of JAYESD010000007.1, read as the reverse complement.
GCTGAGCCTTCGTGCTCACGGTTGCTATATTAAGTTGTCTGCAGGTGAGATGTATGAGGAAGGGCCCGAGGATGAGGCGATGCCCCCATCATGGTATACTGTCGTGTGGGAGCCCTGCACGCCACCGTAATTTTTTTGTGATCCTTGTGTGTAGTGTCCCCAGGCTGGACGACTGAACTTTTGCATTGCTCAGCTGAGAGTTGAGCTATGAGTATTATCTTCCACTATATATTAAGTATTGTAAATGACTTCCAATGTTTATATAAATAAAAATTTGTTGTTTGTTGTATTCTTTTCGTTTGTGTTGTTGGGTGCCGCATCGCACGACACCACCCTCTGCGATTCCTAGAATGTGCAGACCGGGTCCCCACATAGAATCTACTATTTGATCTATTCTAAGAAGTGCGAATGGAACTTTTGGACATGACTTATTTTGTGTGGTGTAGTTGATGCACATCCAAAGCTTCTCGTAAGCCTTGGGGACGACGATTGGGTTTGCCAACCATCGTGGATGATTAACTTCTCGAATGAAGCTAGGATCGAGTAGCTTTTTGATTTCTTCACGGATGAAGTTTTGCCGCTCGATTGATTGCTTCCGAGGTTTCTATTGTATTGGCTGAGCATCTGGGTAGATCTTCAGATGGTGCTCAATCACCTCCCTAGAGATCCCGAGCATTTGTGATTGTTGCCATGCAAACACATCGACGTTAGCCCAGAAGAAGGTGATAAGAATGAGTTCCTATTTGCCACCTAGGCATCCTTCAATGCGGGTGGTCTGGGTAGCTTCGGAACCACTTTGGACCACTCTGATAGGAATGTTGTCATCGCTGCATGGCTGCACATGGGGTGCAGATGTTGAGCCACGATGGCACGTGCTCGGAGGTGGTCGGGCCAACTCCTCCTTGTTGGCGACAAGTTCTTGTGCGGCATCGAGCGCATGTAGCTTCTCTAGTGCGGTAACCCCCGCAATACGATCTCCTCGAATCCTGAGGATGCTCATAGGCATTCGCATCTTCAACACCAAATAGCCTAATTGGCTACCGCCATGAACCGGTACAAAGCTGGTCCGCCGAGAATGGCGTTGAAGGGGAGGCTGACCTCAACGATGTCAAAGATGAGGTTCTCCTATAACACCCTCATTTTCATTTTCATGCATTGGATAAGTTCATATACATGTTTAACATTGATCCACATAAAAAGGAATGAGTTTAAAATGAATTAGAAGCAAAACAACACTTAGAAGTCTGTATAAGTATCGACCTGTCCAGTTTGTATCCCGGACTAGTCCGGGTTCCCTCTCTGTTGCCCTCCACACTTGTCCGTTTTTGCGGCAGAATAGTCTGATTGAGTCTTTGTTCTATTCCGCGCTTGTCCGTGATTGAGTGCGGACTAGTCCGATATTTGGTCTGGTTTTCAAATAAGATGTCAAATCCTCTGACTTGTTTGATCTGTAACGGACTTGTCCATTTTCCTCTCTGGACAAGACCGGACTTATCCGAACCTCCTACTAGACGTATGTTTTCTTCTCTGTCCAACATCGGACTAGTTGGGCACCCTCAGCAGACTTGTCCGGTGTGCCCAACTCAGATTCAATATTTTCCTCCATGACTTGTGTTGGGTATTTATCTTAATTGGGCCCAAGAATTTATTGCTTAACCCCTATGGAGCCCATGTGAGACCCCTACACGGCCTCCACCCACCTTAGACTCGAATTCCATCAAACCCTACCACCTCCACCTCTATATAAGCAACCCAACACCCCACCTTTTCACCTCTTTGCCACAATTGAAAGAACACCAAACCCTAGTTCATGAGAGCCACCACCAAGGAGGAGAAGGAGATCCAGAGAAAGAAGGAGAGGAGGAAACGAAAGAGGATCAAGTAATCAAGATCTTCATTAAGTTTTCGTTCCTCATCGCCAACCCTCCATCAACTCTTCATCATCAACCCTAGATCGTCAAGATTCAAGTTTCTTCTTCAATTCTTGATATTTGGAGTTTTAAACACATGGTACACCTTCCACTTTCTCTTTCCCATGTGAATTCCAACCCAATTCTCAAAATTCTCGTAGATCAAGAAAAACCCTCACTCGCTGATTCGGTGTAGGGCGCACTAGTCCGACCGTGGTACCAAAATTGTCCGGCCTCTGAATCTGAATTGTGCTGAATTAATTCCAAATTGACTTGAATCAATTCCAAACCTATCCAAACTTGTTTAAACTATTTGAACCAGTTAGTTAACATTAATAGCAACTCATTAACAAGTTTTACTTCATAATTGCATTAATCATGCATGTCATGTCATAAGAGTAATATATGTTGTTAGTATTTCTTAACACCACAGATCATCTCCGGTAAAGAGATGAGATCCGCAAGCGCACGGAAGATACCGTTGTAGCATTTCACCCATGAGTATTCCCAAGGGTATCGTATGTATCCCAAAGGAAGGCAATGGAGTAAAGTATATACAACTCTTATGGTCAAGCTATGGGATACTAATCAATTATCCGGATAGGGGGTAAGTTGATAATAGGGGTAGTGTGACACACACCTAGGCCATCTATTCTAAAGGGTAAATGGGTCCTAGAGGGAGATTAGATTAAGAGTTAGAGAGTTGCTCCTACAATGCTCCTAATACATATACATTGCCTAAGGTAGATACTAATGGTCATGCCAATAATGAATTACTATGCAATGCTATTCAACACATCGGGCACGGGCTTACCCCTAGCAATACTAGGGCGACTCCTGCCAAGAGCCTGTGGCATAGCTGAACGTGGAGGATTGCAAAGGACAGAAAAGGGCTTTCACCACCTACTTCCTACCTTGTCAATCTGTGGGTCTACGAGACATTCAATGCTACTTAAATACCCTAGCACCATGCTAGCATACTAAGCAAATACCTTAAGAGCTGCAGCACAAGCCATCCTAAGGCAATTAACTAAATCATCGTTGAACCAATGTTGATTGCATAGCATAGTTATTCATATTAACATAATCATATCATAACTACATAGACTATAGTGGGGGTCTATAGTGTTTATGACCATAAGATGTGATCATGAGAGTACAATCATAAAGACTATACCTTCACTTACATGGACTCCACAATCAAACAAGAAACGCTTTGTCCAAGTATTTGATAAAAGAAGACTAAAGATAATATCTTTATTGAGCACAAAGTCACAAATTCAAGAAGGAATACATGAGAAATACCTTTCCCAATGTGGAATTGGGAAGAGAGACTCCTTCTACTCCTTTCCCAATTTGGACTTGGGACTAGAGGCTCTCCTCTCTACATCCTAACTCCTCTAATGACTATGGAAGATAGTGTATACAATAGAATGATGCCCAAGTGGTGTGTGTTGAAGTGAGGGTTATGGGGTCCTATTTATACTAGTGTTGAGGTCGGTTCCCGCCACCAAAAGCGCGCGAATAAGTCGTCATTGACTCCAGGGAGCCGGGAAGAGCCAACACGTGGAAGTTGACCACATTTGGCGCCAGGACCAGGTCAGCCGACCCCCTGGTTCAGTCAACCTGGTCAGGGCTCCAAATGGCACGTACTTCATCCAGGTCGCTGCCAGGTGGGTCCCATTGACTGATATTGGTGCTACACCGTTGGATGGCCTCGGATACTTCTGTTTGTGGGCCATTTGATCCATGTGGTGCCATTTTTCATCGCCTGATTGGCTGGGATGATATTTTATAGGATTTCTCCCCATAATTTTCCTCAATTCCTGTATAAATATCTGCATACACATATTTCTCCATGTACAAGTGGAAATAGGTCAAGTAGAAAGGTTATGTGTGCAAGAAATGATTAATCCTTCAAATAATTGAGTTATATTGACGGCTGAAATAGGTATATAACAGCCGTCAACAAACTCCCCCAAGCTTGTCCTGTGATCGTCCCGAGCAAAGTTAAGACTTTAGGTTGATGATCAGGAGTTGCTACAATGTTCTACCTTTCGAAAGTACCAAGTGCACAACAAAATACTCTACGTAGTATTGCAAAAAGTGGCTATGGTACTTCACCCTTCTTAAGTCATTATGGGAGTTATGCCTTCTCCTATTCATGGGTAATTGAAAGATAGAATAGCAAATGAAGCAAGCATAGCCTAGATATCAAGTTCCACTTAAATTCCAGAGAGATTCAAATTAGATTATAAGTACCTCAATTGATTCTCTCAATCACTCCTTTGTGTATAGTGGAAATATGTCCTCACGAAGGCATTATGCCTATACTATTCCTACTCTTTGAATATGGCTTGTATGTCGAGCTTGGTAGGGAAAGTAAGTAGGCATATTTGCAACACATAATATTGCTATGTCAAAAGAGCAAGCCTTAGGAGAAATCAATTCGAACTTTTGAATCAGGACTTGTGCATGCGTGATGGAATGGAGGTGGATGTGGAATCATTGAGATGACTCCTTTTGATGTGGACTCTCTTTATTGCAAGGATGAAACATGGCTACACCTTTTTTATGCTTATGGAGTAAGCATATTTTTTTCTCATGCTTATGATATAAGCATGCATTTTCTTTTTCTTTTTCTTGTAGCCATGTCTTCTACTCCTTTTTATGCAATAACTTGAAGAGAGTTCTAACTATGGATAGTATGGAGTTTCTCTTTTTATTGTGGAATGGTGGATATGATAGAATTTTGCTTCCTTCTAGTGTAGAAGTATAGCATGTGCAAGTGAAGTCTTGAATTCAAATAGAATTGATTGATTTCTCACATAGGTCTATACTAGTTTGAGTAGGCTCAATGTGAAAGCAAATAGCATATGCATAAGGTGTTGTCTATGTATGAATATCATATGGCTTTGGTAGGTATTTCCAATCAAATGAGGGAAACTTAAATCTTGATAGAATTTCTCCAGAAATCTAAGTTCCACTTTCAAAATAGGAATAGCAGCCTAGAAGTAGAAAGCTTTTGCTACCCACAATTTCTAAATCAAGGCAAAGTTAATTTTACCCAATTTAAGCAATATTCGGAGAGTAGCAAGTTGTAAACTAGGGACTTAGGAAAAATAAAACAGAGCAACTATTCATCATTTCATCTATGTGAATTCTAAATCATTCTTACCGCACATCTTTTTTGATAAGCAAAGCAAATATAAGTTCCTATTTTTAAGTTTTTTTTAGATGCATGGTGGATGGTGGATGAATGGAAAGTAAATATGCAATGGATGATTCGAAATAAAAATGCAGTGTATGTGATACAAGTTACCTCAAGTGGGGGTCCTCCCCCAAGCTTATTCTTTATCATGGTCTGTTATAGGGGTTGAAACCCTAACAACGGAGGTAGGCCATGAGTTGGCCTATCCTTGTTGCAGCGTGGTTTTGACAATGGAGTGTTGAGTGTTGATTGTTGTGTTGCCTCCCATAGACACCATGAGTGTGGTTGAATAGAGTGTTTTTTATGTTGATCGTCCGCACATCAGGGTCTCCATATGTTGGGTGTGATTTGTCATTCCTTGGCTTCTAGCCACATAGGAACAACCAATGATGGTGGCAAATCCCTTGAGCTTGAATGAGTGCTTAGAATAGTTGAGAGCGTAATGCTCTCATCCATTCGTGGCAGCCCATTAGTTGCTCATGGAGGGTTCCCATTTCAAAACTATAGCCTCGTATAGTTATGATTGACCTTCAGGCATAATTTCTGATAGGTAGCAACCATCCTCATTTACTCCTTTGCTAAGAGATGTTGAAATGGGATCCTCTAGGGATCCAAACAATCAGCTTCTTGAATGCCTGCATAGTAATATTACTCCTGCAAACATCCTCTCTTGAATAGAGAGGGATGGTTAGCTCACGATACTTGTACAAATGAACATTCGGGTTAGGTAACCGAACTTTCATTTGTACATACGGGGAAGAACAATATCAAAGATGCATTGGTTCCAATGTCAAGTGTATCCATGATCAATGTGTTATTCATCGATAAGAGTGGGGCTTTATGGATAATTCATGTTGCATATTTTCTAAAGCTCCTACTCATAGCAATGCATGTGGTAGAAATATACTATTTGTTCCCTACATCTTTTAAAGTTTCTAACCATCTTAGCTTTCAAGAGCAAATTTTATCATTTAGACCATGACAAACAAGATTCTCAATTTTATCCTCCTGAACTTCACTAGGAATTTAAAATTTAGTGACTCCTCCAAAAAATGCAATTCAATTTTAGAGCAAGGATATCACTTATTCCTAGGAGTTTGAAATCTAGTGACACCATCTATGCATGAAGCTCAATTAAAAATTATGGCTGTCACTATGCCCAAGTTTCTATATGCCAATTCACCAATTAAGTCATGCCCAAAAGTTTTATTTTCTAAATCTAGACAAAAATGACTAAGTCTACAAAACAATGCTTAAAGGATTATAGGTACTTGTTTTAGATTTTTCCAAGTAAGTTGGGATTTCCTTTTGGAGATCCAAGAGTCAATACCCACACTTACTCTTGTGAGGATGCATGAGAATTAAATGATGAAGAAGTGTCAACCTTCCTCACAAATGCAAGCAAATACATTCAATTATATGGCAAACCAAACAATGAAAAAAACTCATACCTCTTTTGAAGAGCAGTTGGTGACGAAGGTCTTTGTGTGAGAAACTCACAACCTTGATTTTTGGCGTAGGCTTGATGGTTGATGTCAAATGCCAAGTTGAGATTGGATTTGACAATGGATTTGGTTATAGCTCCTCCATTGGATCATCATCTTGATCATTTGTCTTCCTCGAACTCAAAATAAGTTTGAAGGAGAGAAGTGTTCTCAAATCCTCCCAATGGTGACTTGAGCTTGATGAAACCTTCCACTTTCTTGCCATACCACCTCTTCACAAATTTGACCTAGCTGCACTTTAATCAAGAACACACAAAACAACTCGAAAACGGGTTACGTTAGCCAAAAGCAAATTGAACCCAATTTTCAAATTGTCCTGCCCAGGTTGAAATAACTTGTAAATGCAATGAGGGTCAAAGCAAATCTTTTTGGTTTGAACTAGGAAGATAAATTCAAGTAGTCATGCACGTAGTTCATATCCAATTAAATTTCTCCCCTAATTCAAATTTTTAGTTTTATGATGGTTATAAATTTTACTTTCCATAATGCAAGTGTGGAATTTCAAACATGCAAATGCAAGGGTTGATGCAATTTTGAAAACAAATATGAGATAACTACCAATTAACCTATTGGCAAGGACTTGCCGAATTTTTGAAGTCCGTTGAGTGATAACTACTGCGAGGACTCACAGACTTTTTGAAGTCCGATGAGTAGGACTTACCTCTGTTCTGTTCAGCTTGATGATTTGTTGTCCAATCCCAGAGTTGAAGATGTGGATGATTTCTTCAGTTTTGACATGCCAAACTCATTTGGCTCTAGCCTCTCCCCGTTGTATTGATATAGACATGTTGTTGTAGCAACGGGTTCTCCCTCTTGAATGTATTCCTTCATGAGCATGGTGAGGCTTTGTCCTTCTTATGGGCGCCACTATGACCATATTGATATTCCATTGAGTCAACCCATACCTTGATCATGGATCAAAGGCTTCCTTGGGCATGATGACATGTGGACTCCACAATCAAACAAGAAATGCTTCATCCACAATGTCACTCGCCCTAGGTTGAATGGGTTTGGTCGAAGTGTGGGAATCACAACAAGTGATGTGGGATATCTTGGACTTTGAATGCTCCTTAAGTTCTTGTCCTTGGCCAAGATCTTCATGTGAATGTTGTCTTTATTTCTGCTTGGCCAAGATACTTCAAGGTAGGCTAGTTGAACTTAAATCTCCTGGAAAGTCATAGCCTCCTTGATTACAAGGGTGATGTTAATTCCACCCTTGACCTCCTTGTGAATGGTAGTCATTGGAGTTGTTGTTTGAAAAAGGTCCTCATGGGTCTTAGGGAAATAATTTCCACGCGTCCCATGATGACATGGATTTTCACAAATCATGTGAATATCCACGACTTGGATTATCCAAAAAAATCTCCAACGACTTGGATAATCATGATACTTTGATGGGAGGTGTAGTTCCATAACTAGCATATCCACCTTGTGAAGTGGTGTGTATGACAAGCTATGGGAACTCGAGCATTCTTCAATCCACCCCTTGAGCGTAGACCTTCTTCTCATCCATGATGAATGAGAATAGGACTCCTTCAGCTCCAGCGTGAATGTGGTCATGGATTGGTGGAGCCAACCCATGACACGAGTGTTGGATGAAGAGCCAACTATCCACCTCATGGTGGAGGAAAACCAAGAAGAACTTCTTGGAGCCTTCCCCAAGCTTGGGTATGGATGACTTTGGCTCCTACTGAAAGCTGAAATTCTCCCGCAAAAGGCAATGGTGTTGCCTAGCGGACATTTGTTGAGGTACGCCCTGAATCATCTTGCAGTTTAGCACTTGCATCCTTGTTGGCCATCCCATACAATGGGTTGGCCAACACTACCCTGTTTTCACACAAAGGATAAAACAAACAAGGTTAATCCCGTCTAATAACTATTAGTACCTATAGCTTAATCACAAGTGATAGCTATCCTTTACTTCCTTTGCCTTCCCCGGCGACAGCGCCAGAAATGCTTGTTGGTATTTCTTAACACCACAGATCATCTCTTGTAAAGAGATGAGATCCACAAGCGCACGGAAGATACCGTTGTAGCATTTCACCCATGAGTATTCCCAAGGGTATCGTATTTATCCCACAGGAAGGCAATGGAATAAAGAATATACTACTCTTATGGTCAAGCTATGGGATACTAATCAATTATCCGGACAGGGGGTAAGTTGATAATAGGGGTAGTGTGACACACACCTAGGCAATCTATTCTAAAGGGTAAATGGGTCCTAGAGGGAGATTTGATTAAGAGTTAGGGAGTTGCTCCTACAATGCTCCTAATACATATACATAGCCTAAGGTAGGTACTAATGGTCATGTCAATGATAAATTCATATGCAATGCTATTCAACACATCGGGCACGGGCTTACCCCTAGCAATACTAGGGCGACTCCCGCCAAGAGTCAGTGGCATAGCCGAACGTGGAGGATTACAAACGACCTACTGCCTACCTCTTCAATCCATGGGTCTACGAGACATTCAACACTACTTAAATACCCTAGCACCATGCTAGCATACTAAGCAAATACCTTAAGAGCTGCAGCACAAGCCATCCTAAGGCAATGAACTAAATCATCGTTGAACCAATGTTGATTGCATAGCATACTTATTCATATTAACATAATCATATCATAACTACATAGACTATAGTGGGGGTCTATAGTATTTATGCCCATAAGATGTGATCTTGAGAGTACAATCATAAAGACTATACCTTCCACTTACATGGACTCCACAATGAAACAAGAAACGCTTTGTCCATGTATATGTATAAAAGAAGACTAAAGATAATATCTTTATCGAGCACAAAGTCACAAATACAAGAAGGAATACATGAGACATACCTTTCCCAATGTGGAGGGGAAGAGAGACTCCTTCTACTCCTTTCCCAATTTGGACTTGGGACTAGATGCTCTCCTCTGTACATCCTAACTCCTCTAAGGGCTATGGAAGACAGTGTATATAATAGAATGATGCCCATGTGGTGTGTGTTGAAGTGAGGGGTATGGGGTCCTATTTATACTAGTGTTGAGGTTGGTTCCTGCCAGCAAAAGCGCGCGAATCAGTCGTCATTGACTCCAGGGAGTCGGGAGGAGCCAACACGTGGAAGTTGACCATGTTTGGCGTCAGGACCAGGTGAACCGACCCCCTGGTTCGGCCAACCTGGTCAGGGCTCCAAACGGCCCGTACTTCCTCCAGGTGGCTGCCAGGTGGGTCCCGTTGACTGATACTGGTGCTACACCGTTGGATGGCTTCAGATACTTCTGTTTGTAAGACATTTGATCCATGTGGTGCCACGTGTCGTCGCCTGATTGGCTGGGATGATATATTATAGGATTGCTCCCCAACTTTTCCTCAATTCCTGTATAAATATCTACATACACATATTTCTCCAAGTACAAGTGGAAATAGGTCAAGTAGAAAGGTGATGTGTGCAAGAAATGATCAATCCTTCACATAATTGAGTTATATTGACGGCTGGAATTGGTATATAACAGCCGTCAACATATGTGCACTTATTGATTGTGATTCTTGTCTTGTATGTTTATTGCACGGTTTAGATGGATTTGCGCTAGAGAGTGCTGTAGATGACCTCTAGCACCAGTTTGAAGACTCTGACCCAAACCAAGCTCAAGAGCAAGGCAAGTGTTCATGAACATATTGATCCAACTTTTAAATGTTTTGTTTGCGAAACTGCATTGCTTGTAATAAATTGATGGGAAACCCAAGATAGGAGTTTACTAGTTTTCTTTAACCACCCTTGTCACCTGGAATACATGGTAGAGAGTAGGGAAGGGCTTTTTACCTTTGCTTTGCTTAAATAATTGGGATGGGAAAACAACTATACTATTTAATTATGCATTAATGAGATTATGGTTAATATGAACTGGTTAATATGAAATGGTAACGGGTGATCTAAGCAAGCATGGTATGTGGATGGGTTGGATGTTATGGTGGGTTGCTTGCCTTGGATCTAAGGACCGGTTCATGCGAGAATAAGCCAGGACAACAGTGCCACCATGGGCCCAAGTATGGGTGCGGCTTAGCTGATTAATTAGGGTATTGCTAGTATTGAGCGGATCATTTGGCGCACCGGGGAAGGGGAGTCGGATTGGGTTTGGATTTGTGCCGAGACTCCCTGGGATCCGAATGGCACAAGAGGGGGCCCTTGGTTGAAGATGTACTAAGTTGGAGGCATTGTCACCAGTGAAACCTTAGTGGGTCTGTACATGCTAGTAGTCCCTTTGGAAAGGCTATTTTGTGATCTCTTGGCCACACACCAATGTAAGTGTGTGATGTGACCGACGGGTCACAGGCATGAGGGAGGTTCTTAGTCACCGAAAGGTGATGAAATCACAAATACGTGGGTAAAGTGGTACAAACTCCGAAGAGTATTAAAACTATCATGATAGTCGTGCTCCCAGTTAAGAGCACCTGGATGACCTACATGATTAGAGGCATTTTGGATCGGGATGGTTTGGTATTGGTTATGGGATGGTATTATGGTTAATGGTACTAAGAAATCTGGATTATGGATGATGGTAATGAAATATGGACTGGTATTATAGTAACTACATGGTTTATGATGGGTTTACTTCACATACATACAATATATTGCTTTTCAAATGTTTTAATGTACTTTTCAGCACTTAGCCTTTATTATTGTCGTCATTTGTATCAGCTACATGTCATATTTTCCACACTTGTTGAGTACTACATGTACTCACCCTTGCAATTCCCCCACCAACAGTTGCAGGTCAGGATTGGGATTATAACATTGACAATGCAGAGTTCTAGGCTGTGGCTGCCATCAGCTTGCCTGTGGTTTGATTGGAGCTGCGCCGTATACCCTATTTGTTTAGCTGCATAGTTGCATATTTAGTTTATTTCTGTTGCATTAATTCAAACTTCTCATTAATATTCATTAGAGGTTGTATTCGAGGATATTCTGAATTTTGTAATAAAAGTGCTTAATTAATCTTGTTCTGTGGTAATCGTGTATGTGTGTTGAATGTCCTGGGCACACATATGCGTTCACTTGGTTCATTTTCGCAATCGGGTGTCACAATTTGGTATTATAGCCACAGGTTGACCATAAGACATAGCCTAGGTAGAATGGACACTTTAGAGCACATAGGAACACTCAGGAATCGATGTGTTTTTACTTGGTGTGCGGTTTACTATGTATTGCTGCTTGTGTGCTTACTATAGGATTTTGGGATGCTTTAGCATTGTCATGTCCATATAGGCTAGTATAGGTAGTTGCATAGTTTCAAATCCCTTGATGCATGTAGTTGGGGATGTTTTCTAAATTCTTATCTCTTGCTTTTCCTCGGATAGTGAGGACTCACAACTAGAGGGATGCAAATGATGAGGTGGAGAACAATGGGGCACCTCAGAACAACAATAGACAAGGACCTGCCCAAGGAGCTATCAATCTTGAGCAGCTATTGGACATGCAGAACCAGCTCATGCACACAATGATACAGACTATGGAACAGCTGCAGGCTGACAACCACAACAATCAGCCTCACATGCCTCCACTGCTACCCCCACCTCCCCATAACCGGTTGGGAGAGTTCATGAGGACCAGGCCGTTGACCTTTTCTCAAGCCACTGACCCTATGGATGCCGATGATTGGCTCAAGTCCGTGGAGAAAAACTTGCAATAGTTCAATGTAGTGACCAGGAGAAGGTTCTATTTGCATCTCATCAACTTGTTGGAGCAGCTGTCGATTGGTGGGATTTTCTATGAAACGCCCATGAAAATCAAGAGAGGATTACTTGTGCTGAATTAAAGGAGAGCTTGCGTTCTCATTATGTGTCGGAAGGTGTTATCATCTTGAAGAGGCAAGAGTTTGAAAACATGAGACAAGGAAGGTCGAGTGTAGGTGAATATCTCAATAAGTTCACGTAACTTTCAAGGTATGCGCCTGAGGATGTGAGCTGGGATAGCCGGAAACAATACTTGTTCATGAGGGGCTTGAACAATGAGATCAAGGTACAATTGCTAAATTGTTATTATGCCAACTTCCATAAGCTAGTGGACGAAGCAATTGTTGTGGAGAATAAAGTTTGTGAGATGGAGCTAGATAATAAGAGGAAGGCACCATATCAAGGACAGCAACAAGGAAGCAATATGCGCCCTCGCTTTGAACGACCTAATGCGCCTTATTACAGCTCTTCTGCTCCTGTATAGCGTCCTGGTTATGCACCACGCCCAGCTCAGGTTGTGTAGCAACACCCTGTCATGCAAGCACCTAGGCCTCCAATGTCTTTTGCACCTCGTGCCAACCTTCCTAGTGCAAATGTTCAGAATCAAGTTTTTCCCAAACATTCTGGTGCAGTTACGAAGTGCTATACATGTGAAGAAGTAGGACACTTTGCAATTCAATGTCCTAAGTCAGGCCTTGGTCAAGGAAGCAATGCTCCAAGACAAAACCCAAGACCCAATAGAGGGCCGCCGCAAGGGAACCGTGGACAGTAGAATTTTGCCTGTGGCTACGTGAACCATGTCTCTACGGAGAAGCTCAACAAGCGGATGATGTGGTCATTGGTATGTTTCTTGCAAACTCCAACCCAGCGACTATGTTATTTGATTTTGGAGCATCGCATTCATTCATTGCATCAAAATATGTTTCCAAGTATAGTTTGCCTATCTCTCATATGAAGTATACTCTATTGGTTAGGTATCCTGGAGGAGAGATGAGGACAAATATAGTATGTTGAAAAGTAAGCCTTAGAATAAGGGGGTAGAATTATTTGCGAACCTCATTGTTTTGGATTCTCAAGGATTAGACATTATACTTGGAATGGACTGGTTGAGGAAGCACAATGGAGCTATTGAATGTGCAACAAAGACGATGAAGTCTACCAATGACGAAGGGATCACCGTAGAATTTGAAGCATCTCAACATGCACCAAAGCAAGTGGAGTTGAATCTCGTGGACGGTACCGCAATTGAGGGGATTCTAGTGGTGTGTGAATTCTTGGATGTGTTCCCGGATGAGTTGCTAGATATGCCACCTGATCGTGATATCGAATTTGTTATTGAGTTAATATCTGGAATTGCACCTATAGCTAAGAGGCCATATAGGATGCCTCCTAAGGAGTTAGCGGAGCTCAAGAAGCAGATTCAAGAGCATCTAGAAAAGGGTTTTATTCACCCAAGCTCTTCACCTTGGGGAGCGCCCGTTCTTTTTGTGGATAAGAAGGATGGATCACAAAGGATGTGTGTGGATTGCTTAGCTCTCAATGAGGTAACAATCAAAAACAAGTATACTTTTCCCCGCATAGAGGATTGTTCGATCAAATGAAGGGTGCTTGTGTTTTCTCCAATATCGATTTGAGGTCAGGTTACTTCCAAATGAAGACAAGACCGTCGGATATATCCAAAACAGCTTTTCTGACACGGCATGGATCTTATGAGTACACCATGATGTCTTTTGGATTGACAAATGGACCTGTGTACTTTTTGTACCCCATGAATGAGGTCTTTATGGAGTACTTGGATAAATTTGTTGTGGTGTTCATTGATGAAATTATGATCTACTCGAGAAGCGGGGAGGAACATGAGGAACACTTAAGGCTCACCTTGCAGAAATTGAGGGAACACTAATTATATGCCAAATTCAGCAAGTGCAGTTTTGGTTGAAAGAGGTGTCATTTCTGGGTCATATCATATCAGGAGGAGTATCGATTGACTCTAGAAAAGTGAGAGATGTGTTGAAATGGGAACCCCACAGAGTGTAAAGGAGATCCGGAGTTTTCTCAGGATGGCCGTATATTATCGTCGGTTCATCAAGGATTTCTCCAAAATAGCCAAGCCAATGACAGAATTACTAATGAAGGGGAAATCTTTCCGATGGACTCAAGTTTGCCAAGACAGCATTAAGGAGTTGAAGAAGAGGTTAACTACAGTCCCAGTCTTGATATTGCCGGATTTGAGCAAAAGTTTGATATATATTGCGACGCATGAAGGAAAGGACTTGGATGTGTGCTCATGCAAGAATGTCAAGTGGTTGCATATGCATCGAGACAATTGAAGAAACATGAGCAAAATTATCCAACGCATGATTTGGAACTCGCAGCCCTCGTACACGCATTGAAGATTTGGAGACACTATATCCTTGGACATAGGTGTGAATCTTATACGGATAATAAGAGTCTTAAGTATATTTTCATGCAAATGGGCCTGAATTCGAGACAACAAGGATGGTTGGAGCTTATCAAGGATTATGATATTCGAATCAATTATCACCCGGGGAAGGCTAATGTAGTGGTCGATGCATTGAGTAGGAAAGGAGTAAGCTACAAACTTATGATTCGAGAATTGCCATCCGAGTTATGTAAGGAGTTTGAACGGTTGAATCTCGGATTTGTGAATGAGATGGGGATAATAGAGTTAAATCCGACCTTGGAGCAAGAAATTCGAGATGCACAAACAAAGGATGAGGAAATCCAAGAGATCAAGGAAAGAACCCAAGAGGGGAGAGAATTCAGGTTTGATGAGGATGACCACGGTACCTTATGGCTTGGTAAAAAGATTGTCGTGCCTAATGTAAAGCATATTCGGGAGACAATATTAAAACAGGCACATGACTCACCACACTCAATTCATCCCGATTGTACAAAGATGTACAAGGACTTGACGACATGTTATTTGTGGGCAAGCATGAAAAATGATATAGCTGAATATGTAGAGTTCCGTGATGCGTGCCAACGAGTGAAGACGGAACATCAAAGGCCAGCCGGACTATTACAACCATTAAAAATTTTAGAATGGAAGTGGGAAGAAATCGGGATGGACTTTATAGTTGGTTTACCGCATACCCAGTCCGGTTATGACTCAATTTGGCTTATTGTGGATAGGTTGACCAAGTCAGCTGATTTTGTTCCTGTCAAGACCACCTATACAACCGCGAAGCTGGCAGAGCTATATATGGAGCACATTGTCTGTCAACATGGAGTCCCGAAGAAAATAGTCTCAGATAGAGGTTCTCAAATTACCTCCAGGTTTTTGCAGAAATTGCATGAAGCATTGGGAACAAGTTTGAATTTTAGCTCAGCACATCACCCTCAAATGGATGGACAAGCTGAGAGGACCAACCAGATTCTAGAGGGTATGTTAAGAGCTTGTGCCTTGAAGCATGGAAGAAGTTGGGACAAAAGCTTGCCATATGCAGAATTTTCATATAACAATAGTTACCAAGCAAGCTTGAAGATGTCACCTTTCGAAGCACTATATGGGAGGAAGTGTAGGACGCCTTTGTTCTGGAATGAGGCAGGAGAAAATCAAGTGTATGGACCTGATATGCTGCAAGAAGCTAAGAAACAAGTCCAGATTATTCGTGAAAACTTGAGGGCTGCTCAATCAAGGCAAAGAGGCTATGCAGACAACAGGAGAAGCAAACTAACCTTTGAAGTGGGAGATTTTGTCTACCTCAAGGTATCACCCATGAGAGGTCATAAGAGGTTTAATATCAGAGGCAAGCTAGCACTTCAATACATTGGACAATTCCATATTTTTGACAGAAGAGGATAAGTAGCATATAACTTGGAGATGCCAACTCACTTATCATACGTCCATGATATGTTTCATGTTTCACGGCTTAAGAAGTGCTTGAGAGTACTAGAAGAACAAGTGCCAATGGAGGAATTGGAATTAGAGGCATATTTGACTTATGCCGAGCAACCGATCAAAATCTTGGAAACCAATGAGAGAGTCACAAGGAACAAGGTTATTTGATGGTGCAAAGTACAATGGAAACATCATACAGAACCGGAAGCAACATGGGAGCTGGAAGATGATCTCAAGATGGAATTTACCTATCTTTTCTCTTCCGCATCGAATCTCAAGGGTGAGACTCATTTTAAGGGAGGTAGGTTTGTAACACCCTCATTTTCATGCATCATGCATTGCATAAGTTCATATACGTGTTTAACATTGATCCACATAAAAAGGAATGAGTTTAAAATGAATTAGAAGCAAAACAACACTTAGAAGTTTGTATAAGTACGGACTTGTCCGGTTTGTACCCCGGACTAGTCTAGTTTCCCTCTTTGTTTCCCTCCGGACTTGTCCATTTTTGTTGCGGACTAGTCCGATTGAGTCTTTGTTCCATTCCAGACTTGTCTGTGATTGAGTGCAGACTAGTCCGATATTTGGTCCGGTTTTCGAATAAGTTGTCAAATCCTCGGACTTGTCCGATCTGTAATGGAGTTGTCCGTTTTCTTCTCTAGACAAGACCGACTTGTCGAGACCTCCCACTGGACTTATCCATTTTCGTCTCTGTCCAACATCAGACTAGTCTGGCCCCCTCAGCGGACTTGTCCGGTGTGCCTGACTCGGATTCAATCTTTTCCTTCACGACTTGTGTGGGGTATTTACATTAAGTGGGCCCAAGAACATCATGCTTAACCCCTGTGGAGCCCATGTGGGATCCCTACACGGCCTCCACCCACCTAAGACTCAAATTCCATCAAACCCTACCACCTCCACCTCTATATAAGCAACCCAACACCCCACCTTTTGACCTCTTCGCCACAATTGAAAGAACAAGAAACCCTAGTTCGTGGGAGCCGCCACCAAGGAGGAGAAGGAGATCAAAAACAAGAAGAAGAGGAGGTGGAAACGAAAGAGTATCAAGTAATCAAGATCTTCATCATGTTTTCGTTCTTCATCGCCAACCCTCCATCAACTCTTCATCATCAACCCTAGATCATCAAGATTCAAGTTTCTTCATCAATTCTATATCTTTGGAGTTTTAAACACGTGGCACAACTTCTACTTTCTCTTTCCCACGTGAATTCCACCAAAATTCTCCAAATTCTCGTAGATCAAGAAAACCCTAACTCGCTGATTCAGAGTAGGGCGGACTAGTCTGGCCCCGGTACCGGACTTGTCCGGCCTCTGAATCTGAATTGTGCCAGATTAATTCCAAATTGACTCGAATCAATTCCAAACCTGTCCAAACTTATTAAAAACTATTTGAACAAGTTAGTGAACATTAATAGCAACTCATTAACAAGTTTTACTTCATAATTGCATTAATCGTGCATGTCATGACATACTGAATAATATATGTGCACTTATTGATTGTGATTTTTGTCTTGTATGTTTATTGTGCGGTTTAGATGGATATGCACTAGAGAGTGTTGCGGAGGACCTCTAGCACCAGGAATTTTAAGACTTTGACCCAAACCAAGCTCAGGAGCAAGGCAAGTGTCCTTGAACATATTGATCCAGTTTTTAAATGTTTTGTTTGCGAAACTACATTGCTTGTGTTAAACTGATGGGAAACCCAAGATAGGAGTTTACTAGTCTTGTTTAACCACCCTTGTCACCTGGAATATATGGTAGAGAGTCGGGAAGTGCTTTTTACTATTGCTTTCATTAAATAATTGGGATGGGAAAACAACTATACTATTTAATTATGCATTAATGAGATTATGATTAAAATGAAGTGGTTAATATGAAATGGTAATGGGTGATCTAAGCAAGCATGGTATTGGGATGGGTTGGATGTTATGGTGGGATGCTTGTCTTGGATCTAAGGACCGGTTCATGCGAGAATAAGCTAGGACAACAGTGCCACCACGAGGCCAAGTATGGGCGTGACATAGCTGATTAAGCAGGGTATTGCTATTAATGAGCGGATCATTTGGCGCACCGTGGAAGGGGAGTAGGATTTGGTTTGGATTTATGGCGGGACTCCCTGGGATCCGAATGGCACAAGAGGGGTCCCTTGGTTGAAGATTTTCTCAGTTGGAGGCATCGCCACCGTTGAAACTTCCGTGGGTCCGTACATGCTAGTAGTCCCTTTGGAAAGGCTATTTTGTGATCTCTTGGCCACACATCAGCGGAAGTGTGTAATGTGACCGACGGGTCACGGGCATGAGGGAGGTTCTTAGTCACCGAAAGGTGATGAAATCACAAACATGTGGGTAAAGTGGTACAAACTCTGCAGAGTATTAAAACTATGATGATAGCCATGCTCCCGATTAAGAGCACCTGGATGACCTACATGACTAGAGGGGTTTTGGATTTGGATGGTTTGGTATTGGTTATGGGATGGTATTATGATTAATGGTATTGAGAAATCTGGAATATGGGTGATGGTAATGAAATATGGATTGGCTTTATGGTAACTACAGGGTTTATGATGGGCTTACTTCACATACATACAATATATTGCTTTTCAAATGTTTTAATGTACTTTTCAGCACTTAGCCTTTATTATTGTCGTCATTTGTATCAGCTACATGTCATACTTTCCACACTTGCTCAGTACGACATGTGCTCACCCTTGCAATTCCCCTACCAACAGTTGTAGGTTAGGATTGGGAGTATAACGTTGACAATGCGGAGTTCTAGGCCGTGTATGCCGTCAGCTTGCCTGTGGTTTGATTGGACCTGTGCCATATACTCTATTTGCTTAGCTGCAAAGTTGCATATTTGGTTTATTTCTGCTGTATTAGTTCAAAATTGTCATTAATATTCATTAGAGCTTGTTTTCGAGGATATTCTGAATTTTGTAATAAAAGTGCTTAATTAATCTTGTTATGTGGTTATTTTCTTTATATCCCTTTGTGAATGCACTTGTGTATTTGTGTTGAATGTCCCAGGCACACCTATGCGTTCACTTGGTTCATACGACAGGTGTCACATCTCCATACGATAGTTCCCATGTGTTTTGAATGTCACAGGGAGAGAGATACGACCGTGTGGAGTGACCGCACCTAGGCCCACTCCGGAGAATGGACATCAGTGCTTCTGCTTCGACGTCGAAATCTGCAGCTTTTTGAAAGTTGCTAGATTGATGAGGTTGAGTGCCGCCCCACCATCAACTAGGACAAGGAAGAGTTGGAGGTTGTTGATGGTCAGGAAGAGCTGTCCCGCCCCTGCCATGTTCTTGGGGCAGTCAGAGGCATCAAAGGTGATCGATGTGTCCATCCACTTCTGGTGTGGTGCTGGTTTGAGGGTGGAGCTACAGCTGCCACATCCAGGCGCAAAGTTCTCACTATGCGTTGAGATGTGATGTCCCATGACCTTCCATACATAATTTGAAGTGTCATCCTCCGCTTGTTGTTGGTACTAGAGTTGAAATCGTCGGTATTGTTGGACACTGCCTTTAATGTCTTGTTGATGTCTCAGAACCGTAGTTCCTATTCTTTAGCAACCTCCGAGTTGGCTTTTTGCTTACCCTCCTGTTGGTAGAAGGGTGAGACTTCTTGACGCTTTTGTTGGTTCTCGTGGACACGTTTCGCGAGCTTCTTGATCTCGCGACAATCATCGATGTGACGACTTGTGGAGTTGTTGACCAGACACCATTGTCACTTGTTGTCGCCACCAGATGATCGACACGGTCGCTTGTCAGGGCGTGGCCCCCGGCCACCACCATCTGCAACAGCAATAGTCGTGGGTGTGTCGGCCAATGACTTGTTTCGATCACCACCCTTCTTCTTGCCGCTACCTTGGGCGGTGGCTCCTACCTTTGAATGGATGGCATCACTGCCTCTACGGCAGGCTTGGAATGCTAATCTTGCCCTCCAGCAGCCCTGACACATTTGTCGGCTAGGCTAAAGAGCTATGTGACGTCTCGGACGTCACGTGTAGCCAATTTTTCCAACATTTTCTTATTTATCACTCCCTGTTGGAAAGAAACAACAACAAATGCATTCGAGATAGAAGTAATAGTCTTTCGAACCTGAGAGATTCGCTGGATGAACGATCGTAGGGAATCCTTCGTTCTGCTCTGCACGGTAAAAAGATCTAGCTACTATCGATCCTTAAGTGCCATATTTGGACCGTCAATTCACCTCATAATGTGCACAAAAGAAAAACACAATGTAGTGGTAGGGTTAGAAACTAACCAATTCCACAAGTGTTGGTGTTTATTTGTATGCATGTGAATTTAGACCTTAAATACCAAAACATGCAGGGAGTAATCCATAAAATTGGATTTCGATGAATCAGGCGACGCCATGTGTCATCACATGGATCAAATGACCCACAAACGGAAGTATCCGAGGCCATCCAACAGTGTAGCACCCATATAAAGGGATGGGACCCACCTGGCAGAGACCTGGAGGAAGCACAGCCCCAACACGGCTGAGACCAGTTCAGTCGACCTCCCTAGTCGGCCGACTATGGAGTGGCGCCAAACCGAGACAAAAGCCACGTGTTGGCTCCTCCCGGCTTGAAGAAGTTAGTGGACACTGATTCACGCACGTTTGGCGGCGGGAACCGACACTTTTCCCCCTATAAATGGAACCCCACACCTCACTTCACACACAAACCAAAAGTTAAGAATAGAATAACACTCCTAAGGTTTAGAGTAGTCCTAGGGGCAAAGGAGAGTGTGGTGAAGAGTTTAGGAGAAGGAGGCTTGGGCTTGTCAAGTCCCTCTTCTACACTTGTACCCCTACAAAGGTGTTACTCAAATCAAGTGAGCCCTTTGTGAATTCAATTCAAGTTTGAGTCTCAATTCATACTTTGCACAAGTAGTTACTCGTGGATTCATTGCTTTAATTTATTAGAGGCTCTAGTTGTAGCTTTGTGTTCGAAACAACTAGGGTTATCATTTAAAACGTAAGCGCGATGCTTAGGTTAGAAATCACCAGTGAATATCTGGTAGACCCACGGATTGAAGAGGTAGGCAATAGGTGGTGACAATCCTATCTGTCCTTAGTAATCCTCCATGTTCGGCTATGCCATAAGCTCTTGGCGGGAGTCGTCCTAGTGTTGCTAGGGTTAAACTCGTGCCCGAAGCAAGCCGCTACTGCAAATTCCTTTTAATTAGAATCAATACTTTGAATTCCTCTCTCTTCCTTGTCGACCAAACAACTTTGTGTCCTTTGGTGGATTAGTTCATAAGATTAGCACATATGTTCCTTAGATTCGATACCCTTGGGAATACTCCTTAAGGGGAAGTGCTACACGACAGTTTTTGTGCACTTGCGGATTTTTATCTGTGACGTAAGAAATGCCACCAAACATTTTTGGCGCCGTTCTTTGGGGACGGTTGCTGCTAATCTTCGAACCTTGTTCACCCTCGTATTTATCTTCTTATCTTATCTTTCCTTTTCTTACCACCACCACCTAAATGAAGCAGCCCACCATTCTTTCATACTCTGCCGCAAGTTTTGTGAGCCACCACCTTCGGCTGAACCCATATGCTCTACCAGCTATGAACTTCGCCCTGGCTTTATGGCCACGGTTCGAGAACAATCCTTCTTAGGAACGGATTGTGAAAACCCTTACCACCATCTAAGAGAGTTCGAACAGTTGTGTTCATTCCTTCTAATATAGGGTATGACTCAAGAAACTCTTAAACGGAAGTTGTTTCCTTTTTCTCTCAAGGAAAAAGCCAAACAATGGTACGACCACAATGTTGGGAGAAGAAATGGAAATTGGGATGAATTACGAGATAGATTGTTTCTTGCTTTCTTTCCAATTGCCCAAATTGTTTCCTTACATAAGCAAGTATTATGCTTCTAGCAGATGGAGGAGTCTTTAGGTGCAGCTTGGGATGGATTTTATCTTTTGAGAAATTCCGGCCCAGATTTGTCCATCCCTGATCTGTTGCTCTTGCAACACTTCTACATGGGATTGGACAAAGAGTCTGCCCTATATCTTGAAATTACAGCTGCAGGATCATTCCTCTGTAAGATGCCAGAAGAAGGTAAGGATCTTCTAGGCCGAATTCTACAAAATTCTTCCTTCATTATGGGTCTTAGTGAACCTCCTCAAGAGGAAGTAGTGTTAGAATCCGAGGATAAATCCATGGATAAGGAAGAACCTATCTCTTGCTTATCTCAAACCTTGCCGGAGGAATCCTCTCTCAAACCTGAAATTACGAAGGAAGAAGAAATTCAACCTTCGATGTTTCCCTTCAACTTAGAGGAAGAGATATTTGAAGATTTTTAAAATACCTCAAAGTACTGTTTACATAGGAAACCATCATTGCCATTAACTCGACCTGACCCACCTGATGGATTGTTCGTCCAACAGTTGCTTAATGAGTTAACCTCTATTCTAAGCAGGGAATGGACTGCGGAAGTTGAGCAGTCCCCCAAAATACTTCGGATGACCTTACTTTTGGCAACTATTCTATGATTTATTAGAGGGACACCAACAAAGGTCCTATACAACCCCACTGTTGGAGCAAATCTCATTTCTGATTATTGTGCTCCTGCTATTCTGGGCGATGTGCCACTGGCACCAACATGTAAATCCTTCCGAGATTCCTTGGAAACATCCTTGAAGGATGCGGGGTTTTGCAACAGGTGTCTATAAGACACAAGGATATTGAGGCAATCCTAGATTTCCAAGTGTTCAAAGTTCACGATTTCGACATTATGATTGGGATTCCCATTGAGAAATTTCTCATGGAAATTCCTTTGTAAGGAAACCTCAATGTGAAGCTTGGAGGGAGAAAGTTCTCGATTCCTATCCTGCGTTCCAAGAACACATCTGCAGAATCTCCCGTCCAAGATGAGCTATTAGAGGAGGTTAGAACTCTTCAATTCTTAGCATCCCCTGAAATTGAAGGAGAAGAAGATTTCATCAAAGAGGAGGATGAATTTCAAGAGGCAATTGAATTGCCAAAAGAAGAGTTCTTCCCAAAACCTCCTGTTCAGCTAAAAATTCTACCTTCAGGCCTATGTTACACCTTTGTAACTCGTGATTTGGAAGCCCCTATCATCATAATTGACAAGCTTTCAGATGACGAGACACTCAAACTCATTGCCATGTTAGAAAAGCATAGGGGTATTTTTGGCTATTCATTAAAGGATCTCAAGGGGATTAGTCCAGCGTTATGTGCCCATCATATTCCCATTGACCCCAAGAGTGTCCCCTCAAGGGAACCTCGAAGACGATTGAATAATGCGATGCGGGAAGTTGTCAAGAAGAAACTCTTGAAACATCTGCATCCCCAGATTATTTACCCTGGTCCTCATAGTGAATGGGTCAACCCAGTTCAAGTAGTGCCAATGAAGGGAGGTATGACGGTCGTTCAAAATGAGAAGAATGAATAAATTCCTCAATGAACCATCATGGGTTGGAGGATGTGCATTGATTACTTAAAACTTAACAAGGCTACAAGGATGGATCATTTTCCACTACCCTTCATTGATGAGATGTTAGAGCGGTTGGCAAAAACTCCTACTTTTGTTTCCTTGATGGTTTTTCGGTTATCATCATCCTCACCATCCCGATGATCAAAGTAAGACAACATTCACATGTCCCTATGGAACTTACGCCTACCGGTGTATGTCTTTTGCACTGTGTAATGCTCCTGCCTCTTTTCAAAGATGCATGATGTCTGTCTTTTCCGACATCATCGAGGGAGATCATGGAAGTTTTCATGAACGATTTGTCTGTCTATGGGAAAACATTTAATCATTGTCTAGAAAATTTAGACAAGGTCTTACAAAGATGCCAAGAGAAGGACCTTGTACTTAGTTGGAAAAGTGCCATTTCATGGTCCGTGAAGGCATCGTTCTTGGACACTTAGTGTCCGAGAGTGGGATAGAGGTGGACAAAGCAAAAATCGAGGTCATCGAAAAACTTCCACCTCCTATCACTGTTAAGGGAATCTGCAGCTTTCTAGGTCATGTAGGGTTTCATTGGCGATTCTTCAAAGATTTCTCAAAAGTCGCTAGACCCCTCACTAACCTATTAGCTAAGGAAGCTCCCTTTGATTTCGATGATGAATGCCTTAAATCATTCGATACACTAAAAAGGCACTTATCTCAGCTCCAATCATTCAACCTCCCGATTGGACGCTGCCATTCAAAATAATGTGTGATGCTAGTGATTTTGGTGTTGGGAGTCTCCCTTGACCAGCATCTGGTGGACATCGAGACCCTGCACAGCTGTTAGTCCGAAAATGAGGGCTTCGTACTCTGCCATGTTTTTGGTAGCCTTGAAGTCGAGGCGCACTACGTACTTGAACTACTCCCCTGTTGGTGAGGTGAGCAGTACACCGGCTCCGGCGCCATGCTTCCTTGAGGATCCATCGAAGAAGAGCATCTAGTGAGGTCCGGTAAGAACCGGAGCCCTGGGCTCCGGCTCGCTGGTCTTCTAGCCCCCTGGGTTGCTCGGTGAGGGGGTCCACTCGGCAACAAGGTATGCCAGAGCTTGACTCTTGATTGCATGTCGTGGCAAGAAATCAAGCTCGAACTCTGCTAATTCAGCCGCCCACTTGGCAATATTTCCAGTTGCATTCGGGTTGTGCAGCACTGCTCCCAGTGAGAACAAAGTCACCACTGATACTCGGTGTGCCTGAATATAATGACGGAGCTTCCTCCTCGCGATTAGCACCGCATATAGCAGCTTGTGCACTTTTGAGGTACCTTGCCTTTGCCTCATGCAGGACTTCGCTGATGAAGTAGACCGGGCATTGGATGGTCCGGGACCTTTTCGAGGAATATGGCGCATCTTCTTCCCTCTACTCCAGGTCCAGCGACTCCATGTCTCCTGGGCCTGGCGCTTCCTTTGGGGGCTGGGAAACAAAGGCTTTTTGGTTTCCGGGGCCCCATAGGGGGACCCGGTCATCCTCTAGGGGTTGGGACCCAAAGGCTCCTTTGTTTCCAGAGCCCCCTCTGGGGACCCGGACATCCTCTTGGGGCTGGGACCCAGAGGCTCGTTGGTTTCTGGGGCCCCCTTGGGGGACCCAGACATCCTCTGGGGGTTGGGACCCAAAGGCTGCTTGCTCTCCGGGCCCTCCTTGCGGGACTCGGTCATCCTTTGGGTGCTGGGACCCATAGGCTTCTCTGTCGTTGGGGCCTCCTGCAAGCTCCAAGCCCTGGGGCTTAGAGTCAACAGCAGGGGTCACTTCCTTCCGTTGGGGCTGCTGGGGGTCGGCCCGTTCTGCAACCAAAACCATACTCACCACCTCGGTTGTGGCGGCAATGTACAGGTATAGGGTCTCCCCAGACTTCGGTGCCACCATTATTGGTAGCGACGTCAGCTGCTTCTTCAGCTCGCGGAATGCCTTCTCCGCGTCTTCAGTCCAGACAAATGGTCCAGATTGGTGCAGGAGTTTGAAGAACGAGAGATCCAAGTTCTGCCAGCCTAGAGATAAACCAGCTGAGCGCTGCCGAGCACCCTGCAAGCTTCTGCACGTCCTTGATGCGGGCTGGAGGCCGTATCAGCTCCGCTGCTTTGGTTTTGATGAGTTGGCCTCAATTCCTCCGTGTGAGGCCATGAACCCGAGGAGCTTCCCGGCTTTGACTCCGAACACACACTTGTCTGGGTTGAGCTTTGTGCGCTTGGTTCGTAGTTTGTCAAAGACTAGGGCATGGTTTTCTAGCAGTGATGTTTGTAGTTGGATTTTTACTATAATATCATCAACATATACCTCTACTAGGTCCCGAATGAGGTCCCCAAATGTTCTATGCATGGCACGTACAAAGGTGGGGAGGGCATTCTTAAGACCATAAGGCATGGAGACATAGCAGTAAAGTCCATCTACAGTTATGAAAGTGGTATGTTCTTCATCCTCTCTAGACATTGGGATTCGGTGGAACCCTTAATACGCATCTAGAAAGCATAGCAAATCGCACCCCGATGTTGAATCTACGATTTGATCATATCTAGGGAGAGGGAAAGGATCTTTAGGACATGCCTTGTTGAGGTTGGTGTAGTCAATGCACATCCGAAGCTTATCGCCAGCCTTGGGGACAACAACCGGATTGGCCAGCCATCTGGGATGGTGGACCTCCTGTATAAAGCCAGCATCGAGGAGCCTCTTGATCTCCTCGTGGATGAAGCTCTGCCACTCGGTGGACTGCTTACGGGGCCTCTATTGCTGTGGCCGTGCATTGGGGTAGATCTTCAGATGGTGCTCGATCACTTCCCTGGGGATGCCTGGCACTTGCGATGGTTGTCAGGCGAAGATGTCTACGTTAGCTCGCAAGAAAGTCGTGAGCGCCGATTCCTCCTCACTGTGCAGACCCCCCCACGATACGATGGTCTGAGCCGCATCAGAGCAAATCTTGATTGTCTTGATGGGTATGTTGTCGTCGTCGGAAGGCTGCACTCATGGTGCAGCGACACAGCTGCGCGCGCGTGGCTCTGGCAAAGGCCCACTAAACCGAGCATTGCTCAACTCAGGTGCTGGGGCCGTTGCCAATGATCAGAGCTTCTCCAAAACTGTCACCGCAGTAGCATGATCTCTGCAGATCTTGAGGATGCCAAGGTTGTCGACATCTTGAGGACAAGGTAGCCGTAATGGGCTACAGCCATAAACCAGTACAGGGCTGGTCTGCTGATAATGGCGTGGTAGGGGAGGCTAACCTCCGTGACGTCGAATAGGATATTCTAAGTCCTGAAGTTCTCGGGTGTCCCTATGGTTACTCGGAGGTGGATTAAGTCGTACGGGATAACACTCTCCGGTCCTACCTCTGAGAATGATCTTCACAGTGCCAGCTCAGACACGGGGATCTTCAGCTTGTCAAAGGACGCGTGGCTGATGAGGTTGAGGCCGCTACACTATCTATATGAACTTGGTAAAACTTTACATTGGCGATGGTGGGGGCAATGAGGAGGGGCAGCTGCCCGGCTCCTGCCATGTTCTCAGGGCAGTTGGAGGCGTCGAAGCTGATCGACGTCTTCATCCATTTTTGATTCGACGCCAGGGCATGCGTAGAGGCTGTCGAAGCCATTGCCCGGTGCAGGGTCTTGACCACATTCCTCGATGCTGGTTCCCAATATGATGAGAAAAATTGGTCCCGATCTTCCGAAAGGTAATGGATAAGTCGATTGATATGGAGATCTCGACGTTGATGATCTGAGGCTCTTGAGTAGAACACGAACAACCCCTGCAATCACTACACCACCGCTCCGTTGGTTATCAACCGTGCTTCACACGATTGACCTCGCCAACAAGGCTAATCCCTGCAAGTGCAACAGAGAACACAAGCAAGAACGTAGAAGAAGCAATCTGAAATTGCTGAATTGGGGTTTCACAAACCGATAAACGGCAATATTATTGATCTAAGAAAAACCCAATTGTCTATGGCGGCTACCATGGAGTATATATAGGTGGGAGGACTTCCAAGGGGGTGTTAGGGTCGTGACCTAACCCTAATACACGAAAATTATAGAATTAGACTTCATACAAGGCCCAATGGCCCAATACGGTGGCGCAGCACCCTGACAGATTCTGTACTTGATTTTGTTTCGACGATTCCCGTCGACTCCCAAAGAATTTTGACATGGGACCGGCGCCATTTGAAAGGATATCCTCTCCCCTTTCCGTGCATATGTAGAACGTCCAAAACGGAGTTTGTATGCAACCTGGGCGTCCGTTTTAGTGCGTACTTCTCCTGGACTCCGAGTTGGATACGATTTGGAGTTTGGTTTGGTTTCCATCTTCTTTGAACGAATTCTCTGGTCTTCCACGTCCCTAATACTCCCTCCAAGTACTCCTTGAACCTCTCCATGGATCCTAATCACAAATAAATCATTAAGTAGCAATCTATACTCAAAAACATATAAGGAAATATATAAGAACGAGTTCACCTCTGAAATTAATTGTTGTGTATGAACTCTATTGATTGCATCTTGTATATTCAATGGAGTGTTGTTTGTATCCATATAAGTGATGTACTCATCATCCTCCCCTTCTTGAATTGGAGTCGTCCTCGACTCAAGTTCGTCTCCTCTCATGTGTTGGTCTAAATGTGCAACGCCATCAAATCTTCTTATATGCATGAATGGAGGAGGCCAAGGTGGTGGATGACATAGTGCACCATCTTGATCTTGTCCATCAAATAAGAGTGCACATTCACTTGAGCCAGGATCCCAAACAAATAAATATTGTGTCATGTTTGTAGGTGTAATAATAATGTGCATGATCTCATCATTCTCCCCTTCTTTATGACAAGCCATCCTCAGCTTGCTCGTATGTCCAGCAAAGAGGCTTGCATTGGAGGTAGAGTAAGTGTTGTCCATAATGCACAACCACAGTGAATAATACTTTTGTTGTCCCTGCTGCAAGGAAAACATACTAGAAAAACTTGACAAGACATTATTAGCGTTAGTACATTCATTTACTTGACCATGTTGTTGCAGCACAAAAGGAGCTTGCACAATGGAACATATGAATACTTTATGCACCATAAATTCACCACGATCTTCATAGTTGCCTATAGCATGAAAAATATTTCTACTTAACAAAGGCAATTCAGATTGGGAAAATATTATCTTCTCTACGATATCTAGATCACAAAGAGTGTCAAATTCAATATAGCCCAAAGTATTTAGAGAAGATAACAATTTCAGCTCATCCCTTTCACAAGTAATTGGAATCAAATTCTTAATTTCAGCACATGTGGGTGATAAAGTATCAAATTCATTCAGTTGTTCTAGCATAGGTACAATATAATTATTAGCACACAACTCATTTTTAATAGAAGGATCAGCAGGAAAATCAACATGTGGCAATGGTGTATCAATAAAAGATTCCACTAGTCGCTCCTCGACAATAGCATGATTGGTGAAAAAAATTTAGAACATCCAAAAACTTCTCACCTTCAACAAGTGTGTTGTGATATTCGTTACCTTTATTCTCATTTTCAGCAGTAATTGTGGGTGAAATATGGATTGATAGATCTGAATTTTCACAGGAGTTGTTGAACACCTCATTCGCTTTTGGATTTTCTACAATTATTGGTTCTTGTTCCTGCAAAAGGTTAGGCATAGGAGGAGGTACAACAAGAAAATTCTTCTCAAGCTCATGTATTTCATCTTTGCAATTGGATACACTAGTAAATGTTTCTCGCATAAGAATTTTCATATCTTTCCATGTTCGAGGTTTTTCTAAATCATTTAAATTGTTCCACCAAGTTAATGCACAACCTACTAATGCACTTGCAATATTTCTAATCTTCCTCCTCTCACACATATGACATTTTCCAAAAATTTTATCCAACTCTATTTCCCAAGAAATATATTCATCATAACCAAGACCATCAAAAGAAGGAAAAGATGGGAGAATGTAATTACTTATTGTTGAAGGAGTTGTAAAGGTGGTCTGAACGTCATGTGAATCCTTGGTTGATGTTTGATTTTTAGTGAGCAACTCCATCGTCGTCTTCATCATATCCATCATCTCAGCATATAATGCATGATTCTTGCTTTTACCTTACATTGTTAGTAGCAAACAGAAGACAACACAAAAAAATATGTTATCCCGATCTTCCGAAAGGTAATGGATAAGTCGATTGATGTGGAGATCTCGACGTTGATGATCCGAGGCTCTCGAGTAGAACATGAACAACCCCTGCAATCACTACACCACCGCTCCGTTGGTTATCAAATGTGCTTCACACGATTGACCTCACCAAGAAGGCTAATCCCTGCAAGTGCAACCGAGAACACAAGCAAGAACGTAGAAGAAGCAATCTGAAATTACTGAATTGGGGTTTCACAAAACGATAAACGGCAATATTATTGATCTAAGCAAAACCCAATTGTCTATGGCGGCTACCATGGAGTATATATAGGTGGGAGGACGTCCAAGGGGGTGTTAGGGTCGTGACCTAACCCTAAGACACGAAAATAATGGACTTAGACTTCATACAAGGCCCAATGGCCCAATACGGTGGCGCAGCACCCTAACAGATTCTGTACTTGATTTTTTTCGACGATTCCCGTAGACTCCAAAGGAATTTTGACATGGGACCGGCGCCATTTGAAAGGTTATCCTCTCCCCTTTCCGTGCATATGTAGAAAGTCCAAAACGGAGTTGGTATGCATCTTGGGCGTCCGTTTTAGTTCGTACTGCTCCTGGACTCCGAGTTGGATACGATTTGGAGTTTGGTTCGGTTTCCATCTTCTTTGAACGAATTCTCTGGTCTTCCACGTCCCTAATACTCCCTCCAAGTACTCCTTGAACCTCTCCATGGATCGTAATCACAAATAAGTCATTAAGTAGCAATCTATACCAAAAAACATATAAGGAAATATATAAGAACGAGTTCACCTCTGAAATTAATTGTTGTGTATGATCTCTATTGATTGCATCTTGTATATTCAATGGAGTGTTGTTTGTATCCATATAAGTGATGTCCTCATCACAAGATCCTCCATAAATTACGTGGAATGCTTTGCGACGCACGTGGTCGCTACTGAGGTCGAAGTTCACAGCCTGGTGTACCGTTTCCACGGCACGTTTTGGCCTTTGGAACTCCTTCTCCACGTCTTTGTCGACATGATGGTTGACCTTTTGCGGCTTGATCTCGCCGCAGCTCGCAGGCTTGATGAACACCATGGTGGTGAAAGCGCTACCACTTTTTTGTGGGAAAAGCCCCGTACCTGACGAGCCAAATGTCGAAGTGTTATGCGACACTTTCCCCGGATCTGCTAAGGAGCAGCCTGTGGAGGTTCTTGTTCGGCGGGGCTTAGGCATCAAACTAGTGTTCTAGCGGAAGAGTATGTGACATGATGGTTTTTACGTGGTTTGGGCCACAAGAAGCATGACACCCTAATCCACGGTGGAATGTATTGCTGGTGAGTGTGTATGCGTGTGTGTATCGAGGATTCTGAGTCTGGTCCTTGTAGCGATGGCGGTCCGAGCCTTTTATAACCAAGACCGGACGCCATACAAGTGGGGTCTGAGGCCCGACAGGTGGTCCCAGGGTAATCTTATCCTAAAGGACTAAGGCTTCTCGCATAAGCTTCCTCTGAGGGTGGCAATGGAGACTCACCATCTTGCCACCTCCCGTGTCAGTAGCCCATGCGTCGTTGCTGACGGTGGCAGAAGGTATCTCGTCAGCTTGTCTTGTTGCCGCAAGCTACTCACTTGGCTGAGTGGGATAGGCTTGCAGTGCCTTCACTGTGATGCGATTGGTCATAGCGGTCTCGGACCGTTTGCGTGCCCCACGTCGTGCGCCAGGGTTGGTTGCGGGTCTTCAATGCTTGACTGGAGCGGAGCGCTCTACCTTTTAACTCCCGCACCTTACCATCTTGGGCGAGCTGCTAGACACATGGCTGCGTCGGTGCAGGTCCTCAGTGAGAAGACTTGCCCCAGTCCTGCATGACCCATGGCGGCTCCAGGGCTCCCCAGGGTACGTGGCAGCTCTGTGCTTCTTCTCTTGGGGGGTGCTGGCCCTTGCGCTCCGTGCCACGTGGTTGTCCTAGGGGCACCCCCCAAGGATGGGTGAGGTCACGTCCCTACACGTGGCATCTCGGGAGCCCGTCACAACGGAGGGGCCAAGTCCCATCTTCAAGGCTTACTGTCAGCGCCGCAGCTTGATCTTTGAGAGAGGAAAAGGCCTTAGCGCCTATAGAACATGTGGCGCCTCCGGACGCGCCTTGCTGTATTCATCCTGTGTGCGTGGGTACCCCATCTGCAGGGTACCAACAACATTGTTTCTTTAAATTCTAACTAATTCTCCGCGTCCAATTGATGGTCCCATCCAAATAATCATCCATGGGACCCATTAAGCCATCCCACGAAAACCTATCCCGAACGGAGCCAGAAAGGGTTCGCCCGAACCCTAGGGTCGGCCGACCTCTCCCTTGCGCCGCAAGCTTTCTATTTTCTCGTGCAGACTCTCCTGATGTATTACAACAAGACTCTCGGTGCTATAATACTGACCCCGCTTATTGCTTGACGGGGATAAAGAGGGGAACCTTGCACCATACAAAAAATCCATCTCGTGTTCTTCCAATCCAAGTCATGGCTGACAAGAAAATTGAACCTCATGCCTCCTCTAGCTCAACCTCAACCTGAGTGGAGACATCGTGCCAGTCAATGACAAGTCCACCCTCGCTTTGGAGTCCGTCATGGCACTAGATACCGTACCAGTTGCCATAATCCCGCCACCGATGCTGACTCCGCATGGGCGTAGCACCACGCCTTGTGGTGCTGCACGGTCGCTCTTCCCTCGGAGGACGCCCCTGAGGTCGATGATGCCTACACGTCGTTTGACTATAGCTGGCCTTAACTCAGTAAAGACCCATCTTTTTCTTGAAGACCAAGGATGGTGATGTAGTGAGCTACCAATACAAGACACCTACGCGTACCTTGCCTGAGCGTGTGGGAGACTGCTTCATTATCCATAGGGTGCGCAAGTCTGAAGGAGGCTATGTAAAAGGCTTTTTCAAGCAAGTGGATAATGTGGCAATGGAGGAATCGACGGCTCATCACCCTCCAAGATTAGGTGTCACCTCTCACAACGTGCCATCAGAGGGCCACGTGGCCAATTTTATGACAGCGACGGAAAATCTCCTCGTGCCCCTAAAGTGGCACAGCTTTCTAAGGAGTTAGCTTCTCTCCGTTTGGAGAACAAGAAGCTATCAGACTTAGTGGCTGAAGGGTGCATCAAGACGGCAAAACTGAAGGATGAGCTCATATCCCTCAAGGAGGAGATTGATGGTCTTCGCCGTGGCATGGGCGCCAAGCTGCGGCACGTATGCAATGTCGTCGCAAAGCCCGACATCTTCAACGCTCCATAGTTTAGATGTCCCTACTACATAAGATGCTTATTAATTTAGCTTAGTTTTATTCTAAATTTTATTTCATTAAACTTAGATCGAATAATGTAAGCATCTTGGCTATTTGAATTTAATAAAATGAACTTAACGGTTCATCTAACCCGGTAAAGTTCCATCTTTAGTTTATTTTTGTCAATAAAAGAATTCAAGGAACAAGTGTGGGGGGCACCCCAAAATTCGCGAAATACCAATGTGCAAAAATGGCATTGCATCCTGAAACACGTCACAACCCAACATACGACTCCACACATCGAAACAAAGCAACAGAGAGGCCAGAAAGGGGGTCGGTCGAACCCCCTGGTCGGCAGACCTGTTGTGGGCCCCACACAGCTCCATTTCACTCCACAAGTTCGGTTTTGATCTCCTACCCTTGAATATGCATGCTATGTTACTGTTTGAGTTGATTTAATATTTAATATTAAATATTTGAAAGCAATTCAACTCAATAATTTGAAATTTAAAACTTGGTAGTCAAAACTTGCTTGAGCTGAAAATTTGAAAACTTTATATTTTGATTTATTGCCTTGTTTATGATTCCCGCAGGCAAAAATAGGAAAACATGTCATCTAAGTATTTGACTAGTGTGATATGGTAAGTGAGTTATTCGAGGAGATATCTCTTTGCTTGAAATTGATTTGATGTGTGCACAACTTGGAGTCTTGAACTTTGCCTGATTCTCTCATTTGAACTTTAAATACCCACCATGGCCATATAATACAAATTATTGAAAGCTATATGCATCTGCATCTTTGTTTTTCGTTGAACTTTGTCAAACTCGTGACCCAATTGAGTGACATGCATGAACTTTTTGACTTAGAAATTCTTGTACATCCAATTCATGCAAATTTCCTCACATTAGAGAATTTGCATCCATGATTCATCCATCCTCAAAATCCTCTCTAGAAAAATAAAAAGGAGTAGAAGACATGGATACAAAAAAACATCTACTCTTCAAAAGAGGAAGTATGCCAAAAAAAGACAGAAAAATAAAAAGAAAGGATGTAGCCATGTTTCATCCTTAAAGAGAGAAAACCATGGAGTCCACAAATATCCATTCCATTCTTGTGCACAAGATTTTTTTTGTCAATTTGTTTGTTGCATAAGTCTCTCATAGGATCAAGTTTTTGACTTAGTAATATATGAATTGCAATGTGTGCCACATTTATGACTACCAAGCTCTAGATATAGCCATATTTGGTATAGGGACAAATTGGTACAACATGCAAAGGTGAGGACGAATACACTTGAGAGACATGAGAGATTCCAAATGAGAGATAACGGCAATTGTTTCTTTGACTTCCCAAAAATAGCAAATTGGCAGATCATTTTGGCAAGGGAAGATCCAAGAGAACTACATTCCAACCATTCCACTCTTCAAACACACAAGATTGATTTGGTAGCCACATTCCAAAAAGGGAATTCATGAATTGAGGTATGAGTTGAAATATCAAGTATTCTCTTTCTGTAACTTATAGAAAATTTACGTCAACACCTTAGTTCTCTTTCTTGCCTTCACACAATGACTAGCAAAGGACAAAGTGTGGGGGAGTTTGTTGACGGTCCTTAAGTTCCATATTTAGACCATCAATTTCACCTCATAATGTGCACAAAAGACAAACACAATGTAGTGGTAGGGTTAAAAACTAACCGATTCCACAAGTGTTGGTATTTATTTGTATGCAAGTGAATTTAGACCCAAAATACAAAGATATGCAGGGAGTAATCCATAAAATTGTATTTCGATGAATCAGGAAATGCCATGTGTCATCACATGGATCAAATGGCCCACAAACAAAAGTATTTGAGGCCATCCAATAGTGTATCACACATATAAATGGATGGGACCCACCTGGCAGATACCTGGAGGAAGCACAGCCCCTACGGGTCTGAGACCAGTTCGGCCGACCTCCCTAGTCGGTCGACTAGGGAGTGGCTCAAAACTTTGTCAAATGCTATGTGTTGGCTCCTCCAGGTTTGAAGAAGTCATGTGTGACTGATTTGCGTGCATTTGGTGGCGAGAACCGACCCTTCTCCCCCCTATAAATAGGACCCCACACCTCACTTCACACACACACCAAATTGGAGAATAGAATACCACTCCTAAGGTTTAGAGTAGTCCTAGAGGCTGCCAAGTATAAGGAGAGTGGTAAAGAATTTAGGTGAAGGAGGCTTGGGCTTGTCAATTCCCTCTTCTACACTCGTACCCCTACAAAGGTGTTACTCAAATCAAGTAAGCCGTTTATGAATTCAATTAAAGTTTGACTCTCAATTCATAGTAGTTTGCACAAGTAGTTACTTGTGGGTTCATTGCATTAATTTATTAGAGGCTCTAGTTGTATATTTGTGTTCAAAACAACTAGAGTTGTGATTTACAATGTTGTGAGACCTATGTGTGCTGAATACATTGGCTTTGACAATAAAAGTTTTGAATGCTGCCATAACATCTTTTTAGCAAGGTCCGACCTGAGCTCCGACATGTCTTTGTTAAGCTCCGATATGTTTTTGCTAGGTCCGACTTATGTTGTTTATCTCCCACATGTTTTTCTAGCTCCGCACTAGGTTGTACTAGCTTTGGTAAGCTCCAGCTCAAGCTCCGGTTAGTTTTGGCAAGATTCGGAGCTTGATCGCAATGTTCCTGCTTTTTCTGTGAAATGTTTCAAACTTTCTTTACATTGTTGGAAAGATTGCTTAGTATTCATTTGCTAAGTTTTTGATGCGTTTTGATTGATATGGCTGATATAGTTTTACTGTGGTTTTGCAACATGCTTATGTGAGGTGTTCACGTAAGGTGTTGTGTTCGGAACTAACTTGAGTCAAGTCGCGGACTTGGGCTCGTATGGATTGGTTATTTATTCATGTGCAGGTGTTTCTTGAGTTCAATACATGGCTGGTGATGGTATCCATTGAAATAGTCTTAGGGAGAAGATGAGGTTCAACAACCACGTTCGGGAGGAATTGTGGTTAAGTTGATCGGGAGATCGCGCAACACGTTTGAATCAAGAACAATGCATATGAAGGTATCGTGGATGTTGTTGGAAGATGTTTGCACGTGTGCAAGAAGTGCATGGATGTGGCTGCATGGTTCCGAGGCGTGATGAAGAGATGTGGATGTAAAGAATTGGTCAGAAAGGTTCAACCGACTAGGTTATGGACTCAGGCTGCGGCTGAGTCGGGTTTGACTCAAATATGGAAAGATTTGAGTTGGTTATGATAGGATTCCGTGTGGGTCACGAATTTGAGTTGTTTTAGGAATGTGGTATATGTTCCTAAGGTGTTTGGAAGTCTTAATATCGCTTCTATCTGCGTATAGAAGAGTCCTAAGCAGTTATGGAAAGTTTCAATTCGAGATTTCAGTAGGATTAGAGTCCAAGTTGACATTGGGTTGGCCTAAGGGCTGGTTATATAAGCAAGGGAGGACAAAGCTCGTGGTGCACGACTTTGGGGCTGTTCCTCTTGTGTTCTATTGAATAAAATTCGTAGTTGAAATGAACTTTTGTGCCTTGTTTGTCCGACTTGTTACAGACAAGTTTTTCTCGTCGAGTTTTTTGCACAGCACTACCTTCGGTGGCTGTATCATAACTTGATCTTTACAGATCCAATTGACGTAATTCTTTTAGGGTTTTCTTCACAACTTGATTATCTATCATCTGTCTATATTTCACGGTCATTGGATTTTTGGTTTCTGATCTACACGAGTTTCTTTGCATCGTTCCAGAACTGTTTTTCTTGGGTAGGACAGATTGACCTTTGTTCGATCTTTCAATCGTAACTTGAGTTTCTCTTGACGGATCAGAGTGATTCTTGTTGTGTCGTCTTCGTGACTTGATTCTCTCTGATATATATCACTTTTGTCATGGTGAAATGAATGTGGCCTAGAGGGGGGGTGAATAGGACTCTTTGAAATTTGTCGGAACCTGCAACACTTAACCACCAGATCAAAACATGAGATATCGGAGTAGTCCGGTAAAGTGCGTACTAATACGGTGTATACTGACTAAGTTAATCAAGTTTTATCGATTAATTTGGTTCTACGATGTATGCAGCGGAAATATACTTGGGATTTAGGTGTTGTACTATTATGGACTAGGATATATTACAATTCAATCTTATACCTAATGATTCAACATAAAGTAAGCAATATTGATTCAAAACCTAGATTGTTGTGATGAATAAGAACGATGAACACAAAGCAAGAACACAAACAATTTATCCCGTGGTTCGGCTCCCACAGAGGCAACCTACATCCACGTTGAGGAGTCCACAAAAGGACTGGGTCTTCTCCAACCCTACCCTCATTGGATCGCCACGAAGGCCAATCTTCTTCTCTTATCACAAAGGGTAAATAACCAAATTCAAGGGGCCTTCTCACACGTTGAGGGCTCCCCTAGATTACAATGACAACTCCACCAAGAACACATTCAAAATATTACAATGAAAATCACAAGAGTGTGTTAGGGAATCAAACCAAGAGCTCAAGAGTGATGAAACGTGTCTCTCCAATATTTCGAAGTGTATCCTCAAAGGATTAATCTTTTTGGCTTTTGATTTCGTGGAGAGATGTGTTTTTGAGGCTCTTGGGAGGTGTGACGGTGCTAGGGTTCGAGAGTGATTAAAGTTGGGCCGTGCACCTCTATTTATATGGGGTTTCTAAAAGTGACCATTAGGGTTTAGAAAGATAGGACTAGGACACCGGATAGGAAACCCTAAGTGTCCGAAATATCGGACTAGTCCAGCTAGGAGCGGACTTGTCCGATTTCGCTTCTGGAAATCTTCGGACTAGTACGATAGTCATCGGACTTGTCCGGACAGTGAAACCCTAAGTGGTTATGAGTACAAGTCCGCACTTGGAGGACTTGTCTGATTTAGGTCAGAGAGTTTTTCAGACTAGTCCGTGCTAATATCAGACTTGTTTGATTGACATCAGAAAGATATTGAACTAGTCCGGTGTGTGATCGGACTTGTCCGATTTTGTGTGACTTGTGATGTGTTTTGAGGACTAGTCAGAGAGATATCAGACTAGTCCGTGGTGATATTGCACTTGTCCGATCTTTTGCAGAGAGAGAGATATCAGACTAGTACAGTGTTAGTCGGACTAGTCTGGTCCTGTATAAATTTGTGCAATGTGTGTGTTTATTTGTGATTGAGCTCTTGGGTTGTGTTTTCTTAACACACTCCACACACAATGATCTACTAATCTTGTTCCTTGAGCTTTTCTCCACATTGCTCCTCATTCTCCCTTCTTTTTGGCACATTGCTTATTTTCACATTAAAACCTGTGCTCATCTCAACGAAGTGGTTAGGATCTCATTTGCTTGTCATAAATCATCCAAAACCCACAAGGGATTCCTAGATGCACTTTCATGAAACACATTTACATTAGTCTCACACATGATTTATTTAATATATTGTTTTTCTGCCGAAGGGGTTGGGATTTAATTGTTTCCGATGCGTAAGATTTTTTAATCTACCATTCACCCCCTCTGGTAGCTTTTCACATGCTTTCCGATCCTATAAATGTAAGTGTGGTGCGTAGGATAGAAATCACTAGTGAATATCTTGTAGACCCACGGATTGAAGAGGTAGGCAGTAGGTGGTGACATCCCTATCTGTCGTTAGTAATCCTCCACGTTTGGCTATGCCATAGGCTCTTGGCGAGAGTCTTCCTAGTGTTGCTAGGGGTAAACCCGTCCCTGAAGAAAGTAGCTACTGCAATTTCCTTTGAATTAGAATAAATACCTTAAATTCCTCTCTCTTCCTTGCCTACCAAACAACTTTGTGTCCTTGGGTGGATTAGTTCGTAAGATTAGCATATACGTTCCTTGGATTCGATACCCTCGGGAATAATCCTTAAGGGAAAGTGCTACATGACAGTTTTTGTGCACTTGCGAATTTTTATCTATGATGTAAGAAATGTCAACACTAACTCACTGCCAAGGCGAGTATATGAACACCCAAAGTTCACGGTGAACTGGCGGCATAACTCTCCCCAGCTGTAGATTGAGCTAGCGGGCAGGCTCTTGAACCATGGCCGAGCAGTACCGGTGAGGCAACAGGGAAGTAGTTGGCCATGATAGCCCCATTTCCACCTGCAGCCAGGATGGAGGTGGAGTAGATCTGCAGGAACACGACGGGGTTGATGTTTTTGTCATACTTTTTTGGCGGATGGTGCTCGAACGTGGGTGGCCACTCCACCATTTGAAGATGTGTTGCGAGTGCCGCACAACCACCACCGGCTCCGAGAAGAGAAGGGGGTTGAGGGACATACCTGGCATGAGTTGTAGCAGTCATGGCTGGAACTGCAAACTCACCCTCAAGATTGCGTCGAATTTCACAACACCGCTCAATAATGAGACGACCATCTTTTTCCGCATAGCGGTGGTCAAGTTCGGCCCTAAGATTGATTGTCGGCAACTTTGACACCGTGGTGGGGCGACGGGCCGCCTAATCCGAACGTGATAGTGCCAATTGTGATGGTGCATGCCCGCCTCTTGGAGATACAAGACCGAGACGGGCTGACACAGTCCTATTGTGGTTTGGCCCAGGTCTGCGCCTATGTTGAGGCGAGTTGAGGACGGTTGATGCAGTGGCGACTAGATGGTCGACATCATTGCGCCATTGCGCCACATTTGTTGGAGATGCGTCCGGTTCTCGAGGGTTCTAAAGAAGAGCACGTTCTGCAATTAATGCATTGTCCAGATTTGTAGCTGGATCAGTGATCGATGCCAGCACACCATCTAGCAACAGAGTAACAGTTGCAGCTGCAGCTTGTGGTTCAATGGCTTGCGGTCCATTGTCTCCAGTTTGATGCGCTGCAGCATCAACTTGCAGAATTATGACAGGGTTGCTACCGGGACGGCGATAGGTGCCGCCATCTTCATTGCCTCCTCCAGCTTGTGCAGCCTAGTCAGAGGAAGCAGCAACGGAGTTCACCATCATCGGTGAGGCTTGAAGTTCTTGAGAGAAATCACACCTTCCTGGCGCGCCAAATGTCCAAGTGCAGCACACCACTTTCCCCGGTACCACTATGAAGCAGCCCGCGGAGGTTTTTTCTTTAGGAGCAGCGAATTATAGGGAACTACGAAAAGCGATGAACACGTGTAGACGTCGGAGATTTACATGGTTCGGGCCGCCGGAGTCTAACACCCTACGTCCACGGGAGTGTATGTGTTGTCATGCTGAGAATTTTCGCCTATGGCATGGATATAAACTTGCGTGTCAACCTATGTCTCTACGGTAGCAGGTCAGACCATTTATATGCCAAGGTCCGGATTTTTACAGTGTGGGCGGGGCCCGACAGGTGGGCTCGTGTAAGTAAGTACCCCATACATGTTTTAAGATACTTAATCTATCTTGAAAGTGTATTAATGAGCCTTTCAGGGTAGGTTAATACGTCCTGAATGCTCACTGATCTTGTGGTGCTAATGCGATCTTAATGAAGCACTAACACCGTCTTGAAGGGGCAGTTTTGTGGTCTTGAATTCCAGTGACATCTTGCTTCCCTCTTTGACACGTGGGAGCACTGGAACCCTCCTCAGCTGAGAGGCGGGGTCCGGAGCTGTGGGACACATGGGAACAACAGAGCCCTCCTCATCAGGGAGAAGAGGTATGGAGATGCAGGACACGTAGCACCATCGGAGCCGTCCTCAGTAGGGAGGCAGGATCAAAAGTTTTGGAACACATGGAAGCAGTGGAGCCCTCCTTAGTAGGGAGACATGATGAGTAGTTTTAGGCCCGATCTTCCGAAAGGTATGTCGATTGGGATGGAGAACTCGATGTTGATGATCTGTGGCACTCGAGCGGTTCGAGTACCCCTACAATCACTACACCACGGCTCCATTGGTTATCAACCGTGCTGCACACGCTTGACCTCGCCAAGAAGGCTAATCCCTGCAAGTGCAATCGAGAACACGAGCAAGAACGTAGAAGACACGATCGGAAATCGCGAAATTGGGGTCTCACAAACCGTAGAACGGCGATTTTATTGATCTAAGCAAAACCCACCGAATATGACCGGCGGCTGCAGTATTTATAGGCTAGGGTTCGACCAAAACATGATTAGACACGTCCCTAATGGACTCTTACAGGATACAAGGCCCAAAGGCCCGATTCGGTAGCGCAGCACCGGACAGAAATCTGGACTCGAATTGTTTCGACGATTCCCAATGACTCCGGAGGAATTTTGAGGTGGGACCAGAACCATTGGAAAGTTTATCTTCTCCTCTTTCCGTGCATAGGTAGAATGTCGAAAACGGAGTCCGTATGCCTCCTAGGCGTCTGTTTTAAGGTGGACTGCTCCTGGACTCTGAGTTGAACTCGAGTCCGAGTTGTAAACTGTTTCCATCTACTTGTGGACGTCCCAGGTGGTTCTCCACGCTCCCAAGGCCTCCTTCCTTCACTTGTTGATCTTTTCCATTATTCCTAATAACAATTAAATCATCACATAGCAATCTATTCTCAAACTCACATGCAAAAGAAGTTAAGAACGAATTCACCTGCTGATTTAATAACCGTGCCCGTGCTCTTGTGATTGGTCCTTGCAGTTCAATGCGCGTCTTTGCTGTTGTGATGTCCTCATCATCCTCCCCCTCTTGAATTGGAGTCGTCCTCGACTCAAGTTCATCTTCTTCTCCCATGTACGGTCGCAAATCTGAAATGTTAAATGTAGGACTAACCCCAAAATCGGGAGGCAATTCAAGCTTATATGCATTATCATTAATCTTTTCAACGATCTTAAAAGGACCAGCAGCTCGTGGCATAAGTTTAGATTTTCTCAAGTCGGGAAATCGCTCTTTTCTCAAATGTAACCACACCAAATCGCCCGGTTCAAGTTTTACTTCTTTTCTACCTTTACTACCTGCAATCCTATACTTCTCATTCATCATTTCAATATTTTTCTTTGTAGTTTCATGCATCTTAAGAATGAATTCAGATCGTTGTGTAGCATCCAAATTTATAGTTTCAGAAGGAGGCAAAGGTAGTAAATCAATAGGAGCACGGGGATTGAAACCATACACTACCTGGAATGGACTTACCTTTGTCGTGGAGTGAACGGATCTGTTGTAAGCAAATTCTATATGTGGTAAACACTCCTCCCACAACTTCAAATTTGTTTTCAAGACAGCCCGTAACATAGTGGATAAAGTACGATTAACTACCTCGGTCTGTCCATCCGTTTGTGGGTGACATGTAGTTGAAAACAGCAACTTGGTTCCCAATTTATACCACAAAGTTCTCCAAAAATGACTTAAAAATTTTGCATCACGATCAGAAACAATGGTATTTGGCACACCATGTAAACGAACAATTTCCGTCATAAATAAATCAGCAATGTGTGAGGCATTATCATTCTTATGACAAGGTATAAAGTGTGCCATTTTGGAAAAACGATCAACAACTACAAAAATACTATCCCTCCCCCTCTTAGTCTTAGGCAATCCCAAAACAAAGTCCATAGAAATATCCTCCCAAGGTACACTAGGAACAGGAAGAGGCATATAATGACCATGTGGGTTAAGGCGAGACTTAGCTTTGTTGCAAGTAGTGCATCGTGACACGTAGCGTTCGACATCACGCCTCATCTTTGGCCAAAAGAAGTGTGTGGACAGCACGTCTTCAGTTTTCTTCACTCCAAAATGTCCCATCAAACCTCCTCCATGTGCTTCCTG
Source organism: Tuctoria greenei (assembly GCA_036927565.1). Classification (NCBI taxonomy): domain Eukaryota; kingdom Viridiplantae; phylum Streptophyta; class Magnoliopsida; order Poales; family Poaceae; genus Tuctoria; species Tuctoria greenei. The sequence goes on along the minus strand of JAYESD010000007.1, from coordinate 117,360,918 downwards.
CAAAAGCAATAGACGAACGGAGCTAGCTGGAACGCATAGCTTGTTAGCACGATAGAGGAGACCCTCTCGCAGCACATATTTATTCCAAGTTCTTCCTTCTCTACAATTTTCAAAAGCATCTTTGAAGTCCAAATCAGTAGGATATAATGCTTTAATTGTTTCCAAACCAAAGATTTTATGATCAAGTTGGGACAGCATGGTATAACGCCTAGATAATGCATCGGCAATGATATTTTCCTTCCCTTTCTTATGCTTAATGATGTATGGAAACGACTCTATGAACTCAATCCATTTAGCATGTCGTTTATTCAGATTGGTTTGACACTTAAGATACTTCAATGATTCATGATCGGAATGTATGACAAACTCCTTAGACCAAAGATAATGTTGCCAAGTTTGTAATACACGGACTAAGGCATACAATTCCTTATCATAAGTGGAATAATTCAGAGAAGGACCATGAAGTTTTTCACTAAAGAAAGCAACGGGTTTACCTCCTTGTATGAGAACGCCTCCAATACCAATGCCGCTTGCATCGCATTCTAGCTCAAAGGTCTTGTCAAAATCAGGAAGTTGTAGCAATGGTGCTTGAGTAAGCATCGATTTGAGAGCATCAAACGCTTGTTGCTGCTGTTCTCCCCATTGAAACGGCACTCACTGCTTTGTTAGCTCATGTAGAGGTGCTGCAATGGTGCTGAAATCCCACACAAAACGCCGATAAAAACCTGCAAGACCAAGAAAACTACGAACCTGCGTGACAGTTCTTAGGACTGGCCAGCTGGTGATTGCTTCAATTTTTGCCTCATCCATCTCAATTCCCTGTGAGGAAACGACATAGCCAAGAAACGAGACTTGATTGGTGCAAAAGATGCACTTTTTGAGGTTACCAAACAAACGTGCATTTCTCAAAACAGTAAAAACAGCACGTAAATGATCAAGATGTTCATCATATGACTTGCTGTAAATGAGGATATCATCAAAGTAAACCACCACAAATTGTCCAATGAAAGCACGTAAAACCTCGTTCATTAATCGCATAAAGGTGCTGGGTGCATTAGTTAAACCAAAAGGCATGACTAACCACTCATAAAGTCCAAACTTGGTTTTAAATGCAGTTTTCCATTCATCTCCTAGTGCCATTCTAATTTGGTGGTAACCACTACGCAAGTCAATTTTTGTGAAGATGATAGCACCACTCAATTCATCAAGCATGTCATCTAATCGAGGAATAGGATAACGATATCGAATGGTGATGTTATTAATCGCTCGACAATCAACACACATGCGCCAACTACCATCTTTCTTAGGAACCAAAAGAACAGGAACAGAACAAGGGCTAAGGCTTTCACGAATGTACCCGCGGTCCAGAAGATCTTGGACTTGTCGCTGAATTTCCTTAGTTTCTTGTAGATTCGCCCTGTATGCTGCACGATTTGGCAAACTTGCTCCTGGAATCAAATCGATCTTGTGTTCAATGCCTCTCATCGGTGGTAAACCAGGGGGTACCTCGGAGGGAAACACATCCTCAAACTCCTGCAAAAGGTTAGCAACAGCAGGGGGCAATGCAATAGACAATTCATGAAGTGAAAACATGGCTTCTTTGCAAACTAAAGCATAGCACATCCCCTTAGCATCGAATAAATCAGCAAGTTCAGATTTAGTTGCGAGCAATGATGGTGATTTTAACTTAATAACTTGCTGTTTTTCAGATTCTAATTTAGTTGCTTTGCCCTCACGAATTTTACTCTTCTCAAAAAGCACAATTTCAGCAGGAGTCATGGGGAGCAAAGTGATTTTCTTTCCCTTATGCATGAGAGTATATTTATTGGTTCTACCATGATGAATATCATCTGTATCAAATTCCCAAGGACGACCCAATAAAAGAGAACAAGCATCCATAGGAACAACATCAAAATCAGCAAAATCATGGTATGAACCAATAGAAAAATGGATTCTCGCTGTTTGTGTTACCCGAACCTTACCGCTATTGTTGAACCATTGAATGTGGTACGGATGAGGGTGTGCTCTTGTTGTCAAACCGAGTTTCTTGACGACGTCCGTGTTTACCAAGTTATTGCAGCTACCTCCATCAATTATAGTGTGTACACGGCAGTTCTTGATGACGAGAAACATGTGGAAGAGGTTGTGTCATTGTAGCTTGTCGTCGGTCTCCACTTTGGAGCTCAAGGCACGCTGCACAATGATGCTCCTATAGTTCTCCGTCGCCGCTGTACCAAGTACCTCTTCTTCGGTGTGTTCGTCATTTGGATCTGTAAAGTCAGTAGCAAGAGAATATTCATCTTCAACATCCGAAGTACTATCATACCCGCCATCGTCGCGTGCTATGTATGCTCGTTTGCTCGGGCAATCTCTCATCATATGACCAAGTCCCTGGCAGCGGTGACACTTAATATCGGAAGTACGACCCGTAGAAGGAGTGGTCGACGAAGGCTTGAATGATGTCGCCTTGCTGCCTTCCGACACGCGAGAAGGTGGAGCAGCAGGTATAGTTCGTTGGCCGCCATTGGGTGGTGTAGTCGCTGCACGGGGGGCCGAAGATGGTGCTGTCTTGGATGGTGTAGTTGCTGCACGCGGCGTGAAGTTGCTCCTCATGCGTTGTTGCTGTTGTTGTCGGCCCTGCAATTCTTTTTCTGCCAACATAGCAAGCTGAAACAATCTGTTAACAGTATCATATTATTTGTAATCAACAATGTCCTGAATTTCACGCCTCAACCCCCCATAAAAACGAGCTATTTTATCATCCATGTCCTCTACTACCCCACAACGCAGCATACCCTTTTGTAACTCTTGATAATACTCCTCTACGGACATGTTACCTTGGTCTAAACGCTGTAATTTTTTGCGAAGGTCCCGCTGAAAAGATGGAGGAACAAATCGAACACGCATAGCTTCCTTTAATATATCCCATGTTGGAGGATCAGTTCTAGTTTTAACAAGTTCATTCCACCATATGATAGCAAAGTCCTTAAACTCACTAGTGGCTTGACGAACTCTATGTTGTTCAGGAACAAGATGGGAATTAAATTTTTGCTCTACTGTCATCTCCCAATCAAGATAAGCCTCAGCATCATAAGCACCAGAAAAAGAGGGTATAGTAAATTTCACTTTAGCAAAAGGATCATCAGGAGGGCGGTTATAATTGTTATGATTATTACCTCCTATACCTCGACGATAAAGTGGCAGTCTTGGCTGATTACTGTGATCTTCCAGTTCATCATAAGCATTGTCTTCTTGTCTTCCAGCGAGAGGCAACCGAGCCTCAAAAGTATTCATCCGAAGAGCAAGGTCATCCAGTTTGCGAGTCAAGTTCGCCAATGACTCCTCCGTTGATGCGTTGAATTTGGCGAACATATCACGTAACTCAACATGTTGAACACATTCGTCATTATTTTCTTCTCCTGCCATTGTTAGTAGGAAACAAAAGACAACAAGAAAAATGTTATCCCTATCAACTACAGTGACAATGTGGAAGGTGGAAGAAAACAATCTCTCTCGCTCAAGCGTCTTACCACGCTCTTACAAGTGTTCTTACCGACACAGCAGGTGGTGTGGACGGTGAGATGAACCAATGAAGCGTGGGGTGATTGCAAAGGTACCTGTTATGCTCAAGAGAAAGGTGGAGCTTGGATGGCACAATATGGTGGCTAATAAGCAGAAAATCGTTAACAGCTAAACAAAATTGAATAAGTATTCAATGTAGGAAACTGTTGTTGGTCAACTGAGTGCCCTAGAGCCTAGCACAACACAAGGAAGTATCAAGGCAAAAGAAAGACAGAATGATATAACCAAACAAACAACACCAAGTGGTATAGGCCAATTGCTTTAATATGCGTGCTCTTCACTATTTTTTTTCTTTTTGTAATATTTTTTTGATATTTTTTCCTTACTCAGTAGCACAAATATAGGAAGCACACAAATTTGCAGCTCAATTGGATGTAATATGCGGCCTATAGAAAATCAAGAAGGTTCTTTAAAATTCGTGATGAAACTTCGGAGGCCGGATAGCCTATCTTCCGAGGGGAATTTGGGCAATCTAATTTCGCCGAACGTGGCTACGCGGCGGAAAATCAGATGCGAAATTTCGCGTAGATGAATTTGAAAAAAAAAATCGCCCGATTTCGAGTTCGTATGCGAAAGTTATGGCCGTTTTAAGGTAGGCTGTCCGAGTTACGTTTTTTTTTGGATGTTGATTCCAACTCGGTTTGAGAACAGAACTCGCAAACGGATACGAAAACGATCGGGAATTTGCACAGCAACTAATGGGGTGGTGTGTGATGATTCAAGGATGAATGGCACAAAGATTTGTCACCTAATCTAGGGCTGGCGATGCGGGAGTTCACGCAAGGCGGCTAGCTAGGGCAAACCGATGAACGTGGCGGATCGGTTTGTTATTTAGGGTTTGTGGAATAGGTGTCGAATAGCAAGATAACAAGGACGAAACATGATAACTAGGATCAAAAAACACAAAGCTAAACCAGCAACAAGACTCAACCACACGAATGCAAACTCAACAATGCAAACTGAAAAACGAAACTGCAGGCACTATAGTCTGGGAAGCGGTAAAAACGATCTAATATTTTTTTTCGTGGCTTTTTTGTGGACTCTAGGTACGAAACAAAATCGATCTAATGGAAGGAAGGAAAACAAAGATACCTCACGGGCAACCTGGAAATCTGATACCAATTGATGAGTAGGTTTAGGCCCGATCTTCCGAAAGGTATGTCAATTGGGATGGAGAACTCGACGTTGATGATCTGCGGCACTCGAGCGGTTCGAGTACCCCTGCAATCACTACACCACAGCTCCGTTGGTTATCAACCGTGCTGCACACGCTTGACCTTGCCAAGAAGGCTAATCCCTGCAAGTGCAATCGAGAACACGAGCAAGAACGTAGAAGACACGATCGGAAATCGCGAAATTGGGGTCTCACAAACCGTAGAACGGCGATTTTATTGATCTAAGCAAAACCCACCGAATATGACCGGCGGCTGCAGTATTTATAGGCTAGGGTTCGACCAAAACATTATTAGACACGTCCCTAATGGACTCTTACAGGATACAAGGCCCAAAGGCCCGATTCGGTGGCGCAGCACCGGACAGAAATCTGGACTCGAGTTGTTTCGACGATTCCCAATGACTCCGGAGGAATTTTGAGGTGGGACCAGAACCATTGGAAAGTTTATCTTCTCCTCTTTCCGTGCATATGTAGAACGTCGAAAACGGAGTCCGTATGCCTCCTGGGCGTCTGTTTTAAGGTGGACTGCTCCTGGACTCTGAGTTGAACTCGAGTCCGAGTTGTAAACTGTTTCCATCTACTTGTGGACGTCCCAGGTGGTTCTCCACGCTCCCAAGGCCTCCTTCCTTCACTTGTTGATCTTTTCCATTATTCCTAATAACAATTAAATCATCACATAGCAATCTATTCTCAAACTCACATGCAAAAGAAGTTAAGAACGAATTCACCTGCTGATTTAATAACCGTGCCCGTGCTCTTGTGATTGGTCCTTGCAGTTCAATGCGCGTCTTTGCTGTTGTGATGTCCTCATCAAGACAGGGTCTGGAGCTACAAGACATGTGGCAGCACCGGAGCCCTCCTCAGCAGGGAGAGAAGGGTCCAGAGCTGTGGGACATGTGACAGCACCGGAGCCCTCCTCAGTAGGGAAGCAGGGTCTAGAGATGCGAGATACATGGTGGCTGCTGGGTGCTTCCCCTCCCAGAAGGCAAGACCTAGTATCTTCTCTTCCTTGTACGCTAGGGTACCCGATCTACAGGGTACTAATAGTGTTCTAGTGAGGATTCCGGTAGTATGGGTAAATGATGTAGTTAGGGTAGTGTGACACACCTAAGCAATCTACGCTATGGGGAAAAGATGTCCTAGTGAAGGTCAACTTAGAGATGAAGCAATTCCTATTGTGCTCAAATTACTCATATACATAGCCTATTAGTGTACACATGAGTATGCTAACGATGAATACTAGGGCTCAGTGGTCCAACACATCGAGCACGGGTTTACTCCTGACAACATCAGGACGATTCCCGCTAAGAGCCTGTGGCTTAGCCGAATGTGAGGGAGTACAAAGGACGGACGGAGCTGTCACCACCTAACGCCTACCCCTACAACCCGTGGGTCTACGAGACATCAAATGCTACTTAACTATCTAAGCACCACGCTTAAATGTTAAGTAATTACCTCAAGAGCCTAGGTACAAGCATTATCCTAAGGAAATGACTAACCTAAACATCGTTGAACCAGTGTTGGATCCAAGAACTAACATATTCATACTAACATAATCATATTATTACCTAATTAGACTATAGTGGTGGTGTATGCTGTTTATGATATCATGATATGAGCATTATGACTAGACCATAATAACATCTACACCTAGCACATGCATGGACTACACAATCAAACAAGGAACGCTTTGTCCAAGTATATGAATAATAAAGTCTAATAATATTATTATCATAAAGCATAAACTAAAAAAATAAAGAAAAGATACATGAGCCATACATTTCCTGATTTTGATATGGGACCAGAGGCTCCTTTCTACGGCCTAACCTCCACTAAGGACTAGAGATAACTTGTGTATACAATAGAGAATGCTTGAGTGGTTTGTGTGTGAAGTGACGCCTTCTCCCCTATTTATACATGGAGTAGAGGCGGTTTCCGTCACCAAAAGCGCGTGAATCAGTCACCACCGCCTTTAGGGCACCACAAGAGAGCGCCACATATTGGTTGACTAGGTTTGGTGCCTAGACCAAGTCGACCGAGCCAGGGGGCTAGCCGACATGGTCCAACCCCCCCCCCCCCCCCTCGGCTATGCTTTCTCTTGGTGGCTGACAGGTGGGTCCAAGCTACATCCCCGCATGAAGTGACATTGTATTCCATCAGATACGCCTAGGATGGGTCCATGGATCCATGTGATGCCACATGTCATCACGTGATTGGTTGGGGTGGCACTTTTCAGGATGGCTCCCCTGATTCTTCATCAATTCTGCGTAAAAACTTCTGTATGCACTATTTCCCCAAGTACAAGTGGAATTATGTCAATTCTAAGGGTGATGTGTGTAAGAAATATATATTCATTCGCATATTTGACTTATATTGATGGTCGAAATTCGTATTAACGACTGACAACAAACTCCCCCAAGCTTCTGAAGCAAAGATAAAGACTTAGGTTGTTGATCAGGAGCTGCTACAATGTACTATTTTTCAATAGTACCAAGTGCACAACAAAATATTTTACCTTGCATTGAATAAATTGGCTATGGTACCTCAGCCCTTTTTCTTAGTCATTATGGGGCTTATGCCTCATCCTTTTCTTGGGTGGTTGAAGGATAGAACAACAGAGTGAGCATAAATCACCAAACGTGTAAATTCCACTCAAATTTTCGAAGACTTTCAAATGGTGTTTGAATTTAAGTTTCTCAAATGATGCTCTCAATCACTCCTATGTGGGATGTGGTATTTATACCCTAACGAAGGTAATATATTTCTTGTCCTACATCAAAATAAGGCTTATATGTGGAGCTTGGTAGGGACCAAGAGTAGGTATATTTACAACACATCTATTTCTAAGTCAAAAGAGTAAGGCTTTGGAGAAAACAAATCATACTTTTGATCAATATTTGTGCAAGTGTGATGGAATGTTTCTGGAGTGGAAATATGAAGATGACACCTTTGTATGCACTCTCTTTATTGTGAGGATGAAACATAGCTACTTATTCTTCCCTTTTTTTCTTATGCTTGCATTTTTCTTTTTCTTTTCTTGTACTACTCCTCTTTTCAAATATTTTGAAGAGATTATCATGCATGGAAATCATGGAATATCTTTTGATAGTGAAATAGTATAATGGAATTTTTCTAACTTCTAATGTATAAATTTAGCATGTGCCCGTGATATCTTGATTGTAAAAGCATGAAAAGATTCTCACATAGGTCTATACTAATTTGACTAAGTTTAGTGTGAAGGCAAATAGCATAGGCATGGGGTTTATCAATTTTAAATCATCATATGGCTTTGGTAGGAATTTCTATCAGATGATGAACTTCTATTTTAGATTTTCTCCGAAAAATTAAGTCTCACTTTCAACTAGGATATTAGCAGCTCTTATCACTATATCATACCCCACAACAACCTAGAGTTGGACCAAAGCTTTTTCTACCCAATAATCCCAAGTTTTAATGCAAGAACATTCTAAGCCAATAAACGCAATACATGGAGAATACTAAATTTTATACAAGGGACTAAGGTAGAATAACAGAGCAACTATTCATCATTTCAACTTATGTTAAGTAAAGAAATATTCTTACCGCGCATCATTTATTTTATTATCCTAACATATAATACATTAATTTTTTTAGATGCAAATGATGTGGAAAGTAAGAAAAAAAATAATGAATGCAAATGGGGTGTGATGTTAACCTCAAGCGGGGGTCCTCCCCCAAGATTGTTCTTCTTAATCTCTGTTATATGGGTTGAACCCTTGATGATAGAAATAGTCCGTGAGGTCAGCCTGTTGTTGCTGCAGCGTGGTGTTGACATTGTCGAACTGTGCATCAATTTATTGCTACTAGTCGTGGGTACCTTGGATGTGCTCTTAAAGGGTGTTGAAGATGTCGCCCGTCCTCATTTAAAGGTCTCCCTTTCTTCGAGTGAGTTCCGCCATTCCTTGGCCAAGGTAACGAGAACCTTGGGCTAAAAAGGAGCGATGTGTACTCATCATCAAAGGAGGAAAGATACTAGAGCTTTAGTTGGAAACTTACAGGTCCCATCTCCCTCCGGTGGTAGTCCACTCTTGCCATGATGATCCTTCGGCCTTATACATTTGAGGCTGAGTCCAACAGGGTGCATCAACTGTCGGATCCATTTCCTCTTGGTACACATAGGCAGGAGTAGATCGTGGCGGCGTCTCCATGGCTGCTCTTCATGAACAACTTCTTGTGATCCTTCTAGAAACATTACTCCTACGAACCTCTTCGATATGTTGAAGAGCAATGGTTAGCTGTCGGCATTTGTATAAATGAAAATCCGGGTTAGGTAACTGAATCTCATTTACATGTCGGGATAGACAAACACTAAGAATCCATCTAGGTCATGTTTAAGAGTGTGTCCTTGTACTAGATAGTCCTCATCAATTAGGTGATGGCTTGTTGAAAGATATTCAATTGAAGCATTTTCTAAAGCCACTACTTTCATAGCAATGCGAGTAATTAATACTGTACATTCAATTGTACCTGTCATTTTAGTATTTTCTAACCATTGTGAGATCATAACCTTGATAGGAGCAATTTTAATTTTTCTAACCATGGCAGAAAGGATCCTAAGTTCATCTTCACGCACAATCCTAACATCTCCTCTAGCAAACATAGTCATAGCCACCTATCTATGCATGAAGTGTAAAGTGGAATAGGAATCCTACATGCTACCTCACTAGTTAATTCTTGCCAAAAGCTTTGTCTATTAAGTTTAGGCAAAGTGTCTAAATCTATTAAACAAAGTCTATGGAAGCCTAGGATTTCACTAAATTCTTTACGTAGGATAAAGTAGTCTTTTCAGAAAAACCTAAAAGAAATACCTTCAAATCCTAATTTAAGGGTTCAGAGGATTTGAATAGTGAGGATGTGTGAACCTTCCTCATCTATTTGAGAAAAATTATCCCATCCTAATGCGTGCCAAATGGTAAATAATTTGGAATCCATACAAATTTTGGAGAGTAGCATCGGATAGTAGGCCTTTGTGTGAGCAAACTCACGATCTCGAAGGAGGTTGTAGGCTTGTAGTTCAACATCATGTTTCAACTTGAGGTCGTCGTCATTGAGAAGGCAGAGTGGAGCATCATCTTCTTTCACTGCGATGTCGTCTTGCACACCTATCCACTGCGGACTTGGTGTAAGATCGGAGGAGAGGTGTGAGCTTGAGTCTCTACCATGGATTGAGCTTGATGAAGGTCCCTTCCTCTTCCCAAAAAAATTAATCATGCTCTTCATGGCTACACAACTTGAGAACAAACAAAACAAACTCAAAACAGGTTATGTTAGTGAAAACCAAACAAAACCCCTCGATAAATTGTTTTATCAACTTGAGAGCAACCTGAGAATGCAAATGCAAATTGGGGATGAAAGCAAATCTCTTTGGCTTGAAATTGGGAGAAGTGTTTCAAAAAAGAGCAAAACAACTCTTCAGAAAGTGTGTGAGTGAGCTGCAGAGGTAGAAATGAGGTGAAGTCTGAAGCAACACACTCACTCAGGCATGTATAAGTAGTGTAGCACCCCCAACAGTCACAAGAGGAAAGAATAGCCGTTGGAGGAGGGAGAGCAAAATTGGCACTCCTCCAAAGTCGACTCACCGTGGGGCTCGACCACACTGTGAGTGGGCCCCCTCTGGACCTCCTTTTGGCATGTGTTTCCTCGATGGCTATATTTTGAGCTGTTGGGTGAATTAACAACAAAATTGCTCCAAAAAATTATTTTTCAAATAAAACTTTCTGAAATCCAATATTCATTTATTTTTTCAATAATTAAAGAAATAAATATAAGTTGAGAATACAAAAATTCCCAACCCCCCAAGAAAAAAGACATGTTGTGGAAAATGCCAAAATCAAAATGGAAAATTCAAATGAGGATGAAAAAATAAAAATGAGATAACTACAAAATTAACCTATTGGACAGGTCCCATCAAGAATCCGATGAGATGTATTTTCCTCTGTCTTCATGAAGCTCAATTTTCATCCTCTGGCACTGGAGAAGTGGGCACGACCGACTGGTCTTGCTTCTTCTGCCATTCCTTCTTTGACGGTTTAGTGGACTTGGGCCATTCAGACGGCCATGGCTCCATCTTCTTGAAATGTCCGCGTGGGCGAAAAGAAGGAGTTTCCTCATAGATCAATTTCCTCATAAATGCAATGAGGATGTCTATTGAAGTGGTGTAACTTTGACCTCCTTGATGTGTTTTACATTCGGGCCATACTTGATCTTGATCATGGAGCATTGCTCCTTCCTTGGTCAGAAGTCAAACTTTTCCTCCTTACCATTGATATGGAAGTGAATTCCTCCGACTCCCACAACAATGCGAGCATTCGCAGTGCTAAGGGAAGGGCACACAAGAATAAGCGAGGTTTCCTTTTCAGCCTCCATGTCGAGCACCACAAAATCCACGGGTACGAAGCAGTTTGGATATTCACTAGAACATATTCGATGATACCCGCAGGATAGCATAGTGATGAATCGTCCAACTAAGGTTTCATCAGCGTCGGAGACAATGTGGTGAAGTTGAGTTTGTCAAAGACCACCTTTGGCATGGAACTCACACTTGAGTCAATGTCACAAAGTGCTTTGTCAAAGTGTAGCGTCCCAATCGAGCAGGTTATAGTGGGATATCCTGGGTCCTTTAGCGAGTTGCCCTCCCTTATGGAGATCATGTTGATATTCTCTGTCGGAGGCTCGAGTTGCCCTGGCATCTTTCCATTATCTAATCGCACGACAACAACCGTCAGTTGAGCTAATTAAGTCTCCAACATCTTGTTAAAATCAATTGGTTCTTGAAGGCAGAAGCTAAGCCTTCAATCTTGGGATTGGTGTTCTCCAGGGTCTTGTCATTAGCCGACAACTTGTTGGATAGGGCATCATTAATCTTGAGTGGCTAATGGCAAGTTCCTTCAAGTTGGGATGGTTCCCATCTAGTGTTGTTGTTGTAGCCCCTTTACAGAAAGTGCATGGTTGACCCCACCGTTGACCTCTTGGACCGTAGCCATTGTTGAAATTTCCATTGTTACCTAAGTATAAGGCATCCTTATGGGTCTCGGAGCAGTCACTCCCCATATGACCCGTGTTGCCACAAACCACACACATCAAGTGAGAGTCTAAGGCCTGGGCAGTGCCAAACACTTCTCCATTGGCTTAGCAGTCCATCTTTTTCATTAGGAGGTCCAGCTTGGTAGCAATCATGTCCACCTCTTTCAAGGTGTGTGTGCCTTGCTGTCGAGGCTCGAGACGCTCATTGCTGCAACCCATGTTGGAAACCATCTTCTCGATCAATCTTTGGCTTTGGGCACCGTAAGCGAGAAGAAGGCTCCTCCAATAGCAGCATCCACATGGTCACGAGCTAACAAAGTCAGCCATTCTAGAAATTTTGGATGATGGGCCAATAATCCATCCCATAGTGGTGACTGGACAAATGTACTCTTGCAGCCTTTCCCAAGCCTCGGGAATAGACTCCTTGGGCTCTTGCTGGAAGCCTGAGATTCTCCCATGTAGGGCATTCATTTTGCCCAACGGGAAGAATTTGGTGAGGAATGTCGTAGAATACTTTTCCCAAGTGTATATAACACTTCGGTTCGCGTAGAACCACTGCTTCACCCTTCCAAGGAGGGGTAACAAGAACAATTGAAGACGGATGGCATCATGTGTTACATCCATGATCTTGAAAGTGCCAAAAATCTCGAAAAATTATTGCACGTGAGCACTTGCATCCTTGTTGGCCTTCCCACAAATGGGATTAGCCAGCCCCATAGTTATTAAGCTAGTATTGATTTTAAAGTTTACGTCTCCCGTGTTGACATTGGGCCCACTAGGCACATTGTCAGCAGAGGGAGCCGAAAACGCACGAAGGGTCTTCTGGGCCATTGGCTTGCAGCATGATGGTGCCGAAATGATGGGTTTCCTTGCCGACAGGACCACCTAAGGAGGAATGACATGAGGTCAAATTCTTCTCAGTAGTGATTTGGGATCTTCAACGTAGTTTGCCAACAAACGAAAACTATTCACAAACTACTCTGTTTTCGCATCAAAGAATGCAAAAAAGCAAGGTTATCCTACTAATAACCTACTAGAATCCTATCTACCACATCATCATACAAATCTTTTGCGTCATCTCCAGAAACAATGCTAGAAATGTTTGTTCATATTTTCTAACATCTACAGTTCACCCTAGCAGCCAAGGCTAGTTCTGCAGAGGCACTAGGCTAACCTAAGCCAAAGCAACATGAGTTCCGCAAGCACACGGAAAGTACTGCTAGAGCATTTCACCCGAGAGTATTCCCTAGGGTATCTTATTTGTTTTATCCCAAAGGAAGGCAAGTGAAGAGTGGTAACATTAGAGGCAGAATATGGTGTTCTAGTGAGGAGTTCGATAGGATGGGTAAATGATGCAGTAGGGGTAGTGTGACACGCACCTAAGCAATCTAGTCTAAGGGGTAAACATGTCCTAGTGAAGGTCAAGTTAGAGATGAAGCTTCTCCTATTGTGCTCTACTTACTCATATACATATCCGATTAGGTACACATGAGTATTCTAACGATAAATACTAGGGCCTACTTGTCCAACAAATCGGTTACGACTTTACCCCCAACAACATCAGGACGATTCTCTCCTAGAGCTCGTGGCGTAGCCGCACGCGGGGGAGTACAAAGGACGGATAGGGCTGTCACCACCTGCCACCTACCCCTACATCCCATGGGTCCGCGAGACATTCAATGCTACTTAACTATCTAAGCACCATGCTTACATAATAAGTAATTACCTTAAGAGCCTAGGTACAAGCACCATCCTAAGGCAATGACTAACCAAAACATCGAACCAGTGTTGGATCTAAGCACTAACATATTCATATTAACATAATTATATTATTACCTAATTAGACTATAGTGGTGGTGTATGATGTTTATAATGAAATGATATGAGCATTATGACTAGACCATAGTAACATCTACACCTAGCGCATGCATGGACTCTACAATCAAACAAGAGATGCTTTGTCTAAGTATATGAATATATAAAGACTACTAATATTATCATAAAGCATAAAGTCACAAAATATAGAAAAGATACATGAGCCATACCTTTCCCGATTTGGACTTGGGTATAACACCCTCATTTTCATGCATCATGCATTGCATAAGTTCATAAACATGTTTAACATTAATTCGCATAAAAAAGGAATGAGTTTAAAATGAATTAAAAGCAAAACCTCACTCAAAAGTACTAAGAAGTGCCGACTAGTCCATTTTTGGTGCGGACTAGTCCGATTTCTCTATGACCTTCCTCGAACATGTCCATTTTTGCTGCGGACTAGTCCGATTTCGTCTCTGTACAATTTATGGACTTGTCCGATCCATTGCGGACTAGTCCAGTATCCCAATTCCTTGAAATTTCGCCAAGTCCCTAGACATGTCCGGACTTGTCCAACATCTAGTAGACTTTTCCATTTTCCTCTCTGACTAAGTTCAGACTTGCCCGATATAGTCCGAACTTATCCGATATCTCTTTGACTAACTTCGGACTAGTCCGGCCTAGTGCGGACTTGTCCGGTGATCGCGATTCCGAGTTGATCTTTTGTTCCACGACGTGTTTTTTTTTGGGGTTTGCCTTAAGTGGGCCTAAGGATGTCTTGTCTAACACTTTTGGAGCCCATGTGGGACCCCAAACTGGCCTCCACCCCCTCTAAAACCGAACTCCATCAAACCCTAACTCTCCATCCTTATATAAGCAACCCAACACCCCACCCTTTTACCTCTTTGCCTCAATTGATAGACCACCCCAAAACCTAGCTAGTGGATAGCCGTCGCTAGGGAGGGAGAAGGAGATCCAGAGTAAGAAGAAGAAGAGGAGGAAATGAAAGAGTATTAAGTGATCTAGATCTCCATCAAGTTTTCGTTCTTCATCAACAATTCACCTTCAAGTTCTTCATCAACCCTAGATCGTTAAGATCCAAGTGTTGCTTCCAAAACCCTTGATTCATTGGAGTTATAAACACTTGGTATACCTTCTACATCCTTTTTCTCACGTGAATTCAACCCCGTTTCCCTAAATTCATGTCGACCTAGAAAATCCTGGCTCGCTGTTTCTGTGAAGGGCGGACTAGTCTGGTTCTGCTGTCCGTTTCCCGCTAAATTAATTCTAAATTGATTCAAATCAATTCCACACATGTCCAAACTTGTTAAAAATATTAGAACTAGATAGTAAACATTATTAACAACTTATTAACTAGTTTGCTTTGCATTTGCATTAATCATGCATGGCATAACATATTGAGTAATATATTTGCACTTATTGACTATGATTCTTGTCTCGTATTGCTATTGCGCGGTTTAGACGGTTTTGCGCTAGAGAGTGCTGCGGAGGACCTCTAGCACCAGGAATTTGAAGTCGTTTACCTTAACAAAGACCAGGAGCAAGGCCAGTGTCCTTGAACATAATGATCATGTATTTACAATAAATGTTTTGTTTTCAAAACTGCATGATTATGTCAATTTGATGGGAATTCCTATGATAGGAAGTTTACTAGCTTTGTTTAACCACCCTTGTCACCTGGAATACATGGTAGAGAGTCGGGAAGGGCTTTTTACCTTCGCTTCACTTAATTAATTGGGATGGGAAAACAACTATTCTATTTAATAATACATTAATGAGATTATGGTTATATGAATTTGTTAATATGATGTGGTAATGGGTGATCTATGCAAGCCTGGTATGTTGATGGGTTGGAAGACAAGGTGGTTTCTTGATTTAGATATATGGACCGGTTCATGCGAGAATATGCCAAGATGACAGTGCCAAAACGAGGCCAAGTATGGGTGCGGCGTAGCTAATTAATTAGGTATTGCTAGTATTGCACGGATCATTTGGTGCACCGGGGAAGGGGAGTCAGATTGGGTTTGGATGTGTGGTGGGATTCACTGGGATCCGAACAACACAAGAGAGGGCCCTTGGTTGAACATGTGCTCAGTTTGAGGCATCACCACCGGTGAAACCTCAGTGGGTCTGTACCTTCTAGTAGTCCCTTTGTAAAGACTATTTTGTGATCTCTTGGCCATAAACCAAAGGAAGTGTATTGGCATAAGGGAGGTTCTTTAGTCGTCGACGGGTGATGAAATCACAAACACGTGGATAAGGTGGTACAAACTCTGCAGAGTATTAAACTATCATGATAGCCGTGCTCCCGGTTAAGAGCACCTGTATGACCTACATGATTAGAGGGGGTTTTGGTATTGAGATGGTTTGGTACTAGTATTGGGATGGTATTATGGTTTATGGCAATGGATATGGTTAATGGTAATGATAGATCTGGTATATGGATGTTGGTAATGAAATATGGACTGGTATTATGATAACTATGTGGCTTATAATGGATTTACTTCACATACATATAATATATTGCTTTTCAACACTTAGCCATTATTATATTCATCATTTGAATTAGCTACATGTCATACTTTCCACACTTCCTAAGTATGACATGTACTCACCCTTTCAATTCCCCCATCAATAGTTATAGGTCTGGATTGGGAGTATAACATTGATAATGCAGAGTTCTAGTCCGTGTCTACTGTCACCTTGCCTGTTGATTGATTGGAGCTGCGGTACCCTGCATGCTTAGTCTGCTCAGTTTAGTTTATTTCCGCTGCATTGGTTCAGACATGTCATTATTATTCATTAGATCTTGTATTTGAGGATATTCAGAATTCTGTAATAAATTGATTATTTATCTTGTTATGTGGTAATTTTCTTTATATCCTTTTGTGAATGCACTCGTGTATGTGTGTTGAACGTTCTGGGCACACATTTGTGTCCACTTGGTTCATTTTCGGAACTGGGTGTCACATTAGGACTACAGGCTCCATTGAACTACAGGATCCTCTCTACAGCTTAACCTCCACTAAGGACTAGAGAGAACTAGTGTATACAAGAGAGAATGCTTGAGTGGTGTGTGTCTGTGTGAAGTGACGCCTTCCCCCCTATTTATACATGGAGTAGATACAACTCCTACCATCAAAAGCGCGCGAATCTGTCACCACCGCCTTCAGGGCACCACAAAAGAGTGTCACGCATCAGTTGATCGAGTTTGGCGCCCAGATCAAGTCGACCGAGCCAGGGGGTCGACAGACCTAGTCCCGACCCCGCCCCCCCTCTATTATTCTTTCTCCTAGTGGCTAACAGATGGGTCCAGGCCTCATCCCTGCGTGAATCGACGTTGGATTCCCTCAGATATGCTTGGGAATGGTTCCATGTATCGATGTGATGCGACATGTCATCACGTGATTGGTTGGGGTGGCGCTTCTCACGATTGCTCCTTTCATTCTTCATCAATTCTGCATAAAAACTCCTGCATGCACTATTTCTCCAAGTACAAGGGGAATTATGTCAAATCCAAGGGTGATGTGTGTAAGAAATATTTATTCCTTTGCATATTTGAGTTATACTAATGGTCGGAATTGGTATATTGTCAACAGTAGTTCACCTAGAACTTAGTTTGGCATAAGCAAGATCCAATTCTAAGTTGTTGTGAGATAGAACATAGGGTTGCTAGTTTCCTGATCAAAGTGAAACTTGATCTCCAAAGAAATTTCGAATTGATTTCAAATGAAGTTCCTTATTTGATTTTACTTTCCTACCAAAGCCATATGATATTTAAATTTTATATACCCTATGCATATACTATATGTTTTCACATTGAGCCCAATCAAACTAGTATATACCTATGAGAGAATATTTTCATACTTCCATGATCACGATTACACACGTGCACGTGCTAAACTTCTACATTGGAAGTTAGTAAATTTTTCATCATTCCATTTTCCACCTCCAAAAAGATACTCTTGTGAGACTTATATGTGCTGAATACATTAGCAATTTAAATAAAAGTGAGGGTTTACACGCAGAGTTTTGAGTATTGCTGAAAAGCTCACTTCGGATTGTCTGAAATTGCGGGAACCCATTTTACACTGTCCAAACTTCATTGCACGTGAGTTGCACGTGTTTTCTTGCTTCGGATTGTCCGTAGTTTTCTCATGTGACCTGCACATGTTTGGCACTGAGGATTGTCCAAACTTTCACACACGTGAGTCGACAAAGGTTGAATTTTTGAATGTGTTTTTGGGAGTAACATTACCCTCAACTGTTTAAAACTGTCTGAACTTTCTCTATGCATTTCAGGAGTACCATTTACTCTTTACTTGGTTAAGACTGTCTGAACATTCCATCTAGTCTTAGGGAGAAGATGAGTTTCAACAGCCAAGTTCGGGAGGAGTTGTCGTTGAGTTGATCGGGGGTTCACACATCATGTTTGGTTCAAGAACAATGCATATGAAGGTATCGTGAACGTTGTTGGAAAGTGTTTGCACATATTCAAGGGGTGCATGGACGTGGCTACATTGTTCCAAGATGTCGTAAAGAGATATGGACGTGAAGATGTGGCCTCAACGGTCCAATCGACTGGATTATGGACTCAGGCTGCGGCTGAATCGGTTATGGCTCAAATACGAAAATATTTGAGTTAGTTTTGGTAAGATTTCGTGTTGAACATGATGTAAAGTTGTTTTAGGAATGTGGGATACGTTTCTAAGGTGTTTGTAAGTCTTAAGATGGCTTCTATCTGCGTATAGAAGTGTCTTAAGAAGTTACAGTAAGTTTGAGTTAGAGTCCAAGTAGGATCTGGAGTCCTAGTTTGGATTGGGTTGGCCTTAGGGCTGGTTATATTAGCAAGCAAGGCCAAAGCTTGTGGTAATATGACTTTGGGTTGTTACTCTTGTGTTCTATTGAATAAAGATCATAGTTTTAGAGGAGCTTTTCTACCTTGTTCGTTGTTGACATTTCTTACATCACAGATCATCTCTTGAAAGAGCTGAGGTCCGCAAGCGCACGAAAACTGTCGTGTAGCATTTCACCCAAGAGTATTCACATGGGTAACGTATTTACCCCAATGGAAGTTGGTGATGTAAAGTAAACATTATTCTTATGATGAAGGTATAGGGTACGAAATGTTTATCAGAACAGTGGTAAGTTGATAATAAGGGTAGTGTGACACACAACTAAGCAATCTACTCTAAGGGTAAGGTTGTCCTGGCATGGGTTAGACTATGAGATGGACCTACTCCTATTATGCTCTAATTACTCATATACATAGCCTAATAAAGTACGTATGAATATGCTAATAGTGAATACTAGGGCTTAGTGGTCCAACATCTTAGCACGGGCGTACCCTGGTCTGCTAGGCGACTCCTGCCAAGAGCCTACGTCTTAGCCGAATTTGGAGGATTACAACGAATGGATAGGGCTATCACCACCTACCGCCTACCTCTACAACCTATGGACTACGATGAATTCAATGCTACTTAACTATCCAAGCACCACGCTTGCATGCTAAGTAAATACCTTAAGAGTTGGAACGTAATATTCATCCTAAGGCAATGACTAACCTATACATCATTGAACCAATGTTGGGACCAAGCACTTACATATTCATATTAAAATAATCATATTATTACCTAATTAGACTATAGTGGTGGTGATGATGTTTATGATAACATAATAATGGTATTTTGTATAGATCATAACAACATCTACACCTAGAACATACATGGACTCCATAACCAAACAAGGAACGCTTTGCCCAAGTATATAAGTAAATAAAGACTAATAATGATATTATTATAAAGCACAATGTCACAAGTACAAGAAAAGATACATGAGCCATACCATTCCAAATTTGGACTTTGGACTGGAGGCTCCTCTCTACAGCTAACCTCCACTAAGGACTGGAGAATTAATGTATAGAAGAAAGTCAATGCTCAAGTGGTGTGTCTAGAGGTGAGGGGTGAGGGGTCCTATTTATAGGTAGAGAGGGGTCAGTTCCTGCCACCAAAAGTTAGCGTGTCAGTCACCACTGACTTCTTCAAGTCAATGGGACCCACCTGAAAGTCACCCTGAGAAAGCACAGTGGAATTGGTACACTTTTTTGTTCGACCGACTAGGTGTTCGGCCGAACCCTTCCTGGCGCCAAACTCGGTTTGCTTCCATGTGTCGACTCCCTGTGATGCCCTGATCACGATGAAGACTGTTTCCCCGACGAAGGTGCCAGAAATGCTTGTTGACAGCTACTAACATCACAGATCATCTTTCGGAAGAGATGAGGTCCGCAAGTGCACAGAAACTGTCGTGTAGCATTTCACCCAAGAGTATTCCCAAGGGTATCGTATTTATCCCAAAGTAAGGCAATGAAGTAAGGTAAACACTACTCTTATGATCAAGCTATGTGATCCTAATCAATTATCAAGACAGGTGTAAGTTGATAATAGGGGTAGTGTGACACACACCTAAGCAATCTATTCTAAAGGGTTGATGGGTCCTATGGACCATATTAGACTAAGAGTTGGGGAGTCGCTTCTACAATGCTTCTAGTATACATATACATAGCCTAAGTTAGATACTAATGAGCATTGTCAATGGCGAATACATATGCTAAGTTGTTAAACATATCGGGCACGGGTTTACCCCTAGCTATACTAGTACGACTACCGCCAAGAGCCTGTGGCATAGCCGAACGAGGAGGATTACAAAGGACGGATAGGGCTGTCACCACCTACTGCCTACCTCTTCAATCTCTAGGTCTACGAGACATCCAACGTTACTTACTATCCTAGCACCATGCTAGCATACTCAGTAAATACCTTAAGAATCATGAAATATTAAGGCAATGACTAACCGAAACATCGTTGAACCAATGTTGAGACATAGCATAAGTTATTCTTATTAACATGATCATATCATAACTAATTAGACTATAGTGGGGGTAGGTAGTGTTTATGATCGTAGATTAAGAGTGATATGGCATAATCATAAAGACTACTCCTACCACATACATGGAATGCACAATCAAACAAGAAATGATTCATCCAAGTATATGAATAAAAGAAGACTAAAGATAATATCTTTATTATGCATAAATTCACAAATATAATAAAAGATACATGAGCCATATCTTTCCCAACTTGGACTTCAGACTAGAGGCTCTCCTCTCTATAGCCTAACTACACTAAGGACTAAGAGAACTAGTTTATACAATAGAATGATGCTCAAGTGGTGTGTGTTGAAGTGAGTTGTGAGGGGTGAGGGGTGGATGTGGATATTTCAGATGACTCCTTTTTGACTGGACTCTCTTATTTTGTAGGGATGAAACATGGCAACTTTTTTCTTTTTTTTTCTTTTTTTATCATGCTTTTGAAGTAAGCATGCATTTTCTATTTCTTTTTCTTGTAGCCATGTCTTTTAGTTCCTTTTTATGCAAGAAAGTTTGAGAGAGTACTAAGCATGAACGGTATGGAGTTTCTCGTTTTATTGTGGAATGGTAGTATGATGGGAATTTGCTTACTTCTAGTGTAGAAGTATAGCATGTGTAAGTGACGTCTTGAATTCTAAAAGTAATGAATGAATTCTAACATAGGTCTATGCTAGTTTGACAAAGCTCAATGTGAAGACAAATAGCATATGCATAAGGTTTATCAATGTAATATACCATATGGCTTTGGTAGGTATTTCCAATCAAATAAGAGTAACTTAAATCTTTTTAGAATTTATCCTGAAATCTAAGTTTCACTTTCAAACTAGGAATAGCATCCTTATCACTATATCATATCTCACAACAACTTAGAATTGGATTAAGCTTGTGGTACCCAAAATTTCTAATTCAAGTCAAAAGTAATTCTAGCCAATGAAAGCAATATTTTGGAGAGTAGTAAGTTGTAAACCAGGGACTTAGGAAAATTAAAACAGAGCAACTATTCATTATTTCATCTGTGTTAATTCCAAATCATTCTTATCGCACATCATTTATTTTATTAATCTAACCTATACTACATTATTATTAATCTCTCTTTTTTTAGATTCAAATGTGATGGAAAAAAATAAATAAAATAATGGAATGCAAATGGGGTGTGATACAAGTTACCTCAAGTGGGGGTCCTCCCCCAACTTGTTCTTGTTCAAGGTCTGCGATAGGGGCTGAAACCCTAACGACGAATGTAGGCCATGAGGTTGGTCTAACCTTGTTGCAACATGGATTTGGCATTAGAGGGTTGAGTGTTGATGTTGGGTTGCCTTCCATGGGTTCCACGAGTGTTGGCGAGGAGAGTGTTGTCAATGTCGCTCATCCACACCTCAAGGTTCCCATAGGTTGGATGTACCTTATTATTCATTGGCTAAGGTAGTGATAACCTTTAGCTACAAAGGAATGACGTGCACTCAACATACGTTGAGTGTGTTCCATCATTCTTTGGCTAAGGTGTATCATACCTTCTTGCCGTAAAGAAATATCTTGTACCCCTCATGCCTCCGGTGTGATCCGTCATTCCTTGGCTAAGGCAATGATAACATTTAGCCACAAAGTAGTGACATGTACCCGACATGTGTTGAGTACGATCAGCTATTCCTTGGCTAAGGTAGAACATACCTATAACCACAAAGGGATGACGTGGACTCAACATGGGTTGAGTGTGACCCATTGTTCCTTGGCTGAGGTATAAAATACCTTCTAGCCACATAGGAACAACTTGCACCAAATATATATTGGATGTAATCTTGTCATTCCTTAGTGATGGTACATCATACCTTTTAGCCACAAAGGAATAACTTACAGCCAATGATGGTGGCTATTCCCTTTGAGCTTGAATGAGTCTTAGAATAGTTGACAGCATTATGCTCTCACATATTCATAGTAGCCCATTGGTTGCTCATACAGGATTTCCAACAATCGGATCATTGAATGCTTGCATAGTTATTTTACTCTTGCAAACTTCCTCTCTATGATAGAGAGGGATGTTTAGCTCCAGATACTTGTACAAATGAATTTTTGGGTTAGGTAACCAGATCTTTATTTGTACACACGGGGAAGAACAAGACCAAATATGCATTGTGTTCAATTTCCAGTGTATCCATGAACAATGTATGAATCATTGCTAGGGTGGGGCTTTATGGATAAATCAAGTTGCACATTTTCTAAAGCTCCTACTCATAGCAATGCAAGTGATATAAATACACTATATGGATCCCTTCATCATGTAAAATGTCTAACCATCATAGTTTTGCAAAAGAGTAAATGTTGTCGTTTGGATCATAGCAAACAATATTCTCAATTATATCCTCCTGAACATTTTTAATTTCTTGCCTAGTAAATTTAAATTTAGTGATCCATGCATGAAAGAGTTTCAAATCAAAATTATGGACATCACAATTCCTAGGTTGCTACATACTAATTCAACCAATAAGTCATTTCATAAGCATTTCCTAGGTAGAAAATGTCTAAGTCAATTTTAGCAATGCTCATGAAATTCTAGGTACTTGTTTAAATTTATTCCAAGTAAGGTGACATTCCTTTTTGAAGAATAAAAAAGAGTAATGTTAACACTTACTCTCGTGAGGATGCATAAGAATTGAATGATGAAAGGTGTAAACCTTCCTTACCAATGTAAGCAAAAATCATTCAATCTTAATGCAATTCAAATGATGGAAAATTTGAACTTGTACCTCAATTGAACAGTAGTCCGGTTGAAGGTTGTTCTGTGAGAAACAACCATGAATTTTGGTGTAGCCCTTATGTTCAATGCCTTCTGCCAAGTTGAGGTTGGAGTTAAATGGCTTCATCTTGTTCCTCAATTGGACCACCATCTTGAGCATTCCTCCACCATGAACTCAAAATGAGATCGATGGAGGGATATGCGCTTGATGGGGCACTCCAACCTCTTCACAAACTTTGTCCTGGCTGCACTAATAATAAAGAACAAACAAAACAACTCGAAACGGGTTACGTTAGCAAAAAAAGCATGTTGTACCCTTTGTCAAATTGTTTTGCTCAACTTGAAACAACTTGCAAATGCATTGAATAATTAAGGGAAGTATTTTTGGTTTGAATTAGGAATATGAATTCAAGTGGTTACACCTAAGGTTCATTTCCAAATAAATTTATTTCCTAATTCAAAATTTTAGTTTTATGATGGTTGGAAATTTTACTTTCCAACATGTAAGTGTGAAAATTCAAACATGCTAATGCAAATGCAAGGACTGATGTGGAATCCAAATATTCAATTGAGAAAACAAATATGAGATAACTACCAATTAACCTATTGTCAATGACTCACCAAATTTTTGACTCTGATGAGTGGGACTTACCTCCGTCCTGTTTAGTGCAATGATTTGTCGTCCAATCCTGGAGTTGAAGATGTGGACAACTTCTGTTGATTGACATGACAAATCTCCTTTGGCATATTAGTTGGACATGTGGACCACATGATGGCACTAGCCTCTCCGTCGTCTTGATGGAGACTTGTTGATGTAGCGACGGCTTTTCCCTCTTGAAGATATTCTTTCATGAGCATAGTGAGGGTTGTTGTTCTTTATGGGTGTCACTTCAACCCTCTTGATATTCCTTGGAGTCAACCCATACTTTTATCATGGATCAAAATCTTCCCTGGGCACGATGACGTGTGGACTTCACAATCAAACAAGAAATGCTTCATCCACAATGTTATTTGCCTTAGGTTGCACGGGCTTTGTCGAAGGGTAGGAACCCCAACAAGTGATGATGGGATATCATAGATCTTGAATGCTCATTAAGTTTCTTGTCCTTGGCAAAGAGCTTCATGTGGGTGTTGTCTTGATTTCTTGCTTGGCTATGGACAAGATACTTCAAGGTAGGCTAGTTTAACTTAAAACCTTTGAAATCCTCATAGCCTACTTGATTACAAGGGTGATGTTGATTCCACCCTTGACCTCCTTGTAGGTGATAGAAATTGGAGTTGTGTTTGAAAGTAAGAATCCTCATGGGTCTTTAGGGAAAATATTCCCCAAATGCCCCATGTTGACATGGATTTTCACATATCATGTGAATATCCAAGCCTTGGATAATTCCAGACAATTATCCATTGGCTTGGTCTTCATCATACTTCAATGGGAGGTGTAGTTCCATAGCTAGCATATCCACCTTGTTTAGTGGTGTGCATGCCAAAGCTAAGGAAACTAGAGCATTCTTCAATCCACCCCTTGAGTAGAGACCATATTCTCATCCAGGATGAATGAGCATAGGACTCATTCAGCTCTAGCACGAATGTGGTCATGGATTGGTGGAGCCAACCCATGACATGAGTGTTGGATGAAGAGCCAACAATCCACCCCATGGTGGAGGCAAACCAAGAAGAACTCTTGGAGCCTCCCCCAAGCTTGGGAATAGATGACTTTGACTCCTACTGGAAGCTGAAATTCTTCCGCAAAAGGCAATGGTGCTGCCTAGTTGATATTTGTTGAAGTACGTGCTGAATCAGCTTGAAGTTGAGCATTGGCTTCCTCGTTGGCCATCCCATGAAATGGGTTATCCAACACTACCCTGTTTTCACACAAAAGGAGAAAACAAACAATGGTAATTTTGTCTAATATCTATTAGTACCTATAGCTTAATCACAAGTGATAGCTATCCTTCACTTTGTTTGCCTTCCCGGGCAACGGCAACAGAAATGCTTGTTGATGTTTCTAACATCACTGATTATCTCTCAAAAGAGATGAGGTCGCAAGTGCACGGAAACTGTCGTGTAGCATTTCACCAAAGAGTATTCCCAAGGGTACGTATTTATCCCAAAGGAAGGCAGTGAAATAAAGTAAACACTATTTTTATGATCAAAGTATAGGGTACAAAATGTTTATCAAACAGGGGTAAGTTCATAATAGGGGTAGTGTCACAAACAACTAAACAATCTACTCTTAGGGCAAGGTTGTCCTAGCGAGGGTTAGACTATGAGATCGAGCTACTCCTACTGTGCTCTGATTACTCATATACATAGCCTTATAGAGTACACATGAATATGCTAATAGTGAATACTAGGGCTTAGTGGTCCATCATCTTGGGCACGGGCTTACCCTGGTCTACCAGGCGACTTCTGCCAAGAGCCTATGTCGTAGACGAACGTGGAGGATTACAACGGACGGATAAAGGCTGTCACCACCTACTTCCTACCTCTACAACGCGTGACTGCGATGCATCCAACGCTACTTTACTATCCAAGCAACATGCTTGCATGCTAAGTAAATACCTTAAGGGTTGCAACATAATATTCATCCTAAGGCAATGACTAACCTAAACATCATTGAACCAATATTGGGACCAAGCACTAATATATTCATATTAACATAATCATATTATTACCTAATTAGACTATAGTGGTGGTGTATGATGTTTATGATAACATAATTATGGCATTGTGTCTAGATCATAACAACATCTACACCTAGCACATACATGGACTCCATAAACAAACAAGGAAAGCTTTGCCCAAGTATATAAGTAAATAGAGACTAATAATGATATTATTATAAAGCACAAAGTCTCAAATATAAGAAAAGATACATGATCCATACCTTTCCCAATTTGGACTTTAGACTAGAGGCTCGTCTCTATAGCATAGCCTCCACTAAGGACATTGAGAACTAATGTATACAAGAGAGTGAATGCTCCAGTGGTGTGTGTTGAAGTGAGGGGTCCTATTTATAGGTAGATAAGGGTCAGTTCCCACCACCAAAAGTTAGCAACTCAGTCACTACTAACTTTTCAAGCAAGTAGGAGCCAACATGTGTAAGTTCATCGAGTTTGGTCCCATTGACTGTTATAGGGTGTACATTGTTGGATGGCCTTGAATACTTCTGGTTGTGGTTTGATCCATGTGGTGCCACGTGTCGACGCTTGATTGGTTGGAATGTTATTTTATAAGGTTGCTCCCTCCCTTTTACCTCAATTCCTGCATAAAATGTCTGCATACACAAATTCTACAAGGACAAGTGGAAATAGGTTAAATAGAAGGTGATGTGTGCAAGAAATGATAATTCCTTCACGTAATTGAGTTATATTGACGGGTGAAATTGGTATGTAATAGTCGACAACAATTACCTCATAATTGCATTATTCATGCATGTCATGACATATTGAGTAATATATGAGCATTTATTGATTGTAATGTTTGTTTTGTATGTTTGTTGCACAGAATAGAAGGTTTGCTCTAGAGGGAGCTGTCGAGGACCTCTAGCACGAGAAATTCAAAGCTTTTGATCCTAACCAGTCTCAAGAGCATGGCAGGTGTCCTTGATCATTTTGATCCTGTTTTAAGTATATTGTTTGTAAAACTGCATGCTTGTGTCAAATTGATGGTTAATCCATTATAGGAGTTTACTAGTCTTGTTTGACCATCCTTTTCGCTTGGAATATATTGTAGAGAGTTGGGAAGGGCATTTTTACCTTTTTGCTTTGCTCTAATTAATTGGGATGGGAAAACAACCAAATGGCTTAACTATGAATTAATTAAATTTATGGATGATTAATTGGTAATATGGGACTTGGGAGATCTAAGAAAGCATGGTTTGTGGATTGGGTTGGATTATGTAGTGGTTTGCATGCCTTGGATCTAAGGATCAGTTCATGTGAGAATAAGCCAGGACAACAGTGCCACCGCAAGGTCAAGTATGGGTGCGGCTTAGCCAATTAATTAGGTGTATTGCCTGCATTGTTCGGATCATTTAGGGAGCGGGGAATGGGAGTCGATTGGATTTGCAATAGTGGCGGGACTGCCTTGGGATCCGAATGGCACGAGAGGGGACCCGTGGTTGGATGTGCTCAGTTGGAGGCATCACCACCGGTGAAACCTCAGTGGGTCTGAATATGCTGGTAGTCCCTTTGTAAAGGCTATTTTTTTATCTCTTGGCCATACACCTATGTAAGTGTAATCGGCATAAGTGAGGTCTCTTTAGTCGTCGACGGGCGACAAAATTACGAACTTGTGAGTAAAGTGGTACAATCTCTGCAGAGTGTTAAAAACTATCATCATAGTCGTGCTCCCAATTAATAGAACTTGGATGACCTACATTATTAGAGGGAACTTGGGAATTGGGATGGTTATTGTTATGGTTATGGATTTGATGGTGACAAATGGACATGGTTGGTGATGATGGTAAGAATCTAGTATATGGATGGATAATTGGTGATGGATTCATATGATGTTAATTATTTGGGATATGATGGGATTATTTCACATGGACATTGTAGGATGCTTTACATATGTTTTAAATGTACCTTTTAGCATCTAGCCATTACTTATTATAAATTCCTTGTTTAAGCTACATGTCATTATTTTCCCACGCTTGTTGAGTATGACATGTGCGCACCCTTGCAATTCCCCCACCAACAGTTTCAGGTGATTTTTGGGAGTATCATGAGGATAATGCGGAGTACTAGGTTGTGTGTTGCCTTCAACTTGCCTGTGGATTCCTTGGAGCCGCGCTATATCCCATTTACTTAGTTAGATTTATTTCCGCTGCAATAGTTTCAGATTGTATTAGTAATAATGATCATTAGAGTTTGTAATTTAAGGATTTATTGAATATTATAATAAAAGTACTTAATTATTAATTTGTGATGTGGTAATTTTCTATATATCATTTGTCAAGCACTCGCGTATGTGTGATCAACGTCCTGGGCACACATATGCTTTCCCTTGGTTCATTCTCAGAACCGGGTGTCAAAAATTGGTATTAGAGCCACATGAACACTCCGGAATAGTTTAGGTTTGTTTTGTGTGCTGATTTGATATGTGATTGTTTGTTTTCTTGCGTGCTCAGTAGAGGATTGTGGGATGCTTTAGCGCTTGACACATCGATATAGGCTTATATAGGTAGTTGCTTAGTTTCATATCCCTTGATGCATATAGTTGGGGACATTTTATAAATTCTTCTATATCTTGCCCTTTCATCACATGCCGATGACTCTCAACCAAAGGAATGCCACTGTGGAGGAAGAGAACATTGGGGCACCTCAGAACAATAATAAACTTGGACCTGCGGCTAGCAACCATGAGCGGTTGATGGCTATGCAGAATCAGCTTATGCAGGCTGTGATGCAGACTATGGGACAGGTGCAAGCCAATAACAAGAATCATCCCCATATGCCTCGATCGCCAGTACCCACACTGCCTCATAACAGTCTGGGAGAGTTTATGAGGACTAGGCCACCTACTTTTGCTCAAGCCAATGATCCTATGAAAGCTGATGATTGGCTGAAATCTATGGAGGGGAAGCTTGCTATTGTCCAGTGCAATGACAGGGAGAAGGTCCTTTTTGCCTCCCATCAGCTAGTTGGAACAACAGCAGATTGGTGGGAATGTCTTTGCAATGCCCATGCAAATCAAGAAAGGATCACTTGCGCTGAATTGAAGGAGAGCTTCTGTTCTTATTTTGTTCCAGGAGTTATGATCTTGAAGAGGCAAGAATTTGAGAACCTAAGACAGGGAGGGTCGAGTGTTGGTGAGTATCTCAATAACTTACTTCAACACTAAAGGCATGCTCCAAAGGATGTTAATCGGGACAACCACAAACAATATTTGTTCATGGAGGCCTAAACAATGAGATTCAAGTCCAATTCCATAATTGTGACTATGAAAATTTCCAGAAGCTCGTGGAAAAACCTACTGTGGTTGAGAACAAGGTTCGTGAGATAGAGCACAAACATAAGTGGAAGATGCCATATCAAGGATGGCCACAAGGAAGCAATGTTCACCACCGCTATGCACCGCAAAATGCACCTTATTACAACCCCTCTGCTCCTGCATATCGCGCTGCTAGTCCATCGCGCCCAACTTAGCCCATGCAGCAACACTCTGCCATGCAAGCTCCTCGCCCACCAGTGCCTCATGCACCCCGCACCACTTTTCC
This sequence comes from Tuctoria greenei, assembly GCA_036927565.1. Lineage (NCBI taxonomy): Eukaryota > Viridiplantae > Streptophyta > Magnoliopsida > Poales > Poaceae > Tuctoria > Tuctoria greenei. The sequence continues at coordinate 117,331,385 of JAYESD010000007.1, read as the reverse complement.
TGCTAATGCTCAAAATCAAGCTTGCCCAAGCAATTCTGGTGCAGCAAGGTCGTGCTATACTTGTTGTGAGGTTGGACACTTTGCATCTCAATGCCCTAAGCCAGGCCTTGGTCAAGGGAACAATTCTTCGAGATATAACCTAAGACCAAATGGAGGAGCACCGCAAGGCAATCGAGGACCGCGAAATTTTGTTCGTGGCAAGGTGAACCATGTCTCTATGGAGGAAGCCCAACAAGCGGATGACGTGGTGATTGTTATGTTTCTGGCGAACTCCAACCCGGTGACTATGTGATTTGATTCTGGAGCATCACATTCATTCATTGCATCACAGTACATTTCCAAGTATAGTTTACCTATATCTCATAAGAAGTATACCTTGTTGGTTAAATCTCCTGGATGGGAGATGAGGACGAATATAGTATGTCTAAAAGTAAGCCTTAGAATAAGGGGGGTATACTTCTTCGCCAACCTTTTTGTTTTGGATTTGCGAGGACTAGACATAATACTTGGTATGGACTGGTTAAGGAAGCACAATGGGATAACTCAATGTGCCACAAAGACGGTGAAGTTGACAAATGAAGAAGGGTCAGCATAGAATTTGAAGCATCTCAACACCCACCAAAGCAAGTGGAGCTGAAACAAATGGATGGTACAGTAATTGAGGAGATTTTAGTGGTGTGCAAGTGTACAGATGTGTTTTTAGATGAGTTGCCAGGTATGCCACCTGATCGCGACATAGTTTTAGTTATTGAATTAATACCTGGAACTGCACCTATAGCTAAGAGACCATATAGGATGCCTCCTACGGAGTTAGCGGAGCTCGAGAAGCAAATTCAAGAACAGCGAGAGAAGGGTTTAATTCGTCCAAGCTCTTCACCTTGGGGAGCACCAGTGCTTTTCGTAGATAAGAAGGATGGATCCCAAAGGATGTGTGTAGATTACCGAGCTCTCAATGATGTGACAATCAAGAACAAGTATACATTTCCTCATATAGATGATTTGTTCGATCAAATGAAGGGCGTCTGTGTTTTCTCCAAGATTGACCTGAGGTCAGGATATTTCCAAATGATTATTAGACTGTTGTATATACCCAAAAAGCTTTTCGCACACGGTATGGATCCTATGAGTATACCATTATGTCTTTTGGATTGACCAATGTACCTGCATACTTTATGTACCTCATGAATAAGGTCTTCATAGAGTACTTGGATAAATTTGTTTTGGTGTTCATTGATGACATTATGATCTACTCAAGAAGTGAGGAAGAGCATGAAGAGCACTTGAGGCTCACATTGCAGAAATTGAGGGAACACCAATTATATGCCAAATTCAGGAAATGTCAATTTTTGTTAAGGGAAGTATCATTTTTTGGGACATATCATCTCCGGAGGAGGAGTGTCGGTTGACCCACGAAAAGTGAGGGATGTTCTAAAGTGGGAGTCGCCAAAAAATGTGAAGGAAATTAGAAGCTTCCTTGGAATGGCTGGATACTACCGTCGGTTCATCAATGATTTTTCTAAAATAGCCAAGCCCATGACATAATTATTAATGAAGGGAAAAGCATTCCAAAGGACTCAATCTTGCCAAGACGGTTTTGAGGAGCTAAAGAAGAGGTTAACAACAACACATGTGTTGGTTTTGCCTTATGTGAGTAAAATTTTTTATATTTATTGCGATGCATCAAGAAAAGGACATGGGTGCATGCTCATGCAAGAAGGACAAGTGGTAGCCATGCATCGAGGCAATTGAAGAAACATGAGCAGAATTACCCTACGCATGATCTCGAACTTGCAGCAGTAGTGCACGCCCTGAAGATATGGAGACATTACATTCTTGTTCATAGGTGTGAAAGTTATACGGATCACAAGAGTCTCAAGTACATATTCACACAAACAGACTTGAATTTGATGCAACGAAGATGGTTGGAGCTCATTAAGCATTATGACGTGGGAATGAACTATCAACCGGGAAAGGCTAATGTAGTGGCCAATGCTTTGAGTCGAAAAGGAGTAAGCCATCAACTCACGGTTCGGGAATTGCCATCTGAGTTATGCAAGGAGTTTGAACGGTTGAATCTTTTATTTGTGAATGAGATGGGGGTAATGGAGTTAAATCCGATATTGGAATAAGAAATTCGAGAGGGTCAAACGAAGGACGAGAAAATCCAAGAATCAAGGAAAGGAAGAAGGGAGAGAATTCAGATTTGATGAAAATAATCATGGCACTCTATGGCTTTGGAAAAGAATTGTTGTGCCTAATGTGAAGCATCTCCACGAGACGATATTAAAGGAGGCACATGACTCACCTTACTCCATCCATCCCGGCTGTACAAATATGTACAAGGACTTGAAGACATGTTATTGGTGGGATGGGATGAAAAAGGACATAGCGATGCATGTTGCATTCTGTGATGTGTGCCAACGAGTCAAGGCTGAACACCAAAGGTCAGCTGGATTATTGCAGCCATTGAAGATTCCGGAATGAAAGTGAGAAGAAATCAAGATGGACTTCATAGTTGGATTACCGCCAACCCAGTACAGTTATGACTCGATATAGGTTATTGTGGATCGGTTGACGAAATCAGCTCATTTCGTCCCCATCACGACAACCTATACCACCGCGAAGCTAGCAAAATTGTATATGGAATCTATCGTATGTCGACATGGAGTTCCGAAGAAAATAGTGTCTAACTGAGGTTCTCATATTACCTCTATGTTATGGCAGAAACTGCATGAGGCTATGGGTACAAGGTTAAATTTTAGCTCAGCATATCATCCACAAACCGATTGACAAACTGAGAGGACAAATCAAATTTTTAAAGATATGTTGAGGGCTTGTGCTTTGAAGAATGGACGCAGCTGGGACAAAAGCTTGCCATATGCTGAATTTTCCTACAATAATAGTTACCAAGCAAGTTTGAAGATGTTGCCATATGAAGTATTATATCGAAAGAAGTGTAGGACACCCTTGTTTTTGAATGAGGTAGGAGAGAACCAAGTATTTGGAATTGATGTGTTGCAAGAAGCTAAAAAGCAAGTTCAGACAATCCGCGAGAATTTGAGGGCTGCTCAATCGAGACAAAAAGGCTATGTGGATAACAGGCGAAGAAACTTAGCCTTTGAAGTGGGAGATTTCGTGTATCTGAAAGTATCACCCATGCAAGGACATAACTGATTTAATGTCAAAGGCAAGTTGGCACCTCACTATATTGGACCATTCAAGAGGCAAACATGGAGAAGTGGCATATAAGTTGGAAATGCCAGCACATCTTTCTGATGTTCATGATGTGTTTCATGTTTCTCAGCTCAAGAAGTTCTTAAGGGTAATGGAAGAACAAGTGCTAATGGAAGAATTGGAATTTGAGGCAGATTTGACTTATGCCGAGCAACCGGTCAATTTTGGAAACCAAGGAGAGAGTCACAAGAATCAAGGTGATTCAATGGTGAAAAGTATAATGGAGGGATCATGCATAATCGGAAGCAACTTGGGAGCTGGAAGAAGATCTCAATAGAGAATTTCCCTATCTCTTCACGTCTACATTGAATCTCGAGGGCTTGATTCATTTTAAGGAGGGTAGGTTTGTAACACCCTCATATTCATCTATCACACATTGCATACATTCTTATACATGTTTAACATTAAGCAACACAAATAGGAAAAAGTTTAAAATGAATTAGAATAAAAACAGCAACTAAAAACCTGGTTTCAGAGCGGACTTGTTTGGAATGGACCCCAGACTAGTCCGTTCTCCTCTCCGCTGTCTTCCGGACCTATTCGCTTTTGGCCCCGAATTAGTCCAAAAACGTTTCAGTTATTGTTCGAACTTGTCTGTTCTCTTGTACAGACTAGTCCGATCTTTGCTACTGGAACTTTTTGGAGTTGTTTGGTAAATCCTTGTTTTGGTCCGGTTTTTGAAAAATTGGACAAACCCATGGACTTGTCCGGTCTCATACCGGCCTTATCTATTGTGCTCTATGGACAAGATCGTACGTGTCCGGACTATCTCCAGACTTGCCCGTTCAAGTCTCTATTCCATAATACACTTGTTCAGCCCCCAAACGGACTAGTCCAGTATGCCTGACTCGGATTCTATTTCCTTCTCCACGACAATTTATTGGGATTTTACCTTAAGTGGGCATAAGAATGTTGCGTCCAACCCCTATGGAGCCCATGTGGGACCCCTACCCGGCCTCCACCGCCTTAAACTCGAATTCCATCAAAACCCTACCACCTCCACCCTATATAAAGACCCCAACACCCACCTTTCATCTCTTTGCCACAATAGAATAAACCCTCAACCCTGATTCATGAGAGCTGCTGTCAAGAGGAGTTCACCGCAGGGAGAAGAAGGAGAAGGGAGGAAGGAGGGGGGATCAACCATGATCATCATTGTCATTGTTATCTTCATCGTCAATCCCTTATCGTCAACATCCCTCTTCATCAATTCTTTGTCTCCTTCGATCTTGACGTCAAATTCTCGAGTCTTTAACTCTTGATCCCTTGAATTCATGGTAAATATCTTCGATAAACATTTTCTACATAAATTATTGTTCCATATTAACTTTAACTATTCTCTAGTTGGAAATTCGCCAAAACCCTAGCTAGAACAGACTTGTCATGTCCCTATGCGGACTATTCCGATCCCCTTTTGTACCAGAACGAACATATCTGATCTCACTACAGACTAGTCTGGTTTTCTTATTCTGATATTCCCGGAACTTCTTCAATGTTCTCTGAAATGACTTGGAACTTGTTCCAACATGTAGAACTTAGTTGGGTGTAGTTAGTAAGCAATGATATTAGCCTAACAACATGCATTACCACATAATTGCATTATTCATGCAAGTCATGGCATATTGAGTAATATATGAGCATTTATTGATTGTATTGTTTATTTTGTATATTTGTTGCACGGAATAGAAGGTATTGCTCTAGAGGGTGCTGTCGAAGACCTCCAGCACCAGAACTTCAAAGTTCTTGATCCTAACCAGTCTCAAGAGCAAGGCAAGTGTCCTTCATCATTTTGATCATGTTTTTAAATGTTCTGTTTGTAAGACTGCATGCTTGTGTCAAATTGATGGGAAACCCATGATATTTGTTTACTAGTCTTGTTTGACCATCCTTGTTGATTGGAATATATTGTAGAGAGTCGAGAAGGACATTTTTACCTTTTTGCTTTGCTCTAATTAGTTGGGATGGAAAAACAACCAAATGGCTTAACTATGAATTTATAAATTTATGGATGATGTGCATTGATGAACATGATTATTGGTAATATGGGATTTGGGAGATCTAAGCAAGCATGGTTTCTGGATTGGGTTGGATGATATGGTGGTTTGCTTGCTTTGGATCTAAGTACCGGTTCATGCGAGAATAAGCCAAGACAATGGTGCAGCTTAGACAATTAATTAGGTGTATTGCCAGCATTGTTCAGATCATTTGGTGGAGCATGGAATGGAAGTCGGTTGGGTTTGCAATAGTGGGAGGACTGCCCTAGGATCCGAACGGCACAAGAGGGGGCCCTTGGTTGGATGTGCTCAATTGGAGGTATCACCACTGGTGAAACCTCAGTGGGTTTTAATATACTGGTAGTCCCTTTGTAAAGGCTATTTTGTGATCTCTTGGCCATACACCTAAGAAATTGTAATTGGTATAAGGGAAGTTTCTTTAGTCGCCGATGAGCGACGATATCACGAACTTGTGGGTAAAGTTGTACAACCTCTGCACAGTGTTAAAAACTATCATGATAGTCGTGCTCCCTATTAAGAGCACCTAGATAACCTACATGATTAGAGGAAACTTGGGAATTGAGATGGTTATGGTTATGGTTATGGATTGGATGGTGATAAATGGACATGTTTGGTGATGATGGTAAGAATCTGGTATATGGATGGATAATTGGTGATGGATTCTTATTATGTTAATTATTTGGGATATGATGGGATTATTTCACATAGACATTGTAAGATGCTTTACATATGTTTTAAATGTACTTTTCACCAACTAGGCATTACTTATTATCAATTCCTTGTTTAAGCTACATGTCATTATTTTCCCATGCTTGCTGAGTACGACATGTGTTCACCCTTGCATTTTCACCACCAACAGTTTCAGGTGATGTTTGGGAGTATCATGAGGATAATGTGCAGTACTAGGTTGTGTGCTACCGTCGACTACAAGAAACGCTGATACTTACGTCAGCCAGGTTAATTTACATCGGCTGGCCGACGTAATTTAATTAACTTATGTCGGATGTAGAAAACCGACGTAAGTAATCTAACCTACGTGGGCTGCCGATGTAAGTAACTAGCCCAACAACAGTTAATGATCACTTACGTTGGCCCGAACAACAAACCGACGTAAATAAGTGGGCCGACGTAAATAAGACTTAACTTACGTAGGCTAATAGGATGGCCGTTGTAAGTCAGGTTGACCGACGTAAGATGAATATTTAGCTGACGTAAGTTACGTATTTTAACCTACCCCGCGCGCGCCTTCCCTTTTCATTCTTACCCGCCACTTTATCTTCTCCCCGCCGCCCGCGCCCGATGCCGCCGCTCCCGATGCCGCCGCTCCCTGCCGCCACGCCGCCGCCGTCCAACGCCACCGCCGCCCCACCAGGTATCCTCCCGTCCCGTCCCCTCCCCTCCCCTCCCAGTTGACCGCCGGCCTGGCTCCCCCGCCCCCTCCCCAAGCTACCGCCGCCCCGCCCTCCCTCCCCGATCGCCGCCGTCCAGCCCTCCCTCCCCCTCCCCCTCCACATCCCCTACACGGCCGAGTGCTGCCCCCCCTCCCCCTCCCCTACCCGGCCCATCTCCCCCTCCCCCTCCACCTCCCCTCTCTGGCCCCCCTCCCCCTACCCTCCCTAGCCGACGGCCACCCTACGTCCCCCTCCCCTCCCCGCCCCCCCCTCCCCTAGACGGACCCCCCACCCCCTCCCCCCCCCCACCCCCCTCCACAGCAGAACAGACCCCCCCACCCCCTCCCCCCCCCCCTCACCCCCTCCCCAGCAGAACAGACCCCCCCCCCCACCCCCAACACAGACCCCTCACCCCCACCCCACACCCCCTCCACATTGAAATTTGAATTTAATTGAATTGCTACGTTTAAATTTGTTTTGAATTGAATTGTTCAATATTGAAATTTAATTGAATTGAATTGTTTAAATAATGCTTAAATTGCTTAATTGTTTATTTAATTATGCTTAATTAGTTAATTTGCTTACTTTAGATTATTTTTATTTAATTATGCTGAAGTGGTCAAGTTGCTTAATTTTTCTTAATTTGCTTAGTGTAGATTATGCTTAATTAGTGTAATGTAGATTATGCTGAATTGGTTTATGTCGAGGGCGGCGTCGTGGGCGGCCAGCTGTCAGGGCACTTAGGTTCTGTCGTGGATATAGATGGCCAATGGGCTGTGCCGGGCCGGCCCGGCCCGAGCCCGGCCGGTCTCGTGCATGAAAACATCATGCCCGGCGCAGCCCGCAAATTTGCCGTGTCGAGCGGCCCATTACTAACCCTAAAAGTCTGTAGCTAGGTATCTCTTCGCCGCAAGGACCCCCGTATGTTCACATCTGCGTGTTTGTGAGTACGTATAAGTCCATAAAAACTGCAAAAATGGATGTTGCGAGTATTTTTCTTGGCTCGCAAGATCTGTAAGGCAATAGGTTTCCGAGCTAACCAGTTGCCCTCCTTTGTACTTTAAGAACTGCACCAGATAGGGGGGTGTAGTGTTAAATATGCGGCGTTATGCTGCCAAAATTTCTTGATTTCATAGACGGATGATAATCAAACATTGATGAATCGTTAGGGTTAAGTGACCAACCTAGATGGGCACGACACGCAATAAGTGTGATCGTGCCGTGTAGACCATTGTAGTCGTGGTCTCCTCCACAGCTTCTTCGCCAACAGTTTCGTCGTCTCGTCGGGGTCCTCGCCTCGCCTCCTCTTGATGAGAGTCTATGTGTCGTCGCTCGTTGGGCTCACCTCGCATCCTCATAGATTCAATACGAGGCGAGGGAGCCGAGGGCGGCCGAGCTGGGTCTGAGGTCAAGCCCGAGCATGGCCCGTGTCGGGCTTCGAACTGGCATGGACCCAATTCACTATCTCTCTCATTATTTCCTCTATCATGCATAAATTAATGAGAAACTAACAGTAATTTGTCCGGCTATTAATTGCAGAGTCAAACATGGGCAAAGATCCTAGTTGGATGTACACTGGTTGGAAGAGTAGAACTGGTGGTCACTCAGATGACTGGTATGCCAAGACAGAAGCTTTAGTGGAACGAGCTTTTTCGTTGTCAAATAGCGATAAGGCGCGGTGCCCATGTACGAAATGCCGAAAAAGAATGTTTTTGGACAATGTGGAACTTACGATGCACTCGCGTCGAAACGGTTACGTGTCACATAATGAGTTTTGGAACATCCACGGCGAGACAGTTTCTCAAGCCGTACAAGAAGTGGAAGCGGACAATGATGATGCCACAGAGGTTGATATGATGGATGAGATGCTGGAAGCTATACGACCAGAGCTTACAGAAGATCCTCAAACAGCAGAGGTTAAAGAGTTCTTCAAACGTCTCAAAGATTCAGAAAAGGCACTGCATGCACACACTAAAATGTTAATCCTCAATTTTATGACTAGACTTATGGCAATTAAGTCTAAGTTCTTCTTTTCTAACAATTGTTACAACATGCTCATCGATTTGTTCAAAGATGCCCTTCCACAACCCAACAAAGTGCCTAAGGATATGTACAACTCGAAGAAAATTATTTTTGGTCTCGGTATGAAGCACGAGAAGATTGATGTGTGTCCGGACAACTGCATGCTTTTTTGGAGAGAGCATGCCAATGAGAAAAAATGTTTGAAATGTGGTCAACCGAGGGTTGTCGAAGTTGTTAATAGTGATGGTAATACTGTGACGACGGAAGTCGCATGTAAGCAGCTTCGTTACTTACCTGTGACACCGAGGTTGAAGCATCTGTTCCTTTCAAAAAAAAATAGCCAGACACATGAAATGGCACAAAGAAGGTGAGCGTGAGAACAATAGAGTCATGACGCACCCGTCTGATGGTGAGGCATGGAAGGCGCTGGACCGGTTCGACCCAGAATTCGCTCGTGAAGCGAGAAATGTATGCGTCGGGTTGGCGACATAAGGGTTCACGCCGTTCAGCACAAACTCCGCACCATACTGCTGCTGGCCCGTCTATGTCATTCCGTACAATCTTCCACCGGCTTTTTGCATGATGAATGACTTTATGTTTCTTAGCCTCATTGTACCTGGGCTAGATCATCCTGGGTCACGTCTCAACATGATGTTGAAACCGTTGATCGAAGAGTTGAAAATGTTGTGGACAGGAGTCGAAGCGTACGACTGTTACAAGAAGTAGAAATTCAACCTCCGAGCTGCTTATTTGTGGTCCGTTCATGATTTTTTGGCATACGACATGTTTTCTGGATGGAGCACTCATGGTCGGTTGACGTGTCCGATATGTGCCTCGGATACCGATTGCTTTCGACTGACCCATGGAGGCAAGATATCTTACTTCGATTGTCATAGATGTTGGCTGCCTCCAAATCACTTGTTTAGACAACAGAGGAATGTCTTTAGAAAGAACACCGTTGTCACCAAAGGACCACCGAAACGTCTTAACAGGTCAGAAATATCTGATATTTTGGACAAATTGGTGCTAGACAAACACAATTGGACTCACATATGTGGACTTTGGGAGTTACCGTATGTGAAGTCGTTGATTCTAAGGTACAACATTGATGTTATGCATCAAGAGCGTAACATGGCCGAATGTATCATAAGCACATGCATGGACATGATGGGCAAAACAAAAGAAAATTTAAAGGCTCGAAAGGATCTTTCCGAGCTTTTTCACCGTCAAACTCTTGAGCTCTCCGACAATGGTGGTAACCCACGTGCTCCTTTCTGTCTTCGACCTAAAGAAAAAAAAAGAAGTTCTCAAATGGTTGCAAAGGTTGAATTCCCAGATGGTTATGCAGCTAGTCTGAGACGAGCCGTGAATGTGAAAACGGGAAACCTCATTGGGTTGAAGAGTCATGATTATCACATAATCATGGAAAGACTTCTGCCTGTTATGTTTCGAGGCTATTTTGATGATGCAGTGTGGAAGGTGTTAGCTGAGCTTAGCCACTTCTATAGGCAACTCTGTGCTAAAGAAATCACGCCAGAGATGATGACTAAATTGGAAAAGGAGATTCCAGTACTTTTGTGTAAGATGGAAAAAATTTTCCTCTAGGATTTTTCAATCCAATGCAACATCTCTTAATTCATCTTCCATTTGAAGCAAAAGTGGGCGGTCCCGTGCAATATAGGTGGATGTATCATATTAAATGATCACTTAGATATCTGAAACCAATGGTTGGTAACAGTGCAAGGGTTGAAGGTTGCATCGCCGAAGCTTTTACTCTTAAGGAAGTGGGATACTTCTCAAGTGTTTATTTTGTAGAGGAACAAAATGTTAATACTTCAGTAATGCAGTACAATATGAATGAGCAAACTCCTTGTAGTGATCTCTCCATTTTTTCAACAAGAGGCACTACTGTTGGTAGTTACACTTCCTACGATGTTAGCGAAAAAGAAAGGTGTGCTGCATTCTTCTACATGTACGCTAATATGGAAGAAATGAATGAATATTTCAAGTAAGTGTTTCTCCTACACTTATGCATTTCACCATCTTTTTTGGCGCATGTATTCTAAAAGGTTCTCTTTTTTGTGTAGTATGTTCAAGAAGCAAAATTGGAGACATAGACATCAACCCACGAGCAAGCAAATAGAACAGATTCGACGAGAAGGAATAAACGGGGGATCTAATTTTCTCTCCTGGTTTCAAGATAATATAACATTTTCTCGATAAGTAATTAATGTTAACAAGGTTTTCTTATAACATAAGAATGCTTGCGTTTTCTAATAACTCCATATCTTGGACAGTGCCAAAAAGATGTCAACGTCCATGAAGATTTGTGACAACTATCCTGTGGAGAGGTTAATGTTAGAAGTTATGGTCGATATGACATCAACGGCTTTCAATTCCGTACAACTCAATTTGAATCTCTTCGTCCTCTCGCGGCAACATGTAATACCGGAGTTGTGATGAGGGCAATCGATTCGCAAGATCATGAAACGCTGTACTACGGGATTATTGAAAAAATCCTTGAATTCACTTTTGTCACAAACAAGCCAATTCGAGCGGTATTCTTTGACTGCGAATGGTTTGATTCCATTCGTGGAATTCGAGTAAACAAATTTGGCATGGTCAAAGTAAAACACAAGGAACGGTTGAAAGGATTTGATTCATTAGTTCTTGCACACCAAGTAGAGCAAGTGTACTATCTACCTTATCCATGCAATAAATTCAATGCTTGGTGGGTGGTACAAAAGGTGAATCCTCGTGAGCGGTTATACGCTCCAGGAGATGATGATTACCATGACGAAGCTGAGGTTGATTGTGTCTACTAAGAGGAAGAGTTGCCAGACTCCTTCTCAGTCGAGCTCGGTGTAGGACTCGATGACTTAGTTGCAGATGCTCAAGATATCGAGGCTGGCATGGAAGCAGAAACAGAATCAGAATCGGAAACTGAAGATATCGATGACATAGTCGAACCTGCTGATTTGCGCAAACGAAAACGATATGCAGAAGAAGAAGATCGATGGTCTGGTTTAAGGAGTAGGATGCATGATCGTGATGTTGATTAATTTTGAAGTAACGTTTTATTCACTAATTTAACATTACTTTTGTATATTATCTTTGCATATTAATCATTTATTTCTTGCAACAGGATGTCATCAAAGTGGAAGGGGAAGGGGAAGCCAGTGAGAGGGTTTCAGTTGCCACGAGACCCATGCTTAGGGACTTCGTTACCTTCGAGCCGACGTTCCCTCTTTCTGGCGCACGCTCCACCCTCAGCTGTCGTGTGCTTTTAGCGGACGGAGGTAAATTTTAGTTTACAATAAAGTTATTTTAGAAATTGCAGTTGTTATTTATTATTTATTGTCAATCTTTTCCTTTTGTGCAGTCTAACTCAGATACTCCTGAGTCAGAGTCAGAGTCAGAGGCTAGGGGGCCACTACAGGAGCTCGACTCAGAGGCTAGTGGGCCACCACAGGAGCCCTGTAGCGCTAGCCTCCCTTTAGAGCCGGCTAGCGCTAGCCTCCCTGTGCAGCCGGCTACCACTAGCCTTCCCGGAGACTCCGGTGGTTCCGCAGAGCCTTCAGGGTCACAGGACGCGGCAACATCGCAGCAGAAGCGACGGACGATGAGGACCCACTTTGCGGCTTCTCCTCCGGTTACTACTCAGCAGACCATGATCCGTCCAGTTGGAGACAGGTAAATATTGTACATAGTATATTAAATATTAGATGTTGTTTTCCTTTACTTAATGATTTAATATATTTTGTAGATGTTGGTACGACTTTTCATTCACGGGGGCCGAGAAGCACCACAGGCAGGTTAACAGTGTCCTGGGTGCTATCGTGAAGTTGCACTACCCCGGTGTCATTGACGGTTTTCCTGCCCTGTCGTGGGATGACTACGCTCGTGTCTCTCACCCGGTCCACGGCACGGTTCAGGGAGTCATGTGGAACGATTTTATGGTAAGTTTAACTGTTTCATTTTTTCAACTCATTTGAATTGTTAATGCATATCACTTAAATATTTGTTTGCTTAAAGCTGAGGTACCAAGTAGAGGAACCGGGCATGGAGGACCACGAGAGATACGTGTTCCCTTACAACACTCGGAAGCTCACGATGGCGGCATTGTCGTACGCCCGGATTCAGGCCGTCAATGCATACTACAAGCGGCACCCCCGGGAGCAGGAGCAGGAGCAGCAAAGGGGTGTATTTAGGAAGGACTCTGACTCGTACTTGACAGAGGAGCAGTACGTGGAGTTAAGTTTTTAATATTGTTAAATATTTACAATATCTATGTATGTTAACTACGTTGATGCAAAATGAAATATGTGCAGGTTAGTATTTCCTGGTTACAGGGAAACATCGAGGCGTACTTAGCTCTCTGTCGATATTGGGCTAGCGACGCTTTCATCAATAAGTACACAAAGGCTAGAGAGTGCCGCATGGGGTCCGAGGGCAAGCACAACTATGGCGGCGACGGCTACTTGCCTTTTGGCTAAACGCATGGTAGGTACCTTTTCAATTTATTTATGTGTTCCTAATATATTATTTATCTCACTAGCATGGCTGTACAGGAGCGAGAGATGGGTCATGAGCCGACCCCGACCCAGGTTTCGAAGAGAAGTCACAAGGGAAGCCCTTCTCAGCCAGGGCAGTGTAGTCAAGTCGCAGCTGACCGACTGGTAAGTTTTTGAAATTCATCAATTTCATTATAACTAATACTATTATTGACTTGCTTAGAAGATTTATTTGTCTTGTAGGCAAAGTACGCGCAGGAGGTCACGAAGATACACGGTGCGGAATACGATTGGGAAAGCGCGCCGATCAACCCCCAAGCCGCATACGCAAGCGGAGGCGGGAAGGCCCACGGACGGTGAATTCTTCGTGTGTTTCATTTATTTTTCAATTAATCTTCTTCTAATTAGTGTTTTCATTCTTTTGTAGGTTTGCCATTTTTGATGGAGTTGTCAACTCGAGGTCGATGCGACCTTTGAGAGGTGCTTCATCGTTGCAGGCTTCGTCCGTTGGGACCAGTGGTCGTCTCTCGCAGACCCAGCTGGAGCTCCAGGCCATGAGGGAGACGCTGACGCAAACCCAGGCAGAGCTGGAGAGGACGAGAGCAGTGGAAAGGGAGGAGCAGCAGAGGATGGCCTTAATGATGGCCCAGATGCAAGCAGCAGTGGCGGTAAGTAATTTAAAGTACCGTAGTTAAATTTCACAGCACTTCAATAACATATATCTTCTAATATTTTGCAATGGCAGGCTCTTGCTCGACACAACAGTCAGGATATCGAGATTCCTACGCTTCCGCCGGAGCAGACACCAGAGCAAGTGATAAACTCTCTCTTTAATATTGTTGTATCTATTTAGTATTTTACATAGAGAGATAAGGAGGTAGAACATAGAGGTAGATCTTGATGACTTGTCACATATTGATTCCTATAGTGGTGAGGAAGTTAAGTGTAATCATGCTTTAGTTGTTTTTGACCATGGCAGAAATGATTAGTATATAGTTAATAAGTTGTCAGTGCTTCCAGTTAACAAAGAGCTAGTGGTTCATAAGCTTGACCTATTACCTAAAGTTTCCAACTCTGATACCTGCTAGTTTTCTATTTATATATGCAACATTACTTCATTTGAAACTACAACATGCTACCTTCCTTTTTCTGCAATACCAAAGACCACTACATTACCTCTTGAAACCTTCTGTGATAGCCCAGGTGCATGACTTAATGTGAAGCAATCCAACTCTAACATTATCACTGATGTTCTTGGACTCTGATGTTATTACTGAGTTGACATTAATGCTTACTAGTGATTATGTTTCTTTTGCAGGGTTCGGGAACGCGATGAGAAGATCCCAGAGGCAGTGGAGGGGCTAGCGTGTAGCCCGGTGGATGTTTTGTTGTTGTTGATGTTTTGGAACTTAATTTGCAACTATTTTGTTGTGTATCTGTTCTGTATATTATCTGTGTATCTGTTCTGTGTTCTTGCCATCGAGCGAGGTAGTCATTTTCTGTTTTTAAAAAAAATTCAAAAACTTAACTTACGTCGGCAATGGTAGTGCCGACGTAAGTTAGCCCAGTTTAACTTACATCGGTGTGTCCTGACCGACGTAAGTTAAATCACTTAAGTTACGTCAGTTTGGTTCAATCGATGTAAGTTATACCACTTAACTTACGTTGGCCCACTGTGACTGACGTAAGTACTCCGGCCCAGCCCGTGTCCCATCCCGGTACGTAACTTACGTCGGTTGCCGCAAACCGATGTAATTAAGTAACTTACGTCGGCGACTGACGTAAGTTACTTTAATTACGTCCAAACCGCTACATCGGCCAGACGCCGACGTAATTAATAAAAAACCGACATAATTAAGTTACTTACGTCGGTTTAGGCCTTAATTACGTTGGCCTTTGCTGACGTAATTGATCGATATTCCTGTAGTGTGGATCGATTGACGAAATCAGCTCATTTCGTCCCCATCAGGACAACCTATACCACCGCAAAGCTAGCAAATTTGTATATGGAAAGTATCGTATGTCGACATGGAGTTCCGAAGAAAATAGTGTCTATCTGAGTTTCTCATATTACCTCAATGTTATGGCAGAAACTGCATGAGGCTATGGGCACAAGGTTAAATTTTAGCTCAGCATATCATCCACAAACTGATTGACAAACTGAGAGGACAAATCAAATTTTTGAAGTTATGTTGAGGGCTTGTGCTTTGAAGCATGGACGCAGTTGGGACAAAAGCTTGCCATATGCTGAATTTTCCTACAATTATAGTTACCAAGAAAGTTTGAAGATGTCGCCATATGAAGTATTATATCGAAAGAAGTGTAGGACACCCTGGTTTTTGAATGAGATAGGAGAGAACCAAGTATTTGGAATTGATGTGTTGCAAGAAGCTAAAAAGCAAGTTCAGACAATCCGCGAGAATTTGAGGGCTACTCAATCGAGACAAAAAGGCTATGTGGATAATAGGCGAAGAAACTTAGCCTTTGAAGTGGGAGATTTCGTGTATCTGAAAGAATCACCCATGCAAGGACATAAGCGATTTAATGTCAAAGGCAAGTTGGCACCTCGCTATATTGGACCAATCAAGAGGCAAACTTGGAGAAGTGGCATATAAGTTGGAAATGCCAGGACATCTTTCTGATGTTCGTGATGTGTTCCATGTCTCTCAGCTCAAGAAGTGCTTAAGGGTACTGGAAGAACAAGTGCTAATGGAAGAATTGGAATTTGAGGCAGATTTTACTTATGCTGAGCAATCGGTCAATTTTGGAAACCAAGGAGAGAGTCACAAGAATCAAGGTGATTCAATGGTGCAAAGTATAATCGAAGGATCATGCATAATCGGAAGCAACTTGGGAGCTGGATGGAGATCTCAACAGAGAATTTCCCAATCTCTTCACGTCTACATTTAATCTCGAGGGCTAGATTCATTTTAGGGAGGGTAGGTTTGTAACACCCTCATTTTCATCTATAACACATTGCATACATTATTATACATGTTTAACATTAAGCAACACAAAAAGGAACAAGTTTAAAATGAATTAGAATAAAAACAACAACTAAAAACTAGTTTCAGTGCGGACTTGTTTGGATTGGACCCCAGACTAGTCCGTTCTCCTCACCGCTGTCTTTCGGACCTATTCGCTTTTGGCCCCGAATTAGTCCGAAAACGTTTCAGTTATTGTCCGAACTTGTCTGTTCTCTTGTACGGACTAGTCCGATCTTTGCTACTGGAACTTTTTGGAGTTGTTTGGTAAATCCTTGTTTTGGTCCGGTTTTTGAAAAATTGGCCAAACCCATGGACTTGTCTGGTCTCATACCGGACATATCCATTGTGCTCTATGGACAAGATCGGACGTGTCCGGACCATCTCCAGACTTGCCTGTTCAAGTCTCTATTCCATAATACACTTGTTCAGCCCCCAAGCGGACTAGTCCAGTATGACTGACTCGGATTCTATTTCTTTCTCCACGATAATTTATTGGAATTTTTCCTTAAGTGGGCCTAATAATGTTGCGTCCAACCCTTATGGAGCCCATATGGGACCCCTACCCGGCCTCCACCGCCTTAAACTCGAATTCCATCAAAACCCTACCACCTCCACCCTATATAAAGACCCCAACACCCACCTTTCATCTCTTTGCCACAATAGAAGAAAACCTCAACCCTGATTCGTGAGAGCCGCTATCAAGAGGAGTTCACCGCAGGGAGAAGAAGGAGAAGGGAGGAAGGAGGGGGGATCAACCATGATCATCATCGTTGTTGCTATCTTCATCGTCAATCCCTTATCGTCAACATCCCTCTTCATCAATTCTTCGTCTCCTTTGATCTTGACATCAAATTCTTGAGTCTTTAACTCTTGAACCCTTGAATTCATGGTATATATCTTCGATCGACATTTTTCTACATAAATTATGGTTCCATATTAACTTTAACTATTCTGTAGTTGGAAATTTGCCAAAACCCTTGCTAGAACGGACTAGTCCGGTCCCTATGCGGACTATTCTGATCCCCTTTTTGTACCAGAACGAACATATCTGGCCTCGCTGCGGACTAGTCTGGTTTTCTTATTCTGATATTCTCCGAAATGACTTGGAACTTGTTCCAACATGTAAAACTTAATTAGGTGTAGTTAGTAAGCAATGATATTAACCTAACAACATGCATTACCCATAATTGCATTATTCATGCAAGTCATGACATATTGAGTAATATATGAGCATTCATTGATTGTAATGTTTATTTTGTATGTTTGTTGCGCGGAATAGAAGGTATTGCTCCAGAGGGTGATGTCGAAGACCTCTAGCAGCAGAACTTCAAAGTTTTTTATCCTAACCAGTCTCAAGAGCAAGGCAAGTGTCCTTCATCATTTTGATCATGTTTCTAAATGTTTTGTTTGTAATACTGCATGCTTGTGTCAAATTGATGGGAAACCCATGATATTTGTTTACTAGTCTTGTTTGACCATCCTTGTTGCTTGGAATATATTGTAGAGAGTCGGGAAGGACATTTTTACCTTTTTGCTTCGCTCTAATTAGTTGGGATGGAAAAACAACCAAATGGCTTAACTATGAATTAATAAATTTATGGATGATGTGCATTGATGAACATGGTTATTGGTAATATGGGACTTGGGAGATCTAAGCAAGCATGGTTTCTGGATTGGGTTGGATGATATGGTGGTTTGCTTTCCTTGGATCTAAGTACCGACTCATGCGAGAATAAGCCAGGACAACAGTGCCACTACAATGCCATGTATGGGTGCAGCTTAGCCAATTAATTAGGTGTATTGCTAGCATTGTTCGGATCATTTGGGGGAGCATGGAATGGGAGTCGATTGGGTTTGCAATAGTGGGAGGACTGACCTAGGATCTGAATAGCACAAGAGGGGGCCCTTGGTTGGATGTGCTCAATTGGAGGTATCACCACCGGTGAAACCTCAGTGGGTTTTAATATGCTGGTAGTCCCTTTGTAAAGGCTATTTTGTGATCTCTTGGCCATACACCTAAGAAAGTGTAATTGGCATAAGGGAGGCTTCTTTAGACGCCGACGGGCGACGATATCATGAACTTGAGGGTAAACTTGTACAACCTCTGCAGAGTGTTAAAAACTATCATGATAGTCGTACTCCCGATTAAGAGCACCTAGATAACCTACATGATTAGAGGAAACTTTGGAATTGAGATGGTTATGGTTATGGTTATGGATTGGATGGTGATAAATGGACATGGTTGGTGATGATGGTAAGAATCTGGTATATGGATGGATAATTGGTGATGGATTCTTATTATGTTAATTATTTTGGATATGATGGGATTATTTCACATAGACATTTTAGGATGCTTTACATATGTTTTAAATGTACTTTTCACCAACTAGCCATTACTTATCATCAATTCCTTGTTTAAGCTATATGTCATTATTTTCCCATGCTTGCTGAGTACGACATGTGCTCACCCTTGCAATTCCACCACCAGCAGTTTCAGGTGATGTTTGGGAGTATCCTGAGGATAATGTGGAGTACTATGTTGTGTGCTACCGTCGACTTGCCTGTGAATTGCTTGGAGCCACGCTATACCCCATTTACTTAGTTAGATTTATTTCCGCTGCAATAGTTTCAGATTTTATTAGTAATATTGATCATTAGAGAAATTTGAGGATTAATTGAATATCGTAGTAAAAGTACTTAATTATTAATTTGTGAAGCACTCGTGTATGTGTGATCAATGTCCTGGGCACACATATGCGTTCACTTGGTTCATTCTCGGAACCAGGTGTCACAGCCATGCCACCATCTACCAAGACATGGAAGAGCTGGATATTGTTGATAGTCGGGGAGACCATCAGGGGCAATTGTCTAGCTCCTACCATGGTCTTTGGACAGTCCAAAGCATCGAAGGTGATGAGAGTGTCCATCCACTTCCAATGAGGCTTCACCTTGACAGTGGGAGAAGCAGCAGCCATCTCCCGACGGAAAGTTTTCATAATGCATCAAGATGTGATGTCCCAGGACCCTCCATACATCTTATGAAGAGTCTTCCGACATTCATTATCCGAGTTGCTGTCGGAGTCATCGACGGTGTTCTAGACCGCCTTTAACTCCTTCTTGGCATCTTGGAAGCCAAGCTCCTGATCTGATGGAGCTTCATCGACTTTTTGTTTTCCTTCCCACTGGCGGAAAGGTGTTCCATCTTGACGCTTGCTGTCGCGTTCAGCAAGCCTCTTGACCTCGCAACAGTCATCAAGCTTGTGGGCTGTAGACTTGTGGATCAGACACCACATCTTGTCGCCATCTTCCAACGATGGTCGAGGTCGCTTGTCGGGGCGTGGCCCCCGATCACCTGGTGCTTCCGCAGCAGCAGATGTAGGTTTGCCGGCAAGCGACTTCTTCTTGCTATTTGAAATCTTTTTCTTATTGCCACTGCCGTTGGAAGTAGCTCTAGCTTTATAGGCAGATTGACCAGCCTCTGCAGCTTGTTTGGAGTGCATCTGATAGCCCTCCGTAGCTCTGGCACATTTGTTAGCCAGGTTGAAGAGTTCCGTGACATTACATATATCCTGAGATGTCAGCTTCCCCAGCATCTTCTTATCTCTAACTCCCTGTTGGAATGCAACAATAACAGAAGCGTTGGAGATAGAAGGTATGGTGTTTCATACCTGAGAGAACCGCTGGATGATGGATCGCAGTGACTCTCCCAACTTCTGTTGTACGGCAAAAAGGTCCAGCTCAGTGCCAGAAAGAGTGTATGTAACACCCTCATTTTCATCCATCATGCATTGCATACATTCTTATACATGTTTAATATTAAGCAACATAAAAATGAACTAGTTTAAAATGAATTAGAACCAAAACAACAATTGAAAACCTGTATCAATGCAGACTTAACAAGATTGGACCCTGAACTAGTCCAGTTTACTCTCTAATGTCCCCCGGACTCTTCTGCTAATTGTTGTGGACTAGTCCGAAAATGTTTCTATTGTGCTCCGAACTTGTCTGTTCTCATGTACGGACTAGTCCGATCTTGGTTACGAGAAATTTTTGGAGTTGTCTGGTAATTCCTCAACTTTGGTCCAGTTTTTGAAAACTGGACAAGAGCCCAGACTTGTCTGGTCCCCTTTTGGACTTGTCTATTTTACTTTCTAGAACCTTTCGGACTTGTCCGTTTTACTTTATGGAACCTTTCGGACTTGTCCAGTCCTCCATCGGATTTGTTCGTTCAACCTTCTGTTCCATATCGAACTTGTCTGGTCTCCTTGCGGACTAGTTCGGTGTGCCTGACTTGGATTCTGTTTTTCCTGCCCGATGAGTTATTGGGTATTTACCTTAATTGGGCCGAAGAGCATCATGCCCAACCCATGTGGAGCCCATGTGTGACCCCACCAAGGCCTACACCACCTTATACTCGAATTCCACCCAAACCTTACCGCCTCCACCCTATTTAAACACCCCACCACCCACCCTTTCATCTCTTTGCCACATTAGAAGAAACCCTTAACCATAGTTCGTGGGAGTCGCCATCAAAAAGCCTCCACTGTAGCGAGAAGAAGGAAGAGGACGAAAGGAGGAGGATCAACCAAGATACCCATCGCTGCTACGATCTCCATCATCATCAACATCCTCCTTTCCAAAATTCTTTGTCTCCTTCAATTTAGACATTAATTCCTCGAGTCCTCAACCTTTGAACAATTGGATTCGCGGTAAATACCTTAGATTCATCTTTTCTACATAAATTGTGGTTCTATATTAAATCAAACTTTGCACTCATTGAAATTTTGCCAAAAACCCTAGCCATAACTGACTGGTCGGGTCCAGTGCGGAATAGTCTGATTTCCTTATTGGTCTAGAATGGACATGTCCGACCCAAGTGCGGACTAGTCTGGTTCTTCAGCTCGGAAAATTCCTGGGACTTATGTAATATTCTCCAAAATGACTTAAGACATGCTCTAACATGTAAACCTCAATTGTAACTAGATAGTAAGCAATGATAGCAACTTCATAACATGCATTATCACATAATCGCATCATCATACATGTCATGACATATTGAGTAATATATGAGCACTTATTGATTGTAATGCTTGTTTCGTATTTTGTTGCGCGGAATAGATGTTTTTTCTCTATAGGGTGCTATCGAGAACCTCCAGCACCAGATCTTCAAAGATTTTGATCCTAGCCAGTCTTAATAGCAAGGAAAGTGTCCTTGATCATTTTGATCCTATTTTAAAAGTTTTGTTTGCAAAACTTTATGCTTGTGTCCAATTGATGGGAAACCAATGATAGGTGTTTACTAGTCTTGTTTGACCATCCTTGTCGCTTGGAATATATTATAGAGAGTCAGGATGGGCATTTTATCTCTTTGCTTCGCTCTAATTAGTTGGGATGGGAAACTAACTAAATGATTTCACTATTAATTAATGCACTTACAGATAATGTGAATTGATGAATATGGTTAATTGGTAACATGGGATTGGGAGATGTAAGCTGGCATGGATTGTGGGTTCGGTTGGAAGATATGGTGGTTTCGCTTGGTTTAGATCTAAGGGTCGGTTCGTGGAGTGACAACCTAGGTTTTACAATGCCACCAGAGGGCCAAGTATAGTTGTGGCTTAGCCAATTAATTAGGTGTATCGCTAGCATTGTTCGGATCATTCGGGGGAGGAGGAATGCGACTCGGTTGGGTTTGCAAGAGTGGCGAGACCGCCCAGGGATCCAAATGGTTCAAGAGGGGGCCCTTTGTGGGATGTGCTCAGTTAGAGGCATCACCACCGGTGAAACCTTAGAGGGTCTGAATATGCTGGTAGTCCCTTTAGTAAAGGCTATTTTGTGGTCTCTTGGCCACACACTATTGGAAGTGTGTAATGTGACCGACGGGTCATGGGCATGATGGAGGTTCCTTAGTCATCGAAAGGGGACAAAATCACAAACTTGTGGGTAAAGTGGTACGATCTCTGCACAGTGTTTAAAACTATCATGATAGTCGTGCTTCTGGTTATGAGCGACCAGAATGGTTTGGTTATGGATATGGATCGAGTTATGATAAATGGTCATGGTTGATAATGATGGTAAGCATCTAGTGTACGGATGGAATAATATTGATGGAAGAGATATAATGGTAATTGATGATATTGGACTCATAATTGATAATTATTTTGGTTACGATGGGACTAATTGACATAGACATTTTGACGTTGCCTAAATAGAATTGACACTTTGCGGCACATAAGAACACTTAGGAATAGCTGTCGGTTGATTGGTGTGCTGATTGCTATGTGATGCTTGCTTGAGTGCTTGTGTGCTTAGTAGAGGATTCTGAGATGCCTTGGCATTTACCATATCCATACAGGCTTATATATAGGTAGCTGCTTAGTTTCATATCCCTTGATGCACATAGTTGGGATGTTTTTGAAAGTCTTCTATCTCTAACTCTTTCTTCAGATGCTGAGGACCTGCAACCTAAGGAATGCCAATGAGGATGAGGAGAACAATGGGGCACCTCAGAACAACAATGGACTTGGACCTTAGGCTAGCAACCTTGAGCAGTTGTTTGCAATGCAAAATCGGCTTATGCAGATCGTGATGCAAACCATGGGATAGCTGCAGGCCAATAACCAGAATCAGCCTCATATGCCTCCACCACCGCCACCGCCTCATAATCAATTGGGAGAGGTTATGAGGACTAGGCCACCCACTTTTGCTCAAGCCAATGATCCTATGGAAGCTAATGATTGGGTGAAATCCACTGAAATTTGTGGAGAAGAAGCTTGCTATTGTGCAATGCAATGACCGGGAGAAGATTCTCTTAGCTTCCCATCAACTAGTTGTAGCGGTTGCGGATTAGTGAGACTCGCTTTGCAATGCCAATGAAAATCAAGAGAGGATCCATTGGGCTGAACTCAAGGAGAGCTTCCGTTCTCATTTTGTTCCTGAAGGTGTCATGATCTTGAAGAGGCAGGAATTTGAGAACCTAAGGCAGGGAAAGTCAAGTGTGAGTGAGTATCTCAATAAATTCACTGAAATCTCAAGGTATGCTCTAGAGGATGTCAACCGGGACACGCGCAAGCAATATCTGTTCATGAGTGGTGTAAACAATGAGATTCGAGTCCAAACGCTCAATTGCGACTATGCAAATTTCCAGAAGCTTGTGGACAATGCTATTGTGTTTGAGAACAAGGTTTGTGAGATGGATCAAGAAAATAAGAGAAAGATGCCATATTAAAGACAACCACAAGGAAGCAATGTTTGCCCCCGCTTTGCACCATACTACGACCCCTCTGCTCCTGCATACCGCGTGTTGACGGCTCCTAAGATATACTAACAAATCGTCCCTGGCAATAGTGCCAGAAATGCTTGTTGGTATTTCTTATGCACCATAACTAAACATCTCCAACTGATGTGTTAGAAATGCTTGTTAATGGTTCTATTGGATCCAAGAGTGAATTCCACAAGCGCACAGAGGTATCATTGTAGCATTTCCCCTTAAGAGTACTCCCAAGGGTGTCATTTATTGATCCCAAAGGAAGGCGGGGTAGAGATATGACAATCATGAAGTGGAAATGGTAGAAAGGTCTAGTTAAGAATCTAGTAAGGATGGATAAATAATAGTGGAGGTAGTGTGACACACACAAAAGCTTTCAAGTCTAAGGGGGGTAAGAGGATCCTAGAGGTTAGTTAAGGTTGAGAGTTATGGAGGTACTCCTACTATGCTCTATTGTACATATACATAGTCTAAACTAATCATTCATAAGCTAGATTAATAGTGAATACTTATGTTATGTGGTTCAACACATCGTGCACAGGCTTACCCCTAGCAATACTAGGGCGACTCCCGCCAAGAGCCTGTGGCATAGCCGAACGTGGAGGATTACAAAGGACAAATAGGGCTATCACCACCTACTGCATACCTCTTCAATCCGTGGGTCTACGAGACATCCAATGCTACTTAGCTATCCCAGCACCATGCTAGCATATTAAGTAATTACCTTAAGAGCCTAGGTTAAATCCATCCTAAGGCAATGAATTGAATCATCATCGAACCAATGTTGATACACAACATAATTATCCATACTAACCTATTTATGTTATAATTAACTAGACTATAGTGGGGGTCTATAGGTTCTATGATAATGAGATATGTTCTGATGAAACAGTCATAGAAGCTATACCTTCCACATAGATGGACTCCGCAATCAAACAAGAAATGTTTTGCCCAAGTATATGTATAAGTAGAGACTAAAGATACTATATTTATTATGCATAAAGTCACAATTACAAGAAAGAGTACATGAGTCATACCTTTCCCAATGTAGGATTGGGAAGAGAGAGACTCCTTACTCCTTTCCCAATTTGGACTTGGGACTAGAGACTCTCCTCTCTACAACCTAACTCCTCTAAGACTATTGATGATATTGTATACAATGGAGATGAAGCTCAAGTGGTGTGTGTTGAAGTGAGGGGTAGGGGGTCCTATTTATACTAGTGTTGAGGTCGGTTCCCGCCCCCAAAAGCGAGCGAATCAGTCACCATTGACTCCAGGGAGCCGGGAGGAGCCAACACGTGGAGGCTGACCGAGTTTGGTGCTTAGACCAGGTCGGCCGACCCCCTTGTTCGGCCGACCCGGTCATTGCACCGTTGCTCGTGTGCTTTCTCCAGGTGGTTGCCAGGTGGGTCCCATTAATGTATATGGGTGATACACCATTGGATCTCTTCGGATACTTCTGTATGTGGGCCATTTGATCCATGGGATGCCACATGTCATCGCCTGATTGGCTGGGATGACATTTTATAGGATTGGTCCCTCTACATTTTCTCATTTCCTGCATAAAATGCTGCATACAAATATTTCTCCAAGTCCAAGTGGAGTTGGGTTAGATAGAAAGGTGATGTGTGCAAGAAATGATAAATCCTTCACATAATTGATTTAAATTGGCGGATGAAATTGGTATATAACAGCTGTCAACAAACTCCCCCAAGCTTATCCTTTGCTCATCCCGAGCAAAGTAAAGACTTTAGGTTGATGATCAGGAGTTGCTACAATGTCTTATTTTCAAAAGTATCTAATGCACAACAAGATACTATACCTAGTATTGCAGAAATTGGCTATGATACTCTACCTTTCCTAAGTTATCATGGGGCTTATGCTTTCTCATATTCATGAGTAGTTGAAAGGTAGAATAGCAAATGGAGCAAACATAGCCTAGAAATCAAGTTCCACATAAACCCAGAGAATACAATTTAGATATTAAGTACCTCAATTTGATTCTCTCAATCACTCCTTTGTGGATAGTGGAAATATTTCCTCACTAAAGTATTGTGCCTCTACTATTGCTACTCATTGGATATGGTTTGTATGTGGAGCTTGGTAAGGAAAGTAAGTAGGCATATTTGCATCACATATATTGCTGAGTCAAAAGAGTAAGCCTTAGGAGAATTCAAATCAAAACTTTTTGATTCAAGACTAGTGCATGTGTGATGGAGTGGAAGTGAATACTTGAGATAACACCTTTCTGGTATAATCTCTCTTTCTTTTGTAGGGATGAAACATGGCTACTTTTCTTTTCTCTTTTTTTTTCTCATGCTTATGATGTAAGCATGACTTTTTTCCATTTTTTCCATTTTCTTTTTGTAGGCATGCCTTCTACTCCCTTTCTTTGCAATGAATTTTGAAGGGAGTGCTAAACATGAATAACATGGAGTTTCTTTTTTTTATTGTGTATGGTGGATATGATGGACGTTTTGCTTACTTTTAGTCTAGAAGTATAGCATGTGCAAGTGAAGTCTTGAATTCAAAAAGAGTTGAATGATTTCTCACATAGGTCTTTACTAGTTTGACTAGGCTCA
Source organism: Tuctoria greenei (assembly GCA_036927565.1). Taxonomy (NCBI): domain Eukaryota; kingdom Viridiplantae; phylum Streptophyta; class Magnoliopsida; order Poales; family Poaceae; genus Tuctoria; species Tuctoria greenei. The sequence goes on along the minus strand of JAYESD010000007.1, from coordinate 117,305,373 downwards.
ATGTGAAAGCAAATAGCATATGCATAAGGTTTTGTCTATGTATGAATATCATATGGCTTTGGTAGGTATTTCCAATCAAATGAGGGAAACTTAAATCTTTTTAGAATTTCTCTGGAAATCTAAGTTTTACTTTCAAACTAGGACTAGCAGCCCTATTACCAATTCTAATATTGCAACAACCTAGAACTAGTCAAGCTTTTGCTACCCACAACTTCCAAATTAAGGTTAAAGTATTTCAAACCAATGTAAGCAATATACGGAGAGTAGCATGTTGTAAACTCGAGACTTACGAAAATAAAACAGAGCAACTATTCATCATTTCATCTATGTGAATTCTAAATCATTCTTACCGCACATCTTTATTTGATGAAAGCAAATCTAACCTATATTTTTTTAAATGCAAGGTGGATGATGGATGGATGGGAAAAAAATATGCAAGGAATGTGATACATGTTACCTCAAGTGGGGGTCCTCCCCCAAGCTTGTTCTTCAACTACCTCCGTGATAAGGGTTGAACCCTTGATGACGGAAGTATGCTGCAAGATCGGCTTGTTGTTGTTGTAGCGCCATGTTGAAGTTGGTGAATTGAGCATCCATGTGTTGTTGCCAATCCTGGGTACCTTGCACATGCTCCTGGAGTGTGCTGTAGATGTCACCCGTTCTCACTTCAAGTTCTCCGATACTTCTAGTAGGTCCGTCATTCCTTGGCTATAGTCATGATGACTTCTGGCCGAAAAGGAATGACGTCCTCTCATGGACGTTGGGGGCAAGCTGCTAGAGCTGGAAGAGGATAAGGGTGGATCCCTTTGCCATTCTTGCCAAGATGATCCCCCAGTCTCATACGTCGGAGGTTGAGTCCATCCGGGCTCACAACCCGTTGGGTTCTCTTCCTCTTGGTATTCATGGACCGGAGAGATTATCGGTGGCATGTCTGTGGCTACAGCCCTTGCACGATTCCTTGTTACCCTGCCAGAGACATTACTTCTTCTTGCTTCCTCAAGGGGAAGAAGGTTAATGGTTAGTCTCCGGCATTTGTAAAAATGAAAATCCGGGTTAGGTGACCGAATTTCATTGACAAAGCCAGGATAGAAAGTTATCAAGGACCCATCTTGATCATGCTTAAGGGTATGTCCTTGCACTAAATAGTCTTCATCAATTAATTCTCTTTCAGTTTCAATATATTCAAATGAAGAGTATTTAAGTGCTCCTACCCTATCAACAATATGAGTAATCAATGAAGTGCATTCAATTGGTCCTAATTTTGAAATGTAATCTAACCATTGTGTCATCATGGCTTTGACTGGAGCAACTTTTATCTTTTTAGTCATGGCAAACAAAATTTTCAATTCATCATCTCGCACAACCCTAATATCTCCCCTAGGGAACATAGTCATAGCCACCCATCTATGCATTAAGCGTAAGTTAGGGTTTTGGATGTGGCTATTCCTAGGAGCCCTACATGTGACCTCACTAGTTAGCTTATGCCAAAAACTTTGTTGGATAAACTTAGGCAAATTGTCTAAAGCTAGCAAACACCGTTTATGGAAGCCTAGGATGCTACCTAATTCTTTCCATAGGATGTTGTATTCTTTTTGAAATAATCTAAAAGCAATACCATCAAATCCTATTCTTAGCGTGCAATAGAATTGGATAGTGAGAAGGCGTGAACCTTTCTCCTCTATGTGAGCAAAGTCATCACATCCAATTGCATGCCAAATCGAAAGAAATTCGGAGTCCATACCTATTTTGGAGATCTGATGTGGATCGTAAGCCTTGGTGTGGCAGAACTCACAATCTTGGAGAAGCCTGCGTGCTTGATCTTCAACTTTGCTTCGTATGTCGAGGTTTTTGTCATGAAGAAGTTTGTGTGGGTTGCTTCTCTCTTCAATGAGAGTGTCCTCACACACACTTCTCCTCCTTGGGCTTGTACCCATGGAAGAGAGGCGCACACTAGAACCTTAACCATGGCTTGAGCTTGCAGCCTCCTTCCTGTTTCCGAACAACCTCTTCATGTCTTTTTGAGTTCAACAAGCAAGAATAGAACAAGGCGAGAAAAATCCAAAAAGAAGCGATGTTTGGAAAACAAAACTCTCAACGATTTTTCTCCTCTTGAAAGCTTAAGTGTAAAATGCAAACAAAAGAAAATCTTTTTGGGGATGGATTTGAGTATGAGTGTTGCAATGAAGAGCAAGAAAAACAAGGTGAGCTAGAGAGTGACTTGGAGGTGTGTAAAATGATGTGGTGTGTGAAGAGAGGTGCTCCTCACAGCCACAATTTATAGGGTGCACCCTCCAATAGTCACTTGAGGTTCAAATGTAGCCGTTGGAGGAAGGGGAACCAATTTGACTCCACTCCCTATTCGGCCGACCTGACAGGTGCCCCCCCCCCTATTTCCCCTTTTGGCAAGTGGCTCCCCAACGGCTATAAAGTTAGCATGTTGGTGAAATGCCACGTGTGCAGCTCAGAAAAAATTGTCTTTCAAATAAAAACCTATTTCTTAAATCCAACAAAAATTTTCTTTTGAAAAGAAAGAAAGAAAGAAAATGATAGTTAAGAATATAAGATTCCCAACTTGCTAGGAAAAATAGAATATGCAATAGGAGAAATCCAAATGGGGTGGAAAAAGAAAGAACGAAAAATAGAGTGGGATAACTACCAATTTAACCTATTGGTGTAGGTCTCACCACCGTCCGATGAGATGGACATTCCTCCGTCTTCATTTCACATCCGGGCCCGGAGGGATGGGCTCGGACTGCTTGTCTTGCTTCTTCTGCCATTCCTTCTATGGAGGCTTGGTGGACTTGGGCCTTTAGGAAGGTCCAAATGATTCCGTCGCCTTTTGATATCGGCGTGGTCGAAACGACGGATTCTCCTCGTAGATTAATCTTCTCATGAATGCAATGAGTGAGTCCACCTTTGGAGGTGTGACTTCGACCTCTCTGATGTGTTTATCATTTGACCCATACTTGATTTGAATCATGGAGCATTGTATGATTTTGGCCGAAAGTTAAACCTTTCCTCTTTGCCATTGATATGGAAGTGTATTTCACCAGCTCGCACATCTATGCGATCTTTTGTAGTGCTTAGGAATGGACGCCCAAGAATAAGTGGTGTATCCTTCTCGGTGTCCATGTCTAGCACCACAAAATCCATGGGTATGAAGCAGTTCTGGATCTTCACCGGGACGTCTTCAGCAATACCCGCTGGATAACGGACTGAAGAGTCAGCCAGTTGTAGCTGCATTGGTGTTGGAGTCAGTTCTGAGAAGTTCAGCTGGTTGAACACAACCTTGGGCATCACACTGACACTTGCTCCCAAATCACAAAGTGCCTTGTCAAAGTGGTGAGCCCCAATTGAGCATGAAATGGTAGGACATCCGGGGTCCTTCTGCCAGATGCTCTCTCGTACAGAAATCATGTTGACATTTTCCGTCGGAGGTTCTGGCTGGTCTGGCATATTGCCATTCTCCATCGGAGCAATAGCAGCTGCCAGCTGAGCCAACTGAGTTTCGAGCATCTTGTTGAAGCTTAGTTGATTCTTGAAGGCTGAGGATAGTCCTTCCACCTTTGCATTGATATTCTCTAGGGTCTTGTCATTAGCTGACAGCTTCTTGGATAGGGCATCGTTGATCTTGAGCTGGCTAGTGGCAAGTTTTCTCAAGTTGGGCTGATTCCCAGGGTTGCCATTGTTGTTGTACCCTCCTTGAAAGAATGGGCATTGTTGACCCCACCCTTTGACCTCCTGGAAGATAGCCATTGTTGTTGTTGAAATTTCCATTGTTGGCGGGGTATAAGGCATCCTCACAAGTTTTTGAGCAATCATTGCCCATATGACCCGTGTCGCCACATACTTCACACGTGATGTGAGAGTCTAGGGCATAGGCATTGCCAGACACTTCACCACTGGCTTGTGCATCAATTTTCTTCATTAGGAGGTCCAATTTTGCAGCGATCATGTCCACCACCTTCAAGATGTGCATGCCTTGCTGTCGGGTATGGAGACGCTCATCGTTCCATCCCATGTTGGACACCATCTTCTCAATAAGATCTTTAGCTTTTGGCACCGTCAATGAGAAGAGGGCTCCTCCAACAGCAGCATCCAAATGGCAACAAGCTGATGGGATCAACCCGTTATTGAAATTTTGAATAAGGAGCCAGTCATCCATCCCATGGTGGGGACAGGCTAGGATGTACTCCTGAAGCCTTTCCCATGCCTCGGGAATAGATTCCTTGGGCTCTTGATGAAAGCTGGAAATCCTTCCACGTAGGGCATTGGTTTTGCCAAACGGGAAGAATTTGGCGAGAAATGCTGTAGAACACTTCTCCCAAGTGTCTATAGCACTTCGGTTCGCGTAGAACCACTGTTTCGCTCTCCCAAGGAGAGAGAACGGGAACAGACTCAGACGAACTGCATCCAGAGACACAACCTTGATCTTAAAAGTGCTATAGATCTCGATGAATTGTTGCAGGTGTGCACTTGCATCCTCGTTAGCCTTCCCACAGAATGGGTTGGCTTGCATCATAGTGATAAGGCCAGTTTTGATCTCGAAGTTCACATCTCCCGTTTTAACTGTGGGCCCAATAGGCACATTGTTAGCAGAGGGAGTTGAGAACTCATGAAGTGTCTTCTAAGCCATTGGCGTTTGGATTGTTGGTGCAAAAATGTTGGATTGCCTTGCCGCTCGAATCTTCTGAGGAGTAACGACACGGGGTCGGTCTCTCAGAAGTGATTCGGGATCTTCAACAAAGTTTTCCGGCAAGCGGAAACCAGACATACACTACCCTGTTTTCACATTAAAAATTCAAAAACAAAGAATGGTTATCCTACTAAAATCCTAACCAGGGTTCTATCCTATTCACTTAGTCATGTTATATATCTATTTGCCTTCCCGGCAACGGCGCCAGAAATGCTTGTTGACGGCTCCTAAGATATACTAACAAGTCATCCCTGGCAATAGTGCTAGAAATGCTTGTTGGTATTTCTTATGCACCATTAACTAAACATCTTCAACTGATATGTCAGAAATGCTTGTTAATGGTTCTATTGGATCACAGAGTGAATTCCCCAAGCGCACAGAGGTATCATTGTAGCATTTCCCCTTAAGAGTATTCCCAAGGGTGTCATTTATTTGATCCCAAAGGAAGGCGGGGTAGAGATATGACAATCATCAAGTGGAAAGGGTAGAAAGGTCTAGGTAAGAATCTAGTAAGGATGGATAAATAATAGTGGAGGTAGTGACGCACATAAAAGCTTTCAAGTCTAACGGGGGATAAGAGGATCCTAGAGGTTAGTTAAGGTTGAGAGTTATGGAGGTACTCCTACTATGCTCTATTGTACATATACATAGTCTAAACTAATCATTCATAAGCTAGATTAATATTGACTACTTATGTTATGTGGTTCAACACATCGGGCATGGGCTTACCCCTAGCAATACTAGGGCGACTCCCGCCAAGAGCCTGTGGCATAGCCGAACGCGGAGGATTACAAAGGACGGATAGGGTTGTCACCACCTACTGCCTACCTCTTCAATCCGTGGGTCTACGAGACATTCAATGCTACTTAGCTATCCTAGCACCATGCTAGCATATTAAGTAATTACCTTAAGAGCCTAGGCACAATCCATCCTAAGGAAATGAATTGAATCATCATCGAACCAATGTTGATACACAACATAATTATCCATACTAACCTAGTTATGTTATAATTAACTAGACTATAGTGGGGGTCTATAGGTTCTATGATAATGAGATATGTTCTGATGAAACAGTCATAGAAGCTATACCTTCCACATAGATGGACTCCGCAATCAAACAAGAAATGTTTTGCCCAAGTATATGTATAAGTAGAGACTAAAGATACTATATTTATTATGCATAAAGTCACAATTACAAGAAAGAGTACATGAGTCATACCTTTCCCAATGTAGGATTGGGAAGAGAGAGACTCCTTACTCCTTTCCCAATTTGGACTTGGGACTAGAGACTCTCCTCTCTACAACCTAACTCCTCTAAGACTATTGATGATATTGTATACAATGGAGATGAAGCTCAAGTGGTGTGTGTTGAAGTGAGGGGTAGGGGGTCCTATTTATACTAGTGTTGAGGTCGGTTCCCGCCCCCAAAAGCGAGCGAATCAGTCACCATTGACTCCAGGGAGCCGGGAGGAGCCAACACGTGGAGGCTGACCGAGTTTGGTGCTTAGACCAGGTCGGTCGACCCCCTGGTTCGGCTGACCTGGTCATCGCACCGTTTCTCGTGTGCTTTCTCCAGGTGGCTGCTAGGTGGGTCCCATTAATGTATATGGGTGATACACCATTGGATCTCCTCGGATACTTCTGTTTGTGGGCCATATGATCCATGAGATGCCACATGTCATCGCCTGATTGGCTGTGATGATATTTTATAGCATTAGTCCCTCTACATTTCCTCATTTCCTGTATAAAATGCTGCATACACATATTTCTCCAAGTCCAAGTGAAATTGGGTTAGATAAAAAGGTGATGTGTGCAGGAAATGATTAATCCTTCACATAATTGAGTTAAATTGACGAATGAAATTGGTATATAACAGCCGTCAACAAACTCCCCCAAGCTTATCCTTTGCTCGTCCCGAGCAAAGTCAAGACTTTAGGTTGATGATCAAGAGTTGCTACAATGTCTTATTTTCAAAAGTATCTAATTCTACCTAGTATTGCAAAAATTGGCTAGGATACCCTACCTTTCTTAAGTTATCATGGGGCTTATGCTTTCTCATATTCATGAGTAGTTGAAAGGTAGAATAGCAAATAGAGCAAACATAGCCTAGAAATCAAGTTCCACTTAAACCCTGGAGAATTCAATTTGGATATTAAGTACCTCAATTTGATTCTCTCAATCACTCCTTTGAGGATAGTGGAAATATTTCCTCACTAAAGTATTGTTCCTCTACTATTCCTACTCATTGGATATGGCTTGTATGTGGACCTTGGTATGGAAAGTAAGTAGGCATATTTGCATCACATATATTGCTAAGTTAAAAGAGTAAGCCTTAGGAGAATTTAAATCAAAACTTTTGATTCAAGACTAGTGCATGTGTGATGGAGTGGAAGTGCATACTTGAGATAACTCCTTTTTGGTATAATCTCTCTTTCTTTTGCAGGGATGAAACATGGCTACTTTTCTTTTCTCTTTTTTTTTCTCATGCTTATGATGTAAGCATGCCTTTTCCATTTTTTTCCATTTTCTTTTTGTAGCCATGTCTTCTACCCCCTTTCTTTGCAATGAATTTTAAAGAGAGTGCTAAACATGAATAACATGGAGTTTCTATTTTTATTGTGGTATGGTGGATATGATGGATGTTTTGCTTACTTTTAGTGTAGAAGTATAGCATGTGCAACTGAAGTCTTGAATTCAAAAAGAGTTAAATGATTTCTCACATAGGTCTATACTAGTTTGACTGGGCTCAATGTGAAAGCAAATAGCATATGCATAAGGTTTTGTCTATGTATAAATATCATATGGCTTTAGTAGGTATTTCCAAAATGAGGGAAACTTAAATCTTTTTAGAATTTCTCCAGAAATCTAAGTTTTACTTTCAAACTAGGACTAGCAATTCTAGTCTTGCAACAACCTAGAATTAGATCAAGCTTTTGCTACCCACAACTTCCCAATTAAGATAAAAGTATTTCAAACCAATGTAAGCAATATTTTGAGAGTAGCAAGTTGTAAACTAGAGACTTAGGAAAATAAAATAGAGCAACTATTCATCATTTCATCTATGTGAATTCTAAATCATTCTTATCGCACATCTTTATTTGATGAAAGAAAATCTAACCTATATTTTTTTAAATGCATAGTGGATGATGGATGGATGGGAAAAAAATATGCACGGAATGTGATACATGTTACCTCAAGTGGGGGTCCTCCCCCAGTCTTGTTTTTCAACTACCTCTATGATAAGGGTTGAACCCTTGATGGCAGAAGTACGCCGCAAGATCGGCTTGTTGTTGTTGTAGTGCCGTGTTGAAGTTGGTGAATTGAGCATCCATGTGTTGTTGCCAATCCAACAGTGTAGCGCACATATCAAGGGATAGTAACCCACCTGGTAGTGACCTGGAGAAAGAACACACGAAACGGTGCAAAGACCAGGTTCGCCGATCCCCCAAGACAGCCGACCTGGTCCTGGCACCAAACTCGGCCAGCTTCCACGTGTTGGCTCTCCCGGCTTGAAGAACTCTGTTGTGACTGATTCGCGCACTTTTGGTGGTGAGAACCGACCATTCTCCACATATAAATAGAACCCCTCACTTCAACACACACCACTTGAGCATTATTCTATTGTATACACTAGTTCTCTTAGTCCTTGGTGGAGTTAGGCTATAGAGAGGAGAGCATCTATTCCCAAATCCAAGTTGGGAAAGGTATGGCTCATGTATCTTTTCATATATTTATGACTTTATGCGTAATAAAGATATTATCTTTAGTCTTCTTTTATTCATATACTTGGATGAAGCGTTTCTTGTTTGATTGTGGATTCCATGTATGTGGTAGAAATAGTCCTTATGATTATGTCGAATAGTCTTTATGATTATTCCATATCACTCTTAATCTATCATCATAAGTACTACAAACCCCCAATACTGTCTAATTAGTTACAATATGATCATGTTAATATGAATCTATTGTGCTATGTATCAACATTGGCTCAATGATTATTTGGTTCATTTCCTTAGTATGGCTTGTGCCCAGGCTCCTAAGGTATTTACTTAATATGTTAGCATGGTGCTAGGATAGTTAAGTAGCATAGAATTTCTTGTAGACCCACAGATTGAATAGGTAGGTAGTAGGTGGTGACAACCTTTTCTGTCCTTTGTAATCCTCCATGTTCGGCTATGCCACAAGCTCTTGACGGGAGTCATCCTAGTATTGCTAGGGGTAAACCCGTGCCCGATGTGTTGAACAACTTAGCATAAGTATTCACCATTGACATGCTTATTAGTATATAACCTAGGCTATGTATATCTATATTAGAAGCATTGTAGGAGCAACTCCTCAACTCTTAGTCTAACCTCCATTAGGACCCATCTACCCTTTAGAATAGATTGTTTAGGTGTTTATCACACTACCCATATATTATCAACTTACCCCTATCTTGATAATTGATTAGTATTCTATAGCTTGATCATAAGAGTATTGTTTACTTTACTCAATTGCCTTCCTTTGAGATAAATACGATACCTTTGGGAATAGTCCTGGGTGAAATGCTAGATGACAATTTTCGTGTGCTTGCGGAGCTCATCTCTTTTGAGAGATGATCTGTGATGTAAGAAACGTCAACAACAAATCAGATATTGGAGGACATGCTAAGAGCTTGTGCGCTGAAGTATGGAGGAAGTTGGGACGAAAGTCTACCATATGCTGAATTCTCCTACAACAACAGTCATCATATGAAGCATTGTATGGGAGAAGGTGTAGAACACCCTTTTTTTGGAATGAGACAGGGGAAACTCAAGTATTTGGACCTGATGTAATAAAAGATGTAAAAAAGCAAGTTCAGACAATCTGCGAGAATTTGAGGGTTGCTCAATCAAGACAAAGGGTTATGCGGATAATAGGCGAAGAAACATAGCCTTTGAAGTGGAGACTTCGTATATCTCAAAGTGTCACCTACGCGAGGTCATAAGCGGTTTAACATCAAAGGCAAGTGGGCACCTTGCTATATTGGACCATTCAAGATTTTGGGCAAATAGGGAGAAGTGGCATATAAGTTGGAGATGTCGACATTTCTTCTTGATGTTCATGATGTGTTTCACGTTTCTGAGCCCAACAAGAGCTTAACAGTACCAGAAGAGCATGTGTCAATGGAAGAATTGGAGTTAGAGGCAGATTTGACTTATGCTGAGCAACCTATCAAAATTTTGTAAGAAAAGGAGAGAGTCACAAGAAACAAGGTGATTCGATAGTGCAAAGTACAATGGAAAGATCACACTGAATCTGAAGCGACTTGGTAGCTAGATTCATTTTAAGGGGGGTAGGTTTGTAACACCCTCATTTTAATCCATCATGCATTGCATACATTCTTATACATGTCTAATATTATTCAACAAAAAAGGAACTAGTTTAAAATGAGTTAGAACCAAAACAACAATTAAAAACCTATATCAGTGCAGACTTGTCTGGATTGGACCCAAACTAGTCTTGTTTACTCTCTGATGTCCCTCGGACTCTTTCGCTAATTGCTTCGGACTAGTCCAAAAATGTTTCTGGTGTTCTCCGGACTTGTCCGTTCTCATGTACGGACTCCGATCTTCATTACTGGAAACTTTTGATGTTGTCCGATAATTCCTCAACTTTGGTCCGGTTTTTGAAAACTGGACAAGAGCCCGAACATGTCCGGCTCCTTCCGAACTTGTCCATTTTGCTTTCTGGAACCTTTTGGACATGTCCAGACCTCAATAGGATTTGTCCGTTCAACCTTCTATTCCATATTGGACTTGTCTGACCTCATTGCGCACTAGTCTGGTATGCCTGACTCGGATTCTGTTTTTCCTCCCCCACGAGTTATTGGGTATTTAACTTAATTGGGCCCAAGAACGTCAGGCCCAACCCATGTGGAGCCCATGTGGGATCCCACCAAGGCCTCCACCACCTTATACTCGAATTCCACCAAAACCCTATCGCCCCCACCCTATATAAACACCCCACCACCCACCCTTTCATTTCTTTGCCACATTAGAAGAAACCCTTAACCCTAGTTCGTTAGAGCCGACATCAAGAAGCCTCCATCGTAGGGAGAAGAAGGAAGGGGAAGGAAGGAGGAGGATCAACCAAGATTGTCATCGCTGCTACTATCTCTATCATCAATCCTTCATCATCAACATCCTTCTTTGCAAAATTCTTCGTCTCCTTCGATCCTGACATCAATTCCTCGAGTACTCAACCTTTGAACCATTGGATTCACGGTAAACACCTTAGATTCATCTTTTCTACACAAATTGTGGTTCTATATTAAATCAAACTATGCTCTAGTTGAAAATTCACCAAAAACCCTAGCCACAGCGGACTTGTCCAGTCCAGTGTGTACTGGTCTGATTTCCATTCTGGTCCCAAACGGACATGTCCGGCCCAGGTGCGGACTAGTCCAGTTCTTCGGTTCTGAAAATTCCTGGGACTTCTGTAATATTCTCCAAAATGACTAAAACATGCTCTAACATGTAAAACTCAATTGTAAATATATAGTAAGTAATGACAGCAACTTGATAACACACATTACCACATAATCGCATCATTTATGCATGTCATAACATACCGAGTAATATATGAGCACTTATTGATTGCAATGCTTGCTTTGTATGTTGTTGTGTGGGGTAGAAGGTTTTGCTTTAGAGGATGTTGTCGAGAACCTCTAGCACCAGAACATCGAAGCTTTTGATCCTAATCAGACTCAAGAGCAAGGAAAGTGTCCTTGGTCATTTTGATCCTGTTTTCAATGTTTTATTGCAAAACTGCATGCTTGTGTCCAATTGATGGGAAAACCATGATAGGTGTTTACTGGTCTTCTTTGACCATCTTTGTCGCTTGGAATATGTAGAGTCAGGAAGGGCATTTTACCTTTTTGCTTTGCTCTAATTAATTGGGATGGGAAACCAACCAAATGACTTCACTATGAATTAATGCACTTACGGATGATGCGAATTGATGAATATGGTTAATTGGTAACATGGGAATTGGAGATCTAAGCAAGCATGGATTGCAGGTTGGGTTGGAAGATATTGTGGTTTCTCTTGCTTTAGATCTAAGGGCCGGTTCGTGGAGCGACAACCCAGGTTTTATAGCGCCACCACAGGGCCATGTATGGGTGCGGCTTAGCCAATTAATTAGTTGTATTGCCAGCATTTTTAGAATCATTTGGAGAAGTGGGGAATGGGAGTGGGTTGGGTTTGCAGGACTACCCTGGGATTCGAATGGCACAAGAGGGGGCCCTTGGTTGGATGTGCTCAGTTGGAGGCATCACCACCGGTGAAATCTTAGTGGGTCTGAATATATTGGTAGTCCCTTTGTAAAGGCTATTTTGTGATCTCTTATCCGCACACCATTGGAAGTGTGTAATGTGACCGACGGACCATGGGCATGATTAAGGTTCCCAAGTCACCGAAAGGGGATGAAATAACAAACTTGTGAGTAAAGTGGTACGACATCTGCGAAGTGTTTAAAACTATTATGATAGCCATGCTCCCGGTTATGAGTGACCTGGACCCTCACATGATTACTGTTGGAATGTGGACTTGGGATGGTTTGGTTATGGATATGGATCGGGTTATGATAAATGGACATGGTTGATGATCATGGTAAGAATCTGGTGTATGGATGGAAGAATATTGATGGAAGAGATATAATGGTAATTGATTATACTGGACTCATAATTGATAATTATTTGGGTTATGATGGGACTAATTCACATAGACATTTTAGTATGCTTTTTACATGTTTACAATGTACTTTTCAGAAAATAACCATTATTTATTACCATTCCTTATTCAAGCTACGTGTCATCATTTTCCCACACTTGCTGAGTACAACATGTGCTCACTCTTGCAATTCCCCCCACCAATAGTTTTAGGTGATGTTTGGGAGTAACCTAGCGATAATGCAGAGTTTTAGGTTGTGTGCTGCCATCGACTTGTTTGTGGTTATGCTTGGAGTCGTGCCATCCCTATGCTTAGTTTGCTTAGCTTAATGTTTATATTATTTCTGCTGCAGTATTAGTAGTATTGATAACAATGACCATTAGAGTTTGTAATTCGAGGATATTTGATCATTGTAATAAAATTACTTACTTACTAATTGTGTTGTGGTAATTTTCTGTATATCATTTTTGGTTTTGTCGTGTATGTGTGATCAACATTCTGGGCATACATATGCGTTCACTTGGTTTGTTTTTGGATCCGGGTGTCATAGTGTAGGAGCTTCCGAAGTTGGCAGTGAACTGGCGACATAATTCCCCCCAATTGTAGATGGAGTTAGGAGGTAGGCTTATAAACCAGGACCTAGCAGTCCCGGCCAAAGCCACTGTGAAGTCATTAGCCATGACGGCCTCATTCCCTCCTGCCGCAAGGATAGCGGTGGAGTAGATTTAAAGAAATTCGACAAGATTGACTGACATGTCATATTTCTCTAGCAAATGAAGCCGGAACTTGGGTGGCCAGTCCACCATGCGGAGATGTAAGGGGAGGGCCAAACAACCACCTCCAACTCCCAGAGGAGAAGGGTTTTCATGAACAAGTCGCCTCTCGTGACTACGCTTGATGTTGACGAGGCCATCATGCCTCATGTACCAGCGATCGAGCTCCGACTGGAGGTCTTGAGCCTGGAGCCTCGATGCCGTATGAGTACCACAAGCCCTAAGGGTAGAGATGTCACGTACTGAGAGGGCGCACGTCTCCTGAGTTGCAACGCCATAGGACCAAGCCTTTCAGACAAGATCCTACTACAGGAAGGTGCCTGCTCTACATGGAACAGACCCTAGTTGTTGAGTGTAGTGGTTGCGGCTGCAACCAGATGCTCAACGTCAGTGCGCCATTGTTCCAGCGTGGCTAGGGGAGCTCCTGGCGCTGGAGGTCGTTGAAGAAGAGTATGCGCTGTGTTCACCGCATTCTCCGAGTTGTTGGTCGATTCCGTGACCGACACGAAGTCACCATCCTGTTGTCTAGGTCTCGCTACTGCAGCAGGTGGTGGAGGTGGTGGAACGCCATTTGTCGGGACAACGTTGGTTGGCTGCTGAGCATTGGAGGGATTTCCACCAACAACTTGTGCAGCTAGTCGATTCGAAGCAGTAGCAGAGATCACCATCTTGATATCAAGAACACCCCCACCTGGCGCGCCAAATGTTGAAGTGTGCCAACAACACTTCCCCCGGTACTACTAAGGAGCAGTCCACAGATGTTCATATTTAGGCAGGGAGAAAAATCAAAATCCAAGAGCAAGGTGAAACATAAAATTTTACGTGTTTCGGGCCGCTTGAGCGTAATACCCTACTTAACGGGGTGTTTTATATTGTATGAGTTTTTAGCGAGTATGCTGGTGAGCTAGTCTGAATGACCTGTCTGCTATCTTGCAGCATAGCCCTTTTATATGCTAAGGGTTGGCTGTTACAGTATGCACCGTGGCTCAACAAGTGGCCCCAGCTATAATAACCGCCCTATACACGATCTACGGATGTTAAAGGGGGGTTAATAGTGTGATTACGTGCCTTAATAATAGTGTTACCTGTATTGATAGTCCTCTGATCATGTATCATTAATATGGCATTAATGACCCGTTAACCAGGTCTTGTTATGGTCAATTGATAGCCCTTGAATGTCCGTGTCGTTGGAGAGCCCAATGTCTTCCTGTTTACGGTCCTTAAGTGCCATATTTAGACTGTCAATTCACCTCATAATGTGCACAAGAGAAAAACACAACGTAGTGGTAGGGTTAAAAACTAACCAATTTCACAAGTGCTGGTGTTTATTTTTATGTAGGTGAATTTAGACCCAAAATACCAAGACATGCAGTGAGTAATCCATAAAATTGGATTTTGATGAATCAAGCGATGCCACGTGTCATCACATGGATGAAATGGCCCAAAAACAGAAGTATCCAAGGCCATCCAATGGTGTAGCACCCATATAAAGGGATATATCCCACCTGGTAGAGACCTGGAGGAAGCACAACCCCAACGGGGCTGAGACCAGGTCGGTCGACCTCCCTGGTCAGCTGACTAGGGAGTGGCGCCAAATCTGGTCAAATGCCATGTGTTGTCTCCTCCCGGCTTGAAGAAGTCATGGGTGATTGATTCGCGCACATTTGGTGGCGAGAACCGACCCTTCACCCCCCTATAAATAGCACCCCACACCTCACTTCACACACACACACACCAAAAGTTGAGAATAGAATACCACTTATAAGGTTTAGAGTAGTCCTAGAGGTTGCCATGTAGAAGGAGAGTGTGGTAAGAGTTTAGGAGAAGGAGGCTTGGGCTTTCCAAGTCCCTCTTCTACACTTGTATTCCTACAAAGGCGTACTCAAACCAAGTAACCCCTTCATGAATTGAATTCAAGTTTGATTCTCAATTCATAGTAGTTTGCACAAGTAGTTACTTGTGGGTTCATTGCTGCAATTTTTTAGATGCTCTAGTTCTAGCTTTGTGTTCGAATGAACTAGAGTTGTGATTTAGAACGTAAGTGTGGTGCTTAGGTTAGAAATCACTAGTGCATATCTCGTAGAACCATGGATTGAAGAGCTAGGCAGTAGGTGGTGACAGCCTTATCTATCCTTAGTAATCCTCCATGTTGGGCTATGCAATAGGCTCTTGGTGGGAGTCTTCCTAGTGTTGCTAGGGGTAAACCCATGCCCGAAGCAGCAGCTACCACAAATTCCTTTGAATTAGAATCAAGACTTTGAATTTCTCTCTCTTTCTTGCCTACAAAACAACTTTGTGTCCTTCGGTGGATTAGTTCGTAAGGTTAGCACATGTTCCTTGGATTCGATACCCTTGGGAATACTCTCTTAAGGGGAAGTGCTACACGACAGTTTCTGTGTGCTTGCGGATTTTTATCTGTGATGTAAGAAATGTCAACAAGCATTTCTGGCGCCATTGCTGGGGAACGGTTGCTGTTAATATTCGAACCTTGTTCACCCTCGTATCTATCTTCTTATCTTATCTTTCCTTTTATTACCACAACAACATATATAGAGCATCCCACCATTATTTCATATTTTGCCCCAAAGGGCAAGTTTTGTGAGCCACCGCCTTCGGCAGAACCCATCTATTATACCAGCTATGAACTTCGCCCTGGCTTTATAGCCACAGTTCGGGAGCAATACTTCTTAGGAACGGATTGTGAAAACCCTTACCACCATCTACGAGAGTTTGAAAAGTTGTGTTCATGCCTTCTAATCAAGGGTATGACACAACAAACTCTCAAATGGATGTTGTTTCCCTTTCTCTAACGGAAAATGCCAAACAATGGTATGACCACAACGTTGGGGAGACAAACGGAAACTGGAATGAATTACGAGACAGATTTTGCCTTGCTTTCTTTTCAATTTTCCGAATTGTTTCCTTACGAAAGGATGTACTTTGCTTCTAGCAGATGGAGAAGGAGTCTTTAGGGGCAGCTTAGGATAGATTTTATCTTTTGAGAAATTCCGTCCCAGATTTGTCCGTCCTCGATCCGTTGTTCTTGCAACACTTCTATATGGGATTGAACAAAGAGTCTGCCCTATATCTTGACATTACGGCTAGAGGATCTTTCCTCCATAATACGCCGGAAGAAGGCAAGGATCTTCTAGACCAAATTCTAGATAACTCTTTCTTCATTATGGGTCTTAGTGAGCCTCCTCAGACAAGGAAGAACCTATCTCTTGCTTATCTCAAACCTTGCCAGATGAAACCTCTTCCGAACCCAAAACTACGAAGGAAAAAGAAATTCAACCTTCAATGTTTCCCTTCTACTTTGAGGAGGAGATATTTGAAGATTTTGGAAATACCTCGAAGTATTGTTGCCTTAGGAAACCATCATTGCCATTAACTCCACGTGATCCACCTGACAGGATGATCGTTCAACAAACGGTCAAGGAGTTAACCTCTATTCTAAGCAGGTAATGGATTGTGGAAGTTGAACAGTCATGCGAAATCCTTTAGATGACCTTACCTTTGGCAAATATTATATACTTTATTACAGGGACACCAATGAAGATCCTATACAACCCCACTGTTGGAGCAAATCTCATTTTCGATTCTTGTGCTCTCGCCATTCTTGGCAATGTGCCGTTGGCACCAACATGTAAATCCTTCTAAGATTCTTTTAGAAACATCCTTAAAGGATTCAGGGTTTTGCAACAGGTGTCCGTAAGACACAGAGATATTGAGGCAATCCTAGATTTCCAGGTGTTCGAAATTCAAGATTTTAACATTATGATTGGGATTCCCATTGATAAATTTCTCATGGAAATTCCCTTGGAAGGAAACCTTAACGTCAACCTTGGAGGGAGAAAGTTCTCTATTCCTATCCTACGTTCCAAGAACACATCCATAGAATCTCCCATCCAAGATGAGCCTTCAAAGGAGGTTAGAACCCTTCAATTCTTAGCACTAGGAGGATGAATTTCAGGAGGCAATTGAATTGCCAAAAGAAGAGTTCTTCCCAAAACCTCGTGTTGAGCTAAAAATTCTACCTCCAGTCCTACATTATGCCTTTCTAAATTGCAATTTGCAAGCCCCTGTCATCATAAGTGACAAGCTTTTAGATGATGAGACACTCAAACTCACTGCCATGTTAGAAAAGCATAGGGCTCTTTTTGGCTATTAACTAGAAGATCTCAAGGGAATTAGTCCAACGCTATGCACCCATCGCATGTCCATTGACCCCCAGAGTATCCCCTCAAGGGAACCTCAAAGGTGATTGAATATTGCAATGCAGGAAGTTGTCAAGAAGGATGTCTTAAAACTTTTGCATGCTGGGATTATCTACCCTGTTCCTCATAGTGAATGGGTCCGCCCAGTTCAAGTAGTTCCTAAGAAGGGAGGTATGACGATCGTTCAAAATGAGAAGAATGAATTATTCCTCAACGAACCGTCATGGGCTGGAGGATGTGCATAGATTACCAAAGACTTAACAAGACTACAAGGAAGGATTATTTTCCACTGCCCTTCATCAATGAGATGTTAGAGCGGTTGGCAAAACACTCCTACTTTTGTTTTCTTGATGGGTATTTGGGGTATCATTAAACCCCAATCCATCCTGAAGATCAAAGTAAGACTACATTCACATGTACCTATGGAACTTATGCCTACCGGTGTATGTCCTTTGGATTGTGTAATGCTCCTGCCTATTTTCAAAGGTGCATGATTTCTATCTTTTCCGACATGATTGAGGAGATCATGAAAGTTTTCATGGATGATTTCTCCATCTATAGGAAAACTTTTGATCATTGTCTGGAAAATTTAGACAAGGTCATACAAAGATGCCAAGACAAGGACCTTGCACTTAATTGGGAAAAATGCCATTTCATGGTCCTTTGAAGGCATCGTTCCTCAACACATAGTGTCCGAGAGAGGGATAGAGGTGGGCAAAGCAAAAATTGAGGTCATTGAAAAACTTCCCCCTCCTATTAATGTTAAGGGATCCTTAGCTTTCTAGGTCATGCGGGGTTCTAAGGGCAATTCATCATAGACTTCTCAAAAGTTGCTAGACCCCTAACTAACCTATTAGCTAAGGAAGCTCCCTTTGATTTTCGATGATGAATGCCTTAAATCATTTGATACACTCAAAAAGGCACTCATCTCATCTCCAATCATTCAACCTCACGATTGGACGCTGCCATTCGAAATCATGTTTGATTCTAGTGATTTTGCTGTTGGTGCAGTCCTAGGACAAACCAAAGATAAAAAGAATCATGCAATAGCCTACGCTAGTGAAACTCTGGCAGGAGCTCAACTCAATTATGCCATAACTGAAAAAGAGTTATTGGCTGTAGTTTTTCCTATCGATAAGTTTAGGTCCTGTTTGGTTGGAGCCAAGGTCATAGTCTATACAGACCATGCTGCCTTGAAGTATTTGCTCACCAAAAAGAATGCTAAACCAAGGCTAATCCGTTGGATTCTTCTACTCCTGACTTAGAAATCAAGGAAAAGAAAGAAGTAGAGAATTTCGTGGCATATCATCTCTCACGTATGGGGGTCACTCAAACCATGGACATTCCTATCAATGACTTCTTACGAGATGATATGCTTCTAAAGGTGACTAACTCTCACCCTTTGTATGCGGATATCATGAACTTCATAGTCACAGTATACGTACCACTAGGGGAAAACGAAAAGAAACTCGTTTATGAGAGTCGTATACACCTTTGGGATGACTCATAACTCTATCGAGTTTGTGCCGATGGACTTCTTAGAATGTGCATCCCATCAATCGAAGGCACCAAGATTATTGATAAATGCTATGCTAGCCCCTATGGTGGCCATTACGGTGTTTACCATACCCAGAGAAAGATCTGGCCAAGTGGATTCTATTGGTCTTCAAAGTATGAAGATATAACAGAATTCATTTGCAGATGTTGGAAATGCCAAAACCATGAAGGAATCTTAGCTCGCAACGTGATGCCCCTAACATATAATATCCAAGTGGAATTATTTGATGTGTGGGGTATTTATTTCATGGGACCTTTCCCTAGGTCCTATGATTGCGAGTATATCCTGGTGGCTGTAGATTATGTGTCAAAATGGGTAGAAGCTTTTCCATACAAAAATGCTGATTCCAGGCAAGCTAGGAAAATGTTCCATGAGATCATTTTTCCACGCTTTGGCACTCCTCGTATGGTCAGAAGTGATGGAGGGTCTCATTTCATAGATAAGACCTTCTGGAACTTTCGAGGGAGCTTGGTGTCCAGCGTAACATTGCTACCCCATACCACCCACAAAAAAGTGGTCAAGCAGAAACATTTAATAAGCAAATTAAGAATATTGTGCAAAAGGCTGTCTTGGAAATGGGAACGGGCCGGAAGCAAAAGCTACTAGACGCATTGTGGGCATACCGTACTGCCTACAGAACTCCCATCGGTATGTCTCCTTTCCAACTTGTCTATGGGAAAACTTGTCATCTTCTTGTAGAGTTGGAACATGAGCCTATTGGGCCATCAAGTAGTGGAACATGGACCTTCATGAAGCAGGAAAGCACCGGCTGAAGCAACTTTCCGTGTTAGAAGAGTGGAGAGATAAGGAGTACCATAGTGGCAAAGTACACAAGGAAAGAACTGAAAGATGGCACGATAAGAGGATTATGCCTAAAGAGTTCAAACCTGGAGATAAAGTTCTACTATTCAACTCTAGGGTTAAACTCTTTGGACATGGGAAGCTTAGAAGTAAATTGGAAGGACCCTTCACTGTGGTAGAAACCTCATCTCATGGAGCAATCACACTCCAAGGTGATGATGATCAGCTATTTAAAGTGAATGGGCATCGACTCAAATTATTTCTTGAATCCCGGGAGGAGGAACCGGAAAAAGAAATTGACATGATACATCGTATTGATTTTCACGCTATTTCTTTAAATTATGACTAATTCTCTGTGTCCAATTAATGGGCCCATCCAATTAATCATCCATGGGGCCCATTACGCCAACCCACAAAACTTAGCCCGAACGGAGCCAGGAAGTGTTCAGTCGAACCCTAGGATCGGCCGACCTCCTCCTTGCGCCATCAGCTTTTTGTTTTCTCGTGCGAACTCTCCCGACATATATCAACAAGACTCTTGGTGCTATCATACTTTCCCTGCTTATTTATTGATGGGAACAGAGAGGAGAACCTTGCACCATCTAGAAAAAAGTCCATCTCTTGTTCCTCCCATCCTAGTCATGGACAACAAGAAAATTGTGCCTCATGCCTCCTCTAGCTCAAACTTCAACCTGAGCGAAGACATCGTGACAGCAAATGACATGTCCAACCTCGCTTTGGAGTCAGTCATCGCATTGGATGTTGTACCTCTCGCCATGATCCCGCCGCCAACGATGACTCCACCTGGTTGTAGAACCACGTCTCGTGGTGCTGCACGATCGCTCTCCTCTTGGAGGACGCCCATGAAGTCGATGATACCTGCAGGTCATCCGACTGCGGCTGGCCTTAAGTCGATCAAGACCCGTATTTTCCTAAAAAAGACGATTCTTTCCTGAAGCTGCAGCATGGCGAGGAGTTAATGTGCACTCCGAAGACCAAGGACGGTGACGTGGTGGGCCACCAATACATGTCACCTACTCGTACCTTGTCTGAGCGTGTGGGAGACTGCCTCATTATCCAGGGGGTGCAAGCCTGAAGGAGGCTATGCAAAAGGTTTTTTCAAGCAAGTGGATCATGTGGCAATGTAGAAATTGACGGGATGTTTAGGTGTCACCTCTAGCCACCAACCATCAGAGGGCCACATGGCCAATTTGAGGACATCGACGGGAAATCTCCTTGTGCCCCTAAAGTGGCACAACGTTCTAAGGAGTTAGCTTCTCTCTGTTTGGAGAACAAGAAGCTATCGATCTTAGTGGCAGAAAGGCACATCAAGAGGGTGGAACTGAAGTATGAAAGCATATCCCTCAAGGAAGAGATTGTTGGTGTTCGCTGTGGCATGGGCGCGTATGCAATGCTGTTGGGAAGCCCGACATCTACAACAATCCATAGTTTAGATGTCTCAACCGCATAGGATGCTTACTAGCTTAGTTTACTTTTATTCCAAATTTTTATTCATTAAAATTAGATTGAATAATGTAAGCATCCCCATATTTTGAGTTCAATTAAGTGAACTTACCGGTTCATCTAACCAGGTAAAATTGTCTCTTTAGTTTATTTGTGTTGAGTAATGAATTCAGGGAATAAGTGTGGGGGAGGCACTCCAAATTCGAGAAATCCCGACGTGCAAAAATAGCGTTGCATCTCGAAACACGTCGCAACTGAACATACGACTCAACACGTCGAAACAAAGCAACGGAGAGGCCAGAAGGGGGTCGGCCGAACCCCGTGGTCAGCTGACCTAGTGTGGGCCCCACACGGCGCCGTTTCACTCCACAAATTCTGTTTGGATCTTCTACCCCTGAATATGCATGCCTTACTGTTTGAGTTGATTTAATATTTATTACTGAATACTTGAAAGCAATTCAACTCAAGAATTAATTAAAACTTGGTAGTCAAAATTTGCTTGAACTCCGCCTATGTTGTAATGACATAGCTGGTCCCAAGCCCGGATAAAGGAGGAGGGGTTGTGATAGGTTTGGCGAGCCAGCAACTATACTTGGCCATTCCTGAAAGTGCATCTAGAAATCCCTTATGGGTTTTGGATGATTTATGACAAGAAAATGAGATCCTAACCACTTTGTTGAGATGAGCACAGGTTTTAATGTGAAAATAAGCCAAGTGGCAAAAAGAAGGGAGAATGAGGAGCAATGTGGAGAAGAGCTCAAGGAACAAGATTAGTAGATCATTGTGTGTGGAGTGTGTTATGGAAACACACCCCAAGAGCTCAATCACAAATAAACACACACATTGCACAAATTTATACAGGATCGGACTAGTCCGACTGACACCGGACTAGTCCGATATCTCTCTCTGCACAAGATCGGACAAGTTCGATATCACCACGGACTAGTCCGATATCTCTCTGACTAGAATCGGACTAGTCCTCCCCAGTACGGACTAGTCCTCAAAACACTTAACAAGTCACACAAAATCGGACAAGTACGATCACACATCGGACTAGTCCGATATCTTTCTGATGTCAATTGGACAAGACCAATATTAGCACGGACTAGTCCGAAAAACTCTCTGACCTAAATCGGACAAGTCCTCCAAGTGCGTACTTGTCCTCATAGCCACTTAGGTTTCACTGTCCGGACAAGTACGATGTCCATCGGACTAGTCCGAAGATTTCCAGAAGTGAAATCGGACAAGTCCGCCCCTAGCCGGGTTAGTCTGATATTTCGGGACACTTAGGTTTGCTACACACAGCACACCGGACTAGTCCGGTGTCCACCACGGACTAGTCCGATCTTTCTAAACCCTAACGGTCACTTTTAGAAACCCCATATAAATAGAGGTGCACGACCCAACTTTAATATCTCTCGAACCCCTACACCTCCCAAGAGCCTCAAAAACACATCTCTCCACAAAATCAAAAGCCAAAAAGATCAATCCCTTGAGGATACACTTTGGATCATTGGAGAGACACGATTCATTACTCTTGAGCTCTTGGTTTGATTCCCTAACACACTCCTGTGATTTTCATTGTAATCTTTTGAGTGTGTTCTTGGTGCATTTGTCATTGTAATCTAAGGGAGCCCTCAACGTGTGTGAAGGCCCCTTGAATTCGATTATTTACCCTTTGTGATAAGAGAAGAGGATTGGCCTTCGTGGCGATCCAACGAGGGTAGGGTTGGAGAAGACCCGATCCTTTTGTGGACTCCTCAACATGGATGTAGGTTGCCTCTGTGGGAGCCGAACCACAAGATAAATCATTTGTGTTCTTGCTTTGTGTTCATCATTCTTACTCGTCACAACAATCTAGGGTTTCAATCAATATTGCTTACTTTAAGTTGAATCATTAAATATAAGATTGAATTGTGATATACCCTAGTTCATAATCTTGCAACACTTCTATTAACTTTATATTTCCGCTGCATACATCGTAGAATCAAATTAATCGATCAAACTTAATTAATCTAGTCGGTACCCACCGGACTAGTCCGCACTTGACCGGACTAGTCCGATATCTCTGGATTTGATCTGGTTGTTAAGTGTTGCAGGTTCCGGCAAATTCAAAAAGGACTATTCACCCCCCCTCTAGGCCACATTCAATTGGTATCAGAGCAGGTTCTTCAAGAAAGAGACTAATCGCTCGAAGAGATCATGTCGGACATGAAGGTCGTCCACAAGAGCAACAACCAAGAAAATGTTGATTATGACAAGAACCAAAAGGTGGAGAAGCTCCTCGAAGCCATTCAAGACTTCGAGGACGATGATGAGGAGACGCTAGAACTGAAGGCGCTCCTAAGAAATAAGACACTTTCCAAAGGGAAAGTAAAGATTGAAGAGAAGAAGAAGGGGAGTAGTCACATCGACTACTCCCGATATCCTTTCAACTATGATCGTCTTAATCCCAGCAATAATCATTATTTATCTATCCCTCTAGGAAAAGCCCCACACTTAGATGGATGTGATTACTCAATGTGGAGGCAAAATATGAAAATGCATCTAATTTCCCTCAATCCAAGTTTATGGCATATTGTGTGCACAGTGATATATATCTCGGACGACGATGAAGAACTTACACCAAGCCAAGAGCAGGCAATTCATCGAAATGCTCAAGCCGCGACAGTCATTACCTCTTCGCTCTGTCGGGACGAGTTCACCAAGGTGGATGGACTCGAGATTGCTAAGGAGATATGGGACACATTACAAACTGCACATGAAGGTGATCGTCATGTGCGTGAAGCAAAGATAGAAATGATCGAAGGTGAATTAGGAAGATTTGCAATCGAAGAAGATGAGTCACCTCAAGATATGTACAACTGATTAAAGACACTCGTCAACAAGATTCGATCATACGGAGCAAGATGTGGAATGACCATGAGGTGGTGAAGCTCATCCTTAGAGCATTCATGCCTTGCAACGTCACCCTATGCTCAATGATTAGAGAAAGCCCCGGATACAAGAAAATGACTCTGGATGAATTCCTTGGAAAAATCATCAACTTCGAGATGATGGAAAAACAAGCAAAGCATGTCAAGGAAATTGCCGACCTCACCTCGGCAAAGAAGAAAGGGGTTGCCTTGAAGTCCGCCGTCAAGCCCCTATCTAAAGAAGCTCAGCTAGAAGAAGACGTTGATGATGAGAGCAGCGAATTAGATGAAGAAGACATGATACTGTTCATGAAGAAATTCAAGAGAATAAAGAAGAAGAGACAAGGTACTAAATCAAGCGAAGGAAAGTACAAGGAAAGAACAAAGCCAAAGTTGAGGCGGGCAAGCTATAATTGTTGTGAGTATAGCCACCTTATAGTTGATTGCCCATATAAAGAGAACAAGAAGAAGACCAAAGAAGCCAAGCCTGAACCCAAGAAATTTTTCAAGAAGAAGAAACAAGCCGAACAAGCACACATGGGGAAAGAGTGGGACTCAAATCATGAGTCCTCATCATCCGAAGAAGAAGAGATGGCTAGCATAGCCATCAAGAAGACATCCAAGAAGTCTACTCTCTTCCCTACAGTCGGAGCATGGAAGGGGAGCGACACTTGCCTCATGGCAAAGGAAGGTAAAAGCAAGGTAACAACGAAACCCTCCCCCATTCATTCCTATTCTAGGGATAGCGACATTGCTAGTGATAATGAAGATATGCTTATTGGATTAGATAAGAAAACAGCCACTAAAATGAAATTTTTACTTGATCAACTTGTTGAGAAGGAGAGGTTAATACACCGTCAAGAAGACATGATTGTCTCCCAAAAGGAGGAACATGTCGAACTTTACAAACTTCTAGAGCTTGAAAAGGAGCAAAGCAAGTCACTAGAGGTTGAGTTAGCTTCAAGCAATGAAGCTTGCTTAGAGTTAAATGACTCAAATGCTGCAATCAAGGAATAACTTGCTAACCAAATCAAGGTTAACAAGATCCTTGAAGTGCAAGTTGAGCCACTCATGCAAGGTGACCCTTAATCCTCTTCAAGTTCACCTCCTCAACACATTAAAACTGAAATTTCATCTACTTGTACATGTGGTAAAATGAGAACAGTTTGAAAGACAAGTCACCCTCCACCAAGGACAAACATCCTGCACAAACTGGCATATTTGACAAGGAGAAGATCAAGTATGCACGTAGTGCATACTTGATCACAAGACCTCCAAATGTCAAATATGGCATTGGTTACTCTCATGGTGAAAAGCAACAAGCTAGAAGCCATAAGAATAATAGGGATAGCAATGTCTTTGTGAAGGGAGGAGTCTTCTAAACTGGAAAATCAAAAATTAATTAGTACAACACGCATGACCGCCGGACTAGTCCGGTCAGGGTCCGGACAAGTGCGGTAAATCGTACAAGTCCGGTCTCCCAGACTAGTCCTGTGTATAAACAACAAAAGTTACTTTTCAGTACTTTCGATGCATCTTATGTCTTAATGACAAGTAATTATGGAAAGGTTTATGCTCATTATGTTGGGCCATGCCATGAGAACACCAAATCTCATATGTGGGTGCCCAAATCCCTTGTGACTAACCTAAGAGGACCCAAGCAAGCTTGGGTACCTAAAATGAAGGCATAATTTGTTTTTGTGGGCCTCTTCCTCCGGTTGATCCATGTGTGCTAGATCAAGAAGAAGCTCCTTGCCAAGCATTGAGAAGGATGGCATTAGGCGAAGTTCGACCACAAGAGCCACATCTACATATCCATGAGGAAAACGAACCACAAGAGGAGACCAATGATCAAGGGGGAGCTTCCATACAAGATCAACCTCAAGAAAGTGAAGATGATCAACAAGTCAACGAAGGCATTCATTTAGGGGGAGAAGAAGATGATCATGAAGACTCAAGACAGCAAGTACCACACCCAAGAGTACACCAATACGTCCAAAGGGATCACCCGATCAACAACATCATTGGTGATATCCAAAAGGGAGTAACTACTAGATCTCGCATAGCTAAATTTTGTGAACATTACTCATTTGTGTCCTTTTTGGAACCACGCAGGGTTGAGGATGCATTGAAAGATCCGGATTGGGTAGTGGCCATGCAAGAAGAACTCAACAATCTAAAGAGAAACAAGGTGTGGGAACTAGTCGAAAGACCCAAATCCAACATCGTCAGCACCAAATAGGTCTTCCGCAACAAACAAGACAAACACGGGGTGGTGACAAGGAACAAGGCACGACTTGTGGCTAAAGGGTATTCACAAGTCGAAGGTTTGGATTTCGATGAAACCTTTGCTCCCGTAGCTAGACTTGAATCTATTAGAATATTACTTGCATATGCTACTCACCATGATTTCAAGCTCTATCAAATGGATGTGAAAAGCACCTTCCTCAATGGGCCAATCAAGGAGGAGGTGTATGTGGAGCAAACCCCCGGGTTTTAAGACGAAGAGTTCCCCGACCACGTATTTAAATTGCGCATGGCTCTCTACGGCCTCAAACAAGCTCCTAGAGCTTGGTATGAGTGTCTTAGAGATTTCTTAATTGAAAATGGCTTTAAGATTGGCAAAGTAGATTATACACTGTTTACAAAGAATTTTGACAATGATCTTTTTGTTTGTCAAATCTATGTTGATGATATAATCTTTGGTTCAACTAACAAATCTTTTTGTGAGGAACTTAGTAAAATTATGACAGACAGGTTTGAGATGTCTATGATGGGAGATCTAAAGTACTTTTTGGGATTCCAAGTGAGGCAACAAAGGGAAGGGACGTTCATAAGCCAAATGAAGTACACTCAAGAAATACTCAAGAAGTTTGGGATGGACAAGGCGAAGCCAATAAAGACTCCCATGGCAACAAATGGCCACTTGGATCTCAATGAAGATGGACCTAGCATCGACCAAAAGGTATATTGCTCCATGATTGGATCTCTACTCTATTTATGTGCATCTAGGCCAGACATTATGTTGAGTGTATTTTTGTGTGCAAGATTTCAAGCCAATCCTAAGGAGTGTCACATGGCAGCCGTAAAAAGGATCCTGAGATATTTAGTTCATACACCCAACCTTGGTCTTTGTTGCCCAGAAGGCTCAAAAATCAATTTCATTGCTTACTCCGATGCAGATTATGCCGGATGCAAGGTAGATAGAAAAAGTACCTCCGGTACATGCCAATTCTCTAGTTCCTTGGTCCTCCAAGAAACAAAATTCCATTGCCTTATCCACGGCCGAAGCGGAGTATGTTGCAGCCAGGAGTTGTTGTGCACAACTCCTTTGGATGCGGAAAACTCTAAGGGATTACGGTTATAATATGAACCGTATTCCACTCCTTTGTGATAATGAGAGTGCCACTAAAATTGCCCATAATCCCGTTGAGCACTCTAGAACCAAACACATAGACTTAAGGCATCACTTCTTGAGAGACCACTCCATGAAAGGAGATAGTCATTTCCCATGTCAACACCCAAAAGCAATTGGCCGACATATTCACCAAACCACTTGATGAAAAGCGCTTTTGTGAACTCAGAACTGAACTAAATATCCTTGATGCTCGGAGTCTGGCATGAAATGTTGCATACCTGTATGAATTCTTCAAAATATGTTGATTGGATTGTGACAATCAACTCTCTCAATTTTCTTCAGAAAACTATGTCAATTACTAGATCTTGGTGAATTATGGTCATTGCTTGATTGTTGTATGCTTACTGATCACATTCATCAAGATTATCTGATTTGATTTGCCTCCCTATTTTCTAAATATGTACCTTCAAATATATATGAATGGGCTAAGAAGTTCTTGCCTGGTGACCACGGACTAGTTCGTAGGTTACCCGGACTACTCCGCCCATGCAGACTAGTTCGTAGAGCGCCGGTTAGGCCGGACTAGCCCAGTAGACCATGGACTAGTCCGATATAGCCTCTGGAAATGTTTGGACTAATCCGGTCATTTCCGAACTTGTTCGATTTTTCGTGTCCGTAACCCTAGCCGCCGCCATACCCTAATTCCCTCAACCTCACAACTTGCCTCAAGCTTCTCTCTCTTTGCGCTCGAGCTCCCAAGGCGATTTCTTGTTTTCTCTACCAAAAAGCTTCGCATTTGGGCGGAAATCAAGCTTCCTTGCTTGGAGATTGAAGTTCACGGACTTTTCCGGACTTCAACACCCTCATCTCCAAGTTTCAAGCGATTTCTTCTGTAATTTTTGCCCAAACCCTAGAAATCCCTATTTTCTTCATTATTGATCAAATAGCTTAGCTTCTTTCACCTAATACTAGTGTCCTTGATGTATTACATTGTTGTTAGGCTAATTTTGCATTGAGATGGTCCATTTGTCTCATAAGTTAGGTTTTTGAGGATGGATACCGGACTAGTCCGGTCTGTGCACGAACAAGTCCGGTCACCCGGACTAGTCCGTGCCTGTACACTGGACAAGTTCGATTTTTGTGAACTCAACCCTAACTTTTTGATTCCTCAATGTAAATTCTCTTGTCATCCATTCAATCCCTTGTCTTCCATGATTATCCATACCATGCACAATTCATTCTCAGGGCATGTCGAGCTCAAACGATGAGATTTCCGATTTTGAGACCGAGATGGACCACGAGGTCGCACCTCGGCCCTCGACAAGCCTTGGCAAGAAATGCCAAGAGTGTCCTTCCGAGCCAGCTCCATCTCCTCCTCAGGCTCATCGGAAGGTGCTGGCAAAGAAGCCAGCTTCCAAGGCTGCTGCAGCAACAAGTGGCTCTTGCCAAGCTAAGGGCAAGGGCAAGGGAATAGCAACGGGCCCGGTTGGCCCCCTAAAGCTGCATGCTCCAAGGGAAGGGGTCAGGGACCCCACTGAACAAAGATTCAACGGGAAGGGCCACGACTCGGCTGCAAAATTCAGAAATGTTGATTGGTATGGCCGCCCGAAGCAAGCTCTGGATGGTAGATTTTGGAGTAACTTCCATGCAGACTTCTACAAGTTTGTATATCTACAGATGAAGACACCTGTAGTGAGCAGCCAGTGGATTGATTGGACACATTTTGAGAAGAAGGACTGCTCACCATTTGTTGAAGTGGTGGAAGCAATAGAGAAGCATGGCCTGAAGGATCTTTTTGCCTTCAGAAACAACTAGAATGATGAGGTCATAGCGCAACTCTTTGCAACGTGCCACTTCTCGAGTGATGATGAAGAGAGTGCTACTTGGATGACTCACGGATCCAAGTACAACATAACTCATGAAGACTTTGCAAGCCTGCTTCACCTTGACACCTCAAGCAATGACTGCTTAATCATCCACAACATAGGTGTCATTGAGAAGGATAAGATGAAATTCCTCTATGAGCCCAACATGAAGTTCAACCCTCCCTCCACAAAGAACATGATGCCTTTATTTGTTGTCCTGAACAGAGTCTTGTGGAAGACAATAGCCCCCAAGGATGGAGATGCAGGGAGTGTACAGGGCTATCTATGGACCCTGATGAGAGTGATAAGCAAGGACCGTCAGTTTGATGTGGCGGACTACATTTGGAATGACATGGTGAACATTTCTTGCACACCCAACAGGTCATGTGGATATGCTCCATATCTGATGTTGTGATTGAGAAGGTAACTAGGATTGAGTTTGTGAAAGATGTGGAGCACCTCCCTTTGAGGCCTCAGATGCCTCAGAAGCCAAGCATACAGGCTGCTCCATCTCCAGCCTCTAGTCCTGATGTTCCGGCTAGGTCAAGTGGAGATGCCAGGGCTGCCCCCACCACTAGGGCAGATCCTCAAAAAGGATCTTCAAGTGGCATCTTCAAATCCTTTGCTGCCATCTTTGCTTCTTGCAGAAAGGCAGAGGTGAAGGCCCACAAGCTCAACAAGAGGAGAAAAGAAGACATGAAGTATGGCCTATGCCAGAATTTGGAGATTGAGCCCATCGGATCTCAGGTAATCTCTGAAGATTCCGATTCCTACTTCACCGAGCTCAAGCCCTTGACCCGCTCCGAGCTTGCCTACTTTGGCATTGGGGGCTTGAGTGGCTCCGCACCTCCTCCTCCTCATCATCCCGAAGACGAAGATGACAGCGATGAGAGGACCGAAAACGAAGCTTGAAGACTTTAGGCCCCTTCTCTCCTTCTTTTTGGTGTTTTGATGCCAAAGGGTGAGAGATTGAGGGGGAGTCTTGGGTCTTAGGTCATTACCTGTAGGATGCGAGGAGAGAGCTTCCTTTGTGCTTTTTGTCTATTTTGTGGCTTGTAAACTATTTTATATGCTATTTTGTTAATTATGGTCCTGAGATGCAACGCTATGAACATGTTATGCTCTTATTGATGAAATCTGTATTTTTGGTTCAACACTGTCTTTTATGCTTATTGTTGGTACATCCATGTCAATTAGCTCATTATCATCACAATTATTGCTCATACTCATTTAGTTTTGCATCCCACCATAAAGAGTGCACATATGGATCATGTATTCATTGCTTAATGTGCTTTGAACACATATGTGCATACTTTATGAAAATCTCAATTTTTTTTCATATCTCGTGAAATCTTAGTTGGTTGTCATCAGACACCAAAAAGGGGGAGATTGAAAGTGCATCTAGGAATCCCTTGTGGGTTTTTGATGATTTATGACAAGCAAATGAGATCCTAACCACTTTGTTGAGATGAGCACAGGTTTTAATGTGAAAATAACCAAAGTGACAAAAAGAAGGAAGAATGAGGAGCAATGTGGAGAAGAGCTCAAGGAACAAGATTAGTAGATCATTCTGTGTGGAGTGTGTTAAGGAAACACACCCCAAGAGCTCAATCACAAATAAACACACACATTGCACAAATTTATATAGGACCGGACTAGTCCGACTGACACCGGACTAGTCCAACTGACACCGGACTAGTCCGATATCTCTCTCTACACAAGATCGGACAAGTCCAATATCACCACGGACTAGTCCGATATCTCTCTGACTAGAATCGGACTAGTCCTCCCCAGTGCGGACTAGTCCTCAAAACACTTCACAAGTCACACAAAATTGGACAAGTCCGATCACACATCGGACTAGTCTGATATCTTTATGATGTCAATCGAACAAGTATGATATTAGCACAGACTAGTCCGAAAAACTCTCTGACCTAAATTAGACAAGTCCTCCAAGTGCGAACTTGTCCTCATAACCACTTAGGGTTTCACTGTCCAGACAAGTCCGACGTCAATCGGACTAGTCCAAAGATTTCCAGAAGCAAAATCGGACAAGTCTGCCCCTAGCCGGACTAGTCCGATATTTTGGGACACTTAGGGTTTGCTACACAGAGAACACTGGACTAGTCCGGTGTCCACCACAGACTAGTTCGATCTTTCTAAACCCTAACGGTCACTTTTAGAAACCCCATATCAATAGAGGTGCACGGCCCAACTTTAATATCTCTCGAACCCCTGCGCCATAACAACTCCCAAGAGCCTCAAAAACACATCTCTCCATGAAATCAAAAGCCAAAAAGATCAATCCCTTGAGGATACACTTTGGATCATTGGAGAGACACGATTCATCACTCTTGAGCTCTTGGTTTGATTCCCTAACACACTCCTGTGATTTTCATTGTAATCTTTTGAGTGTGTTCTTGGTGGATTTGTCATTGTAATCTAGGGGCGCCCTTAATGTGTGAGAAGGCCCCTTGAATTGAGTTATTTACCCTTTGTGATAAGGGAAGAGGATTGGCCTTCGTGGCGATCCAACGAGGATAGGGTTGGAGAAGACTCGGTCCTTTTGTGGACTCCTCAACGTGCATGTAGGTTGCCTTTGTGGGAGCCGAACCACGGGATAAATCGTTTGTGTTCTTGCTTTGTGTTTATCATTCTTACTCATCACAACAATCTAGGGTTTTAATCAATATTGCTTACTTTATGTTGAATCATTAAATATAAGATTGAATTGTGATAGACCCTAGTTCATAATCTGGCAACACTTCTATTAACTATATATTTCTCCTGCATACATCATAGAATCAAATTAATTGATCAAACTTAATAAATCTAGTCGGTACCCACCGAACTAGTCCGCACTTGACCGGACTAGTCTGATATCTTTGGTTTTGATTTGGTTGTTAAGTGTTGTAGATTCCGACAAATTCAAAAAGGCCTATTCACCCCCCCCCCCTCTAGGCCACATTCAATTCTCATGGAAATGAAACCCATTGGAATTTCGTTGGATCCTTGACGGGAAAGCTACAAGAGTTAGTGGACGTTGCGATTAGGAGGCATGTAAATATCCTTTGTGTACAAGAGACTAGATGGGCAGGTCAAAATGCGAAAGAGGATGAAAATTCCTGTTTTATGCTTTGGTATTCTGGCTTGACTAGGACTAGGAATGGCGTAGGCATCCTAATAGATAAGAGCCTCAAGGATGGAGTAGTGGATGTCCATAGACAAGGGGATAGGATCGTCCTAGTCAAGGTAGTTGTGGGAGACCTTATCATGAATGTCGTTAATGCTTATGCCCCACAATTTGGGCTTGACATGAGCACTAACAGACAATTTTTGGAGGACTTGGAGGATATGGTTTGTAGTGTACCGATAGCCAAGAAGCTCTTCATAAAAGGAGATCTCAATGGCCATGTAGGTACAACTAACGTAGGTTTGGGGGGGGGGGGGTACACGGAGGTTTCGGGTGTTGCCATTGAAACCAGGAGGGTAAGGATATCCTAGACTTTGCCGTAGCCTATGACCTATTGCTAGCTAACACCCCCTTTAGGAAGAAGCTATCTCACATAGTGACCTTTACTAGTGCCCAACATTCTAGTCAAATCGACTATATCCTCACCAGAAGAAGGGAGAGGGGGGAATGTTTAGATTGTAAGTTGGTTCCTGGAGAATGTGTTGTTCAACAACATAAACTCGTGGTAGTTGATTTCATTTCCACGTGCATGTGTCACGCGAAAAAGGTGTTAAACTGCAAGAACAAAGTAGTAGAAGTTGAAGGATGAAGCGCAACAATCATTAAAAAGGAGGATGATCGAGGAAGGACCTAGGGGCGAAAAGGAAGATGCAGATAGTATGTGGGTGAAGATGGCGACTTACATTAGGAAGGCAGCTAGGGAGGTGCTTAGGTGGACAAAACGCAAGAAAACTGTAGATAAAAACACTTGGTGGTGGAATGAAGATGTACAAAAAGCTATTAAAGAGAAGAAGGAGTCTTATAAGAGATGGCATCATGAGAGAAGCTCAAGTAACATGGCGAAGTATAAAGAGGCTATGAAAAATGCAAGGCGTGTTGTGAGTAAAGCAAAGGGGCAGGCCTATGATGCACTCTATGAGAGGCTAGGTACAAAAGAAGGCGAAAAGGATATATACAAGGTGGCGAAACTTCGCAAGAGGAAGGTGAGGGATCTCAACCAAGTCAAATGCATTAAGGATGAGGCAGATCGAATTCTATTGAAGGATGAAGAGATTAGGAACATATGACGGGATTACTTCAATGGACTATTCAATGACGGGAATAAGAGCATTATGTTCGAGTTGTATGACTCATTTGATGACACCAACAGACGATCCGTGCGGAGGATACAAGAGTCTGAGATTAGAGAGGCCTTAAAAAGGATGAAAGGAGGAAAGGCCCGCGGCCCCAATGATGTCCCCATTGAGGTGTGGAGATGTCTAGGGGATGTAGCAATAGTATGGCTCACTAAACTATTGAACCGCATTTTCCAGTCAAACAAAATGCCAGAAGAGTTGCGGAAAAGTATTTTAGTACCCATCTTCAAAAATAAAGGACATGTTCAAAGTTGTACTAATTACCAAGGAATTAAGCTTATGAGTCATACTATGAAGCTCTGGGAGAGAGTGATTGAACACAACTTAAGGAAAGTGACCAATGTCACTAAAAACCAGTTTGGTTTTATGCCTTGGAAGTCCACTATGAAGGTGATTTTCTTACTCCATCATCTTATGCAGAGGTATAGGGAGCAGAAGAAGGATCTACATATGGTGTTGATTGACTTGGAGAAGGCATACGATAAGGTACCAAGGCCGGTCATGTGGTGGGCGCCAGAGAAACACAAAGTCCCAACAAAGTACATTAACCATATAAGGATATGTACGATAATGTGGTGACAAGTGTGCGCGTAAGAGATAGTGAGACTGATACTTTTCCTATCACAATAGGGCTACACCAAGGATCAGCCTTAAGTCCGTACATCTTTTCCTTAGTGATTGATGAGGTGTCGAAGGATATACAATGGGATATCCCTTAGTATATGCTCTTTGCTGATGATGTAGTAATGGTACAGGAAACTAGCGATGGTGTTCATAGAAAATTGGAGCTATGGAGGTAGACCTTAGAGTCTAAGGGGTTTAGACTTAGTAGAACCAAGACCGAGTATACGAGATGTGACTTTAGTGATGTCTGGTGCGAGGATGGAAATGTTAGTTTACAAGGACAAGTAGGACCTAGGAGAGACACATTTCATATTTAGGATCAATGTTTCAAAGCAATGGTAATATTGACGAAGATGTTTGCCACAGGATCAAGATTGGGTGGATGTGGTGACAAGCATCTGTAATCTTATGTGATAAGAAAGTTCCACAAAAATTGAAAGGAAAATTTTATAGGACAGTGATCAGACCTGTGATGTTGTATGGAGCAGAATGTTGGCCAACTAAAAGGCAACATGTCCAACAAATGATTGTTGCGGAGATGTGCATGCTACGGTGGATGTGCGGTCACACAAGAAGATACAAAATTAGGAACGAGGTGATACGTGACAGGGTAGGGGTGGCATCGATTGAGGAGAAGCTAGTCCAACATCGCCTACGGTGGTTTGGGCATATCCAGCAGAGACCTCCAGAAGCACCGGTTAACAGTGGGATTATAAAGAGTAGAGAAAATTTTAGGAGGGGTAGAGGTCGACCAAGGTTTACATGGCAGGAGGCGGTGAAACGAGACTTAAAAGAGTGGAACATACCTAGAGATTTGGCTCATGATAGGACTGCATGGAAATTAGCAATTCATGTGCCAAAATCTTAGTTTATTCTTATTTTGTTACTCTTATCTTCTTTCTTATTAATCTATTTCTAAAATAAATAAAATGTAGAATCTTATTTTACTTGCACTTTTTATTTTAATTTTTACTCTCATCTTATTTTCTATTACTTTTCTTCAAAAATTGTTGGGTTTCATTTCTAGCCGACCCCAACTTGTTTGGGACAAGGGCTTGGTTGTTGTTGTTGTTGTCAAAGTTTACTTGAACTAAAAATTTGAATACTTTATATTTTGATTTATTGCCTTGTTTATGATTCCCACAAGCAAAATAGGAAAAACACGTCATCTAAGTATTTGACTAGTGTGATATGGTAAATGAGTTATTCGAGGAGATGCTTCTATGCTTGAAATTGATTTTGATGTTTGCACAATTTGAAGTCTTGAAATTTGCCTAATTCTCTCATTGGAAATTTAAATACCCACCACGACCATATGATACAAATTCTTGAACAACCACATGCATATGCCACTTTGTTTTTTATTGAACTTTGTCAAACTCGTGACCCAATTGAGTGACATGCATGAACTCTTTGACTTATAAATTCTTGTGCACCTTATTCATGCAAAATTTCTCGCATTGAGAATTTGCATCCACCATTCATTCATCCAATAAAGAAACTCCATACATTTTTGGTCATCAGATTCTCTCTAGAAAAATAAAAAGGAGTGGAACACATGGCTACGAAAAAAACAGAGCGAGAGAAAAAGAAAAGCATCTACTCTTCAAAAGAGGAAGTATGCCAAAAAAAAGAAATAAAGTAGCCATGTTTCATCCTCAAAGAGAGAAAACCATGGATTCTATTCCATTCATGTGCATAAGAATCTTCTTTGTTAATTTGTTTGTTGCATAAGTCTCTCATAGGATCGAGTTTTTTACTTAGTAATATATAAATTACAATATATGCCACAGTTGTCCCTACCAAGCTCCAGATATAGTCATATTTAGTATACGAACAAAACTGGCACAACATGCCAAGGTGACGATGAGAGACTTGAGAGATTCCAAATGAGAGATAAGGGCAATTGTTTCTTTGACTCACCGAATATAGCAAATCATCATATCATTTCGGCAGGGGAAGATCGAAGAGAAGTACATTCCAACCATTCCACTCTTCAAACACCCAAAATTGATGTGATAGCCACATTCCACAAAAGGAATTCATGAATTGAGGTGTGGGTTGAAATATTTAGTATTCTCTTTTTCTAACTTATAGAAAATTTATGACGTCACCTTAGTTCTTTTTCTTGCCTTCAGTTGAGGATGAGCAAAGGACTAAGTGTGGGGGAGTTTGTTGACGGTCCTTAAGTGCCATATTTAGATCGTCAATTCAGCTCATAATTTGCACAAAAAAGAAACACAACGTAGTGATAGGGTTAAAAACTAACCAATTCCACAAGTGTTGGTGTTTATTTGTATGCAGGTGAATTTAGAACCAAAATACCAGGTCGGACAACCTCCCTAGTCAGCAACTAGGGAGTGGTGCCAAACCCGGTCAAATGCCATGTGTTGGCTCCACCCGGCTTGAAGAAGTCATGGGTGACTGATTCGCGCGCATTTGGTGGCGGGAACCGACCCTTCTCCACCCTATAAATAGCACCCCACACCTCACTTCACACACACACCAAAAGTTGAGAATAGAATACCACTCCTATGGTTTGGAGTAGTCCTAGAGGCTGCCAAGTAGTAGGAGAGTGTGGATAGAGTTTAGGAGAAGGAGGCCTGAGCTTGTCAAGTCCCTCTTCTACACTTGTATCCCTAAAAAGGTGTACTAAAATCAAGTAAGCCCTTTGTGAATTCAATTCAAGTTTGATTCTCAATTCATAGTAGTTTTCACAAGTAGATACTTGTGTGTTCATTGCATTGATTTATTAGAGGCTCTAGAGGTAGCTTTATGTTCAAAAAACCTAGAGTTGTGATTTAGAATGTAAGCATGGTGCTTAGGTTAGAAATCACCAGTGAATATCTCGTAGACTCACGGATTGAAGAGGTTGGCAGTAGGTGGTGACAGACTTATCTATCCTTAGTAATCCTCCGCATTCGGCTATGTCATAAGCTCTTGGCGGGAGTCGTCCAAGTGTTGCTAGGGGTAAACTGTGCCCAAAGCAAGCAGCTACCGCAAATTCCTTTTAATTAGAATCAATACTTTGAATTCCTCACTTTTTCTTGCCTACAAAAAAACTTTGTGTCCTTGGGTGGATTAGTTCATAAGGTTGGCACACGTTCCTTGGATTTGATACCCTTGGGAATACTCTCTTAAGGGGAAGTGCTACACGACAGTTTCCGTTCGCTTGCGGATTTTTATCTCTGACATAAGAAATGCAAACACTTCCACAGTAGACATAGATTCGGACGTGTGAAACATGGTAGCTCTAGAGCTTCCCTCTGCGGGGAGGCAAGCCCGGAGCTACTAGACACATGGTAGCATCGGAGCTTCCCCTTTTGGGGAGGCTGGTCTGGCACCCCAGGACACATGGCAGCACTGGAGCCATCCTAAGAAGGGAGGCAGGTCCGCCACTGCAGGACAAGTGGCAGGGCCGAAGCCACCCTAAGGAGGAAGGCAGCTCCGACACTGCGGGACATGTGGCAGTGCAAGAGCCACCTTAGGGAGGGAGGCAGATCCGGCACCGCGGGACACGTGTTGCCTCCGAAAGTCCACAATACTGGAAGGTGGAACTCAACGTGTCTTCTCCTGGTACGAAGGGATACCTGGTATGCAGGATATCGACACAACCTATCTCAGTTAAGTAAGTATCTAAGACGCGCCCTCTCCTCTAACAAATGGGATACGGGCTTTACTAGAGCACGACTCAGATTTGTTTTGTAACTGAGACGATCTTTCCTTGGTGTCCGTCTCCTTTTATAATGGAAGTTGGTTCGTCTCCCATACTCACCGGTTAGGCACGTCCTCTTTTGACATGGAAGCGGGATCGTCTCCCATTCCCTCTATAGGTAGACGTGCATTAAATCGGTTCGTCTCGATTTTCTATTGCCCTTCTACGACCTCCCAGCTATGGCAGAACAAATGGCTGCCAGATCTACCTATTCTTTCCCTGCTCTTTCCCTCTTTTGAGGTGCCCTTCTAAAAGTCTTGTAGTGATTTCAGTTGATCTTAAAAAAAACTTTAGTCCTCTCCTGTTCCTTACTATTTTTTACCCCTTTAGATCTTGAGTATCAGTGCCTTCGAATTTCTTTGATTTATATCTTCTTTTTTGTACATAGATGTCGTCGAATCAAAGTTGGATGTATGGGCTGTGCCTTTGCAATGAATATATCAAAGGGTAGATGCATTTATTGATTTTGCGAAGAAAGACATGTTAGACAACACTAGAGGGACTATTTGTTGTCCTTGAAAACATTGCAAGAATGAGAAGAGATATCGCACAGATGAATTGTTAAGGTCACATTTGATCACACATGGATTCATGGTGGATTATCGATGTTGTAACAAACATGGCGAGGAGGGGCTTAATGAAGCAAAGATAAGATATTCATATATCTGGAGAGGGATGTCTCTACCAGTGTCGAAGAAGATCACGATGATGATGTGAACATGCCAGATATATCAAGTTTCACCAATGACGACATTGAGTTTCAAGTGCATAACATAGAGGAGATGGTACACAATGTCGAGATACATGGCGACGATGATCTGTACAGTACTGGTGAACTTGCAAATTACAAGAAGATGCAGGAAGACTCGAAGAAGCTACTGTATCATGGTTGTGTGGCTAGGTACACAAGACTGTTTGCGATGATAAAACTTTTCTAATTAAAGGCAATCAACAAATGGAGTGATTGTAGTTTTAAGGAATTGTTGACGCTCCTTAAGGACATGTTACCCCAAGGCAACACAATCCCTATGACAGTTTATGAGGCAAAACAGATAATCTGTCCACTGGGTTTGGAGGTGGAGAAAAACAACGCGTGCAAGAATGATTGCATTCTATATCGTACACCTGAGTACGAAAACCTCGAGAAATGCACTATTTGTTGAGTGGACCGATTCAATCATAGGAAAGACGACGGTAATGACGAGAACTGCAATAGAAGAAAAAAGCGGGCCTAAAAAGGTGTTTTGGTACTTTCCTATCATTCCTCGTTTGAAGCGTTGGCTTGCAAACAAGAAGGAGTCAAAATTGTTGCGATGGCACAAAAAGAAGCATAAGCAAGATGTTGGAATGATAAGACATCCTACTGATGCCACACAATGGTGTAACATTGATTCATGAAATCCTGAATTTGCCATTGATCCTAGGAATATTAGGATCGCAATGAGCACCGATGGCATGAATCCTTTTTTGAACAGTAGAACACATAGCACATGGACAATTGTGCTAAAAATTTTGAACCTTCCTCCTTGGTTGTGCAACGAACAAAAATATATTATGATGTCGAGACAGATAACAGGGCCACAACAACCTGGGAATGACATTGACAACCTGGGATCTAAAGCAGTTGTGGTACAACAATGGAGTGCAGCTCTGGGATGACCACAAGCGTGAGTACTTTGGCCTCCAATCCATTTTATTTGTGACTGTTAGGGATTCTCCAGCAGAATGTAACTTGTTCGAACAGAGTAAGAAAGTAGGTTGCGGATGTCCACATTGTTTGAGAGAAACAAACTCACAATATTTGAGTGAGTCACAAAAAATATTGACATGGGACATCGACGCAACATTACAATGAAGCACCTTTATAGGAGTATGAAGGATAATTTCAATGGTGACACTGGGAAGAGTTGTCCTCCACCTCATCTCACGGGTCATGAAGTCTATGAAATGGTCAAGGATATCCATGTTGTCCTTGGTAAGCGGAAAAGGACTGGCAAAAATACCGGCGAGATGACATGTGGAAGAAGCAATTAATTTTTTGGGAGCTACTGTATTGGAAAGACTTAGACGTCCATCATTCGATTGGCATGATGCACGTTGAGAAGAATGTTTCCAAGAGCCTACTCGGGACATTGCCTAACATGGATGCGAAAACTAGGGACCATGGACATGCACAAGCATATGTAAAGAAAATGGGAATTAAGCTTGAGTTGTGGGTTGCTGACTCAGAAAAAGGAATGGAACTACCAACATCATGCATCACCCTTTTAAAAAATGAGAAGAAAGAGTTTTGTGGGTTCTTTTCCCATGAGTGCGGGTTCAGGTACAAAATTTTACCCACGAGTACAACCCATACCCGACCCGATGTTTTACGGGTACGGGTTCGGGATTTGATTCCTACTCGCGGGTACCCGATGGGTTAACCAAAACATGAAATTCAACCAAAAAAAATAATCCAGCTACAGCCCACCTACTTGCTGACCAGTTGCCCCATCAAATTTAAATGTAGCAAGCCAGGTTGGCAGGTGTCTGGGCGCAGGGCAGGTGCAAGTGTCTCGGAACACGTGTGGAGCATGGAACAGCCAAACAAGCATATTGAATCCACCAGGTACCAAGGCACAAGTATAAATGATGGTTATGGTGTTTGCTCAAATTCAGACTTGCTGAGTGTTAACGCGTACCCGTCGGGTACCCGAAACCCGCTCGAAACCTATCGGGTTTGGGTTCGGATATCAATTTTTATCCGCGGGTACGGGTTCGTTTACGAAATTTTACCCAAAGACAATTTTTTTTTTGGAACAACTTTTTACTCTACCCGACCCGAACCTGACCCGTTGACATCCCTACATGATTACCATGTATTGCTTACGCAGATGATTGATGTTGGAATTCGGAATATCCTACCAGTCAATGTTCAAGAGGCTATAATGAACTTTTGCTTTTTCTTCAATGCAATTGGTCAAAAAGTACTATGTGAAGAAGATGTCGAGTCATTTGAAAAAAGGCACTATGAATTTTTATGCTTCCTTGAGATATATTTTCCACCTGCCTTTTTTGACATCAGCACCCATTTCACAACTCATCTTATCAAGGAGATAAAGATACTTGGCCCTGTGTTCCTTCACCAGATGTATGCGTACGAGAGATTCAACGGCATACAAAAGTCCTTCGTTAGAATCGAGCTTACCCTGAGGGCATCATGGTACAAGGATACTCTACAGAGGAAGCTGCGTAGTGGGCTCTAATCTGCACTGACCCGAGTAACCCGATTGGTGTTCCCAAGTCTCGTCATGAGGGGAGGCTCACAAAAAAAGGGACCATTGGGAAGAAGGCTATAACTCCAGATCCACATTTATTCTTTTGCGCTCATTTCCACGTGTGGCGACACATGTCCATTGTGTCGGAGTACTTCGATGAGCAGAAGGAGGTGGTGCATAGAGAGAATCATGGCCACAATGAATCATGGTTAGCAAATGAACACATTAGAAAATTCATTGGATGGCTTTGGGATCGGATTTCTCACTCATTGAACACTCATATAAGTGAATGCCTAAAAAAGTTGGCTCGTGGTCCTATATTTACAATTATTACATTTCAAGGGTACGACATAAATGGATACACGTTATACACTATAGAACAAGATAAGAAAAGCACATATCAGAATAGTGGTGTTCGTGTTGATGCTTATGATGCTGTGGGCCAAGAAAAAAACATGTACTATGGTCAAATACAAGAGATATGGGAGCTTGACTTTCAAGGATTCAAGAGTCCTCTTTTCCGTTGCAACTGGGTTGATGGAATCAAGGTGTTGTACAAGAAAAGTATGGGTTTAGTGTTGATCTTAACCGTCGAGGACATAAGTCGGAGCATTTTATGTTGTGACACCCAGATCCGAAAATGAACCAAGCGAATGTATATGTGTGCCCAGGATGTTCACCACACATACATGACAAAACCACAAATTATATACAAAAGTACACCACATCACAAATAGTAGATAGGTACCATATTACAATAAGTCAATGGTTCATAAATTACAAGTCTCTAATTACAATGTAAACTGTAGGCAGCTGATGATAGCACGCGGCCCAGTACTCCACATAATCCTCATGGTACTCCCAAGTATCACATGTAACTGTTGGTTGGGGAATTGCAAGGGTGAGTACATGTCGTACTCAACAAGTGTCAGAAAGTATGACATGTAGCGTGACAAGGACGATAATAAATGGCTAATTGTATAATAGTACATTCAAAATAGTTGAAATGCGATGTTATGAACATTAAGTGTGGTCCAATCCCATCATAACCCAAATACCAAAACCTTCATAAAAAATTCCAACATATACCATTACCATCTATTCAATAACCATCCGACATAATTGACCATAACCATCTGTAATCATGCATAACCATTCATATTCAACTCATAACTATTCAACCGAATCATTATCACCAATCCACATCCCAATTACAATCCCCATTCAATTCCAACTATTATTCCATATTTAGATCCATAACTCTAATCATGTGAGGGTCCAGGTTGCTCATAACCGGGAGCATGGCTATCATGATAGTTTTACACTCTATAGAGGTTGTACCACTTTATCCACAGGTTTGTAATTTCATCACCCATCAACGACTAAAGAAAAACCTCCCT
The DNA here is from genome assembly GCA_036927565.1 of Tuctoria greenei. Taxonomy (NCBI): domain Eukaryota; kingdom Viridiplantae; phylum Streptophyta; class Magnoliopsida; order Poales; family Poaceae; genus Tuctoria; species Tuctoria greenei. Next base: position 117,262,710 of record JAYESD010000007.1, on the reverse strand, counting down.
TTTGCCAATACAGTACCTTGGGTGTATGGCCAAGAGATCCAAAATAGCCTTTACAAAGTGATTACCATCATGTACGGACCCACTGATGTTTCACCACAGGTAATGTCTCCAACTGAACACATCCATCCAAGGGTCCCTTCTTGTGTCGTTCGGATCCCAGGGTAGTCCCACCACTAATGCAAACCCAATGGACTCCCATTCTCCAAGCCTTCCAAATGATCCGAATGATACTGGCAACACACTAATTAATCAGCTAAGCCACACCCATACTTTGCCTTGTGGTGGCACTGTAAATGCTAGGCGGTCGCTCCACTAACCGGTCCTTAGATCTAAAGCAAGCAAAACCACTAAATCCTTCCAACCCATTCAACATAACCTACTTGCTTAGATCCCTAGGTTCCATGTTGCTAAAGGGTCATTATCATCAATTCACAAAACTCATATGTCAATTAGTTCATAATGGATTCATTTGGTTATTCCCAATCCCAAATAAGGAAAGCGAAGCAAAACTGGAAATTAACCTTCCCGACTCTCTACATTCAGTGTTATCCTAAACGGCCTAAACGGTCTGTTTAAACGCGTTCAAACGCTAAACAGGGGGCAACTGCACAGTTTAGCCCCTAAACGCTGGATTAAACGGTTGACCCGTTTAAACGGGTCAACGCCCGTTTAAACGGGCTAAATGAGCTAAACAAAACGGATTTTAAACATGTTTAAACGTGTTTAGAACCGTTTAGGCAAAGTGAACTTACACTTTTAAGTCAGATGCAAGTTTAAAATTAATATCACCAAATTGATTAAAATCAATATATTTTCTAAGCATCACTTAAACACTTAAACACATCAGAAGTAATATTACTCATGTTTCAAAAAATATAATAAAACAACCATTAGTAGCAGAAGTTTAAAATATTTGTTTAGGACACCACATGTACTTTTTTCAGTCTCAATATTATTATTTGATGGTGTGGTATTGTGATCGTCTCTTTAATTTTATATGATGTCGAAGTTAAATTGATCTCAAATATGAGTTTGAACTTGATTTGAACATCTACCGTAGCGCATGACAGTAAAAATATTTTTTCTTACTGCTATAGTATACACCGTTTAATCCATTTAAACACTGTTTAAACGCCGTCTAAACCTTCTAAACGGTAAACAGAGCTCCACCGACTGTCTACCGTTTACCGTTTAGGATAACACTGTCTACATTATATCCCGAGCGACAAGGATGGGTATACAAATCTAGTAAATACCTATTTATGGGTTTCCCATCAATTTGACACAAGGATGCATTTTTTTTAAACAAAACATTTGAAAACAGGATCGAAATTGTCAAGGACACTTGCCTTGCTCTTGCGCCTGATTTGGATCAAAAGATTCAAAGTTATGGTGATGAAGGACCTTGTAAGGACCCTCTAGAGTGTTACCTTGTATTCCATGCGACAAACATGCAAAAAAATATTACAATCAATAAATGGTCACATAGTACTCAATATTTCATGACATGCATGAATGATGCAATCATGTAGTAACACATGTTATTAGGTTGCTATTGTTGCTTACTGTCTAGTTACAATTAAGTTTTACATGTTAGAGCAAGTTTTGAGTCATTATAGAGAAAACTAAAGAAGTTCCAAAAATTCCAGAATAGAATGACCAGAAAGTTCAACGGACTAGTCCGCACAGGACCAGACAAGTCTGCTATCTCTAGGGTTTTGTGAATTTTCATACTAGAGCCTTCACTCGTTGGCACAGATCACATAGTACTCAGCCTTCACTCGTTGGCACACATCACATAGTTCAACACATGTAGCTATGTCCTTCTTCATTCCATCCTACCAGTAGCACGTCTTCAAGTCCTTGTTTATTTTTGTACATCCTGGATGAACTGAACAAGGTGAGTCATGTGCCTCCTTCTGTATCATCTCTAGGAGATGCTTCACATTATGCACAACAAACTATTTCCCGAGCCATAGCGTGCTAGTGTCATCTTCATCAAACCTCCATTCTCTCCCCTCTTGGATTCTTTCCTTGATCTCTTGGATCTCCTCATCTTTTGTCTGACCTTCTCGTATTTCTTGTTCCAGTGTCAAGTTTATTTCCATTGTTTCCATTTCATATGCGAATCCGAGATGGAATCGTTTGAACTCCTTACATAGCTCGGATGGCAACTCCAGAACTGTGAGTTGGTAACTCACTTCTTTTTGGCTCAAAGCGTCTGCCACTACCTTGGCCTTTTCTAGGTGATAGTTGATTCTCACATCATAATCCTTAATGAGTTCCAACCATCGTCGTTGCCTCAAATTAAGATCCGTTTGTGTGAATATGTACTTGAGACTCTTGTGATCCATGTAAATATCGCACCTATGACCAATAATGTACTGCCTCCAAATCTTCAATGCATGCACTACAACTACGAGTTCGAGGTCATGCGTAGGATAAATCTTCTAATGTTTCTTCAATTACCTTGATGCATATGCTACCACTTGGCCTTCCTTCATAAACATACATACAAGCCATTGTTTTGAGGCATCACAATAGATATCAATGCTCTTGCTCACATCTGGCAATACCAGCACTGGTGCGGTTCTCAACCTTTTCTTTTGCTCCTCCATTGGAATGCCTCCCCCTTCATTAGTAATTCAGTCATGGGATTGCTATTTTGGAGAAGTCCTTGATGAATCGACAGAAATATCCTGCCATTCCAAGGAAACTTCAAATTTCCTTCACATTCTGTGGCGGCTCCCATTTTAACACATCTCTCACTTTTCTCGGATCAACCAACACTCCTCCTTCAGAGATGATATGTCCCAAAAATGATACTTCCCGTGAGACCTATGTGTGTTGAATACATTGGCTATTTCGATAAAAGTTTTGAATATTGTCAAAACACTCTTTCTAACAAGGTCCAACTCTAGGTCCGAGCTCCGACAAGGTCCGACAATAAGTCTGACATGTTTTGGGTAGCTCCAGAAGGTCGGATAATAGGTCCCGTTAGCTTTGGCTAGGTCCAGCGCAAGGTCCAGTTAGCTTTGGCTAGGTCCAGTGCAAGGTCCTGTTAGCTTTCAGTAGGTTCGGTTAGCTTTCGCTAGGTCCAGCGCAAGGTATGGTTAGCTTTTGCTATCTCAGGTTAGCATTGGCTAGGTCAGGGCAAGGTCAGGTTATCTTTCGCTAGGTCCATTTAGCTTTGGCTAGGTCCAAAGCAAGGTCCAATTAGCTTTGGCAAGATCAGGTGCTAGATCGCAGTGGTTCTGCTTTTAACTTGCAATGTTTCAAACTTGCTTTACACTTATGGGAAGTTTGATTAGTATTCTTTTACTAAGTTGTTGAAGTGTTATGGCTGTTTATGATGGTTAATGTTTTGATATGGTTTGCAACATGCTTATGTGAGGTGCTCACGTAAGGTGTCGTGGGCTGGTGACGGGATCCATTGAACTAGTCTTAGGGATAATATGAGGTTCAACAACCAAGTTCGAGAGGAATTGTGCTTGAGTTGATCGAGAGGTCAAGCAACATTTTTGGGTCAAGAACAATGCATATGAAGGTATCATGGACGTTGTTGGAAAGTGTTTGCACGTGTGTAAGGAGTGCATGGATGTGGAAACATTGTTCCAAGACGTGATGAAGAGAAGTGGATGTTAAGAAATTGTCAGAAAAGTCCAACCGGTTGGATTATGCCCCAGGCTGCGACTGAGGTGGTTATGGTTTCTTTATGGAAAGTTTCGAGTTTGTTTTGGTTAGATTTCATGTGTGTCACAAAGTTGAGTTGTTTTAGGAATGTGGGATACGTTCCTACGGTGTTTGGAAGTCTTAATATTGCTTTTATATGCGTATAGAAGAGTCTTGAGCAGTTATGGAAAGTTTTGGTTGAAACTGAGTAGGATTAGAGTCAGAGTTTGGATTGCGTTGGCCTTAGGGCTGGTTATAAAAACAATGGAGGTCAGAGCTCGTGTAGAGATGACTTTGGGTTTTTTCTATTGTGTCTTTATCAATAAAATTCGTAGTTTAGAAGAGCTTTTGTGCCTTATTCGTCCGACTTGTTTCAGACAAGTTATTCTCGTCGAGTTTCTGCACAGCATTATGTTGCTTCGGTTTTTTATCATAAATCGAGTTTTACAGATCCAATTGATGTAATTCTTTTTGAGTTGTCTTCACAACTGGATTTGTGGTTTCTGAGCTACACGTGTTTCTTGGCAGTGTTGCAGATCTAGTTTTTACTCGGTAGAATAAATTGACCTTTGTTTGATCTTTCGATCATAACTTGAGTTTTTCTCGATGGTTTTCCGTGATTCTTGTTGTCATGTCTTCGAGACTTGATTCTCCATAATATATACTACTTTTGTCACACTTGAATACGTTTAGATCAATTGAACAAATGGTTTCTTAGCAGATTGGTTTTTTTAGGGGTTTTTGTTGCTTCCACTGAAAAAGATTTAATCTACCATTCACCCCCTAGTAGGTTTTCATGTGCTCTTCGATCCTACACTTCTTGTAACCAAAACTGGCACTTGCTGAATTTGGCATACAACCTGTGTTCTCGCAATTTCTGCAATGTGAGCCTTAAATGATCTTCATGCTCTTCTTCACTTTTCGAGTATATCATAATGTCATTGTTGAACACCACGATGACTTATCCAAGTACTTCATGAAGACCTTATTCATGAGGTACGTGAAGTATGCAGGTGCATTAGTCAATCCAAATGACATAACGGTGTACACATAGGATCCATACCGTGTACGAAAAGTCGTTTTGGGTATATCCGACAGTCTAAACTTCATTTGGAAGTAACTTGACCTCAAGTCGATCTTGGAGAAAACATAGATGCCCTTCATCTAGTCGAACAAATCCTCTATATGGGGTAACGTGTATTTGTTCTTGACCGCCACCTTGTTGAGAGACCTATAGTCCACACACATCCTCTAGGTTCCATCCTTCTTACCTACGAAGAGTACTGGGACTTCCGAAGGTGATGAACTTGGGTGTATAAACCACTTCTCTAGCTTCTCTTGAATTTGCTTCTCGAGCTCTGCTATCTCCTTAGGAGGCATCCTATACGGCCTTTTAGCTATAGGTGCAGTTCTAGGTATTGAATTAATGACGAACTCAATGTCACGATCAGGTGGTATACCTGGCAGCTCATCTGAAAAAACATTCGAAAACTCGCACACCACTGGAATCTCCTCTAATGTTGTACCATCCATTTGATTCAGCACTACATTCTCTGTTGTGGATTGAGATGCTTCAAAATCTATGCTGACCCGCTGATCGTTTGTCAATTGCACCATCTTTCTGGCACAAACAATTATGACATGGTGCCTGCGTAACCAATCCATTCCAAGTATTATGTCCAGTCCTTATGATTCAAAAACAATGAGGTTGGTGAGGAAGTCTACCCTTCTAATCTTAAGGCTTACTTTTGGACATATTATATTTGTTCTCATCTCCCCTCCAGGAGACTTAACCAACAAGGTATAATTCATGTGAGATATAGGAAAACTATATTTGGCAACATACTTTGATGATATGAATGAATGCGATGCTCCAGAATCAAATAATATAGTTATCGGGTTGGAGTTTGTGAAGTACATACCAATCACAATGTCCCCAGCTTGTTGGGATTCCTCTGTAGAGGTATGGTTCACCTTGCCACGAGCGAAATTCTGTGATCCACGGTTTCCTTGTGGTGCTCTCCCATCCGGCCTTGGGTTCTTCCTTGGAGCATTGTTCAGTTGACCATAGCTTGACTTCGGGCATTGAGATGCGAAGTGTCCCACTTCACCAGAAGTATAGCACGTCATTGCTGTACCAGTATAGTTAGGACAAGCTTGATTATGAGCATTAGTAGGAAAATTTGCGTAGAGCGCATGTGGCATTGGAGGGCGAGGTGCTTGCAGGGTAGGACGTTGCTGCATTGGCCGAGCTGGTCATGGTGGAATAGCGTCGCGGTATGCAGGGGCAGTTGGGGTGTAGTATGATGCATTTGGTGGTGCATAGCGAGGGCGAACATTGTTTCCTTGAGGCTGTCCTTGATATGGCACCTTCCTCTTATTATCTTGCTCCATATCACGAACCTATTTCTAAACCACAATAGCCTTATCCACAAGCTTCTAGAAATTTGCATAGTCACTATTGAGAAATTGGACTCGAATCTAATTGTTGAGGCCCCTCATGAACAAGTATTGCTTACGGCTATCCGTATTCACATCTTATGGAGCATACCTTGAGAGTTGAGTGATTTTATTAATGTACTCACTCACACTCAACCTTCCTTGCCTTAGGTTTTCAATTTTTTGCCTCTTCAAGATCTTGACACCTTCAGGAACATAGTGAGAACGGAAGCTCTCCTTGAATTCTGCCCAAGTGATTCTCTCCTGATTTGCATGGGCATTGCAAAATGCTTCCCACCAATCTGCGGCTGCTCCAACTAGCTGATGGGAGGCAAAAAGGACTTTCTCCTGGTTGTTGCATTGGACAATATCAAGCTTCTTCTCCACAAATTTCAGCCAATCATCAGCTTCCATAGGATCATTGGCTTGAGAAAAGTTGTTGGTCTGGTCCTCATAAACTCTACCAGGCGGTTATGAGGTGGTGGGGGTGGTGCTGGTGGTGGTGGAGATATGTGGGGCTGGTTATTGGCTTGCAGCTTTCCCAAAGTTAGCACCATAGTTTGCATGAGTTGATTTTGCATAGCCATCAAGCGCTCAAGGTTGCTAGCTTCAGGGCCAAGGTGGGTATTCTCAGGCACCCCATTGTTCTCCTCATCAACATTGGCATTCCTTTGGTTGTGGGTCACCCTCGACATTTGAGGAAAAAGATCAAGAGATGGAAGAATTTTAGAAAACATTCCCAACTATATGCATCACGGGATATGAAACTAAGCAACTACATATATAAGCTAACATGAAGAGGTGGACAAGTGCCGAAGCACCCCCACAAACTCTACTAAGCACACAAGCAAGCAATCACATCAAATTCAATACACCAACCAATCTTGACCCTTACTAAGTGTTCTTATGTGCTCTAAAGTGTACATTCTACCTACGTTGCATCATATGGTCAACGTGGCTCTGATACCAATTTGTGACACCCGGTTCCCCAAATGAACCAAACGAATGCATATGTGTGCCCAAGATCTTCATCACACATACAAGACAAAACCACAAATGATATACAAAAGTACACCACGTCACAAATAGTAAATAGGTACCTTATTACAATAATTCAATAGTTTGCAAATTATAAGTCTCTAATTACTATTGTAGCGAGTAACTAAACTAAATACTGCGACACCACTCCACAGGCACCTGACGATAGCACGTGACCTAGTACTCCACATGATCCTCATGGTACTCCCAAGTATCACCTGTAACTGTTGGTGGGGGAATTGCAAAGGTGAGTACATGTCGTACTTAGCAAGTGTGGGAAAGTATGACATGTAGCTTAACAAGGACGAAAATAAATGGCTAACTGCATAAAAGTACATTCAAAACAGTTGAAATGCGATGTTATGATCATTGAGTGAGGTCAAATCCCATCATAAACTTAATACCAATACCTTCATAACCAATTCCAACATATACTATTACCATCTATCAATAACCATCCGACATAATTGACCATTGTGTGACCTATGTGTGCTGAATGCATTGGCTTGTGCTGAATACATTGGTTTTGACAATAAAAGTTTTGAATACTACAAAAACACCTTTTTATCAAGGACTGGCGATAGGTCCGGCTTGTTTTGGGTAGCTCTGGCAACGTTCGACGTAAGGTCCGACTTGCTGTGGCTAGGTCCAACTAGCTTTGGTCACCTCCAACGGCTAGGTTCCACTAGCTTTGGTAAGATCTAGTGCTAGGTCTTGCTAGCTTTGGTAAGCTCCAACTCAAGGTCCGGTTAGTTTTGGCAAGGTCCGGAGCTAGATTGCAATGGTTCTGCTTTTACATTGAAATATTTCAAACCTGTTTTACATCTGTGAAAAGCTTGCTTAGTATTCATTGACTTAGTTTTTGGTGTGTCTTGGTGGTTATTGCTGTTATCAATTTGCTATGGTTTGCAACATGCTTATGTGAGGTGCTCACGTAAGGTGTTGTGGTTATCGGAACTAATGAGAGTCAAGTCGAGGACTTGTGCTTGGAAATATTGGTTGTTTATTCATGTGCAGGTGTTGTTTGAGTTCAAGGCATGGCTGGTGACAGGATCCATTGGACTAGTCTTAGGGAGAAGATGAGGTTCAACAACCAACTTCGGGAGGAATTATGGTTGAGTTGATCGGGAGGTTGTGCAACATGTTTGAATCAAGAACAATGCATATGAAGGTATCATGGACGTCGTTGGAAGATGTTTGCACGTGTGCAAGGAGTGCATGGACGTGGCTACATGGTTCTGAGGCGTGATGAAGAGATGTGGGCATAAAGAATTGGTCGGAAAGGTCCAACCGACTAGGTTATGGACTCAGGCTACGGCTGGGTCGTGTTTGACTCAAATATGGAAAGTTTTGAGTTGGTTATGATAGGATTTCGTGTGGGTCACGAATTTGAGTTGTTTTAGGAATGTGGAATATGTTCCTAAGGTGTTTGGAAGTCTTAATATTGCTTCTATCTGTGTATAGAAGATCCTTGAGCAGTTATGGAAAGTTCAATTTGTGAATTGAGTATGATTAGAGTCCTAGTTAGGTTTGGGTTGGCCTAAGGACTGTTATATAAGCAAGGGAGGCCAGAGCTCGTGATGCACGACTTTTGGGTTGTTCCTCTTGTGTTCTATTGAAAAAAATTCGTAGTTGAAAGGAACTTTTGTGCCTTGTTTGTCTGACTTGTTTTCTTGAAGTCTTTCTCGTCAAGCTTTTGCACAGCACTACCTTTCTTTGGTGGTTTTATTATAAATCGAGTTTTATAAATCTGATTGACATGATTCCTATTGGGTTGTCTTCAAAACTTAATTTTCTATCATCTGTGAAAACTTCACAGTCATTGGATTTGTGGTTTCTGATCTACACGAGTTTCTTTGCAGTGTTCCAGAACTGTTTTTCTCTGGTAGGACATATTGACCTTTGTTCGATCTTTTGATAGTAACTTTAGTTTCTCTCGACAGATTTTGATGATTATTTTTCTGATGACTTCGTGACTTGATTCTCTACAATCTATACTAGTTTTTTCATAGTTGAACATGTTTAGATTAGTCGCACACATAGTTTCTTTAACAGATCAGTTTTTTGCCGAGGGGTGTTTTTGTTGCTTCCACTAAAAAGTTGTAATCTACCATTCACCCCCCTCTGGTAGCTTTACGCGTGCTCTTCGATCCTACAATTGGTATCAGAGCCACGATGCTCTAATATTTGTGATTTGCATGTGTTTTTGACTAATCCTCATGGAGAATTACTAGGCAAAACCATGTGTGTGTGTTGGTATTGATTTTCAGGTTTTGAAGGCACACATGGAAGCTTTTATCTAGGTGCAAGGCTTCGCGATATGGGAAAAGTGTATAAGCCTTACGATGTGTCGCTGAATGATCAAGTCACGGCTAGAAGCATAAGAGATGTCGACAACAACAACAAAGCCCGCAACTTGATAATCCAAGGACTAACTCAGAGCGACGTCGACCGTGTTGCACACCTCTGATCGCCGTACGATGTGTGGAGAGAACTTTGTGATTACCATAAAGGATCCAACACGATCAAGGAGGTAAAGCAGGATTTGTTAAAAAATGAATACATGCGCTTCGAGATGCAACCCGTTGGGTCCATTGATGACCTTTTTGCCCGATTTAATTAAATTAGAAGCAACTTGCATAGTGACAATGTTATCTTTTCAAATGCTGAAAATGCTACACAATTGTTAAGTGCATTAGACATGTCATATTGGGAGATGAAAGTCACATCTATTGGTGAATCTACTATCATGAGTACACTTATATTAGATGTGCTATATTCTAAATTGAAAACTCATGAAGTTGACATAATCTCACGTATGAACCCCAACAAGTCTCTTGCATTTGTTTCTCAATGTGATATGCCTAGCTCCAGCCAATCTTCACCTAGCAATACACTTGCTTTGCTATCTTTGCTAACCCTAGAACAGATTGAAGAATTTTCAAAAGAGGAGCTAGCACTCATCTCTACTCGGTTCTCAAAAGCATTGCAAAATGTGAAAACTAGAAGGAGAGGAAGCTCCGAACCTCAATGATGCTTTGAATGTGGTAAGACAGGACACTTTTGTATAGATTGCCCTAACCTTTCAGGTCCTTCTACCTATGATAAAAAGCAGAATAAAGTCAAGTCTTCTTCTGGCAACATCAACAAGAAATGGAAGGGTTTTACAGGACGCAAACTGATAAACAGTTTCATCACCGCACTTCAAAAGCTTGGTTCGAGTGATGTAGACATTGGAAGTGACGAAGATGAAGATGATCTGGCAAACATGTGTTCCATGGCGGGCAAATCAAGATCAAGTATGGAGGATGCACAACACAACGGTGACAACGAAGAGGTATGGCCTACATGTGATGAAATGTGTGATGCTATTTCATGTGCAACTGTTATTGTTAAGAAAAAAAGACAAAAAGCTTAGGGACAATGCTGTTAAAATTGAGTCACTGGAATCTGAAACTAATCGTTTGAAAACCTTGATTCCTAGTGATGATTCTTTTTCCTCATGCGATTTTATATATGAACAATTATCCTCCTTAAGAAGTGCACACTCCTCCACTCTTGATAAACTTGAGTTAGAGATTGAAAATAGCAAAAAGCTTGCTGCACTTAATTACAGAAACTTAAAAGATGCTTCTTGTTCTATAATTGGTTTGCATTGTTCTACCTGTAATGATCTTGAAAAGCAACAAAAAGGATCTATGAATGAAATTTCAATATTGAACAATGCTTTACATGCTCATGATGTTAAATATTGTTCTAATTGCAAATTAAAAAGAAAAACTTCATGTGAAAACTGCCTATAATTGTCTAAGAAACTTGATGATATGAATATAACACTAGAGAAGTTTTGTATTGGGAACAAGAATCTAAACTTGCTACTAAATTCATCCAAATCTTGCAATGAAAAAACTGGTTCAGGTTTTGATTCATATGCTCATGCTAAAGCACATCCACCTAAGAATGTAAAGTCATTAGGAAATGGTTTGATTAAAACAATTCCTAAACCAAACGATGTGGTTTTTAAATCTGCAGGAGTATTGTCACGTTCGGGTTCAAATAAACATACTGCATGCTCATCTAGACATGAACACAAAGTTAAATTTCATTGTACCTATTGTGGTAGAGATGGTCGTGTCATAGATTTTTGTTATAGACTAGCTTAACAACATAAAAAAGGAAAGAATGCAAGCTAGATCTTATAATTCTCATGCAGAATTTGATGCACATACTAAACAAAATTTTAGGAATATGCAACCTGCTTTTATGAGTCAGAAACATTAAAAGTTTACCTCCAAGCCTTCTGTTGTTGCCTCCTGAGCTTCTGATTTTTGTGCTACACAAGTAGGACCTTATAGGTCAGTAGTTAAGAACAAAAAATCTGAAACTTTGACTCATTGACCTGCTGTTTTATCTCAGCTTTCGCGTGTTTTTCCTGCTGCACGTCGTGTGACTCGGTACTAGATTCCTAAATTCCATTTCACTAACCCCAGTATTGAGTCATCGACGTATTATTCTTCTATGTGGGTTACACGCTTGAGGAAGGATAACATTTGGATTCTGGATTCAGGTTGCTCATGCCACATGACCGATAACAAAGAATGGTCCTCCTCTCTCTTTTGTGTGACGTGTAGAGAATGTTACATTTGCCGGTAATTCTTCAACTCCTATAATTGCTAAAGGTTCGATTATAGTAAATGATCACTACACTTTGAAGGATGTGTCACTTGTTAAAAATTTGAAATACAACTTGCTTTCTGTTTCACAACTGCTAGATGAAAATCTGGAAATTATTTTCACTAAAAATTGCTGCAAAGTTGTAAATTCAAATAGTGAGCTTATTTTTAACATGTCTCAGTTTGGAAGAGTTTTTAAAGCTGATTTTGATATGTCTTCCTCTAAGCATACGTGTCTTGTTGCTAATGATTCAAAGGACTTATATTTTTGGCATCGTAGACTTGGTCATGTAGGCTTTAATCATCTAACGCATGTTAGTGCTCTTGATCGCATTTGTGGGATGCCCAAGCTTATAGGGGACAAAGAAATTGTGTGCTCTCTTTGTAGAGATGCTAAGACGGTTGCAGGTTCACATACTCCTCTCACAATGATCATGACAACTGAACAGGGTCAGCTTTTGCACCTTGACACTGTAGGACCTTCACGTGTTCAATTCTTGTAAGGTAAATGGTATGTTCTTGTGGTTGTCGATGATTATTCTAGATACTCATGGGTTTACTTTATGGCATCTAAGAATAAAACTTTTAGTCACTTTAGAACTTTAGTTTCTTAGATTATCAATTGATCACCCAATATCTTTAAAAGCAATTAGAAGTGATAATGGAACCGAATTTAAAATCAATCTTTTGATCACTTTTGTGCTGAAAATGGAATAGATCATTAATTTTATTCACCATATGTACCTCAACAAACGGTGTTGTAGAAAGAAAGAACAGAACCTTAGTTGAGATGGCTAGGACTATGCTTAATGAATATCAAACTCCTAAAAATTTTGGGATGAGGCAATTGCAACCGCTTGTTATGTCTCAAATCGTGTTTTCTTGCGTGCTAAGCTAGGTTAAACACCATATGTGCTTCGGTTTGGACATAGACCTATTGTTACACACTTTCAGGTTTTTGATTGCAAATGCTTTGTTAAGAAACATGGTAATCTTGATATATTTGAACCTAGATCCATTGATGGCATGTTTCTTGGTTGTCCATCTCATACTAGAGGCTACCGTGTGCTTTTACTTGACACTAACAAAATCGTGGAGTCTTGTGAGGTGTCTTTTGATGAAGCTATCATAGGTACTAGCTCAAACATTGCAGGTCCGGATCCATAATTGCAATGGGAGAGCATTTTTGTTGAAGATGAGGAAGAAGTGGAGCTGCTGCCCGAAAATTCAGCAGCTAATGACTTTGGTTTAGCTCCGGATGTTGATCCTCAACCAGCACCAACAACCATCATTGCTGATCCAGATCGTCCTCAAGTCACAAGATCATCGATTTGTGATGAACATGAAGAAGAAGAAGCTTGTGAAGTGTCTACTCCCCTCCGAATTCTCAAAAGTCATCCTCCACAACAAATGATTGGAAGCTTGAACGAACAAGTCACACGGTCTAGGTTTTGCAATCCAAACTCTCACGCTCATTCTGCTTTCGTTGCTTCTTTTGAACCCAAAGATATATCACACGAACTCACTAATGAATATTGGATGATTGCCATGCAAGAAGAGTTAGAAAATTTTGAAAGAAATGATGTTTGGAAACTTGTACCTCCACCTCACCTCAAGGTCACACTTTAATTGGAACTAAATGGGTGTTTAAAAATAAACAAAGTGAGGATGGGGTTGTGGTTAGGAATAAGGCTAGGTTAGTTGCTCAAGGTTTCACACAAATTGAAGGTCTAGATTTTGATGAAACTTTTGATCATGTTGCTAGATTAGAAGCCATAAGAATTTTGTTAGCTTTTGCTGCATCTAAAGGTTTCAAGTTATATCGAATGGATGTTAAAAGTTCTTTTCGTAATGGCTACATAGATGAGTAGGTTTATGTTAAGCAAACACCTGGTTTTGAAAATTCAGATTTTCCTAATCATGTTTTGAAACTGACTAAAGCCTAGTATGGTCTAAAACAAGCTCCTAGAGCATGGTATGATAGGTTAAAAAAATTCTTACTTGAAAAGGGGTTTACCATGGGCAAGGTTGATAAAACTCTTTTTGTGCTTAAGCATGGCAATGACTCATTATTCGTTCAAATGTATGTGGCTGATATTATCTTTGGTTGTGCTTCTCATGATCTTGTGTCCAAGTTTTCAGCAATGATGGGTTCAGAATTTGAAATGAGTATGACGGGTTAAATCACTTACTTTTTGGGGTTGCAAATCAAGCAAACCGAGTATGATTGGTGAACTCACTTACTTTGAAAGCTTTTTCGGATGCTCATTTTGGGGGTTGTAGGATTGATAGGAAAAGTACATCCGGTTCTTGTCATTTTCTTGATAATTCACTTGTTGCTTGGCCCTCTAGAAAACAAAACTTAGTCTATGTGTGAATCTGAACTTAAAATAATATCAGCATAGTATTTCATACATATATGACTTGTGACTCCTTTTACATGCTGAAAGTTCTTACTACATTACTCATGTTATACATTTTGTAGTTTTTTTCATGACTAGTAATTGGAATAATTACTAACACTAAATCTGGTCATGATCGAACTTTCTTGCTATTTTGAACCTGTTGCATGCTCACAAGTGCTTTTAAAAGAATTAATCATGTAAGCAACTCACATGTTGAGTTTTTGTGTTTAAATGCAGAAATGAGAAAAGATCAAGAGAATATGCATGCATCACACTTACTCTTTTGAGATGGCTTATCATTGCACTTGATATGAACTTGGAAGAAGTAGTGTATGACTAAAACCATGTCCTTAAGCTTCTGATTGTCAAATGACATAGGCTTGGCTTGATTGGTTAGAATAAGGCAGATACGACATATAATCTCTTGCAAATGTCATATGTTAAAAATTTGTGCTTAAAAGAAAATAAAATTGCAACAACAAGTGTCATGCTTTCAGGTCTTGAAATAGTTAAGTTTGTGAGATCATGACTTGCTTAAATTGAAAATTACATTTGATCTCTAGCATGACTTACACTGCTTTATGTATCTCATTGTTGTGATAGTGTAAGTTACTTGATAGTATGACTTGGATGAGCTTTGTTTTATATGTATATGTTATAATGTGCTCATAAAAAAATTAAAATTTCTCTTTTGTACCTTGTTGAATACATTGTCAAAGGGGGGGAAGTATGCAAGGGGGAGAAATTTATTTCTACCTCATTTGATTTTTAAAAAGGGGTAGAAACTTGTTTTCAAAAATTTTCATGTCAACGTTCGGATTTTAAGTGGTGTTGCCAATGCATTAACCAAGGGAGAGATTGTGAGACCTATGTGTGCTGAATACATTGGTTTTGATGATAAATGTTTTGAATACTACCAAAACACCTTTTTAACAAGGTTTGACGATAGGCCCGGCTTGTTTTGGGTAGCTCTGGCAAGGTCAGACGTAAGATCCGACTTGCTGTGGCTAGGTCCGACTAGCTTTGGTCATCTCTGGCGCTAGGTCCGACTAGTTTTGGTAAGCTCCAGCACTAGGTCCTGCTAGCTTTTGTAAGCTCTGGCTCAAGGTCCGGTTAGTTTTGGCAAGGTCCGCAGCTAGATTGCAATGGTTCTGCTTTTACTTTGAAATATTTCGAACCTGATTTACATCTATGGAAAGTTTGATTAGTATTCTTTTACTATATTTTTTGTGTGTTTGGTGGTTATTGTTGTTATCAATTTGTTATGGTTTGCAACATGCTTATGTGAGGTGCTCACGTAAGGTGTTGTGGTTATCGGAACTAACGAGAGTCAGGTCGAGGACTTGTGCTCGGAAGTATTGGTTGTTTATTCATGTGGAGGTGTTGCTTGAGTTCAAGACATGGCTGGT
The DNA here is from genome assembly GCA_036927565.1 of Tuctoria greenei. Taxonomy (NCBI): domain Eukaryota; kingdom Viridiplantae; phylum Streptophyta; class Magnoliopsida; order Poales; family Poaceae; genus Tuctoria; species Tuctoria greenei. The sequence goes on along the minus strand of JAYESD010000007.1, from coordinate 117,247,074 downwards.
GACAGGATCCATTGAACTAGTCTTAGGGAGAAGATGAGGTTCAACAATCAAGTTCGGGAGGAATTGTTGTTGGGTTGATCGGGAGGTTGCGCAGCATGTTTGAATCAAGAACAATGCATATGAAGGTATCGTGGACATCATTGGAAGATGTTTGCACATGTGCAAGAAGTGCATGGACGTGGCTACATGGTTCTGAGGCATCATGAAGAGATGTGGACATAAAGAATTGGTCGAAAAGGTCCAACCAACTAGGTTATGGATTCAGGCTGCGTCTGAGTGGTGTTTGACTCAAATATGGAAAGTTTTGAATTGGTTATGATAGGATTTTGTGTGGGTCACGAATTTGAGTTGTTTTAGGAATGTGGAATATGTTCCTAAGGTGTTTGGAAGTCTTAAGATTGCTTCTATCTGCGTATAAAAGATCCTTGAGCAGTTATGGAAAGTTTCGATTCGTGAATTGAGTAGGATTAGAGTTTTAATTAGGTTTGGGTTGGCCTAAGGGCTGGTTATATAAGCAAGGGAGGCCAGAGCTCGTGGTGCTTGACTTTTTTGCTGTTCCTCTTGTGTTCTATTGAATAAAATTCTTAGTTGAAAGGAACTTGTGTGCCTTGTTCGTCCGACTTGTTTTCTTCAAGTCTTTCTCGCTGAGTTTCTGCACAGCACTACCTTGCTTCGGTGGTTTTATCATAACTCGAGTTTTATAGATTTGATTGACGTGATTCTTCATAGGTCGTCTTCACAACTTAATTTTCTAACATCTATGAAAACTTCACAGTCATTGGATTTGTTGTTTCTGATCTATGTGAGTTCCTTTGCAGTGTTGCAGAAATGTTTTTCTCGGGTAGGACAAATTGACCTTTGTTCGATCTTTCGATAGTAACTTGAGTTTCTCTTGACAGATTTTCATGATTCGTGTTGTTACGTCTTCGTGACTTGATTCTCTACACTCTATACTAGTTTAGTCACAGTTGAACACATTTAAATTAGTCGCACATACAGTTTCTTTAATAGATCGGTTTTCTGCCGAGGTATGTTTCCGTTGCTTCTGCTGAAAAGTTTTAATCTATCATTCACCCCCCCCCCCATTCTGGTAGCTTTACACGTGCTCTTAGATCCTACAACCATAACCATCTTTAATAATGCATAACCATTCATATTCAACTCATAACTGTTCAACCGTATCATTATCACCAACCCATATCCAAATTCCAATCCCCATTCAATTCCAACCATTATTCCATATTCAGATCCATAACTCTAATCATGTGAGGGTCCAGGTTTCTCATAACCGGGAGCACAACTATCATGATAGTTTTACAGTCTGTAGAGGTTGTACCACTTTAGCCACAAGTTTGTGATTTCCTCACCTGTCGGCGACTAAAGAAAAACCTCCCTTATGCCAATTACACTACCATGGGTGTATGGACAAGAGATCACAAAATAGCCTTTACAAAGTGATTACCAGCATGTACGGACCCACTAAGGATTCACTGGAGGTGATGTCTTCATCTGAGCACATCCATCGAAGGGCCCCCTCTTGTGCCGCTCAGATCCCATGGTTGTCTCACCACTAATGCAAACCCAACTGACTCCCATTCCCCGAGCCTTCCAAATGATTCGAACGATACTGGAAACACACTAATTAATCAGCTAAGCTGCACCCATACTTGGTCTTGTGATGGCATTATACACCCTAGGTGGTCGCTCCACGAACCAGTCCTTAGATCTAAAGGAAACAAAACCACCAAATCCTTCCAACCCATTCCACATAACCGGCTCGCTTAGATCCCTAGGTTCCATGTTGCTAAAGGGTCATTATCATCAATTCACATAACTCTAATGTTCATTAGTTCATAATTGAGTCATTTGATTATTCCCAATCATAATTAAGCAAAGCGAAGCAAAACTGGAAATTACCCTTCCTGGCTCACTACATTACAATATCTACTGGTCCGTTGGAGAATTGTAAGTAGTAGCTGTAGCAAGGAATTAGGTAGATAAGTCCCACGTCGGCAAATTAACGAATTGTGGGGCCCTATCTATTCAATCTGTCGTGCCCCAAGAAAATCCGCCTCTCCTATCTAGACTAGCCGAGGTGGGCACACAAGAAAAGGTCTTTCAACTGATAGCAAACACGTACAGATGTAGTAGGGAGTGACAAGGATGGGTATACAATGTAACATCCCAATTTTCAAACTTTGGCGAATTAAAATTTGAATAGGAAGTTAGAATTTAATAATAGAAATAAACTATTTCTATAAAGAAAAATATAAAATATATGCATCTCATCTTGCATTTTGCATTCATCCTCAAGTATTGAAAATTTATTACCAATATAGACAAGCTAAAAAAATTATTACCAAAATAAATATACTAAAAATAAATTGCCATAATGAATATGAATGAAAAGAAATACAGAAAATTAGAAACAAAAATAAGAAAAAAGGTGAAACATGGCCAAGCATCTCTGGTCGAACGCCAAGATAAGAAAAAAGTAAAGAAAACAATATATATATATAATCTATAAAAAAAGGAAAAAAATAAAAAGGATCTTTTTGGAAGTTTCTAGAACCTTCCAGATGTTTCTAGAATTTTCCTGAAGTTTTTGGAACCTTTTGGATCCTTCTGGAAGTTTCCAGGTGAAGCTTCTGGAAGCTTCCGTCCGGGACTTTCTCGAGGCTGCCTCCTCCGCCTATAAATAGAACCGAGAGCCCGTAGCCAGCAGCCCATGCTACGTAAACTCAAACCATCGTAAGGAATTAGCCGCACGTACGTGAGTTGCAGTCACGGTAGAAAAAATAAAGAGAGAAAAGCCCTAGCCGCCAAGGAAAAAGGAGTAGAAGAGAAGGGCACAACAAGGGGAAAGAAGAACAAAAGAAGGAGAAAAAGGGAGAAGCCGCCACTTTCGTCGGAGAACATCGCGGCATCGCTGTTCTTCGCGGGAGATTGTTGTATCGCCTTCTTCATAACGTATCGCCATCGTCTTCTTCATCTACATCATGGCACCAATATTCGACGAAGTCGCTAAGTCGTCGTCGTTCTTTTCGTCAACGAAACTCTAGATCCCAGAGACACGCGTCACGCCGCCCTTCCACGACCGTTGAGACTAGCCACGAATGTGGTAGGCTTTACGGTTTAGATCTAAAAGACAAGGATTAATCTAATACTCAAATTATAAAATGTGTAGGGTTTAATTTGTTTATGCGTCCATTAATCATCACCATATGATAATAAATCAACCTAAAATTTGCAAGTTATATCATATCCATCAAGATCAATACGTTATTCTAGATTTGACCAAATTTTATATTTTCAGCATTACTTAATCTGTTTTTCAGATTTAATAAATATGATTAAGCATATTTAACTCATAAAGTATCAAATTGAATCCAGAAAAATTCTAGAAAATTTAGAATTAACTATAAAAAGTTATTAATAATATTTTCAGCTTATGTAACATTCTTTAATAATTATTTTTTCCTCTGAATTAATTGTAATTAATTCCAAGTTTGATCAAATGAATAGTAAATAACTAAGAAAAATTATCTAAAAGTCGTATAAAATTCACAATAAATTTTAGGAAGTATTTTATGATATTGTCAACCTAATTCTTACCATAGGATAATTATTTCAATTCTGAGTTAATAGTGATTAATCCAAAAACTTGCTTAAATAATCTATAATAAATATGAAACACATGTAATAAATCATTAATCATTAATCATGGCATTGCATATTTGTCAGTGTTGATTGCAATGCATTTATTGTGTATGTTTGCGTGTGTATGTGCTTGGTTATGACTAGGCGGGTACGCTCAAGAGGTTACGATCGAGAAGCAGATGTCCGAGGATCTTCATGAGCAAAACTTTGATTTCCATGAGCATCGAATTGCGGAATATAAAGGTAAGTGTCCTTGAACATTTTGATCCTGTTTTTAAATGTTTTGTTGAAAAACTGCATGCTTGTGTCAAATTGATGGGAAACCCAAAATAGGTGTTTACTAGACTTGTTTGACCATTCCTGTCACTTAGATTATATTGTAGAGAGTTGATAAAGGCATTTTATCTATTTGCTTTGCTCTAATTAATTGGGATGGGAAAACCAACCCAATGGCTTAACTATGAATTAAGGAACTTATAGATGATGAGAATTGATAAACATGGATAATTGGTAACATGGGACTTGGGAGATCTAAGCAAGCATGGTTCATGGATTGGGTTGGATGATATGATGGTTTGCTTGCCTTGGATCTAAGGACTGGTTCATGCAAGAATAAGCAAGGGCAACAGTGCCACCATAAGGCCAAGTATGGGTGCGGCTTAGCCGATTAATTAGGTGTATTGCCAGCATTGTTTGAATCATTTGGTAGAGCGGGAAATGGCAGTCGGTTGGGTTTGCAATAGTGGCAGGACTGCTCTAGAATCCAAATGGCACAAGAGGGGGCCCTTGGTTGGATGTGCTCAGTTGGAGTCATCACCATCGGTGAAACCTTAGTGGGTCTGAATATGTTGGTAGTCCCTTTGTAAAGGCTATTTTGTGATCTCTTGGCCATACACCTGAGGAAGTGTAATTGGCGTAAGGGAGGTTTCTTTAGTCTCCGACGGATGATGAAATCACGAACTTGTGGGTAAAGCGGTACAACCTCTGCAGAATGATAAAAAACTATCATGATAGTTCTGCTCCCAGTCACGAGCACCTAGACAACTTCCATGATTAGAGTGAAACTGATGAGTAGGTTTAGGCCCGATCTTCCGAAAGGTAAGTCGATAGGGGTGGCGAACTTGACGTTGATGATCCGCGGCACTCAAGCGGTTTGAGTACCCCTTCAATCACTACACCACGGCTCCGTTGGTTATCAACCATGCTGCACACACTTGAACTCACCAAGAAGGCTAATCCCTACAAGTGAAACCGAGAACACGAGTAAGAATGTCGAAGACATGATCTGAAATCGCGAAGTTGGGGTCTCATGATCTGTAGAACTGCGATATTATTGATCTAAGCAAAACCCACTGAATATGAACTGCATCTGCAGTATTTAAAGGCTAGGGTTCGGCCAAAACACGATTAGACGCGTCCCTAATGGACTCTTACAGGATACAAGGCCCAAAGGCCCGATTCGGTGGCGCAGCACCGGACAGAAATCTGGACTTGAATTGTTTCGACCATTCCCAATGACTCCAGAGGAATTTTGAGGTCGTACCAGTACCCTTTGAAATTTTATCTTCTCCTCTTTCCGTGCATATGTAGAACGTCAAAAATGGAGTTTGTATGCCTCTTGGGCGTCTGTTTTAAGGTGGACTGCTCGTGGACTCCGAGTTGAACTCGAGTCCGAGTTGTAAACTGCTTCCATCAACTTGTGGACGTCCCAGCTGGTTCTCCATGCTCCCAAGTCCTCTTTCCATCACTTGTTGATCTTCTCCATTATTCCTAATAACAATTAAATCATCACATAACAATCTATTCTCAAACTCACATGCAAAAGAAGTTAGGAGCGAGTTCACCTGCTGATTTATTAACCGTGCTCGTACTCTTGTGATTGGTCCTTGCATTTCAATATGTGTCTCTGCTATTGTGATGTCCTCATCGTCCTCCCCCTCTTGAATTGGAGTCGTCCTCGACTCAAGTTCAACTTCTTCTCCCAAGTACGGTCGCAAATCAGAAATGTTAAATGTAGGACTAACCCCAAAATCGGGAGGCATCTCAATCTTATATGCATTATCATTAATCTTTACAACAATCTTAAAAGGACCAGCAGCTTGTGGCATAAGTTTATATTTTCTCAAGTCGGGAAATCGCTCTTTTCTCAAATGTAACCACACCAAATCACCCATTTCAAGTTTTACTTCTTTTGTACCTTTACTACCTACAATCCTATACTTCTCATTCATCATTTCAATAATTTTCTTTGTAGTTTTATGCATCTAAAGAATGAATTCAGATCGTTGTGTAGCATCCAAATTTATAGTTTCAGAAGGAGGCAAAGGTAGTAAATGAATAGGAGCACGGGGATTGAAACCATACACTACCTGGAATGGACTTATCTTTGTCGTGGAGTGAACGGATCTGTTGTAAGCAAATTCTATATGTGGTAAACACTCCTCCCACAACTTCAAATTTGTTTTCAAGACAGCCGCAACATAGTGGATAAAGTAAGATTAACTACCTCGGTTTGTCCATCTGTTTGTGGGTGACATGTAGTTGAAAACAACAACTTGGTTCACAGTTTATACCACAAAGTTCTCCAAAAATGACTTAAAAATTTTGCATCATGATCAGAAACAATGGTATTTGGCACACCATGCAAATTAACAATTTTCGTCATAAATAAATCAGCAATGTGTGAGGCATTATCATTCTTATGACAAGGTATAAAGTGTGCCATTTTGGAGAAATGATCAACATCTACAAAAATACTATCACTCCCCCTCTTAGTCCTAGGCAATCCGAAAACAAAGTCCATAGAAATATCCTCACAAGGTACACTAGGAATAGGAAGAGGCATATAAAGACCATGTGGGTTAAGGCGAGACTTAGCTTTATTGCAAGTAGTGCATCGTGACACGTAGCACTCGACATCACGCCTCATCTTCGGCCAAAAGAAGTGTGTGGACAGCACATCTTCAGTTTTCTTCACTCCAAAATGTCGCATCAGATCTCCTCCATGTGCTTCCTGCAAAAGTAATAGACGAACAGAGCTAGCTAGAACGCATAGCTTGTTAGCACGATAGAGGAGACCCTCTTACAGCACATATTTATTCCAATTTATTCCTTCTCTACAATTTTAAAAAGCATCTTTGAAGTCCAAATCGGTAGGATATAATGCTTTTATTATTTCCAAACCAAAGATTTTATGATCAAGATGGGACAGCATGGTATAACGTCTAGATATTGCATGGGCAATGACATTTTTCTTCCCTTTCTTATGCTTAATGATGTATGGAAATGACTCTATGAACTCAGTCCATTTAGCATGTCGTTTATTCAGTTGACACTTAAGATACTTTAATGATTCATGATCGGAATGTATGACAAACTCCTTAGACCAAAGATAATGTTGCCAAGTTTGTAATACTCGCACTAAGGCATACAATTCCTTATCATAAGTAGAATAATTCAAAGAAGGACCATGAAGTTTTTCACTGAAGAAAGCAACGGGTTTACCTCCTTGTATGAGAACGCCTCCAATACCAATGCCGGTTGCATCGCATTCTAGCTCAAAGGTCTTGTCAAAATCAGGAAGTTGTAGCAATGGTGCTTGAGTAAGCATCGATTTGAGAGCATCAAACGCTTGTTGCTGCTGTTCTCCCCATTGAAACGGCACTCACTGCTTTGTTAGCTCATGTAGAGGTGCTGCAATGGTGCTGAAATCCCACACAAAACGCCGATAAAAACCTGCAAGACCAAGAAAACTACGAACCTGCGTGACAGTTCTTAGGACTGGCCAGCTGGTGATTGCTTCAATTTTTGCCTCATCCATCTCAATTCCCTGTGAGGAAACGACATAGCCAAGAAACGAGACTTGATTGGTGCAAAAGATGCACTTTTTGAGGTTACCAAACAAACGTGCATTTCTCAAAACAGTAAAAACAGCACGTAAATGATCAAGATGTTCATCATATGACTTGCTGTAAATGAGGATATCATCAAAGTAAACCACCACAAATTGTCCAATGAAAGCACGTAAAACCGCGTTCATTATTTGCATAAAGGTGCTGGGTGCATTAGTTAAACCAAAAGGCATGACTAACCACTCATAAAGTCCAAACATGGTTCTAAATGCAGTTTTCCATTCATCTCCTAGTGCCATTGTAATTTGGTGGTAACCACTACGCAAGTCAATTTTTGTGAAGATGATAGCACAACTCAATTTATCAAGCATGTCATCTAAGCGAGGAATAGGATAACGATATAGAATGGTGATGTTATTAATCGCTTGACAATCAACACACATGCACCAACTACCATCTTTCTTAGAACCAAAAGAACAGGAACAAAACAAGGGCTAAGGCTTTCACGAATGTACCCGCGGTCCAAAATATCTTGGACTTGTCGCTGAATTTCCTTAGTTTCCTCTGGATTCGCCCTGGATGCTGCACGATTTGGCAAACTTGCTCCTGGAATCAAATCGATCTTGTGTTCAATGCCTCTCATCGGTGGTAAACCAGGAGGTATCTCGGAGGGAAACACATCCTCAAACTCCTGAAAAAGGTTAGCAACAGCAGGGGGCAATGAATAGACAATTCATGAAGTGAAAACATGTCTTCTTTGCAAACTAAAGCATAGCACATCCCCTTAGCATCGAAAAAATCAGCAAGGTCCGATTTAGTTGCGAGCAACGATGGTGATTTTAACATAATGACTTGTTGTTTTTCATATTCTAATTTTGTTGCTTTGCCATCACAAATTTTACTCTTCTCAAAATGCACAATTTCAGCAGGAGTCATGGGGAGTAAAGTGATTTTCTTTCCCTTATACATGAGAGTATATTTATTAGTCTACCATGATGAATAGCATCTGTATCAAATTCCCAAGGACGACCAAATAAAAGAGAACAAGCCTCCATAGGAACGGCATCAAAATCAGCAAAATCATGGTAAGAACCAATTGAAATATGTATTCTCACTGTCTGTGTTACCCGAACCTTACCGCTGTTGTTGAAACATTGAATGTGGTATGGATGAGGGTGTGCTCTTGTTGTCAAACCAAGTTTCTTGACGACGTCTGTGTTCACCACGTTATTGCAGCTACCTCCATCAATTATAGTGTGTACACGGCAGTCCTTGACGACGAGAAACATGTGGAAGAGGTTGTGTCGTTGTAGCTTGTCGTCGGTCTCCACTTTGGAGCTCAAGGCACGCTGCACAATGATGCTCCTATAGTTCTCCGTCGCCGTTGTACCAAGTACCTCTTCTTCGGTGTGTTCATCATTTGGATCTGTAAAGTCAATAGCAAGAGAATATTCATCTTCAACATCCGAAGTACTATCATACCCGCCATCGTCGCGTGCTATGTATGCTCGTTTGCTTGGGCAATCCCTCATCATATGACCAAGTCCCTGGCAGCGGTGACATTTAATGTCGTAATGACGACCCATAGAAGGAGTGGACGATGAAGGCTTGAATGATGTCGCCTTCCTGCCCTCCGGCATGCGAGAAGGTGTAGCAACTTGTATAGTTCGTTGGCCGCCATTGGATGGTGTAGTCGCTGCACAGGGGGTTGAAGATGGTGCTGTTTTGGATGGTATGGGCATCGAACGCGGTGTGAAGTTGCCCCTTGTGCATTGTTTCTATTGTTGTTGGCCCTGCAATTCTTTTTCTGCCAGCATAGCAAGCTGAAACAATATGTTAACAGTATCATATTCCTTGTAATCAACAATGTCCTGAATTTCACGCCTCAACCCCCCATAAAAATGAGCTATTTTATCATCCATGTCTTCTACTACCCCACAACGCAGCATACCCTTTTGTAACTCTTGATAATACTCATCTACGGACATGTTACCTTGGTCTAAGCACTGCAATTTTTTTGAAGGTCCCGCTGAAAAGATGGAGGAACAAATTGAACACGCATAGCTTCCTTTAATCTATCCCATGTTGAAGGACCAGTTCTAGTTTTAACAAGCTTATTCCACCATATGATAGCAAAGTCCTTAAACTCACCAGTGGCTTGACTAACTCTATGTTGCTTAGGAATAAGATGAGCATTAAATTATTGCTCTACTGTCATCTCCCAATCAAGATAAGCCTCAACATCAGAAGCATCAGAAAAAGAGGGTATAGTAAATTTCACTTTAGCAAAAGGATCATCAGGAGGATGATTATAATTGTTATGATGATTATTACCTCCCATACCTCGACGATAAAGTGGTAGTCTTGGATGATTGTTGTGATCTTCCATATCATCATAAGCATTGTCTTCGTGTCTTCCAGCAAGAGGCAACCGAGCCTCAACAGTATTCATCCAAAGAGCAAGGTCATCAAGTTGGCGAGTCAATTTCGACAATGACTCCTCCGTTGCTGCATTGTATTTCGCGAACATATCTGTCATGGTCTTCATCATATCACGTAACTCAGCATATTGAACACATTCGTCATCATTGTCTTCTCCTTTCATTGTTAGTAGGAAACAAAATACAACAAAAATATGTTATCCATATCAACTACAGTGACAATGTGAAAGGTGGAAGAAAAACAATCTCTCTCACTCAAGCGTCTTACCACGCTCTTACAAGTGTTCTTACCGACACAACAGGTGTGTGGACGGTGAGATGAACCAATAAAGCGTGAGGTGATTGCAAAGGTACCTGTTATCCTCAAGAGAAAGGTGGAGCTTGGATGGCAAAATATGGTGGCTAATAAGAAAAAAATCGTTAACTGTAAACAAAGCTGAATAAGTATTCAGTGTAGGAAACTGTTGCTGGTCAACCAACTGCTCTAGGGCCTAGCACAACGAAAGAAAGTAACAAGGCAAACGAAAGACAATGATATAACCAACAAAACAGCACCAAGTGGTATAGGCCAATTGCTTTAATATGTGTGCTCTTCACTATTTTTTTCTTTTTTTGTAATATTTTTTTGATATTTTTTCTTGACTCAGGAGCACGAAGATAGGAAACACACGAATTCTCAGCTCAATTGGATATAATATGCAGCGTATAGAAAATCAAGAAATTCTTTAAAATTTGTGTTGAAACTTCGAAGGTCGGATAGCCTATCTTCCAAGGGAAATTTGGGCAATCAAATTTCACCGAACGCGGCTTCGTGGCTGAAAATCAGATGTGAAATTTTGTGTATATGAATATGAAAATAAATCGCCCGATTTTGAGTTTGTATGCGAAAGTTATAGCTGTTTTAAGGTAGGTTGTCCGAGTTACGATTTCTTGGATGTTGATTCCAACTCGGTTTGAGAACAGAACTCGCAATCGGATATGAAAATAATCGGGAATTTGCACAACAACTAATAGGGTGGTGTGTGATTATTCAAGGATGAGTGGCACAAAGGTTTGTCACCTAATCTAGGGCTGGCGATGCGGGAGTTCACGCAAATCGGCTAGCTAGGGCAAACCGATGAATGTGGTGGATCGGTTTGTTATTTAGGGATTACAGAATAGGTGTCGAACAACAAGAAAACAAGGACGAAACATGATAAATAGGACCCAAAACACAAAGCTAAACCAGCAACAAGACTCGGCCACACGAATGCACACTCAACAATGCAAACTGAAAAACAAAACTGCAGGCATTATAGTCTAGGAAGCGGTAAAAACAATATAATTTTTTTGTGGCTTTTCTGTGGACTCTAGGTACGAAACAAAATCTATCTAATGGAAGGAAAACAAATATACCTCACGGGCAACCTGGAAATCTGATACCAATTGATGAGTAGGTTTAGGCCTGATCTTCCGAAAGGTAAGTCGATTGGGGTGGAGAACTCGACGTTGATGATCTGTGGCACTTGAGCGGTTTGAGTACCCCTGCAATCACTACACCATGGCTCTGTTGGTTATCAACCGTTCTGCACACGCTTGACCTTGCCAAGGAGGCTAATCCCTGCAAGTGCAACCGAGAACACGAGCAAGAACGTCGAAGACACGATCTAAAATCGCGAAGTTGGGGTCTCACAAACCGTAGAACAGCAATATTATTTATCTAAGCAAAACCCACTGAATATGACCAGCAGCTGCAGTATTTAAAGTCCAGGTTTCGGTCAAAACACGATTAGACGTGTCCCTAATGGACTCTTACGGGATACAAGGCCCAAAGGCCCGATTCGGTGGCGCAGCACCAGACAGAAATCTGGACTCGACTTGTTTCAATGCTTCCCAATGTCTACTGAAGTATTTTTAGTTGTTACCAAAACCATTGGAAAGTTTATCTTCTCCTCTTTCCGTGCATATATAGAACGTCAAAAACGGAGTCCGTATGCCTCCTGGGCATACGTTTTAAGGTGGACTGCTCCTGGACTCCAAGTTGAACTCGAGTCCGAGTTGTAAACTGCTTCCATCAACTTGTGGATGTCCCAGCTGGTTCTCCACACTCCCAAGGCCTCTTTCCTTAACTTGTTGATCTTCTCCATTATTCCTAGTAAAAATTAAATCATCACATAGCAATATATTCTCAAACTCACATGCAAAAGAAGTTAGGAGCGAGTTGACCTGTTGATTTATTAACTGTGCTCGTGCTCTTGTGATTGGTCCTTGCATTTCAATATGTGTCTCCGCTGTTGTGATGTCCTAATCAGAAACTTGTTAATTGGGATGGTTATGGTTTGGTTTTGGTTATGGTTTCCTTAAGGTTATGGATTGGATGGTGATAAATTTATATGGTTAATGATTATGGTAAGAATATGGTGTATGGATGGATAATGAATGATTGATATGAAATATTATGTTTATTTGGGATACGATGGGATAATTCACATAGACATTGTAAGATGCTTTTCAAATGTTTTAAATGTACTTTTCAGCAAATAGCCATTATTTATTATCATTCATTGTTTAAGCTACATGTCATTATTTTCCCACACTTGCTGAGTATGGCATGTGCTCACTCTCGCAATCCCCACCCCCGCCAACAGTTTCATGTGATGTTTGGGAGTACCATGAGGATAATGTGGAGTACTAGGTTGTGTGCTGCTGCCATCAACATGCCTGTGGTGTTGCTTGGAGCCGCCTATTCTCTTTGCTTAATTGCTTACTTTTGCTCAGTTTAGATTATTTCCTCTACATTAGTTTCAGAACTATTAATAATGATCATTAGAGTTGTAATTTGAGGATAAATTGAATATTGTAACAAAAGCACTTGTTTAATTAATTTGTGATGTGGTATTTTTCTGTATATCGTTTGTGATCCACTCGTGTATGTGTCATCAACGTCTCGGGCACACATATGCATTGCACTTGGTTCATTTTCGGAACCGGGTGTCACATACAAATCTAGTAAATAACTATTTATGGGTTTCCCCTCAATTTGACACAAGCATGCAGTTTTGCAAATAAAACTTTTGAAAACTGGATCAAAATGGTCAAGGACACTTGTCTTGCTCTTCCGCCTAATTTCGATCAGAAGCTTCAAAGTTCTGATGCTGAAGATCCTCGTAAGCACCCTCTAGAGCATTATCTTCTATTCCGCGCGACAAAAATTACAATCAATAAATGCTCACATAATACTCAATAATCCATGATATGCATGAATTATGCGATCATGTAGTAACAAATGTTATTATGTTTTTATTGTTGCTTACTATCTAGTTACAATTAAGTTTTACATGTTAGAACAAGTTTTGAGTCATTACAGAGAAAACTAAAGAAGTTCCAGGAATTCCATAATTAAAGGACCAGAAAGTTCAACGGACTAGTACGCACTAGACCGGACAAGTCTGCTATCTCCAGGGTTTTGCAAATTTCCAAACTAGAGCATGGTTTGATTTAGATATGAAACCAATATTTGACGTAGGAAAGATGGATCTAAGGTATTTACCGTGAATTCAAGGGTTCACTAGTCGAGGAATAGGTTAAAGGCGAAAACTCGATGGCTAGATCGATGAATGAATAATTGGCGAGAGGAATATCAACGTTGAAGAATTGATGAAGAAGATCGCAGCAGCGATGACGATCTTTCTTGATCATCCTTCTTCCTTCTCCTCCTCTTCCACTTTGTCCCTGTTCTTCCTTATGGTGAAGGCTCCTTCTTTCTTGGAGAACGACGGCACACGATGTGACTGGAGCTAAGGGTTTTCTATCATGGGAAAAGGATGAAAGGTGAGCGGTGAGGTGTTTATATAGGAGGAGAGGTGGTAGGGTTAGGGTAGAATCCAAGTATAAGGCGGTAGGATCAAGTAGAGGCCTTCATGGGGTCCCACTTGGGCTCCTCATGGGTGTGGCACGACGTTCTTGGGACCAATTAAGGTAATTACCAAATAACTCGTCATGGAGGAAAAATAGAATTCGAGTCGGAACCCTACATAACGGACTAGTCCGTAGTGAGACCGGACAAGTCCGTTTGAGAACAAAAAGTTCAACGGAGAAGTCCGATGTCAAGCCAGACAATTTTTTTTTCGAACAGAAAGTTGATCGGACAAGTCCGGTACCAAATCGAACAAGTTCGGTGTGTGTCCAGTTTCAAATCTGGACCATTTTTTGGGAATTTTCAGCAACTATTATCGGACTATTCTGTATATGTAACACCCTCATTTTCGTGCATCATGCCCTGCATCCATCATTAAATGTGCTTAGCATTAATCCACATAAAAAGGGACAAGTTAAAAACAAATTAATAAAAAACCACACTTAAAAATTCTAGAAAGTGCGGACTAGTCTGATTTTAGTGCGGACTAGTCTGGTTTCTCTCAAACCTCGCTCGGACTTGTCCATTTTGCGGCGGACTAGTCTGTATTTTCTCTTTGGACACTTTCGGACTTGTTCGGTCCTATGCGGACTAGTCTGGTGTTCCAAATTCTCGGAAAATTTGCTAATTCCCTGGACTTGTCCGGACTTGTCCGGTGTTCCAGCAGACTTATCCGTTTTTCCCTCTGACTAAAATTGTACTTGTCTGATTTTTTGTCAGACTTGTCTATTTCTCCCCTCTTGATAAGTTCGGACTTGTCCGATGTCCAGTCCGGACTTGTCTAATTTCTCTCTGTCCAACTTCGGACTAGTCCAACCCTTCTTGGACTTGACCAATAAATCATGACTCCGAATTAATCTTTTGTTCACCACTTGTTTCTTGGGATTTACGTTAAGTGGGCCTAGGGACATCATGCCTAACTCTTTTAGAGCCCATGTGGGACACCAAACCGACCCCTACTCATCTCAAAACTCGAAATCCATCTAACCCTAGCCTCCACATCTATATAAACAACCCCACCCCTAGGCTTGACATCTATTTGCCACTTTTCCACCACACCGAAACCCTAGCTCGTGAATAGCCGCCACCAAGGAGGGAGAAGGAGATCTAGAGCAAGGAGAAGAAGAGGAGGAAACGAAATAGGATCAAGATCTCCATCAACTTTGAATGTTGCCTAGAGGGGGGTGAATAGGCTTTTTGAACTTTTATTAAAAACTTGAGACACTGAGCAAACTGATCAAACACAGATAAATCAGACTAGTCCGATTGTTTGCGGACTAGTCTGGTGTGTGCAGACTAGATCAATCAATTTTATCAGTGACTTCGATTCAGGTACTCTACACAGTGGAAATTGAGTTACAAATCAAGTGTAATGTTTCAACGAAACTAGATGTAGCACAAGTTAACTTTAGATTCAATGTTTTAATGTAAATTAAACTAGATTGATCAAACCCTAGATTTCAATAATTATTAAGAATGAGAACATGGGACACAACGATTTTTATCCCTTGGTTCGATTCCACAGAGGAAATCTACATCCATGTTGAGGAGCCCACGAAAGGACCGGGTCTTCACCAACCCTAACCTCGTCAAATCGCCACGGAGGCCGATTCTCTTCATCTAATCACAAGGGGTAAGAGTAATCGAGTTCAAGGGTCCTTCTCACAGGTTGAGGGCTCCCCAAGATTTACAATTCAAAACACCACCAAACACACTCAAAAAGTATGAAATGAAACAGCGAGAGTGTGTAAGAGAATCAAACCCAAGAGCTCAAGTCGTGAAGAACGTGTCTCTCCTTTGATCTATGGTTAGTCCCTAAGGATTTGATCTTTCCTATGTTGGATTGTGTGGAGAGACGTGTTTTCTGGGCTCTTGGAGGGTGTGATGGTGCAAGGGGTCGAGAGAGTTCACAGTTGGGCCGTGCACCTCTATTTATTCTAGGGTATCCAATGGTTATCGTTAGGGTTTACAAAGATCGGACTAGTCCGTGGTGGACTTCGGACTAGTCTGGTGTGCAGAGTGTGGGAAACCCAAAGTGTCTTGAAATATCGGACTTCTCCGGCCCTAGGCAGACTAGTCCGTTTTAGTCACTAGATATGTTTGGACTTGTCCAGCACATATCAGACTAGTCCGGCGTTGTGAATCCCTTAGTGAATTGAGGACAAGTCCGCACTTGGAGGACTTGTACGATTTTAGTCAGAAGGTTTTTAGGCTAATCCGTCGGACTTGTCCAATTTAGGTCAGAAAGATATCAGACTAGTCAGTGGTGATATCGGACTTGTCCGACTTCTTGCAAACTGTGAAGTGCTGAGGACTAGACCGCACTGGGGAGGACTAGTCTGGTCTTAGTCAGAGAGATATCAGACTAATCCGTGGTGATATCGGACTAGTACAGTCTGTGGAATCTAAACTGTGCAGACAAGTCCGCTCTGGGAGGACTTGTCTGATTCTAGACGGAGAGAAATCAGACTAGTCCGAGGTAAATCGGACTAGTCTGGACATGTATAACTTTGTGCAGTGAGATTGATTAAAATTTGCTTGAGCTCTTGGGGTGTGTTTCTCCAACACACTCCATACTCAAAGAGTATTATAATCATTTCTTGAGCTCCTTTCAACTTGATTTCTCACTCTCCCTTCTTTTTGCGCTTTCTTCATAATTTCATTAAAACCTGCGCTCATCTCAACAATTTAGTTAGGATCTCATTTGCTTGTCATAAATCCGCCAAAACCCACAAGGGATGCCTAGATGCACTTTCAATCTCCCCCTTTTTGGTGATTGATGACAACCAATTGAGATTTCACAAATATGATTAAAAGTGTAGAATTTTCATAAAGTGTGCACATATGAGTTTTGAACAAATTAAGCAATGAAAACATGAGACATATGTGCACTCTATATGGTTGGATGCAAAAATACATGTGTGTGAACAATAATCTTGATATTAATAAGATAAATGGCATAATCATGACAGCATCAAGGTTATCAAGCATGTATATCAAATTCAGATCATAACACATAAGTCATAAGCATAACAAAGTCATAGTTTCACACCACATGTCCAATAGCATAAGAGAGCACAGTCAAAGTTTTACAACCCAAAAGAAACACAAATGGAGCTCTCCTCTCGCAACCTACAGCTAGGACCTAGTGACTCCCCCTCAACCTCTCCTCCTTTGGCATCAAGGCACCAAAAAGAAGGAGAGGAGGGATCTAGAGGCTCATTCCTCGCTGTTGGTCCTCTCATCGTCTTCATCTTCAGGTTGAGGAGGAGGAGGAGCGGATCCACTCAAAATGCCCCCAATGCCAAAATAGGCGAGCTCGGAGGCTGAGAGAGGTGGCAGCTCGAAATAGTTAGAGGCTGAATCATCAGAAATAACGGGAGATCCAATAGGCTTGATCTCTAGCTTCTGGCAAATATGCTTGACATTTTCCTTGACATACTTCATATCCACCTTCCTTGCCTTGTTCAACTTATGAAGCTTCACTTCAGCCTTTTTGCACGAGTCAAAGATGGCGGCCATGTACTTCAAAATACCACTAGAAGAAGACCCTTTTTGGGGAGGGGCCCTAGCAGTGGGAGCAGTCCTAGCATCTCCTTGAGCTCTCCTCGGAGCCTCTTCATTGGACACTAGAGATGGAGCAGCTGGGAGAGTGGCTTGGGAGGGCTTCTGAGGCCTCAAGGGAGTGCTCCATATCCTTCACGAACTCGATTCTCGTGACTTTTCAATGATGAACATGATGTAGGGCGCATAGCCACGGGAACGGTTAGGGGTGCAAGGGATGTTCGCCTTGTCGTTCAAGATATAGTCGAAGACATCAAACTTCTTGTTCTTGCTTATCACCTTCATTAAAGTCCTCATGTACCCTTGCACACTTTCTGCATCTCCATCTTTTGGAGCTATTGTCTTCCTTAGCACCCTGTTGAGAACCATGAAGAAGGGCTTCATGTTCTTGGTTGATGAAGGATTGAACTTCAGGTGAGTGTCATAAATGAACTCCATCTTGTACTTCTCCAGGACACCGATATTTTGAATCACAACTACATTGTTGTCGGTGTTCTCTAGATGCAGCGATCTTGCAAAATCATCATAAGTCACGGTGTACTTGGATCCGTGAGTCATCCAAGTCACCCTCTCCTTGTCATCAGTGGCAAAATAGCAGGTCGCAAAGAATTGTGCAATGACCTCATCATTCCAGTCATACTTGAAGGCAAATAGGTCCTTAAGGCCATGTCTCTCCACAGCCTCTATCACCTTATCAAAAGCTGGACAACTCTTCCTCTCAAAGTGACTCCAGTCAATCCATTTACTCTTGACCACTGGATTATTCATCTGCATGTACACAGAATTGTAGTACTCCGCCTGGAAGTTGCTCCAAAACCTTGCATCCGCAGCCTTCCTAGAACTGTTGTAACAGTCAATGCCCCTGAGCTTTGAATCTATGTCGCTTCCTTTGCTATTAAATCTCTGTTCATTGGGGTCTCTGTTCCCCTGCCTTGGAGCACTCATCTGGAGATGGCCAATGGGACCGGTGGCGATCCCTTTCCCTTTGCCCTTAGCATGGCGAGGAGCTGCCAAGCTGGGTCCAGCTGCATCCTTTCCTTTGGATGTCGGCTTCTTGGCCACGACCTTTCGTCGCACTTGAGGTGGAGTGGGTTACGGGTCAGCGGCACGGTGTTGCCTTTTCTTGCTTTGGCCCATCGAGGATCGAAGCAAACACTCTTGGTCCAACTCGGCCTCAAAATCAGAGATCTCATCATTGGAGCTCAACATTGTCCTGACAAGGGGATTATACAATGCATGGATGATAATTGATGGAAAGGAGATGCATTGAGTAGTTGGAATTTAAGGTTGAGTTCAGTTAAAATCGGACTTGTCCGCACTGGGACCGGGCTAGTCTGATATTCAGTTGTATGAACCCTAACTGGCAAGGCAATGGTGTTTCTCAATGCACAAGTGACTAGGAATAGTTGAACTACATCAAGGAATCAAGTATGGACTAGAGGAGCTAAGTTATTTGAGCAAAAGCAAGAGAAATCGAAGGTTCTAGGGTTTGGGAGAAAATTTACCAAAATCCTTCGATTCTTGGAGTTGAAGGTGTTTTCGATGCGGACAAGTCTGTGGTTCTTGATCTCCTTGCGATGAAGATCGTTTCCCACAAAGATTCGAGAAGATTTGGTGGAGAACTCGCCAAATCGCTTTGGGGTCGCTTGAGTGAGGAGAGAGAGTGTGAGAGACATTGTGAGGATGAAGGGGATTAGGGTTTCGCCGCCCTTAGGGTTATGGAGTCAAAAAATCGGACTAGTCCGTGGTCAACCGGACTAGTCCGGACTACCGGACCTCTGCGGACTAGTCTGCAATGTGCAGACTAGTCCGTGTAATTACGGACTAGTCAATGGTCACCAGAACAAATATAATTAGCACATTCGTATATATTCGAAGGTTCTCATAAAGGAAAATAAGGGGCAAAACACACAAATAATCTTGATGAATATGATCAGTAAACATCACAAGCAAGCTATGACCATAATTCACCAAGATCAAGGAATTGAAATAGTTCTTCGGAGAAAATTGAGAGAGATGATTTTCATAACACAATCAATGGATTTTGAAGAAGCCATTCAGGTATGCAAGTTTTCAAGCCACGTTCCGAGCATCAAGGATATTTATTTCATTCTGGAGTTCGCAAAAACGTTTTTCATCATGTGGCTTGGTAAATATATCAGCTAATTGTTTTTCGGTGTTGACATAGGGAATGGCTATGTCTCCTTTTATTGAGTGGTCTCTCAAAAAGTGATGTCGGATGTCTATGTGTTTGGTCCCAGAGTGCTCAACAGGATTATGGGCAATTTTAATGGCACTCTCATTATCAAAAAGGAGTGGAATACGGCTCATATTGTAACCGTAGTCCCTTAGAGTTTGTCGCATCTGAAGGAGTTGTGCACAACAACTCCCGGCTGCAACATACTCCGCTTCGGCCGTCGATAAGGGAATGGAGTTTTGTTTCTTGGAGGACCAAGAAACTAGGGATCGACCTAGAAATTGGCATGTATTGGAGGTACTCTTTCTATCAATTTTGCATCCGGCATAATCAGCATCAGAGTATCCAATGAGATTGAACTTGGAACCTTTCGGATACCAAAGGCCTAGGTTGGGTGTATGAACTAAATATCGCAAGGTTCTTTTCATGGCTGTCAAATGACACTCCTTAGGATTTTCTTGAAATCTAGCACACAATCATACGCTCAACATAATATCAGGCCTAGATGCACATAAGGAAAGTAGGGATCCAATCATGGAGCGATATACCTTGTGATCAACGTTTGGTCCATCTTCATTGAGATCCAAGTGTCCATCTGTTGCCAAGGGAGTCTTTATAGGCTTCGCCTTGTCCATTCCAAACTTCTTGAGTATGTCTTGAGTGTACTTGGTTTGTATTATGAATGTCTCTTCCTTTTGTTGCTTCACTTGGAAACCCAAGAAATACTTCAATTCTCTCATCATGGACATCTCGAATCTATCTGTCATGATCTTACTAAATTCTTAACAAAAGGATTTGTTAGTTGAACCAAGATAACATCATCAACATAAATTTGACAAATGAACAGATCATTGTCGAAGTGTTTAGTAAACAACGTATAATCGGCTTTGCCAATCTTAAATCCATTTTCAATTAAAAAAATCTCTAAGGCACTCATACCAAGCTCTAGGATCTTGTTTGAGGCCGTAGAGAGCCTTACATAGTTTGAACACGTGGTCGGGGAACTCTTGATCTTCGAATTCGAGGGGTTGCTCCATATACATGTCCTCCTTGATTGGTCCATTGAGGAAGGCGCTTTTCACATCCATTTGATAGTGCTTGAAATCATGGTTAGTAGCATATGCAAGTAATATTCTAATCGATTCAAGCCTAGCTACGGGAGCAAAGGTTTCATCATAATCCAAACCTTCGACTTGTGAATACCCTTTGGCCACAAGTCGTGTCTTGTTCCTTGTCACCACCCCGTGTTCGTCTTGCTTGTTGCGGAAGACCCATTTAGTGCCGACGACATTGAACTTGGGTCTTTCGATGAGTTCCCACACCTCATTCTGTTTGAAGTTGTTCAATTCTTCTTGCACTGCCACCACCCAATCTGGATCTTTCAATGCATCTTCAACCCTGTGAGGTTCCAAAAAGGATAAAAACGAGTAATGTTCACAAAAATTAGGAATTCGAGATCTCGTTGTTACTCCCTTTTGGATGTCACGGATTATGTTGTCGATGGGGTGATCTCTTTGGATGCATTGGTGTACTCTTGGATGTGGCACTTGTGGTCTTGAATCTTCATGGTCATCTTCTTCTCCCACTAGATGGTTGCCCCCATTGATTTGTTGGCCACCTTGATCTTCAAGAGGTTGATCTTGTGTAGAAGCTCCCCCTTGATCGATTACCTCCACTTGTGGTTCATCTTCTTCATTTGCATTTGGAGGTGCCGCTTGTGGTCGAACATCGCGCAGCGGCATTCTTTTCAATGCTTGACATGGAGCTTCTTCTCTATCTATCACAAATGGATCAACTTGCTCTTCTTGAAGGCCGTTAGTTTCATCGAACACTACGTCACAAGTCCGTAGACCTTGTGGAAGACACGATAGGCGTAAGAGTTCGAATCATAGCCAAGCAAGAAACCTACATCGGATTTCGAAGTGAACCTTGAAGTCCTAGACTTCTTGTTCAAAATATAACACTTAGAACCAAAAACTCAAAAATAGGATATATTCGGCTTGTTACTGGTGAGTAGCTCATATGACGTTTTCTTGAGAAGTTGATGAAGATAGAGTCGGTTTGTGGCGTGACAAGCGGTGTTAAGCGCTTCCGCCCAAAACCGATCCGAAGTCTTGTACTCATCAAGCATTGTCCTCGCCATCTCTATGAGGATTCGGCTCTTCCTTTCCACTACTCCAATTTGTTGAGGGGAATATGGTAATGAAAATTCATGCTTTATCCCTTCTTCGTCTAGGTACTCCTCAACTTGGGTGTTCTTGAACTTCGTGCCATTATCGCTTCGTATGTTCTTGATCTTCAATGAGAACTCATTTTGGGCACGCTCGAAGAACTTCTTGAGGGTTCCTTGAGTTTCTGTCTTATCATGTAAAAAGAAAACCCACATGAAGCGCAAAAAATCATCAACAAATACTAAACCGTATTTGTTACCACTGATGCTTATGTAAGCAATTAGACCAAATAGGTCCATGTGAAGTAGCTCAAACAGTCTTGTTGTTGTCATGACGTTCTTTGTGGGATGAGGTGCTCCTACTTGCTTCCCGGCTTGGCACGCGCTACAAGGCCCTTATTTCTCAAAAACAACATCCTTCAAACCTCGGATGTGATCGCCCTTGAGGAGTTTTTGAAGATTCCTCATACGAACATGTGCTAGCCGTCTATGCCACAGCCAACCCATGTTGGTTTTTGCAATCAAGCATGTGTCAGGTTCGGCTTTATCTTTGTTGAAGTCAACAAGGTAAAGCTTTTCCTTTAACACACCCTTGAATACAACCGAGTCATCACTAATTTTAGAGACGATCACACCCTGATTAGTGAACAAGCAATTATTACCCTTTTCACATAATTGAGATATGGATAGAAGTTTATAATCTAAGGAGTCAACATGCAAAACATGAGAAAGCGTGTGTTGAGATAATATTGCAATTTTAGCGGTACCGAGCATCCTTCCTTGACTATTGTCTCCATAATAGATGCCCTCGCTTGGATCTTCATTTTCTTCATATTCAACAAACATCCTTCTTTCTCCGGTCATGTGGTCAGTGCATCCACTATCTAGCACCCATTTCGATCCACCAGAGGAATAGGCCTGCAAAAACAAATTACGCCTTGGTTTTAGGTACCCAAGCTTGCTTCGATCCTTTGAGGTTAGTCCCAAGTGATTTGGGCACCCAAACATGGGACTTGGTGTTCCCATGGCGTGGCCCAACATATTTAGCATAAACTCTACCAAAGTTACCCTTCATGAGTACATATGATGCATCAAAGGTTCTAAACAGTAGTTGTTGCTCATGTGTTAACATGTTTAGACTTGTCAACATTATTAGCCTTTCTAGCTTGAGAGGAGTTTCCCTTGACAAAAGCAATGTGCTCCTTGTTATTCTTGTGGCTTCTAGCATTTTACTTTTCACCATAAGAATACCCAATGCCATATTTGACATTAGGAGGTCTTGTGGCCAAGTCTGCAGTGCGTGCATACTTTATCTTCTCCTTGTCAAATATGCCAATACGGGAAGGATGCTTCTCCTTTGTCAAGTTCGACTTATCCTTCAAGTTAGTGTGAATATTAGCACAAGTACAAGTAATAGTAGTTTCATATTTTAAGTGTTGAGAGGGTGAGCTTGAAAAGGGTGAAGGGTCACTTTGTTTGAGTGACTCAACTTGTAGTTCAAGGATCTTGTTAGCATTGGTTAAGTTGCAAGCTCATCCTTAATTATTACATTTGAGTCGCTTAACTTCAAGCAAGCTTCCTTGCTTGAAGCTAACTCAAGCTCTAGTGACTTGCTTCGCTCCTTTTCAAGTTCAAGGAGCTTTTTGATCTAAAGATACTCCTCCTTTTGAAGGATGATCATATCTTCTTGGCGATCAACAAGCTCCTCCTTATCAATAAGTTATTCCAGCAAGAATTTCATTTTTGCAGCAGTTTTCTTATCTAGGCCAACAAGCGTATCTTCATTATCACTATTGGCATCACTATCGCTAGAGTAAGAATGCAAGGAAGAAGATTTAGATGTTACCTTTCTTTTTCCTTCCTTCGCCATTAGGCATGTGGCGTTGCCCTTCCATGCGCTGATAGTTGGGAAGATGGTGGATTTCTTGGTTGCCTTCTCGATGGCTATGCTAGCCATCTCCTCTTCCTCTTCGAATGAGGACTCATCATTTGAATCCCACTCCTTTCCTAGATGCGCTTGTCCAATTAGCTTTTTCTTCTTGAAGGTCTTCTTGGGTTGAGGCTTTGCTTCCTTGGTCTTCTTCTTGTTTTCTTCATAAGGGCAATCAACTATAAAGTTGTCATATTCACCACAGCTATAGCATGCCCGCCTCAACTTTGGTCTTGATTTATCTTTGTATTTTCCCTCATTTGATCTACCCCCTTGTCTTCTTTTCATCATCCTCTTGGATTTTTTCATAAATAGGATTAGATCTTCTTCATCTACATCACTGCTCTCATCATCACTATCATCTTCTTCTTGAGACTTTCGAGCTTCTTTTGACAAGGGCTTGTAAGTGGACTTCAAGGCACCCCCCTTATTCTT
Organism: Tuctoria greenei; assembly: GCA_036927565.1. NCBI lineage: Eukaryota > Viridiplantae > Streptophyta > Magnoliopsida > Poales > Poaceae > Tuctoria > Tuctoria greenei. The sequence goes on along the minus strand of JAYESD010000007.1, from coordinate 117,222,931 downwards.
TGCCGAGGTGGGCTCGGCAATCTCTTCGACATGTTTTTCTCGTTTTTCCATCATCTCAAGTTGATGATCTTTCCAAGCAATTCGTCCAGGGTCATTTTCTTGTACCCGGGGCTTTCTCTAATCATTGAACATAGAGTCACATTGCGAGGCATGAAGGCTCTGAGAATTAGCTTCACAACCTCGTGGTCATTCCAATTCTTGCTTCCATATGATCGAACTTTATTAATGAGAGTCTTCAACCAATTGTACATGTCTTGCGATGACTCATCTTCTTCTGTGGCGAATCTTCCCAATTCGCATTCGATCATCTCAATCTTGGCTTCTCGCACATGACACTCGCCTTCATGTGCAGTTTGTAGTGTGTCCCATATTTCTTTTCCATCTCGAATCCGTCCACCTTGGTGAACTCGTCTCAACACAATAATGATGTGATGACTGTTCGACTTGAGCGTTTCGATGAATCGCTTGCTCTTGGCTTGGGGTGAGCTCTTCATCATCGTCCGGGATATCTATTCCTATACACACTATATGCCACAAGCTGTGGTTAAGTGAGATTAAATGCATCTTCATATTTTTCCTCCACATTGAGTAATCATTGCCATCAAAGTGTGGGGCTTTTCCTAGACGAATAGACAAGTAATGACTGTTGTTGGAATTCAAAGGATCATAGTTGAAATGATATCGGGAGTAGTCGGTGTGACTACTCCCCATCTTCTTCTTTTCATCTTCAATCTTCATCTTCCTTTTCAGGAGTGCTTTCTTCCATAGGAGCACCTTGAGTTCAAGCATCTCCTCGTCATCATCCTCGAAGTCCTGAATGGTGTCAAGGAGCTTCTCCAATTTCTGAGCCTTTTCATCTTCAACCTTCTCTTGATTGAGGCTCTTGTGCACACCCTTCATGTCCGACATTTTCTCTTCAAGCGATTACTCTCTTTTTGAAGAGTCCTGCTCTAATACCAATTGAATGTAGCCTAGACGGGGGTGAATAGGCTTTTTGAACTTTTAGTCAGAACCTGAAACACTTAGCAAACTTATCAAACACAGATAAATCAAACTATTCCGGTTGTCTGCACACTAGTCCGGTGTGTGCGGACTAGATCAATCAATTTGATCAGTGACTTCGATCCAGGTGCTCTACACAGCGGTAATTGAGTGACAAATCAAGTGTAATGTTTCAACAAAACTAGATGTTGCACAAGTTAACTAAGATTCAAAGTTTTAACATAAATTAAACTAGATTGATCAAACCCTAGATTTCAATAAATATTAAGAACGAGAACACAGGACACAATGATTTTTATCCCGTGGTTGAGGAGCCCACGAAAGGACCGGGTCTTCAGCAACCCTACCCTCGTCGAATCGCCACGGAGGCCGATTCTCTTCCACTAATCACAAAGGGGTAAGAGTAACCGAGTTCAAGGGGCCTTCTCACAGGCTGAGAGCTCCCCAAGATTTACAATTCAAAACACCACCAAACACACTCGAAAAGTATGCAATGAAACAGCGAGAGTGTGTAAGAGAATCAAAACCAAGAGCTCAAGTCGTGAAGAACGTGTCTCTCCTTTGATCTATGGTTTATCCTCAAGGATTTGATATTTTTTGCGTTGGATTGTGTAGAGAGACGTGTTTTCTAGGCTCTTGGAGGGTGTGACAGCGCAGGGGGTCAAGAGAGTTCATAGTTGGTCCGTGCACCTCTATTTATACTGGGGTTTCCAAAGGTTACCATTAGGGTTTACAAAGATCGGACTAGTCCGTGGTGGACTCCGGACTAGTCCAGTGTGCGGAGTGTGGGAAACCCTAAGTGTCCAGAAATATCGGACTTGTCTGGCCCTTGGCAAACTAGTCTGTTTTAGTCTCTGGTGATGTTCGGACTAGTCCGGTGTGGTGAATCCCTTAGTGAATTGAGGACAAGTCCGCACTTGGAGGACTTGTCCGATTTTAGTCAGAAGGTTTTCGGACTAATCCGTTCAGATATCAGACTTATCCAATTTAGGTCTGAAAGATATCGGACTAGTCCGTGTTGATATTGGACTTGTCCAAATTTGTGCCAACTGTGAAGTGCTGAGGACTAGTACGCACTGGGGAGGACTAGTCCTATCTTAGAGAGATATCGGACTAGTCCGTGGTGATATCGAACTAGTCCGGTCTATGGAAACTAAACTGTGCAGACAAGTCCGCTCTGGGAGGACTTGTCCAATTCTGGACAGAGAGAAATCGGACTAGTCCGGGGTATATCGGACTAGTCCGGACCTGTATGACTTTGTGCAGTGAGAGTGATTAAAATTTTCTTGAGCTCTTGGGGTATGTTTCTCCAACACACTCCATACACAAAGAGTATTATAATCATTTCTTGAGCTCCTTTCAACTTGATTTCTCACTCTCCCTTCTTTTTGCGCTTTCTTCATAATTTCATTAAAACCTGCGCTCATCTCAACAATTTAGTTAGGATCTCATTTGCTTGTCATAAATCCACCAAAACCCACAAGGGAAGCCTACATGCACTTTCAAACTTCGCGTTCTTCATCGACACTTCACCATCAAGTTCTTCATCGACCCTAGATCAGCAAGAATCGAGTGTTGCCTCCAAAACCCTTGATTCTTTGGAGTCTTAGATACCTGGTATACCTTCTAATTCCTTTTCCTTATGTGAATTCAACCCCAAACCTTCAAATGCACGTTGATCTAGAAAACCCTAGTTTGCCAGTTCTGCGAAGTGCAGACTTGTCCGGTCCCCAGCGGACTAGTCTGATTTTACTATTTAATTTGCATGGAATTAATTATAAAATTGATTTGAATCAATTCCAAACCTGTATAAACTTGTTAAAAACTATTAGAACTAGCTGGTAAACATTATTAACAACTTATTAACCACTTTTACCTTGCATTTGCATTAATCACGCATGTCATGTCATATTGAGTAATATTTGTGCACTATTTGATTGTAACTCTTGTATTGTATGTTTATTGCGCAGATTAGATGGATTTGTGCTAGAGAGTGCTGCGAGGGATCTCCAACACCAAGAGTTTGAAGCCTTTGATCCCAAGAGCAAGGCAAGTGTCCTTGAACATAATGATCCTGTTTTGACAATAAATGTTTTATTTGCAAAACTGCATGCTTGGGTCAATTTTATGGGAAATCCTATGATAGGAAGTTTACTAGCTTTGTTTAACCACCCTTGTCACTTGGAATTCATGGTAGAGAGTTGGGATGGGCTTTTTTTACCTTTTTGCTTCATTTAATCAATTGAGATGGGAAAACAACTATGCACTTAATTATGCAATTATGAGATTATGGTCAACATGAATTGGTTAATATGATATGGTAATGGGTGAGTTAAGCAAGCCTGGTATGTGGATGGGTTGGATGTCATGGTGGTTTGCTTGCTTTAGATCTAAGGATTGGTTCATGCGAGAATAAGCCAGGACTACAGTGCCACCATGAGGCCAAGTATGGGTACAGCGTAGCTAATTAATTAGGGCTTTGCCAGTACTGTTTGGACCATTAAGGATGCTCGGGGAAGGGGTAGTCAAATTGGTTTTGTTGATGATTGGTGGGACTACCCTAGGATCTGAATGGCTCAAGAGGGGGCCCTGGGTTGAAGATTTGCTTAGTCTGAGACATCGCCACCAGTGCAACCTCAATGGGGTCCGAATAGGCAAGTAATCCCTTTGTAAAGGCTATTTTGTGATCTCTTGGCCACATGCTGACAGAAGTGTGAGATGGCATAATAGAGGTTCTAGTCACTTAAAGGTGATGAAATCACAAACACGTGGGTAAAGTGGTACAAACTCTGCAGTGTCTAATAAAACTATCATGATAGCCGTGCTCCCGGTTAATAGCACCTGGACAACATCCTTGATTAGAGGGAAATTGGGATTTGGATGGTTATGGTTTAATAAAGGTTATGGTTATGGTTGATAATATGGTTATGACTGGTTATGGATTAGTTTATGGTATTGAATATGGTTAATGGTAATGGTGAAATCTAGTATATGGATGATGTATATGAATATGGACTGGTATTATGATAACTACATGGTTTATGATGGGTTTACTTCACATACATATAATATATTGCTTTTCAAATGTTTTAATGTACTTTTCAGCACTTAGTCATTATTATTGTCGTCATTTGAATGAGCTACATGTCATACTTTCCACACTTGCTGAGTACGATATGTACTCACTCTTGCAATCCCCCCCCACCAACAGTTGCAGGTCAGGATTGGGAGTATAACGGTGATAATGTGGAGTTCTAGGCCGTGTCTACCGTCAGCTTGCCTATGGTGTTGATTGGAGTTGCGCTATACCCTATGCTTAGTTTGCTTAGTTGCTTATTTAGTCATTTCCACTGCATTAGTTGAAACTTATCATTTATAATCAACAGAGCTTGTATCCGAGAATATTATGAATTCTGTAATAAAAGTACTTATTTAATAATTTGAGTTGTGGTAATTGTCTATATATTGTTTGTGATGCACTTGTGTATGTGTGTTGAACATCTTGGGCACACATATAATACACTTGGTTCATTTTTGGAACCGGGTGTCACAAATTGGTATTAGAGCCACAAGTTGACCGTAGGACGCAGCCTAGATAGAATGGACACTTTAGAGCACATAGAAGCACTTAGGAATCGATGTGTTTTTGCTTGGTGTGCTATTTGCTATATATTGTTTGCTGGTGTGCTTAATAGAGGATTTTGGGATGCTTTAGCATTACCATGTCCATCTAGGTTAGTATATCTAGTTGGTTCGTTTCATATCCCTTGATGCATATAGTTGGGGACATTTTCTAAATTCTTATCTCTTGCTTTCTTCATATGGTGAGGACTCGCAACCAGAGGGATAGCAATGATGAGGAGGAGAACAATGGACCACCTCAGAACAACAATGGACAAGGACCAGCAAAGGGAGCTATCAATATGGAGCAGCTATTGGTCATGCAAAACTAGCTCATGCAGACCATGATACACACTATGGGATAGTTGCAGGCTGGTAACATCAACAATCAGCCCCACATGCCTCCGTCGCCACACTCACCTCCTCATAACCAGTTAGGGGAGTTCATGAGGACTAGGCCGCTAACCTTTGCTCAAGCTACTGACCCTATGGATGTTGATGATTGGCTCAAGTCTGTGGAGAAGAAACTTGCTATTGTCCAATGCAGTGATCGGGAGAAGGTTCTATTTGCATCCCATCAACTTGTTGGAGCAGCTGCCGATTGGTGGGATTCGTTATGCAATGCTCATGAGGATCATAAGAGAATCACATGGACTAAATTCAAGGAGAGCTTCCGTTCTCATTATGTGCCGGAAGGTGTTATGATATTGAAGAGGTGGGAATTTGAGAACTTGGGGCAAGGAAGGTCAAGCGTGAGTGAATATCTCAATAAGTTCACTCAACTCTCAAGGTATGCGTCTGAGGATGTGAGCTGGGACAGCAGGAAGCAATACATGTCCATGAGAGGCCTTAGCAATGAGATCCAAGTGCAATTGCTCAATTATGATTATGCCAACTCCTAGAAGCTTGTGGACAAAGCAATTATGGTGGAGAACAAGGTCCATGAGATGGAGCATCACAATAAAAGGCAGGTGTCATATCAAGGACATCAACAAGGAAGCAATGTGTGCCCTCGCTTTGCGCCACCTAATGTGCCTTACTACAGCTCTTCTACCCCTGTAAAGTGCCCTGGATATACACCGCACCCGGCTCAATTTGTGCAGCAATGCTCTGTCATGCAAGCACCTATGCCTCCAATACCTTATGCACCCCGTGCCAAATTTCCTGGTGCAAACATTCAAAATCAAGTCCCTTCGAATTCTGGTGGAGTTAAGAAGTGCTATACATGTGATGAAGCTGGACACTTTGCACATCAATGTCCTAAGTTAGGCCTTGGTCAAGGAAGCAATGCGCCGAAGCAAAACTCAAGACCCAATGGAGGACAGCTGCAAGGAAACCGTGGATAGCAGAATTTTGCTCGTGGAAATGTGAACCATGTCTTTATGGAGGATGCTCAACAAGCGGATGACGTGGTCATTGGTATGTTCCTCGCAAACTCCAACCCAACGACTATGTTATTTGATTCTGGAGGATTGCATTCATTCATTGCATCGAAATATGTTGCCAAGTATAGTTTGCCTATCTCTCATAAGAAGTTTACTCTATTGGTTAAGTCTTCTCGTGGAGAGCTGAGGACAAATATAGTATGTCCAAAAGTAAGCCTTAGAATAAGGGAGGTATATTTTCTCGCCAACCTCATTGTCTTGGATTCTCAAGGATTGGATATTTTACTTGAGATGGACTGGTTGAGGAAGCACAATGGAGTCAATGAGTGTGCCACAAAGACGGTGAAGTTGACTAATGAGGAAGGGATCACCGTGGAATTTGAAGCATCTCAACATGCACTGAAGCAATTGGAGCTGAATCATATGGATGGTGCCACAATTGAGGAGATCCCAGTGCTGTGTGAATTTTTGGACGTGTTCCTGGATGAGTTGTCAGGTATGCCACCTAATCGAGACATTGAGTTTGTTATTGATTTAATACCTGGAACTACACCTATAGCTAAGAGGCCGTATAGGATGCCTCCTAAGGAGTTAGCGGAGCTCAAGAAGCAGATTCAAGAGCAACTAGAGAAAGGCTTCATTCGCCCAAGCTCTTCACATTGGGGAGCGCCAGTTTCATTCGTGGACAAGAAGGATGGGACACAAAGGATGTGTGTGGATTACCAAGCTCTCAACAAGGTGACGATCAAGAACAAGTACACCTTGCCCCTTATAGAAGACATGTTTGATCAGATGAAGGGTGCTTGTGTTTTCTCCAAGATTGATTTAAGGTCGGGATATTATCAAATCAAGATTAGACCATCGGATATACCTAAAACAGCTTTCACGACACCGTATGGATCTTATGAGTACACCATGATATCTATTGGTTTGACAAATGCGCCTGCCTACTTTATGTACCTCATGAATAAGGTCTTCATGGAGTACTTGGACAAGTTTGTAGTGGTGTTTATTGATGACATTATGATCTACTCGAAGGATGAGAAGGAACATGAGGAACACTTGAGGCTTACATTGCAACAATTGACGGAGCATCAACTGTATGCCAAGTTCAGCAAGTGCCAGTTTTGGTTTTAAGAGGTGTCGTTTTTGGGTCATATTATTTCTGGAGGAGGAGTATCGGTTGACCCTGGAAAGGTGAGAGACGTGTCGAAATGGGAAAAGCCATGAAACGTAAAGGAAATAAGGAGTTTTCTTGGAATGGCTCGATATTACCGTAGGTTCATCAAGGACTTTTCCAAGATAGCCAAGCCCATGACGAAGTTGCTAATGAAGGTGAAGGCTTTCCAGTGGACCCAAGCTTGTCAAGAGAGTTTTGAGGAGTTGAAGAAAAGGTTAACTATAGCCCCAATTTTAGTTTTGCCAGATGTGAGCAAGAGTTTTGATATATATTGTGATGCATAGAGACAAAGACTTGGATGCGCGCTTATGCAAGAAGGTCAAGTGGTTGCGTATGCATCGAGACAATTGAAGAGACATGAGCAGAATTATCCAACGCATGATTTGGAACTCGCGGCTTTGGTACACGCATTCAAGATTTAGAGACACTACATCCTTGGACATATGTGTGAAATTTATACGGATCATAAGAGTTTGAAGTATATTTTCACACAAAAGGATCTGAATTTGAGGCAACGAAGATGGTTGGAGCTCATCAAGGATTATGACATGGGAATCAACTATCATCTAGGTAAGGCTAATGTAGTGGCCGATGCTCTGAGTCGGAAGGGAGTAAGTCACCAACTCACGGTGCGAGAGTTGCCATCCGCATCATGTAAGGAGTGTGAACAGTTGAATCTTGGATTTGAGAACGAGATGGGAATCATGGAGTTAAATCCGACCTTGGAGCAATAAATTCGAGAGGGCCAAGCGAAGGATGAGGAGATTGAGGAAATCAAGGAAAGGGCCCAAGAAGGAAGAGAATTCAGATTTGATGAGGATGAACATGGTACCCTATGGCTTGGAAAAAGAATTGTCGTGCCTAATGTGAAGCATTTTCGGGAGACAATACTAAAGGAGGCACATGATTCACCTTACTCAATTCACCCCGGTTGTATGAAGATGTACAAAGACTTGAAGACTTGTTATTGGTGGGCTAGAATGAAAAAAGGACATAACTGAATATGTAGCCTTCTGTGATGTGTGCCAACGAATCAAGGCATAACATCAAAGACTGGCTGGATTATTGCAGCCATTGCAGATTCCAGAATGGAAGTGGGAAGAGATTGGAATGGATTTTATAGTTAGTTTACCGCGTATTCAATCTGGTTATGATCCATAGGGTAATTGTTGATCAGTTAACTAAGTCCGCTCATTTCATACCTGCGAAGACCAAGTATACAGCTGCACAATTAGCAGAATTGTACATGGAGCACATCGTGTGTCGACATGGAGTTCCGAAGAAGATAGTGTCGGATAGAGGTTCTCAATTTACCTCCAAGTTTTGGCAAAAATTGCATGAAGCATTGGGAACAAGGCTAAATTTCAGCTTAGCATATCACCCTTAAACGGATGGACAAACTGAGAGGACCAATCAGATTTTAGAGGATATGTTAAGAGCGTGTGTTTTGAAGCATGGGAAAAGTTGGGACAAGAGTTTGCCGTATGAAGAATTCTCATATAACAATAGTTACCAGGCAAGTTTGAAGATGTCATCCTATGAGGCACTATATGGGCAGATGTGTAGGACACCTTTTTTATGGAATGAGACAGGGGAAACTCAAGTATTTTGTCTGGATGTGTTACTAGAAGCTAAAAAGCAAGTTCAAGTTATTCGTGAAAACTTGAGGGCTGCTCAATCAAGGAAAAAAAGGCTACGCGGATAATAGGCGAAGAAAATTAGCCTTTCAAGTGGTAGACTTTGTATATCTCAAGGTGTCACCAATGAGAGGCCATAAGAGGTTTATCATAAGAGGAAATCTAGCACGTCGATACATTGGACCATTCAAGATTTTGGACAAAAGGGGAGAGGTAGCATATAGATTGGAGATGTCGGCTCATTTATCCGATGTTCATGATGTCTTTCATGTTTCCCAGCTCAAGAAGTGCTTGAGAGTGCCGGAAGAACAAGTGCCAATGAGACAATTGGAATTAGAGGCAGATTTGACTTATGTCGAACAACCGGTCAAAATCTTGGAAACCAAGGAGAGAGTCACAAGGAACAGGATTATTAGATGGTGCAAAGTTCAATGGAAGCATCATACAGAATCGGAAGCAACATGGGAGCTAGAAGATGATATCAAGAAGGAATTTCCCCATCTCTCCTCTTCCGCACTGAATCTCGAGGGCAAGATTCATTTTAAGGGGGGTAGGTTTATAACACCCTCATTTTCATGCATCATGTCATGCATCCATCATTAAATATGGTTAGCATTAATCCACACAACATGGGACAAGTTAAAAACAAATTAATAACAAAACCGCACTTAAAAATTTTGGAAAGTGCGAACTAGTTCGATTTTAGTGCGGACTAGTCCGATTTCTCTCTGACCTCGCTCGGACTTGTCCGTTTAGCTGCGGACTAGTCTGTATTTTCCCTCTGGACACTTTCGGACTTGTCCAGTCCTATGCAGACTAGTCCGATGTTCCAAATTCTTGGAAAATTTGCTAAGTCCCTGGACTTGTCCGGTGTTCCAGCGGACTTGTCCGTTTTTCCCTCTGACTAAAATTGGACTTGCCCGATTTTTCGCCAGATTTGTCTGTTTCTCCCCTCTGGATTAGTTCGGACTTGTCCGATGTCCAGTCCAGACTTGTCCGATTTCTCTCTATCCAACTTCGAACTAGTCCGGCCCTTTTCGGACTTGTCCGATAAATTGTGACTCCTAATTGATCTTTTGTTCATGACTTGTTTCTTGGGTTTTACATTATGTGGGCCTAGGGACGTCATGCCTAACTCTTTTAGAGCCCATATGGGACTCCAAACCGACCCCTACTCATCTCAAAACTCGAAATCCATCTAACCCTAGCCTCCACCTCTATATAAACAACCCCACCCCTTGGCTTGACATCTATTTGCCACTTTTCCACCACACCCAAACCCTAGCTCGTGAATAGCCTCCACCAAGTAGGGAGAAGGAGATCTAGAGCAAGGAGAAGAAGAGGAGGAAACAAAAGAGGATCAAGATCTCCATCAACTTTGCGTTCTTCACCGACGATTCACCATCAAGTTCTTCATCGACCCTAGATCATCAAGAATCGAGTGTTGCTTCCAAAACCCTTGATTCTTTGGAGTCTTAGATACCAGGTATACCTTCTACTTCCTTTTCCTTACATGAATTCAACCCCAAAACTCCAAATTCACGTCGATCTAGAAAACCCTAGTTCGCCAGTTCTGCGAACTGCGGACTTGTCCGGTCCTTAGCGGACTAGTCTGATTTTCCTAGTTAATTTGTATCGAATTAATTCTAAAATTGATTTGAATCAATTCCAAACCTGTATAATTTGTTAAAAACTATTAGAACTAGTTGGTGAACATTATTAACAATTTATTAACTAGTTTTACCTTGCATTTGCATTAATCATGCATGTCATGTCACATTAAGTAATATTTGTGCACTATTTGATTGTAATTCTTGTCTTGTATGTTTATTGCGCGGATTAGACGGATTTGCGCTAGAGAGTGTTGCAGAGGATCTCCAGCACCAAGAGTTTGAAGCCTTTGATCCTAATCAAGCCCAAGAGCAAGGCAAGTGTCCTTGAACATATGGATCCTGTTTTGACAATAAATGTTTTGTTTGCAAAACTGCATGCTTGTGTCAATTTGATGGGAAATCCTATGATAGGAAGTTTACTAGCTTTGTTTAACCACCCTTGTCACCTGGAATTCATGGTAGAGAGTCGCGATGGGCTTTTTTTACCTTTTTGCTTCGCTTAATCAATTGGGATGGGAAAACGACTATACACTTAATTATGCAATTTCGAGATTATGGTTAACATGAATTGGTTAATATGATATGGTAATGGGTGATCTAAGCAAGCCTGGTATGTGGATGGGTTGGATGTCATGGTGGTTTGCTTGCTTTAGATATAAGGACTATAGTGCCACCACGAGACCATGCATGGGTGCGGCGTAGATGATTAGTTAGGGCTTTGCCAGTGCTGTTTGGACCATTAAGGATGCTCGGGGAATGGGTTGTTGGATTCGGTTTGTTGATGATTGGTGGGACTACCCTGGGATCCGAATGGCTCAAGAGGGGGCCCTTGTTTGAGGATATGCTCTGTTGGAGACATTGCCACCGGTGAAACCTCAGTGGGGTCCGAATAGGCTAGTAATCCCTTTGTAAAGGTTTTTTTTTTGTGATCTCTTGGCCACACGCTGACGGAATTGTGAGATGGCATAATAGTGGTTCTAGTCACTGAAAGGTGATGAAATCACAAACACGTGGGTAAAGTGGTACAAACTCTGCAGAGTCTAATAAAACTATTATGATGGCTATGCCCCCGGTTAAGAGCACCTGAAAAACTTCCATGATTAGAGGGAAATTGGGATTTCTATGGTTATGGTTTAATAATGGTTATGGTTATAGTTGATAATATGGTTATGACTGGTTATGGATTGGTTTATGTTATTGAATATGGTTAATGGTAATGGTGAAATCTGGTATATGGATGATGGATATGAATATGGAATGGTATTATGATAACTACATGGTTTATGATGGGTTGACTTCAGATACATATAATATATTGCTTTTCAAATGTTTTAATGTACTTTTAAGCACTTAGCCATTATTGTTGTCGTCATTTGAATCAGCTACATGTCGTACTTTCTACACTTGTTGAGTACGACATGTACTCACTCTTACAACCCCCCCCCACCAACAGTTGCAGGTCAGGATTGGAAGTATAACGGTGATAATGCGGAGTTCTAGGCCGTGTCTACCGTCATCTTGTATGTGGTGTTGATTGGAGCTGCGCTATACCCTATGCTTAGTTTGCTTATTTAGTTATTTCTGCTGCATTTGTTGAAACTTGTCATTTATAATCAGTAGAGATTGTATCCAATAATATTATGAATTTTGTAATAAAAGTACTTATTTAATAATTTGAGCTATGGTAATTGTCTATATATCGTTTGTGATGCACTTGTGTATGTGTGTTGAACATCCTGGGCACACATATACTGCACTTGGTTCATTTTCGGAACCAAGTGTAACAGTATACAAAACAGACAAGTCTGGACGGTCGTAAAATCAACGGACAAGTCCGGAGAACATCAGAAACGATTTCTGGACTAATCCGTTGCAATTAGAGGAAAAGTCCAAGGGACAACAGTAACTAATCGGACTAGTCTGAGGTCCAATCCGGACAAGTTTGTACTAAGTCAGGTTTTTAATTGTTGTTTTGGTTCTAATTCATTTTAGTCTTGTTCCTTTTTATGTTGCTTCATGTTAGACATATATAAGAATGAATGCAATGCATAGTGTATGAAAATGAGGGTGTTACACCTGCTAGCAGAACACGTGGCTCAAGTGTTCTATGTTCCAGACACAACAAATAAAAGACTTAAGTTGGTTATCACTGGAAAACGACAAATCATTAGGGTCGAGAATGTCGTGGATGAGGAAGAGTTTCACCAATTTGATGAGATCCCTCTTTTTGTCACCTCGATGATCAAGCAAAGAATACCATCAACCGATGAAGTTCCTAACTTGCAGAACGGTCACTATGAAAAAGTCAAGTATTTTAAAAAACTAAGACCGCGATGAAAAGTACCAAAATGATTGTTTGTTAATATGATCAATATGTGAAAATATGGTCGATTGAGTGAAAAATTGACTTCCATTTGGATATTTGTGTGATATATGCTCAAATGTGTGAAAATATTGCCACTTGAGTGAAAATTTGACTTTCATTGGTCATATGTGCTTTGTTTCTTATGGACAAGTATTGATGCCTTGTTGAAAGTGCATCTAGGCATCCCCATCGGTTTTGGATGATTGATGACCACAATTAAGGGACTAACGAGCTAAGTTAATCTTAAGCACAAGCGTGATGATTGAAAAGAGACAAAATCCCTCAAAAAAGAAAAAGTTGAAACGGACGTCGAAGACTCAAGCATAGAAATTAGGGTTTCTATTGTGTTCAGTTTAGACTAGCTGTATCAAGTGTGATGGTGTCTGTATCATGTGCATTGAGATGATCCAAGAGGGCTCAAAGTGGTAGTTGAGAGAAATATCTAAGTGAGAAGACTTAGAGAGAGGAAAATCCCGAGGGTTGGACTTTTCTGAGTGTCAGGCCGGACTAGTCCGGATGGCCAGGTTAGTCCATTTTGGAACGGACTAAATGTCTTTGTTGGAGTTCGGACCTGTCCGTATGGGTACGGACTAGTCCGTTTGTCCTTGGTCAGCATCTGTGGAGCTATGTCCTGGGAGGCCGGACTTGTTCGCCCAGGGGCCAGACTAGTCCGGACCCCCCAAAGTAGTCTGTTTTGGGATGGACCAAATGGTTATGTTCAAGTTTGGACTTGTCCGTTGGAGTGCGGACTAGTCCATTTAAGACTTAGTGTGAGATCCCGAAGCCAAGTCCTAGGAGACCGGACTTGTCCGCCCCGGGGGATGGACTAGTCCGGGCCTTCCCGGAGAAGTTCGTTTTCAGCCGGACTAAAGCATTCTGTCCGACTTTGGACCAGTCTGTTTTGGGTCGGACCAGTCCAGGTAGCCAGTGATCGTTTGAAATTCAAACAATGGTGGGAACGTCACTAGTTTTGTCGATCTGTGACGTCGAATTGTCTGTGGTCCCAAAAGGCTGGACTAGTACATGGTATGGGGCCGGACTAGTCTAGGTTTGTGTTGTTGGAAACGGTTAGTTTCTGGGACCCCTATAAAAAGGGGACCCCTGGCCCCTATTTGATAACTCTTGAAACCTAGTGCCGCCACAACAGTCCTTGAGCTTTCCAAAGCCTTCTACTCGTCCTACTTGCGCTCTAAGACCAAATCTTGAAGAGGTTAGGGTTTGGAAGGAGAGTGAAGGAAGATCATTGGCTCTCGGTTTGATCTCTTGCACTTGGTGTTGCATTTTGTGTCTTTTGTGAGTTGATATTCGTGTGGTCCTTACTGTATTTATTTGTGGGAGCCTCAACTTGTGAGCAGCCCAAGAAACATGGTGATTACCCTTTGATATAGTGGAAACCAAGCCGGCCATTGTGGTGGCTTGGTGAGAAGAGGGTCAAGTAAGACCCGATCCTTGTGTGGACTTCTCAACGTGGATGTAGGCTTCTTTGTGGAGCTAAACCACGAGATAAATCGTGTCTCTCTTCTCACTTTACATTTCGTAATCACTAGTTATACTACGTTGCTAGACATTGCTTCCATCTTTCGTGAACCTAAATTCCGCAAATAACTTGTAGAAATCAAGTTTTTAGGTTTTCACCCTGTGCTGAGCAGACTAGTCCGGCCCAGTCCAGCCAAGTCCGGCCTCATGAATTTAATCTCGTTTGATTAAGCCATTTTAGGTCATATTTCCTATTCACTCCCCTCTAGGAAACTTTCAATTGGTATCAGAGCAGGACTCTCCACCAAGAGTTTAACAAATCGGAGAGGAGATGGTCGGAACGGGTGACAACGAGGTCCCAGTGATCATCAATGACAACAAGACGAAGAACGTCGATGTTCTTCAAGATGATCCCAATGACGATGAGGAATTGCGTCTACTCAAGCCACGACTTTGTGAGAAGCTAGGTCTTCCCAAGAAGGAGACCAATGCGATCGATCCGATCAACAACAACAATAGGAGTAGTTCACAAGACTACTCCCGATATCCCTACAATTATGAGCGATTAACTGCTAGCAACCATTATTTATCTATGCCTATTGGGAAACCTCCCCAATTTGATGGGAATGGCTACTCTATGTGAAAGCGTAACATGAATATGCATCTCATTTCCTTAAACCCTAGATTGTGGCAAATTGTTTTGATAGGTGTTCATCTTCCTAAGAATGAGGAAGACGTTACCCCGGAGCAAGCGGTCCTACTACATCGCAATGATCAAGCGGTTGGAGTGATAACCTCCTCATTGACTCGAGAGGAGTTTAACCGGATTGAAGGTTTGGAGGTGGTGAAAGAAATATGGGACATGCTCAAGATGGCACATGAGGGCAACCGTGTCATTAGGGAGGCCGAGATCAAAATGACTAAAGGAGAACTTGGAAGGTTCACTATCATGGATGGTGAGACCCCCCCCCCCCCCAAGACATGTACAACTGCCTCAAGACCCTCATCAACAAGAGTCGATCTTATGGAAGCACGCGGTGGATGGACCACGAAGTGGTAAAGAGGATGATTTGGGCATTCATGCCTAGAAATGTCGCTCTTTGCTCACTAATCGATGAAAGTACGGGATCCCATAAGATGACTCCAGAAGAAGTGCTAGGGAGAATCATCAACCATGAGATGATGGAGCAAGAGGCTATGTTCTACAACGACCTTCAAAAGCTCTCCAACTCCAAGAAGAGAGATGTTGCATTCAAGGCAACATCCTTAATGAAAGTGCATCTAGGCATCAACGTGGGTTTTGGATGATTGATGACGACAATTAAGAGGCTAATGAGCTAAAGTGATCTTAGGCATAGGTACAAGGATTGAAATGTGATGAAAACCCTCAAAAAGGAAAAGGATAAAACGGGCGTCAAAGACTCAAGCGTAGAATTAGGGTTTCTATGGTGTTGAGCTTATATGAGCCATGTCACGTGAAAGGGTGGATCTATCATGTGCATTGAGATCATTCTAGAGGGCTCAAAGTGGTGGTTTAGAGAAAAACCTAAGTGAGAAGCCAAAATGAGGAAAAACCCTAGGAGGCCGTACTAGTCCGGGCCTCAAGGCCGAACTAGTGCGGGCTAGATAGACAAGTCCGTTTTGAGATGGACCAAACGTCTCTGGAGTGAATCTGAGTGAATTTGGAGCTAAGTCCGAGAAGTCCGGACTTGTCCGTTTTTGGACGGACTAAAGCTCTTTGGAGAAGTTCGGACTTGTCTGTTTGAGTACGGACTAGTCCGTTTGAGACTTAGTGAGATAGACCGAGAGAAACCATAGAGTGCCGGACTAGTCCGGACAAGCCCAGAAGAGTCCGTTTTGGGACGGACCAAATAGTTCTTTTCCACTTCGGACTAGTCCGTTGTTGATCAGACTAGTCCGCTGTCTAGTCATCGTTTGAATTTGGAAATTTGGCACGTAGCATGACGATCGTCGCGCAGTGTGGCAATTGTCGGGACCTGACCAGAGGTCAGTGGTCCCATAGGGCCGGACTAGTCCAGGGTAAGAGGCCAAACTAGTCCGCCCTTCTGCTGAGGTCAGCAGAAGGGGCTCGCGACCCTTATAAAAAGGGGACCCCTAGGCTCATTTGAACAAGACATGAACCCTAGAACCCCCACAAGCATCCTAGAGCCTTCCAAAGCCTTCTACTCGTCCTACTAACCCTCTAAGATCAAATCTTCAAGAGATTAGGGTTTGGGGAGGAGAGTAAAGGAAGATCATCGTGCTTTAGCTCTCGGTTTGATCTCTTACACATTGTGTTGTGTTTTGTGGCTTGTGTGAGTTGAGCTTCGTGTGCTCCTCGTTGTATTGATTTGTGGGAGCCTCAAGTTGTGAGCATCCCCATCAAACTTGGTGATTACCCATTGATATAGTGGAATCCAAGCCGGCCATCGCGGTGGCTTGGTGAGAGAAGGGTCAAGTGAGGCTCGGTCCCTGTGTGGACTTCTCAACGTGGATGTAGGCTTCTTTGTGGAGCTGAACCACGGGACAAATCTTGTCTCACTTGTCTTTTACTTTTCGTAATCACTAGTATTGCTATTAGGGTTCTTATTGCTCACATTTCTCTTCACTTTGATCATTATTGTAAACTTGCGATCTAAGTGTTTAATGTTCACAGTCTGAGCTTTACTAGTTTACCACATATTGCTTATCTCTTCAGTGAACTTTAATTCCACAAATAACTTGTAGAAACCAAGTTTTAGGGTTTTCACCATGTGCTGGGCGGACTAGTCCGGCCATGTGCAGACTAGTCCAGCCACAGGAATTTAACCTCGTTTGATTAAGTCATTTCAAGTATTATTGCCTATTCACCCCCCCTCTAGGTGACTTTCACTCAAGATCCTAAGAAAAAAGAGAGATTGATGAAGAGAGCCCCGATACCGATGAGGTAGAGGCACTCTTCATCAAAAACTTCAAGAGGATGTTGAGAAGAAGGAGGGGGGCTACCATCTTGAAAGCAAGAGCAAAGACAAGCCCAAGACAAGATCAAAGAGGGCTTGCTACAGTTGTGGAGAATACGATCACTTCAATGTGTATTGCCCACATGAAGAGAACAAGAAGAAGAAGGAGGGCATGTCTCAATAAAATAAATACATCAAGAAAAGAAGCAATCGGGACATGCCCACCTTGGGAAGGAGTGGGATTCAATTGAAGAATCCTCCTCCGATGAAGAAGAAAAGATAGCAACTATTGCTATGAAGAAGTCAACCACGAAGAACAAACTCTTCTCCAACTTGGAGAACTCAAGGCCAACTTTCCTCATGGCCAAGGAGGGAAGAAAGAAGGTTAAATCTAAATCATCCTCTTCAATTTCTTAACATGATGATTTTGATAGTAGTAGTGAAAATGAATATATGCTTAAAATATGAGTAAGAGTACCTTGAAAAGGTTGAAGTTGCTAACAGATGAGATATTTGAGAAGGAAGAGCTCATCAACCGTCAGGAGGACATGCTCATCCAACAAAAGGAGATATGTCAAGAGTTTGAGGAGCTCTTGGAGCTTGAAAGAGAAAGAAGCAATGCAATTGAGTGTGAACTCGCTTTGAGCAAGGAAACTTGCTCAAACCTTGAGAACACTACAATTGTGCTAAAGGATGAACTTGTTAGCTTGACAAAAGCTAACAAGATTCTTGAAACACAAGTGAAGTCTCTCAAGGTCAATGCACCTTCTTCCTCTAAAAGATCACCTTCCACAATTGTCATAACTGAAACAACTCAAGCTTGCAAATGATCTAAATTGATTCTAAAACTTAAATATGAGCTTAAGTTGGCACAAAACAACCAAGCACCAAAAGGTGGCATTTTTGACAAGGAGAAGATGGCATATGCACGTAGTGAAAATACCAACACAAGACATACCCTTGTCAAGGATGGTCTTGGCTATTCTAGAGAGAGGAGGCAAAATGTCAAAACTCCCAAGAATGGCAAAGACTTGATTGTTTTTGTCAAAGGTGGTTCATATAACAACAACAAAGGAAAGAACATTGTTACATCTCCTAACATGCCTACGAAGGAACCTCATCCATTGTTCCATAATTTTGATGCCCATATGTTTTTATTAAGGAACAAGTTTGGAAAGGCTTATGCTAGGTATGTTGGGCCACACCGCAAGAGTCCAAAACCTTGTGTGTGGGTGCCCAAGTGCCTCTTAACTAACATTAAAGGACCCAAAACCGCTTGGGTACCTAAAGCCAAGGCTTAATTCCTTTTTGTAGGCATACTCCTCCAGTAGAACCAAGTGGGTTCTTGATAGTGGATGCACAAACCATATGACCCCAGAGAGGAATATATTTGTGGAGTATGAAGAGAATGAAGATCTAAGTGAGGGGATCTACTTTGGGGACAATAGCCAAGGAAAAATCTTTGGCACCAGTACAATTGCTATATCCCCTAATAATACTCTTTTCAATGTTTTACATGTTGATTCCCTTGATTATAATCTCTTGTCCATATCACACCTATGTGACAAAGGTTATAATTGTCTTTTTTGTAATGTGGGTGTGACCTTCAGAAGAAGAATCAATGACTCAATATCTTTTAAGGGTGTACTCAAGGGAAAGCTCTATCTTGTCGATTCAAAGCCCAACTTGATACATGCTTAATTGCAAAAACTAACATGGGTTGGCTTTGGCATAGAAGACTAGCAGCCCATGTTGGGATGAGGAATTTGCAAAAACTTCTTAAGGGCAAGCACATCCGTGGTTTGAATAATGTTGTGTTTGAAAAGGATAGGCCATGTATTGCATGCCAAGCCGGAAAACAAGTTGGAGCTCAACATCCATCCAAGAACATCATGACAACAACAATACCATTGGAGCCTCTACACATGGATCTCTTCAGTCCAATCGCCTACATAAGCATTGGCGGTAACAAACAAGGTCTTGTAATTGTTGATGATTTTTCACGTTTCACTTGGGTGTTTTTTTTGCATGGTAAGAGTGAGACTCAAGGTGTCCTGAATAAATACTTGAGGAGAGCTCAAAATGAGTTCTCCTTAAGTATTAAGACCATAAGGAGTGATAATGGCACCAAATTCAAGAACAATCAAGTTGAAGAGTTTTTGGATAATGAAGGCATCAAGCATGAGTTCTCGACCCCCTACTCTCGTCAACAAAATGGGGTGGCCGAGGTGAAGAATAGGACTCTCATCGAGATGGCAAGAACCATGCTTGATGAATACAAGACGTCGGACCAGTTTTGGGCGGAAGCAATTAACCTTGCTTGTCATGCCATAAACCGGTTGTACCTTCACCGCATCTTGAAGAAGATGTCTTATGAGCTCCTAACCAATAACAAACACAACATCTCTTACTGTTGTGTTTTTTTGGAGCAAATGCTATATTCTCAACAAGAAGCCTAGGACTTCAAAGTTCGCTTCTAAGTCCGATGAGGGTATCTTGCTTGGTTATGACTCAAACACTTACGCCTATTGTGTCTTCAATAAATCCTCCAAAATTGTTGAAGTAGCACGTGACATAGTGTTTGATGAGACTAATGGCTACCAAGTGGAGCAAGTTGATCGTCATGTGCTAGATCAAGAAGAAGCTCCACAGGTGGTGATAGGAAGGATGGCACTTGGAGACATTCGACCACAAGAACAACCTCAAGACTCAAGTGATCATCCCACACATCAACCAAACTCTTCCTCAAATAATCAAGCTCAAGACCCCCAAGATGCGCTCCAAGAATATGAAAATGGAGGCATCAATCAAGGGGGAGAAGAAGAAAATGAGGGAGATGAAGATGAAGATCCAAGACTTCAAGCACCTCACCCAAGAGTGCATCAAAGTGTTCAACGGGACCATCCCATTGACAACATCCTTGGAGACATCTCCAAGGGGGTAACTACTCGATCTCATGTTGTAAATTTTTGTGAGCATTACTCTTTTGTTTCTTCTTTGGAGCCTAACAAAGTTGAGGAAGCACTATGAGATTCGGATTGGGTGATGGCCATGCAAGAAGAGCTCAACAATTTTGAAAGAAATTGAGTATGGGAGCTAGTGAAGAGACCAAAGGCCAATGTTGTGGGCACCAAGTGGGTGTTCCGCAACAAACAAGATGAGCACAAGGTGGTTACAAGGAACAAGGCACGACTTGTGGCCAAGGGGTTCTCACAAGTCGAAGGTTTGGATTTTGATGAAACCTTTGCTCCCGTAGCTAGGCTTGAATCAATTCATATATTACTTGCCTTTGCTGCTCACCATGATTTTAAGATATACCAAATGGACGTCAAGAGTGCATTCCTTAATGGTCCAATCAAAAAAGAGGTTTATGTGGAACAACCACCCAGCTTTGAACATCAAGAATTTCCAAACCATGTCTACAAATTGTGTAAGGCTCTCTATGGCCTGAAACAAGCTCCTAGAGCCAAGTATGAGTGTCTTAGGGACTTTCTAACTCAAATGGTTGCAAAATTGGAAAGGCAGATTACACTTTATTCACTAAGCATATAAATGATGATTTGTTTGTTTGCCAAATATATGTTGATGACATTATATTTGGTTCTACTAACAAACATTTTGTGATTAGTTTTCTAAGATAATGACCGAGAGGTTTGAGATGTCCATGATGGGGGAGTTGAAGTTCTTTCTAGGTTTTCAAATGAAGCAACTTAAGGAGGGCATGTTTATTAGTCAAACAAAGTACTCGCAAGATATACTCAATAAGTTCGACATGGATAAAGCCAAACCCATCAGGACTCCAATGGGAACTAATGGACACCTCAACCTTAATGAACATGGTCAAAGTGTGGACCAAAAGGTATATCGTTCCATGATAGGTTCATTAGTTTACTTATGTGCATCTAGGCCCGATATAATGCTAAGTGTTTGTATGTGTGCTCGATTCCATGTTGCTCCTAAGCTGTGTCATTTGGCCGCCATTAAGAGAATTCTTAGATATTTAGTTCACACACCAAGCCTAGGACTTTGGGACCCCAAGGGCTCTAAGATTAACTGAAAGTGCATCTAGGACTCTCTTGTGGGTTTTGGATGATTTATGACAAGCAATTGGGATCTTAATCCTTTTGTTGAGATGAATGCAGGCAAATAATGAAAAATGAGCAAAATGACAAAAAGAAGGGAAATGAGAAGCAAAGTGAATTTGAGCTCAAGGAGAAGAAAATAGTAAATTATTATGTATGGAGTGTGTTAAGGAAACACACCCAAGAGCTCAATCACTTTCAAGCACACACACACAATGCACAAAGTTATACAGGACCGGACTAGTCCGATATCAGCCGGACTAGTCCGATATCACTTTCTGCACTAGATCGGACAAGTACGGTATCCACCGGACTAGTACGATATTCTTTCCGATCCACTTCGGACAAGTCCGGTGTCTACACGGACTAGTCCGATATACACACTGATCTAAATCGAACAAGTCCTCCAAGTGCGGACTTGTCATCCTAAACACTTAGGGTTTCATATGTCCGGACAAGTCCGATGGCAATCGGACTAGTCCAAAGATTTCCAGTAGTGGAATCGGACAAGTCCGTTTTCAACCGGACTAGTCCAATATTCCTGGACACTTAGGGTTTGCTACACACAGCACACCGGACTAGTCCGGTGACCACCACGGACTAGTCCGATCTTTCTGAACCCTAACGGTCACTTTTAGAAACCCCATATAAATAGAGGTGCACGACCTACTTTTATACTCTCTCGAACCCTAGCGCCGTCACACCTCCCAAGAGACTCAAAAACCACCTCTCTCCATGAAATTAAGTGCAAAATCGATCAATCTATTGAAGATCACTTCTAGATCATTGGAGAGACACTTGGCACACATCATTGAGCTCTTGGTTTGATTCTCTAACACACTCTTGCATTTCAATTTGTAATTTTCGAGTGTGTTATTGGTGGCTTTGTAAGTTGTAATCAAGGGAGCTCTCAAAGTGTGAGAACGCCCCTTCAACTTGGTTATTTAACCTTTGTGATTAGTGGAAGAGGATTGGCCTTTGTGGCGATCCGACGAGGGAAGGGTTGGAGAAGACCCGGTCCTTTTGTGGGCTCTTCAACGTGGACGTAGGTTGCCTTCGTGGTAGCCGAACCACGGGATAAATCACGTGTCTTGTCCTTTTGCGTTCTTCATCTTAATTGATCAACTTAATCTAGGGTTTGATTCACTTTGTTCAATTTGAGTTAAATTGTTGAACAAGAGCCTTAATTGTAATAGAATTTGACATGCAACTATTAAACTGTCATTCAAGTTTATATTTCCGCTGCAAACATTAATGAATCAATCAAATTGACTGAACTTGATCAACTTAGCCCGTGAAAACCGGACTAGTCCGCACTATACCGGACTAGTCCGATATCTCTGGTATTGACTTTGTTGTTGAGTGTTACAGGAACCGAGAAAATTCAAAAAGGCCTATTCACCCCCCCTCTAGGCCTACATTCAATTGGTATCAGAGCCGGTTCTTCAAGAAAGAGTGCAACCACTCGAAGAGATCATGTCGGACATGAAGGAAATTCAGAAAATCAACAACCAGGAAGAAGTGAACAACGACAAGAACCAAAAACTGGAAAAGTATCTCGAAGCAATTCAAGACTTCGATGATGATGACGAGGAGACGCTGGAGCTGAAAGCACTCCTCAGAAAGAAAGCACTTTCCAATGGGAAAGCTAAAGTTGAAGAAAAGAAGAAGGGGAGTAGTCACACCGACTACTCCCGATATCTTTTTAACTATGATCGTTAAATTCAAACAACAGCCATTACCTATCTATTCCTCTTGGAAAAGCCCCACACTTCGATGGGAGTGATTACTCCATGTGGAGGCAAAATATGAAGATGCACTTGATTTCCCTTAACCCAATTTTATGGCATATTGTGTGCACAGGAATAGACATCCCAGATGACGACGAAGAGCTCACCCCAAGTCAAGAGCAAGCCATCCACAGAAATGCTCAAGCCGCAGCCGTAATCACCTCCTCTCAAAGTCGAGATGAATTCACAAAGGTGGACGGACTGGAGATTGCCAAGGAAATATGGGACACACTACAAACAGCCCATGAAGGTGACCGGCATGTGCGTGAGGTGAAAATTGAAATGATCGAATGCGAACTAGGAAGGTTCGCAATTGAGGAAGACGAGTCTCCCCAGGACATGTACAACCGATTGAAGACACTTGTAAACAAGGTTCGATCATATGGGAGCAAGGAGTGGAATGACCACGAGGTTGTAAAGCTCATCCTTAGAGCCTTTATGCCTCGCAATGTCACACTATGCTCTATGATCAGAGAAAGTCCCGGGTACAAGAGGATGACTCCAGATGAATTGCTTGGTAAAATCATCAACTTTGAAATGATGGAGAAACAAGCCAAGCACGTCAAAGAAATAGCCGACCTCACATCGGCCAAGAAGAAGGGAGTTGCCTTAAAGTCCACACTCAAGCCTCTATCCAAAGAAGCAAGAGAAGCACAGCTTGAGGAGGACAGTGATGATAAAAGCAGTGAGCTGGACGAAGAGGATATGATTTTGTTCATGAAAAAGTTCAAAAGAATAATGAAGAAAAGACAAGGAACAAAATCAAGTGAAGGCAAGTACAAGGAGAGGACAAAGCCGAAGATGAGGCGGGCGTTCTATAATTGTGGTGAGTATAACCACTTTATAGTCGATTGCCCGTATGAGGACAACAAGAAGAAGAATAAAGAAGCCAAGCCTCAACCGAAGAAATTCTTCAAGAAGAAGAAACAAGCTGAACAAGCACACATTGGAAAGGAGTGGGACTCAAACGATGAGTCCTCATCATTCGATGAAGAAGAGATGGCTAGCATAGCCATTGAAAGCACGTCCACGAAACCCACACTCTTCCCCACGCTCGGTACAAAGAAGGGAAATGGCACTTGCCTCATGGCAAAGGAAGGTAAACGCAAGGCCTATTCCTCCGGTGGATCCAAATGGGTGCTAGACAGTGGATGCACCAACCACATGATCGGAGAAAGGAGGATGTTCGTGGAATATGAAGAAAACGAGGACCCAAACGAAGGCATCTACTTCGGAGATAATAGTCAAGGAAGGGTGCTCGGTACCGGTAAAATAGCAATATCCTCTGAACACACTCTTTCTCATGTTTTACATGTTGAATCTTTAGATTACAACCTACTGTCCATATCTCAATTATGTGACAAAGGTTATAATTGCTTGTTCACTAATGAGGGTGTGACCGTCTCAAGGAGGAGTGATGGTTTCGTTGCATTCAAGGGTATGTTGAAGGGAAAGCTTTACCTTGTTGACTTCAACAAGGATAAAGCCGAACTCGACACATGCTTGATTGCAAAAACCAACATGGGTTGGCTGTGGCATAGACGGCTAGCACATGTTGGTATGAGGAATCTTCAAAAACTCCTCAAGGGCGATCACATCCGAGGTTTGAAAGATGTTGTTTTTGAGAAAGACAGGCCTTGTAGCGCGTGCCAAGCCGGGAAGCAAGTTGGAGCACATCATCCCGCAAAGAACATCATGACTACGACAAGACCGCTCGAACTACTTCATATGGACTTGTTTGGTCCAATTGCTTACATAAGCATCGGCGGTAATAAATACGGTTTAGTCATTATTGATGATTTTTCCCGCTTCACTTGGGTGTTCTTTTTGCATGACAAGTCAGAAACACAAGGGACACTCAAGAAATTCTTCAAGCGAGCGCAAAACAAGTTCTCACTATCTATCAAGAGTATTCGGAGCGACAACGGCACGGAGTTCAAGAACATACAAGTGGAGGAATACCTTGATGAGGAGGGAATCAAGCACGAATTTTCAGCACCATACTCTCCACAACAAAACGGAGTTGCCGAAAGGAAGAACCGAACGCTCATAGAGATGGCAAGAACAATGCTCGATGAATACAAGACTTCGGATCGATTTTGGGCGGAAGCAAGTAACACCGCTTGCCACGCCGCAAATCGACTCTACCTTCATCGACTACTCAAGAAGACTCCTTATGAGCTACTCACCGGTAACAAACCAAACATTTCATATTTTCGAGTTTTCGGCTCTCCATGTTATATCTTGAACAAGAAGCCCAGGACTTCAAAGTTCGCTTCGAAGTCCGATGAAGGTTTCTTGCTTGGTTATGATTCAAACACTTATGCCTATCGTGTTTTCAACAAGGCCTCCGGACTTGTTGAAGTGGCACGTGACGTAGTGTTCGATGAAACTAATGGCTCCCAAAAGGAGCAAGTTGATCAATGTGGATTAGGTAAATAAGAAGCTCCTTATCAAGCATTGAAGAGAATGGCTCTAGGCGAAGTTCGACCACAAGAGTCATCATCACAAATACAAGAGGAAAGTGAACCACAAGAGGAGATCAACAATCAAGGGGGAGCTTCGATACAAGATCAATCACAAGAATATGAAGATGATCAACAAATCAACGAGGGCAACCACTCAGGGGGAGAAGAAAATGATCACCAACACACAACTCTCCAAGTGCCACACCCAAGAGTACACCAATGCATTCAAAGGGATCACCCAATCGACAACATCATCGGTGACATCCAAAAGCGAGTAACCACTAGATCTGGTATAGCTAATTTTTGTGAGCAATACTCGTTTGTCTCCTTTTTGGAACCACGCAGGACTGAGGAGCATTGAAGGATCAGAACTGGGTGGTGGCAATGCAAGAAGAGTTGAACAACTTCAAGAGAAACGAGGTTTGGGAACTTGTGGCAAGACCCAATGCAAATATAGTGGGCACCAAGTGGGTCTTCCGCAACAAGCAAGACGAACACGGAGTGGTGACAAGAAACAAGGCACGACTTGTGGCCAAAGGTTACTCACAAGTCAAAGGTTTGGATTTCGATGAGACTTTTGCTCTAGTAGCTAGGATTGAATGAATTAGAATATTACTTGCATATGCTACTCACCATGATTTCAAGCTGTATCAAATGGACGTGAAAAGCGCCTTCCTCAACGGACCGATCAAGGAAGAGGTGTACGTGGAGCAACCACCCGGGTTTGAAGACGAAGAGTTCCCCGACCACGTATATAAACTGCGTAAGGCTCTCTATGGCCTCAAACAAGCTCCTAGAGCTTGGTATGAGTGTCTTAGAGATTTCTTAATTGATAATGGTTTTCAAATTGGCAAAGTAGATTATACATTATTCACAAAGGATCTAGATAATGATCTTTTTATTTGCCAAATCTATTTTGATGATATAATTTTTGGGTCAACCAACCAATCTTTCTGTGAAGAATTTAGTAGAATTATGACAGACAGGTTTGAAATGTCAATGATGGGAGAATTGAAGTACTTCTTGGGATTCCAAGTGCGGCAACAAAGGGAAGGAACATTCATAAGCCAAACCAAGTACACGCAGGACATACTTAAGAAGTTTGGCATGGAAAAGGCAAAGCCAATAAAGACTCCCATGGCTACGAATGGCCACTTGGATCTCAATGAAGATGGACCGAGCGTCGACCAAAAGGTATATCACTCCATGATTGGATCTTTACTCTACTTATGTGCATCTAGGCCAGATATTATGTTGAGTGTATGTTTGTGTGCAAGATTTCAAGCCAACCCTAAGGAATGTCACTTGACGGCCGTAAAAAGAATCTTGAGATATTTAGTTCAAACACCCAACCTTGGTCTTTGGTACCCAAAAGGCTCCAAATTCAATCTCATTGGTTACTCCGATGCAGATTATGCCGGGTACAGAGTTGATAGAAAAAGCACCTCTGGCACATGCCAATTCCTAGGAAGATCTTTGGTTTCTTGGTCATCTAAGAAACAAAATTCCATTGCATTATCCACAGCCGATGCGGAGTATGTTGCAGCCGGGAGTTGTTGTGCACAACTCCTTTGGATGCGACAAACTCTAAGGGATTACGGTTACAATATGAACCATATTCCTCTCCTTTGTGATAATGAGAGTGCCATTAAAATAGCCCACAATCCAGTTGAGCACTCTAGGACTAAACACATAGACATAAGACATCATTTCTTGAGAGACCATTCCATGAAAGGAGACATAACCATCTCACATGTGAACACCCAAAAACAATTGGCCGACAAATTCACCAAGCCACTTGATGAAAAGCGTTTTTGCGAACTCCGAAATGAGCTAAATATTCTTGATTCTCGGAGTGTGGCTTGAAAAGTTGCATACCTCTATGATTGCTTCAAAAATGTTGATTGAATTGTGAAAATCATCCCTCTCCATTTTTCTCTCGAAAAACTATGTCAATTATTAGATCTTGATGAATTTTGATCATTGTATGATTGTTGTATGCTTACTGGTCAAATTCATCAAGATTACTTGAATTGTTTTGCCTCTCTATTCTCTATTATTGAACCTTCAAATATATATGAATGGGCTATGCAATTCTTTCCTGGTGACCATGGACTAGTCCGTGGTTACCCGGACTAGTCCGTCCATGCAGACTAGTCCGAAGAGTGCCGGTTAGGCCGGATTAGTCCGATAGACCACGGACTAGTCCGATATAGGTCTCTGGATGACTTCGGACTAGTCCGGTCATGTCTGGACTTGTCCGATTTTTCGTGTCCATAACCCTAGCCGCCACCAAACCCTAATCTTGTCACCCTCTCATTCGCTCTAGGCTTCCTCTCTCTTGCACTCGAGCTCCCAAGGCGATCTTTTGCATCCTCGTCAAGCGGAGAGCGAAGAAGACGAAGAAGATGACGAGAGGAAAGACAGCGAAGAGTGAAGAACCTAGGACCTTCCTCTCTCTCTTTTTGGTGTCTTGATGCCAAAGGGGGAGAGATTGAGGGGGAGTCAAGTCTTAGCTTTAGCTGTAATAGGAGGCGAGGAGAGAGCCTTCTCTGTACTTTTATTTGTGATTGTAATAGTTTAACACTATTTTCATATTATGTTTGGTCTTGTGATGAATTACTCAATTTATTTGCGAGTATGTGATGAAAACTGCATTCTTGCTCCTGGAATGTCATATGCACCTGGTATAGGTTGATTAATGTAAATTCTGTCATTCTCAATGTATTCATGCACTTAGTATGCATCCCACCATAAAGAATGCACATATGGATAATTCTCTTGTTACTTGATGTATTTTTGAGTCATATGTGCATACTTTATGAAAATCTCATTTTTTGCCTTATTTTGTGAAATCTCAATTGGTTGTCATCAATCACCAAAAAGGGGGAGATTGAAAGTGCATCTAGGACTCCCTTGTGGGTTTTGGATGATTTATGACAAGCAATTGGGATCCTAATCCTTTTGTTGAGATGAATGCAGGCAAATAATGAAAAATGAGCAAAATGCCAAAAAGAAGGTAAATGAGAAGCAAAGTGAATTTGAGCTCAAGGAGAAGAAAATAGTAGATTATTATGTATGGAGTGTGTTAAGGAAACACACCCAAGAGCTCAATCACTTTCAAGCACACACACACATAATGCACAAAGTTATACAGGACCGGACTAGTCCGATATCAGCCGGACTAGTCCGATATCACTTTCTGCACTAGATCGGACAAGTCCGGTATCCACCGGACTAGTCCGATATTCTTTCTGATCCACTTCGGACAAGTCTGGTGTCTACACGGACTAGTCCGATATACACACTGATCTAAATCGGACAAGTCCTCCAAGTGCGGACTTGTCATCCTAAACACTTAGGGTTTCATATGTCCGGACAAGTCCGATGGCAATCGGACTAGTCCGAAGATTTCCAGTAGTGAAATCGGACAAGTCCGTTTTCAACCGGACTAGTCCGATATTCCTGGACACTTAGGGTTTGCTACACACAGCACACCGTACTAGTCCGATCTTTCTGAACCCTAACGGTCACTTTTAGAAACCCCATATAAATAGAGGTGCACGGCCCACTTTTTTACTGTCTCGAACCCTAGCGCCGTCACACCTCCCAAGAGACTCAAAAACCACCTCTCTCCATGAAATTAAGTGCAAAATCGATCAATCTATTGAAGATCACTTCTAGATCATTGGAGAGACACTTGGCACACATCATTGAGCTCTTGGTTTGATTCTCTAACACACTCTTGCGTTTCAATTTGTAATTTTCGAGTGTGTTATTGGTGGCTTTGTAAGTTGTAATCAAGGGTGCTCTCAACGTGTGAGAACGCCCCTTCAACTTGGTTATTTACCCTTTGTGATTAGTGGAAGAGGATTGGCCTTCGTGGCGATCCGACGAGGGAAGGGTTGGAGAAGACCTGGTCCTTTTGTGGTCTCCTCAACGTGGACGTAGGTTGCCTTCGTGGTAGCCGAACCACGGGATAAATCGTGTGTCTTGTCCTTTGCGTTATTCATCTTAATTGATCAACTTAATCTAGGGTTTGAATCACTTTGTTCAATTTGAGTTAAATTGTTGAACAAGAGCCTTAATTGTAATATAATTTGACATACAACTATTAAACTGTCATTCAAGTTTATATTTCCGCTGCAAACATTAACGAATCAATCAAATTGACTGAACTTGATCAACTTAGCCCGTGAAAACCGGACTAGTCCGCACTATCCCGGACTAGTCCGATATCTTTGGTATTGACTTTGTTGTTGAGTGTTACAGGAACCGAGAAAATTCAAAAAGGCCTATTCACCCCCCCCTCTAGGCCTACATTCATTAACCTCATCGGATATTCCGATGCGGATTATGCGGGGTGCAAAGTGGATAGATAGAGCTACTCTGTAACTTTTCAATTCCTTGATAGATCCCTAGTGTCTTGGTCCTTAAAAAAAACAAAACTCCATTGCTCTTTCCACAGCCGAAGTGGAGTATGTCGCCGCCGGAAGTTGTTGTGCACAACTTCTTTGGATGCGACAAACTCTTAGGGACTATGGCATAAACTTGTGCCATATTCGCCACCTATGTGACAATGAGAGTGCCATAAAAAGAGCACACAATCCGGTTGAACACTCAAGGACCAAACACATTGATATCCGCCACCATTTTTTGAGAGATCACTCCATCAAAGGAGACATAGCAACTTCTCATGTGAAAACCGAAAACCAATTGGCTGATATTTTCACCAAGCCCCTAGATGAGAAAAGATTTTGTGAACTTAGGAGTGAGCTCAATATCTTAGATTCTCAAAATTTGGCTTGAGTATTGCACATCTGATTGTTACTTGTATTTACTTCAAAATTCATTCTTGCTTGTTAAAAACTCTTCCCCCCTCAATTTTCTACAAAACTATTTGAAATTATTGAATTTTGTGAATTACGGTCATAGTTTGATTGTTGATTTCTTACTGACCATCTTTGCACAGATCTTTTGTGAAAATCCAGTCCAAAAGGATCAAATCTCCGATGAAAACTTATTATATATATGTTTTCAGCCTTTGGACCGGACTAGTCCGCCCCAAAGGCCGGACAAGTCCGGCCCTTCAGAGTAGTACACACACATTCTGTAGGCCGAACAAGTTCGGGTTTCCAACCGGACTAGTCCTACCTCTGGGGACTTAACCTCCCTAGGGAAACCCCAAACCTTCACTCACACTCAAACGCTCTCTCTCCTCAAAACCCAAAAATCACCCCTAAAATTAGAGATTTTGATTCCCTCCACCAAAACTCAATTCCAATCCATGGATTTAAGCCCAAAGGTGCGTGGGAACTCATCCCCAAGCATCCTAGGCCGATTCTTCATCCCCATTTTGTCGATATTCTTGACCTAGCCATAAATCCTTAAATATTCAACTCTTTTAGGTCTTTTGATAGAAACATCTTCAGAAAAGTTGTTCTCTATGTCATTGTGATCATATCCCTGCAATATTGTGGTTGGATCCATATATTTTGCAAAAATACTCAAGATCAGGGTTCTTATTGTGTGCACCGGGCTAGTCCAGCCATTGGGCGGACAAGTCTGGCTCAAGCATAATAGTCCGGCCCTTGGGTGGACAAGTCCAGAATACACAGTAAAAATCCTAACCTTGATCGATTCTGTTAAATCTAATGCACTATTCCACTTCCTTGGACTCATATGCTCTATTTTACATCACCTCTCAGAGATGATGTCGGATTCTGACTATACTTACCTATCTGATCCCAAGGCTGAGACAGGGATGACTATCGTCAGGCTTGAGAGGAGCGAGAGCTTGCTATAGCTCCCCTCAAATCGAGATCTGAAGCAAAGAATGCCAAGAAGAAGCAACGAGAGGCACACAACTCAGCTGCTGCCGAGATTGCCCCAAGGAAGAAGAGACTCGTGAACATGGGCGAGAAGGCAAGAACTCAAGAGGCTAGGAGTTCCAAGGACAAAGGCAAAGCACCAATCACTGAGGCATCAAATAAGAGAGCAACCATTGTCAAGAAGCCAGCCAGCAAAGCAAAGAAGACATCCTCTCAACTCATTGGTCCTTTGAGGATGTCGTCACCTACAAGGAACCCCAATCGCCAAGCCACCATCAAAGCCAATATTTTCAGAGTCAAAGGGGCTGAGAAGGCTAAAAGACTAAGAATGACCAATGTATATCAACGTGAGAAGAGCACCGCCGATCCACGATTTTGGTCTGACTTCCACTGTGATTACTATCGAACCTTGTACATGTCAAAGCAAACTCTAGTGATGGATGCCCAGTGGATCGATTAGGATTACATGGCACAGAAGAACCATGCTGCATTCAATGCCGTGATTGAGGCCATAGAGCACCATGGCTTGAAGAAACTTATGGCATTCAACAATGACTGAAATGTTGAAGTCATAGTGCAATTCTACTCAAATGTCTACTTTCACACCGATGCAGATCGGAGAATCACTTGGATAACTCATGGAGAGCAATACACTGCCATTTATTGGGAGTTTGCTCAAATCCTTGACTTGGAAGATCAACTTGAAAATGAGATCATCATCTCCAACCTCAAAGCAGTTGATATAGATGTCTTGGATTATTGTATCCAAGTCATGCAGTTTATGAGGCGGGACACATCTGGAACATCAAGCCATTCTATAGTGTGCTCAATCGTGTGCTCCAGAAGACAATAGCCCCCAAAGATGGAGATGCGGGCATTATTCAAGGAAACTTAAGACATTTGATGGTGCTTATTGATGAAGATGTCACATTCAATGTGGTGGACTACATCTCTGATGACATCTTCAACATCTCTCACACACCCAACCGATCATGTGGCTATGTACCTTATATTATGTACATGATCGAGAAGGTGTTTGGGGTGACCTTCAAGAAGTATATCACTCATAGGAGACTTCGTCCACAGATTCCTCCTCCAGATTCGTTGCACCCAGAAGAAAGAATGTCGATCATCCCGCCTCATCCTCTCATGCAGTGGCTTCTCCAACTCCTCCTCCTCCATCACGATCCATAATTGGCTTCTTCAAGTGCTTCAAGGCCATTTTCGCGCCATGCCGGAATGTGGATGTTCGGCAACATCGCATGGAGTGTCGCCAAGAGAAGTATCTCAAGGCGATGTGCGACAAGATTGAAGTTCCCATATCTTCCACCATGGAGAGTGATGGAGATATGACTCCATTATCGGAGTTCACTGCCGAAGAACTCGCTAAATTTGGTGATGTTAGCACCTCCAAAGTGGCACCATCCGAAGAACAAGGCGATGATGAAAACACCAAAGATCTGGAGGCCACGGAGAGCGATAGTGAGTGGCAACTAGGCTGAGACGACGACGAGGATGATGAAGAGTAGATATTAGGGCTCTCCTTCTTGCTTTTCCTTTTTGGTGTCTTGATGCGAAAGGGGGAGAGATTGGAAGGGGGCACTTAGAGTTTTAATAGTCATTGTCTATTTTGATCCTCTATTGACATGTATTATGTTTTAACAAACTCTCACATTTGAGTTTGTGTAAGACATAATCTATTATGGGTTGTATGCACCTTACAATGTCTGCTATGCTTAATTATCATGTGATGCTTGAAATGAGTTTTTTATCACTCATGTTCATTGTCTTATCACGAATTATGAACACATCACTTAGGCACCCCACCATAACGTGTATATGTATCATAACTTATACACATACATATTTTTTATCAATTTCTTTATTCTTAATGAATATATTGAGGGGGAGTTACTTATACACATACATGTTATGAAAACCAAATATTATCCTTTTTGCTGAAACTTAATGTGTTGTCATCAATCACCAAAAAGCGGGAGATTGAAAGTGCATCTAGTCATCCTTGTGGGTTTTGGATGATTGATGACGACGATTAAGAGACTAATTAGCTCAGTTGATCTTAAGCATAGGTGTGATGATTGAAATGAGACAAAATCCCTCAAAAAGGAACAAGTTGAAATGGGTGTCGAAGACTCAAGCATAGAAATTAGGGTTTCTATTGTGTTGAGTTTAGCCTAGCTGTATCAAGTGTGAGGGTGTGTGTATCATGTGCATTGATATCATCCAAGAGGGCTCAATGTGATGGTTGAGAGAAAAACAAAATTGAGAAGCCTTAGAGATAGAAAAATCCCCAGGGTCGGACTTGTCCGGGTGTCAGGTCGGACTAGTCCGGATGGCCAGGTTAGTCCGTTTTGGAATGAACTAAATGTCTCTGTTGGAGTTCGGACTTGTCCGTATGGGTACGGACAAGTCCCTTTGTCCTTGGTGAGCGTCTGTGGAGCTAAGTCCTCGATGGCTGGACTTGTTCGCCCCAAGGGCTGGACTAGTCCGGACCCCCCAGAGTAATCCGTTTTGGGACGGACCAAATGGTTCTGTTCGAGTTCGGACTTGTACGTCGGATTGCGGACTAGTGCAATTAAGCCTTAGTGTGAGATCCCAAAGCTAAGTCCTAGGAGGTCAGACTTGTCTGCCCTGGGGGCCGGACTAGTCAGGCCCTTCCCAGAGAAGTCTGTTTTCAGCCAGACTAAAGCATTCTATCCAACTTCGGACTAGTC
Source organism: Tuctoria greenei (assembly GCA_036927565.1). Lineage (NCBI taxonomy): Eukaryota > Viridiplantae > Streptophyta > Magnoliopsida > Poales > Poaceae > Tuctoria > Tuctoria greenei. The sequence goes on along the minus strand of JAYESD010000007.1, from coordinate 117,188,807 downwards.
TGTTTTGGGCCGGACTAGTCTGGGTAGCCAATGACCATTTGAAATTCAAACGTTGGCAGGGACGCCACCAGTTTTGTCGATCTGTGACGTCGAATTGTCGGTGGTCCCACAAGGTCGGACTAGTCCGTGGTAAGGGTCGGACTAGTCCGGGTTTGTGTTGTTGGCAACTGTTAGTTGCCGAGACCCCTATAAAAACGGGACTCCCGGCCCCTATTTGATAATCTTGAACCCTAGGGCCACCACAACATTCCTTGAGCCTTCCAAAGCCTTCTACTCGTCATACTTGCCCTCTAAGACCAAATCTTAAAGAGATTAGGGTTTGGGAAGGAGAGTGAAGGAAGAGCATTGTGCTTTGGCTCTCGGTTTGATTTCTTGCACTTGGTATTGCGTTTTGTGGCTTGTGTGAGTTGAGCTTCGTGTGCTCCTTGCTGTATTAATTCATGGGAGCCTCAACTTGTGAGCAGTCCCAAGAAACTTTGTGATTACCCTTTGAAATAGTGGAAACAAAGCCGGCCATTGTGGTGGCTTGGTGAGAAGAGGGTCAAGTAAGACCTGGTCCTTCTGTGGACTTCTCAACGTGGATGTAGGCTTATTTGTGGAGCTAAACCATGGGATAAATTGTGTCTCTCTTCTTACTTTACTTTTTGTAATCACTAGAATTGCTCTTAGGGTTCATATCATTCATCATATTGTTCATCGTTGAAATGTTGCAACCTAATTGAATGTCAATCTAAGTTATATTGGGTTGCTAGACATTGTGTCCATCTTTCGTGAACCTAAATTTCGCAAATAACTTGTAGAAATCAAGTTTTTATGTTTTCACCCTGTGCTGAGCGGACTAGTCCGGTCCTGTCCAGACAAGTCTGGCCACGAGAATTTAATATCATTTGATTAGGCCATTTCAGGTCATATTGCCTATTAACCCCCCCCCCCACACACACACACACACCCTCTAGGCGACTTTCACTTGTGTTCTATTTCCTAAGGAAGCACTATAGAATATGGCACCTGCTCTGCCCTGGAAAATTAGACACGTACGTGATGTGAGACGAGTCTCACAATGGCGCATCTCGCATGCGTCTATGAATTATGCCGTAGTGAAGATATTTTGTCCCACCTCGGAAACATGAGCATGTTGCAACGAGCATATAAGGCATGGCATTGAACAACAGACAGCGAAAGTTGTTGTTCCCACCTCAACGTGTGCTGTGCGCTGATTCGGGAACATCAGCTTTCGCATATCTACAAGGTAATGGGAGATGCGCCTTTCAAGAGATCGTCTCCAATTTTGACACTTTGAATTCTGCGTGAATGGCATTATGGCAACAACTCACATTAATTCAATAGAAAAGAGATGTGCTTTTACAAAGCGCGTCTCTGATATGGGCTTACATACGTGTGGGACCCAATTATTCTTTTTGTTGGAGCAAAAGGGAGATGTGCCCAGCGGTGACTCTTTTGAGATGCGTCTTCGATTGTTGCCCTAAGGTACTTTTACCTCTCTCGCGCGCTCTCTTTCCAACACTTAGCAAAACGTTTCGACACTTTAGCTCTCTGTTGATAGCTACTAAGAAACATTAACAAATCATCCCCGACAATGGCGCACGGAAACTATCATGTATCATTTCACCCAAGAGTATTCCCAATGGTATCGTATTTATTCCAAAGGAAGGCAATGGAGTAAAGTAAACACTACTCTCATGATCAAGCTATGGGATACTAATCAATTATCAAGACAGGGGTAAGTTGATAATATATGGGTAGTGTGACACACACCTAAGCAATCTATTCTAAAGGGTAAATGGGTCCCAATGGTGGTTAGACTAAGAGTTGGGGAGTTGCTCCTACAATGCTTCTAATATACATATACATAGCCTAGTTTAGATACTAATGAGCATGTCGACAGTGAATCCTTATGCTAAGTTGTTCAACACATCTAGCACGGGTTTACCCCTAGCAATACTAGGACGACTCCTGCCAAGATCCTGTGGCATAGCCGAACGTGGAGGATTACAAAGGACAGATAGGGTTGTCACCACCTACTACCTACCTCTTCAATCCGTGGGTCTACAAGACATCCAACGCTACTTAACTATCCTAGCACCATGCCAATATATTAAGTAAATACCATAAGAGCTGCGGCACAAGCCATCTTAAGGCAATGAACTAAATCATCGTTGAATCAATGTTGAGACATGGCATAAGTTATTCATATTAACATGATCATATGATAGCTAATTAGACTATAGTGGGGGTTTATAATGTTTATGATGATAGTATAATGACATTAAGGCATGATCATAAAGACTATTCCTACCACATACATGGAATCCACAATTAAACAAGAAACGCTTCATCCAAGTATCTGAATAAAAGAAGACTAAAGGTAATATCTTTATTATGCATAAAATCACAAATATAAGAAAGATACATGAGACATACCTTTCCCAACTTGGACTTGGGACTAGAGGCTCTCCTCTCTATAGCCTAACTCCACTAAGGACTAAGAGAACTAGTGTATACAATAGAATGATGCTCAAGTGGTGTGTGTTGAAGTGAGGGGTGAGGGGTCCTATTTATTGGTGGAGAAGGGTCGATTCCTGCCACCAAAAGTGTGTGAATCAGTCACCACTGACTTCTTCAAGCCAGGAGGAGCCGACATGTGGAAGTTGACCAAGTTTGGAGGAAAGACCAGGTCGGCCTACTAGGGGGGTCGGCCGACCTTGTAGGTCCTCCAAACGGTATGTGCTTTCTTTGGGTGACTTCTAGGTGGGTCCCATCCCTTGATATGGGTGCTACACCATTGGATGGCCTCGGATACTTCTATTTGTGGGCCATTTGATCCATGTGGTGCCATATGTCGGCGCTTGATTGGCTGGGATGATATTTTATAGGATCCATCCCCTTGTTTCACTTCAATTCTGTATAAAATACCTGCATGCATTAATTCTCCAAGTACAAGTGGAAATAGGTTAAATAGAAAGGTGATAAGTGCACGAAATGATATTTCCTTCACATAATTGAGTTATATTGATGGGTGAAATTGGTATATAATAGCCATCAACAAACTCCCCCAAGCTTATCTTTGCTCGTCCCGAGCAAAGTCAAGACTTTAGGTTGATGATTAGGAGTTTCTACAATGTTCTTCTTTTCAAAAGTACCATGTGCACAACAAAATACTCTACCTAGTATTGCAAAAATTGGCATGGTACTTCACCCATCTCAAGTCATTATGGGGATTATGCCTTCTCCTATTCATGGGTGGTTGAATGATAGAACAGCAAATGGAGCACATATACCCTAGATATCAAGTTCCACTCAAATTCCACAGAGTTCAATTTAGATTATAAGTACCTCAATTTTATTCTCTCAGCCTCTCCTTTATGTGTAGTGGAAATATGTCCTCAGCAAGGCATTTTACCTAAATTCATCCTACCACTAAATAAAACTTGTATGTGGAGCTTGGTAGGGAATATAGTAGGCATATTTGTGACACATAATATTGCTAAGTCAAAAAAGCAAGCCTTAGGAGAAATCAATTCAAAACTATTTGATTCAATACTTGTGCATGTGTGATGGAATGGAGGTCGATGTGGATATTTGAGACGACTCCTTTTTGAGTGGACTCTCTTATTTTGTAGGGCAGAAACATGGCTACTTTTCTTTTTTTTTATTTTTTTTTCTCATGCTTTTGATGTAAGCATGCATTTTCTCTTTTTTTTTTCTTTTCTTGTAGCCATGTCTTCTACTCCCTGTTTATGCAATAAATTTGGCGAGGGTACTAAGCATAAAGGGTATGGAGTTTCTCTTTTTATTGTGGAATGATGGTATGATTGAATTTTGCTTACTTCTAGTGTAGAAGTATAGCATGTGTAAGTGAAGTCTTGAATTCAAAAAGTAATACATGAAATCTCACATAGGTCTATACTAGTTTGACAAATCTCAATGTGAAGACAAATAGCAATGCATAAGGTCTATCAATGTAATGTCTCATATGGCATTGGCAGGTATTTCCAATCAAATTAGAGTAACTTAAATCTTTTTAGAATTTATCCGGAAATTTAAGTTTCACTTTCAAACTAGGAATAGCAGCCCTATCACTATATCATATCTCACAACTTAGAATTGGATTAAGCTTTTGCTACCAACAATTTCTAAATCAAGGGAAAAGTAATTCTAGACAATGAAAGAAATATTTTGGAGAGTAGTAAGTTGTAAACTAGGGACTTAGGAAAATTAAAGCGGTGCAACTATTCATCATTTCATCTATGTGAATTCCAAATCATTCTTACCGCACATCTTTTATTTATTTTGAAACCAAATCTACTCTACTTATTTTTATGTATTTTTTATATGCAAGATGGATGATGGGTGAATGAAAATAAATATGCAAGGTGTGTGATACAACTTACCTCAAGTGCGGGTCCTCCCCCAAGCTTGTTCTTGTTCAAGGTCCGTGCTAGGGGCTAAAACCCTAACGACAGATGTAGGCCATGAGGTTGGCTTAACCTTGTTGTAGCATGGCTTTGGCATTGAAGGGTTGAGTGTAAATGTTGGGTTGCCTTCCATGGGTTTCATGAGTGTGGTCGAGGAGAGCGTTGTCGATGTCGCTCATCCACACTTCAAGGTTTCCGTAGGTTGGATGTATCTTGTTATTACTTGGCTAAGGTAGTGATAACCCTTAGAACAAAGGCAAGACATGCACTCAACATGTGCTGAGTGTGTTCCATCATTCTTTGACTAAGGTGTATCATACCTTCTTGCCATAAAGGAATAACTTGTACCCCTCTTGCATTGGGTGTGATCCGTCATTCCTTGGCTAAGGTAATGATACCCTTTAGCCACAAAGGACTGACATGTACCGAACCTGTGTTGAGTACGATCCGTTATTCCTTGGCTATGGTACAACATACCTATAACCACAAAGGGATGACGTGCACTCAATATGGGTTGAGTGTGATCCGTTGTTCATTGGCTAAGGTATAAAATACCTTATGACCACATAGAAACAACTTGCACCCAATATACATTGGATGTGATGTTGTCATTCCTTGGTTAAGGTACGTCATACCTTTTAGCAACAAAGGAATAAATTACACTTAATGATGGCGGCAATTCCCTTGAGCTTGAATGAGTGCTTAGAATAGTTGAGAGCATAATGCTCTCACATATTCGTAGCAGCCCATTGATTGCTCAAGGAGGATTTCCATATCAAATCTTCGGCCTCGTATAGTTATGGTTGATCTTCGGGCTTAATTTCATATCGGTAGCAACCATCCTAATTTACTCCTTGGCCACGATATAATGAAATGGAATCCTCTTAGGCTTTCCAACAATCGGATCTTTAAATTTCTGCATAGTTATTTTACTCCTGCAAACTTTCTCTCTATGATAGAGAGGGATGGTTAGCTCCCAATAATTGTACAAATGAATTTTCGAGTTAGGTAACCGAATCTTCATTTGTACGCACGGGAAAGAACAAGACCAAAGATGCATTGGGTCCAATTTCCAGTGTGTCATGAACAATGTACGAATCATTCCTGGAGCGGGGATTTATGGATAAATAAATTTGCACATTTTCTAAAGCTCCTACTCATAACAATGCAAGTGATATAAATACACTATATGGATCCCTTCATCTTGTAGAATTTCTAACCATCATAGATTTTTACAAGAGCAAATATTTATCATTTGGGTCATGGCAACAAGATTCTTAATTTTATCCTCCTAAATATCTTTTTCTTGCCTTGGAATTTGAAATTTAGTGATGCATGTATGAATGAATTTCAAATAAAAATTATGGACATCACTATTCCTTGGTTGATACATACCAATTTAATTATTAAGTCATTCCATAAGCATTGTCTAGGAAGAAAATGTCTAAGTCAATTTTAGCAATGCTTATGAAATTCAAGGTACATGTTTAAATTTATTCCCAAGTAAGGTGACATTCCTTTTTGAAGAATCAAAAAGGGTAATGCCAACACTTACTCTCAAGAGGATGCATAAGAGTTGAATGATGAGAAGGTGTAAACCTTCCTTACCAATGTAATAAAAAATCATTCAATCCTAATGCAATTCAAATGATGGAAAATTTGAACTTGTACCTCAGCTGAAGAGTAGTCTTGGTTGAAGTTCGTAGTGTGAGAAACTCATGATAATGGATTTTGTTGTAGCCTTCATGTTCAATGCCAAGTTGAGGTTGGAGTAGAAGGAACTTCATCTTGTTCCTCCATTGGACCATCATCTTGAGCATTCCTCCACCATGAACTCAAAATGAGATCGATGGAGGGATATGCGCTTGATAGGGCTTTCCAGCCTCTTTGGAAATTTTTTCTTGGCTGCACTTAAATTCAAGAACAAACAAAAAACTCGAAAATGGGTTATGTTAGCTCAAAATCATGTTGTACCCCTTGTCAAATTGTTTTGCCCAACTTGAGACAACTTGCAAATCTAATTAATATTAATGGAAATATTTTTGGTTTGGATTAGGAAGATGAATTCAAGTGGTTATGCCCGAGGTTCATATCCAAATAAATTTATTTCCTAATTCAAAATTTTAGTTTTATGACGGTTAGAAATTTTACTTTCCAACATGCAAGTGTAAAATTTCAAACATGCTTAATGCAAATGCAAAGATTGATGGGAAATTTAAATATGCAATTCGGAAATCAAATATGAGATAACTACCAATTAATGGATTAGCAAGGACTACCCGAATTTTTGAAGTCCGATGAGTTGGACATACCTCCATCCTATTCAATGCTATCATTTGTTGTCCATTCCCGGAGTTGAAGATGTGGACAACTTTTGTTAATTCACATGTCAAATCTCCTTTGGCATGTGATGTGGAAATGTGGGTGCCCTAGCCTCTCCGTCGTCTTGAAGATATTCTCTTCTGAGCATGGTGAGGCTTGTCCTTCTTTCTGGGGTGCCACTTCGATCATCTTGATATCCCTTAAGGTGAACTCATACTTTGATCATGGATCAAAAGATTCCTTGAGCATGATGACATGTGGACTCCACAACCGAACAAGAAACGCTTCATCCACAATGTCACTTGCCCTAGGTTGCATGGGCTAGGTCGAAGGGTAGGAATCTCAACAAGTGATTGTGGGATAACTTGGATCTTGAATGCTCTTTAAGTTTCTTGTCTTTGGCTAAGAGCTTCATGTGTATGTTGTCTTAATTTCTTCCTTGACCATGGACAAGATACTTTAAGGTAGGCTAGTTTAACTTAAATCCCATGAGATCCTCATAGCCTCCTTGATTACAAGGGTGATATTGATTCCACCCTTGACCTCCTTGTAGGTGATAGCCATTGGAGTTGTGTTTGAAAGGAAGAATCCTCATGGGTCTTGGTGAAATGATTACCCAAGTGGCCCATGTTTGACATGGATTTTCACAAATCATGTGAATATCCATGGCTTGGATAATTCCAAACAATTCTCCATTGGCTTGATCTTCATGATACTTCAATGGGAGGTTTAGTTTCGTAGACAACATCTCCACCTTGTTAAGTGGTGTGCATGCCATGATAAGGGAACTAGAACATTATTCAATCCACCCCTTGAGTGGAGACCATATTCTCATCCATGATTGATGAGAATGGGACTACTTCAGCTCTAGCACAAATATGTTCACGGATTGGCGGAACCACCCCATGACATGAGTGTTGGATGAAGAGACAACAATCGATCCCACGGTGGGGGCAAACCAGGAAGAACTCTTGGAGCCTACCCCAAGCTTGTGAATGGATGTCTTTGGCTCCTACTAGAAGCTAAAATTCTTATGCGAAAGGCAATGGTGTTGCCTAGCCGATATTTGTTGAGGTACGCCTTGAATCATCTTGCAGTTGAGCACTGACACCCTCGTTGGGCATCCCATAAAATGGGTTAGCCAACACTACCTTGTTTTCACACGAAAGGAGAAACACAAGCAAGGGTAATCCTGTCTAATAACTATTAGTACCTATAGCTTAATCACAAGTGATAGCTATCCTTCACTTCCTTTGCCTTCCACGATGATGACGCCAGAAATGCTTGTTGACAGCTACTAAGAAACATTAACAAATAATCCCCGGCAAGGGTGCTAGAAAAGTTTGTTGACATTTTTTACGTCACAGGTAAAATCTACAAGCGCACGAAAACTATCGTGTAGCATTTCACCCAACAGTATTCCCAAGGGTATCGTATTTATCCCAAAAGAAGGCAATTGAGTAAAGTAAACACTACTCTCATGATCAAGCTATGGGATACTAATAAATTATCAAGAAAGGGGTAAGTTGATAATATATGGGTAGTGTGACACACAACTAAGCAATCTATTCCAAAGGGTAAATGGTCCTAATGGAGATTAGACTAAGAGTTGGAGATTTGCTCCTACAATGCTTCTAATATACATATGCATAGCCTAGGTTAGATACTAATGAGGATGTCAATAGTGAATCATTATGCTAAGTTGTTCAACACATCGGGCACGGGTTTACCCCTAGCAATACTAGGATGACCCCTGCCAAGATCCTGTGGCATGGCCGAACGTGAAGGATTACAAAGGACAGATAGGACTGTCACCACCTACTGCCTACCTCTTCAATCCGTGGGTCTACGAGACACCCAACACCACTTTACTATCCTAGCACCATGCTAGCATATTAAGTAAATACCTTAAGAGCAGCGGCACAAGCCATCCTAGGGCAATGAACTAAATCACTGTTGAACCAATGTTGAGACATGGCATAAGTTATTCATATTAACATGATCATATCATAGCTAATTAGACTATAGTGGGGGTTTATAGTGTTTATGATGATAGTATAATGACATTAAGGCATGATCATAAAGACTATTCCTACCAGAATGTAGCCTAGAGGGGGTGAATAGGCTTTTTGAAACTTTGTCGGTCCTTGAAACATTTGACAGATTGATCAAATACAGAGAGATCAGACTAGTCCAATACTGTGCAGACTAGTCCGGTATACGTGGACTAGAAAGATCAAGATTGATCGATAATTTCACTTCTATAACCCTATGCAGTGGAAAGTAATTTGCAACTTGGATGTATTACAACAATGAAACAATATATGGCAAAGATCAACTTTCATTCCAATGTTTAAATGTGAGTTACACAAGATTATGTAAACCCTAAAATATGATGAACAATTAAACAAAAGTGCGCACGACAAGAATTTATCGCGTGGTTCGATTCCCACGGAGGAAACCTACATCCACATTAAGGAGTCCACGGAGGATCGGGTCTTCACCAACCCTACCCTCGTCGAATCGCCATGGAGGCCGATTCTCTTCCACTAATCACAAAGGGGCAAATACCTCGTTCAAAGGGCCTTCTCACAAGTTGAGGGCTCCCCAAGAATTACAATGGATGAACACCACCAAAAACATTCAAAAGATATACAATAAACAACAAGAGTGTGCGAGAGATCAAACCCAAGAGCTCAAGATGTGTAGAACAAGTCTCTCCTTTGATCAACTACTAATCCTCAAAGATTTGATCCTTTTAGGGTTAGAATGTGTGGAGAGATGTGTATTTTGAGCTCTTGGGAGGTGTGACGGTGCAAGGGGTCGAGAGATTTGGTTGTATGGCCGTACACCTCTATTTATACTACGATTTCCAAAAGTTACCATTAGGGTTTGCGATAACCAGCCTAGTCTGTGGTGGACTTCAGACTAGTCTGGTGTGCAGCGTGTGGAAAACCCTAAGTGTTGAGATATACCGGACTAGTTCGTTACTGGTGCGGACTAGTTTGTTTTTAGTTAGAAACTATTCGGACTAGTCCGGATGACATCGGACTTGTCCGGTGTAGTGAACACCGTGAAGAACTGAGGACAAGTCCGCACATTGAGGGACTTGTCTAATTTTAGTCAGAGAGTTTTCGGACTAGTCCGGCTGATATCGAACTTGTCTGGGGTAGTGAAAAATTGTAGGGCAAAGGACAAGTCCGGACTTGGAGGACTTGTCTGATTTTAGTCAGAGGATAATTGGACTAGTCCGATGGATATCGGACTTGTTCAGTGTTGTGCAAATGTGAAGTGTTGAGGATTAGTCCGCACTAGAGGGAGACTAGTCCGATCTTTGTCAGAGAGATATCGAACTAGGCCGATGTATATCGGACTAGTAAGATTTTCCTGTGAATTGTGCAGTGAGTTGAATCATTTGTTCACTTGAGCTCCTGGGGTGTGTTTCACCAACACACTCCATACAAAATAATCTAATATTTCCAGCTCTTCAGCTCTTTTTGCTTTAGAACCTCATTCTCCTTTTTTGCGCTTTCTTCCTAATTTCTTTAAGACCTGCGCTTATCTCAACAATTTTGTAAGGATCCCATTTGTTTGTCATAAATCAACCAAAACCCATAAGGGATGCCTAGATGCACTTTCAATCTCCCCCTTTTTGGTGATTGATGACAACCAATTGAGATTACACAAATATGACAAAAATTCAGATTTTCCTAAAATGTGCACATATGATCTTTGAGCAAGATAGGCAATGGGGACATAAGACATATGTGCACTCTTTATGGTGGGATGCAAAACTATATGTGTGAGCAATAATTTTGATGTGAATATCATAATTGACATAATCATAATATCATCAAGAATCTCAAGAATACATAGAAGTTTTAAACATAAACCATTGATCATAAGCATAACATAGTCATAACTCCACAATACATGTCTAGAAGCATAAAGAGAACATAATAAGAGTCTTACAATACCAAAAGCACAACAGAGTTGCAACAAAAACACAAATAGAGCGCTCTCTCTCTATCTCTCTCTCTCTCTCTCAAACTAAAGCTACAACCTAAGACTTCCCCTCAATCTCCCCCCTTTGGCATCAAGGCGCGAAAAAGATGGAGAGGAGGGATCTACTTGTCGCCGCTGGCTCATTCCTCGCTGTCGGTCCTTTCGTCATCTTCGTCATCAGGCTGAGGAGGAGGAGGAGAGGAACCACTCGTCATGCCCCGAAGGCCAAAGTAAGCAAGCTCAAAAGGTAAGAGAGAGGTGGAAGCTCCGAGAAGTCAGATGCGGAGTCCTCTGAGATGACTGGGGACCTAATAGGCTCAATCTCCAGTTTTTGACAAATGTCTTTGTTATTGTCCTTCATGTACCGCATTTCCTCTTTTCTTGCCTTTTTCATGTTATGGACCTTCACCTTAGTTTTGCGGCAGGAGCCAAAGATAGCTGCCAAGTACTTCATGATTCTACTAGCAGACCCTTTGCTAGATGGAGGGCCCCTAGTGCCAGAGGAAGGTCTTGTATCTTCTTGAGCTCTCTTCGGATGTTCCTCACTTAAGGCAGGTGAGGGAGCAGATGGGAGAGAGGCTTGAGGAGGCTTCCTAGGACTTAGAGGAGTATGCTCTACATCCTTCACAAACACAATTCTTGTGACTTTTTCAATCATGAACATCAGGTATGGTGCATAGCCACAGGAGCGGTTTGGTGTGCAGCAGATGTTCACCATGTCATTCCAGATGTAGTCGAAGATATCAAACTTCCTCTTCTTGCTAATCACTTTCATCAATGTTCTCAAGTAACCTTGGACACCCTCGGCATCTCCATCCTTTGAAGCAATTGTCTTTCAGAGCACTCTATTAAGAACCATGAAGAAGGGCTTCATGTTCTTCGTTGAGGGAGGATTGTATTTGAGGCGAGTATCATAGAGAAAGTCCATCTTATCCTTCTCCAAAACACCAAGATTGCGAATCACAATCTCATTGCTACCAGTGTCCTCAAGGTGCAGCAGCCTAGAAAACTCAGCATAAGTAATTGTGTATTTGGATCCATGTGCCATCCAAGTCACTCTCTCTTCTTCACCGCTGGCAAAATAGCATGTAGAGTAAAATTGAGCTATCATTTCATCATTCCGGTTGTATCTAAAGGAAAATAGGTCCTTTAAACCATGCCTCTCTGCAACCTCTACCACCTCATTAAAAGTACCACAACTCTTTCTTTCAAAGTGGCTCTAGTCAATCCATTGGTTGCGTACCACTGGAGTATGCATTTGGAGATACACGGTACTGTAGTAGTCCGAGTGAAAGTTACTCCAAAATCTTGGGTCAGCTACCTTTTTGCCACTACTATGCTCATCAATCTTCCTGAGATTCCATGCTACATCACTCCCCTTTCCATTGAACTTCTCTTCTGAGGGGTTTCTATTCCCTTGTCTTGGAGCAGTCATCTCCAAGGGACCAATCAGGCCAGAAGCAAGTACCTTTCCTTTGCCCTTGTTTGACGTGGAGCCGCCGAGCTAGGACCAGTCGTATCTTTTGCTCTTGAAGAAGGTTTCTTGGTCAGAACCTTTCGATGCACCCTAGGTGGGGTGGGCGAAGGCTCGGCAGCACACTCTTGTCTTTTGTTGGAGCGAGACTCCAAAACACGAGGCAACACTTCTTGATCCATCTCGGCCTAGAAGTTGGAGATATCATCGTTTGAGTTTGAAATTGTCCTGACAAAAAGGTGATATATGACATAGATAAGAATTGGTTGCAAGGGAAAGCATTGAGTTGAAGAATGTTAGGGTTTCATTCAACAAACACCAGACTTGTCCATTAATCT